>WARS01000046.1:11816525-13016525 GCA_008933995.1 Datnioides undecimradiatus
TAACTTGCAATATGAAATGCATGGATTTTAAAGTGTTTTATTTTCTCTCCCTCTCATGGCATTCCTTAATTCGAGGTAGCTCTGATGGAAACCCAAATGGAATTCACAAGAGCTGGGAATGTAGCAAATTATTAATGAGGTTGAAATTTATTCCAATCACTGTGGACTGAGTGTGTGCAGGTAATTCTCTTAAATGAATGTGTGCTGATATGCTTATGAGTAACCTTGGCACATGGGTTCGCATGGGGCCCTACGTATGAATGACTCAAACATCTCATTTTAGATCCCCTGCGCTCGTGTGCAGGTGTAGCTCAGCAGCTACCTGACGTTGTCTCTTTAACTTTGCTAAGGATGGCTTCCATTGAGATGTCTAACTGTTTCTAGTACTGATCCGGCTCTCGGGAGAGAGCAAAAGGAAGAGGAAGGAGGGGGGGAGAGTAGAGGCGAGTAGAGGAGAGGAAACGTGAGGTGAGCAGCGGCAGTGTGTCATAAGCGGAGGAAGGAAAGCTGCTCGCCCTCGTTCTTTCTCTCCCTCGTTATCGTATTTTAAAGGAGAGGGCCCCCGCCAGGAGCCCCATACATTATATCCCCCCACAGTTAATATAGGGACGGCGGATAGCTCATTAAGATTGATCATTCCTCGTCCACCTCCTCCATGCAGAACGCGGCACCGGCTTCATTAATCACCGGGATTTCAAGATAAAGCTCAGTGGCGGCACAGTCGCAGGACCTGGAGCCTGACAGCCCGGCTCCTACATGCATAATCACAGATGCGGCGCAGCCAAGGAGCAGCCGCCCGGCTCCCTGCCACGCTAGAGGGGGCACCGTATCCACGCCTCCCTCCCTCCTCCATCTTCTCCTCAACCTATACTCTCCTCCTCCCTTCCTCCCCACCTGTCCTCTTCACTGCAATTGTCTGTCTGTTTCTTTCACTCAGCTCCACTCCCACTCCCGGCGTCATCCCTCCCATGCTGTTGTCTCACAGCACCCTCTCCGGCCCCCCACCCCCCCCGCCATCCTAACATCCACCTGCTTCCCATACCCACTTATAGCCTCTGTTTTTCCCCCTTTCTTCTCTTCTCTTGCCATCGCCTCGACTCAGAACTCTTTTTTTCTCTCTCTCTCATCTCCTGTATCTTGCCTCCTCACCGTACCTGCCACCTGCATTTAGACGCCTTCTCTAACTTTTTTTTCTCCACCTCCCTGCTTTCCCTGCTTCATTGATGCTGGAGTTGTTAGCCATTTCACTATTAGCCTGTTTTTTTTAGCCTGGTAATGCCTTGGTTAGCAAAGTGGCAGTGGAAAACTTAAGAGAAGAGGGGATTAAAGAGGGGGAAAGAAGCAGCCCAGTCACCCCAGATTGCTCATTTGCTTCTGACAGCTGGAAGCAAGTTTCAGATGGCTGTTTTCATCTGAGACGCCCAGTCAGGCTCTCAGACAGTCTCTTTTGCCTTAGTACCTGCACAAATAGTCTGCACTTTTTGTCCAGAGTTTCAGTTTGCTGGTCGAGAATTGTAAGCATTTCATGTTTTTATATGACTCTTCATTTAAATCATTGGCTGATGTTTTAAGGTTAACATGACCAAGGTCCCATCTGTCAAAACTGCGATGAAAGAAAACGAGCTGAAAGGAAGAGGTTCTTTTTCTAATGCCTTTCCAGTTCCATAATATAAACACTGGAGGATTTCAGCTTGCTTGCTTTAGTCTACATCAAGTGTATGCTCACAGTAATTCATCTCTATTAAAGGCAGGTAGGGTTTGCAGTTTAAGGTCAGTCTCATTCTGCTGCCATTCTTTCAGTAGATTCCCTTCTCCCTCTCATTACATCTCTGGCACACTTTCATAGCCTATGTTGTCCAACAAATATATAAAACAATAATACATAATAAGCAAGTTCAACACATGGTGTAGTTTAAATATATCATAAATGATTTGTCATCATGCTTCAAATGGGTCTTTACAATTTCTATTTGCAGTTGTATCGCTATCGTTTTGATGGTTGTTTGCTGAAGCTGAGCCAGCAGCAGCCAACCCTTTCTGGTTGCATTTAGCCTTCATTGCTTCAATTTTCTAGTCAGATGTCAGCAGAAGTAGAAAAGCTATTACAAACAATCCAGCAGTCCAAAGTAAAGGTCCTGGGTTTATCATTTTCTGCTCAAAGTAACAAAAGTATCTACATGTAGTCATAAAGTCATAAACAGTTAGCTAAAAGTAGTTGATTAAAATTTAGTGTGTTAAATATCCAGTTATATTGTCAAGTTGTTCTTTGCTGTTCTTTACATATTTTTATAAGCCGGACTGTACAGTACTTGAGTAAATGTACTTACATTACTTAGTTACATTCCAATGCTTTTGACATTTTGAAAGAAAGTTCAAAACTTCATTTGAATCTTTTTATGTATTTCTGGGTCCCATCAGAGGTTATAGAATATATGCACAGAGTATATGTGTTGCATTGATTTCTGATGAAGTGTGGCACTGCGTTGCTCAGAGCTGTAGAGCCCAACAATGCATTGGTTATTCGGGAGAGGTCTCGGACTGGAACAGTGCCATTTGCCTACATGAAACCTCCACTGCCCTCAGTTATGTGGGAGCAAATTGATTTGTGTATAAAGTAGTGTCAAAGCGAATGGAGGTTACACCTCAAATGGGTCTGAATCTCAAGCACCTCGTGTCAGAGAGTATCTGATATGACAGGATTAATTGCCACAAGTCAAATGTCGATGTGTTATTCTGCACATCGGCCATGAAAAAGGCAGTAATGCATTATCAATGAGGCCGAGTGTAAACACAGCAGATGTTACCAGGAAGCCAGTCAATAGCGGATGTTTCTCGCTAATGAGAAGCCGTAATTGCAACAGGGAGGCAACTCGGTATCCAAAACAGCAGCAGATGCGCCTCAGCGTCTCAGCAAAAATCCAGAAGAAGTTCAGCAGTATTAGCAGGCTAATGCTCACGGTGCGCTCGCTTATCTGAGCGGATAGTCAAACTTTTTTCCTTACCAAGAAACTTTTAAATGCACGCAGGGCATCTAATAAATACTAATGACAGGACCAGACATTAGCCAGAATGCCCTCCCTTCAACTCATTATTCAACAGACTTAGAGCAGAGCAGCAGGCTTAGCATGTGAAGATATATAATTATTCTGTGATTTAGACAAATGATAATGGCCTGGATTAAAATCAAGAGATCTTTGTAGGCTAGCGGTGCTCAATGTAAGCTTGATAGACTTAAAAGTCTTCCTTAGCAGCAGTGAGATACAACACGATGGGAAGCTGAAAACAGCAGTATGCTATTGCCCTATTAAGTTTACAGAATGTGTTTTGTTGCCAGAGGCTGCAGCTCTGAATTATAGTGTTGATTATTATCATAATTCTGCTACAGTAGTCATTGTACCCACTGTTCTCTCTCTCAGATACAGGCACTGTTTTCTTCTGTAATGCAGCTGCAGGATAAAAAGTCTTATATATCAAATATTAGAGATTTGAACTTATATTACAACTTTACAAGGACATGTTGGTGATACATAAGCATTGGAGCATGCTGGACACAATCAGAATTTGTGGGGCAGTCCAGTCGTCTAATAGATTGTTTTCTATCCCTGGAGAGGGATGGAGAAGGAGAGAAGCAGATGGAGGAATGAAAGAATGGAGGGAGAAACGAAATCTGATGAAATGCAAAGATTACTCGCCTGACTCCACCGTAGGCTCTGGGAGCTCATCTCAGGTGTGCAGTCTGCTGCGAAGACTCCCACATACAAGCCAACCCCACCACTAACCTTTCTGCTTGGGCTGCTATGACTTTCACAAAGTTAGCCAGTAAACACACATTGTCTTCAGGGGAGAGATGTGACATTTATCCTAAGCTGCACTGGTGACATGGGAGGTGTTTTTTTCTTCTTGTTGTTGTTGTTTTTCTGTGTGTGTGTGTGTGTGTAAGTCGTCCTGCTGTTTTAGGGTCAACTCAGAAGAACTGCAACCCACAGAGGCGAGCTTCACCCATGTGCAAAGCACGTGCGGAATGTACGCAAACCAAACCCATAAACTCAGTCGAGGTGTAAGACTAGCTGGGGAGCATATCTACATTCTCTCACACACACACTGGCATCTGAGCTCGACCACTAGTACGTGCCCGGTTCCCAAATGCGAAGGGGAGCAGAGGGCTTGGCACAGCTGATGCACTTGGTTTCAGGCTGCAGTTGGAGGCAGCAGAAGAGAAAGTAACTTAAAACTTTTAATTAGTGCTTAAGTGGAGTTTGCACTTTGTTTTATTCTAGGTTTATTTGCAGTTTAAATATTCAGAGAGGTAAAACGACCTCGCAGCTATTGTCAAAGAGGCGTGCACGTCATTTCCATATTTGCCTTCTGTATTTGAGTATTTTTATTTAACATTTAAAACTACATGAGCCGCTGTTCAATCAGAATTTGGAGCTTAAGTTGTATTTATGGTCCCGCTGTAATGCCAGCCGAAGAGAAATGTGCACTTTTTTTTTAAGCCAGTATAACCTGCGGAGCTGCCAGAGCTTAGTTTCATCCCCCACAGTAACAGAGCAGTAACTGGGGGTACGGGTCTTTTGTCCCACTAAAAAAAAAAAAACCTTTGATCACCTGTTCAACGCCTTTGTCAGCTCGCACTTCTGAGCTGGATAGCTGCAAATATAACAAACTGCATATTCAAGTACCCTCCTTTTTAAAACAGGCTGTGTTTTAGACCTTGAGGTACAGAGCTACCTCGTGGCTTTGGTGACAGATGAAAATATTGGAATTAAACACGCATTTATTATGGAAACGTTAAGGTCCAGATTGGAGTGCCGAACAAGTGCAAACACTGAAATACTGAATAACTAAACGCTGGACTTTTGGACCCAAGTTGTGATCGTTTGGCTTCATAACACCTGGATTATTGCTGTAATGGCAGTTAAATGCTCCACTGGCCCTCAGTACACCTCCTAACACCATGGCATGCTGGTAATGCGTCTCTAATCACTGGCTCAGCTGCTTACAACAGCCATGTGTCCTGTCATGGAAGTGCCCTTGCTCAGTCATTTTAAACTGTATTGTATGAGAATGCCAGCATACAGCTTAAATAAGATCATTATTTAAACATGGAGAGCACTTTAAATACAGCACTGTTTGTTGTGAGTGTTTTTCTGCCACGGGTGATAAAAGTTCCAGTCAGGTGAAAACTCAGACTTCGTATGATGAAATGCCAGAGTGTACAGGCTACCTGACTGAGGGCCCGGAGACAAGTTTGATATTTGTTGTAGTCGTGATGTTTTTGGTTGAAGGTCAAGTCTCATTCTCGGCGAGACTGCCTGGAACAGAAGTGATCCAGCAAAACTGACTAACAGAGACCTGCACGGGTTTGTGCTGAGCAGCTCTCGGTTCTGCGTGCGAGTAAGTCCGACGCACTCTCAGCTGGTCTCACGAACAAACAGGCGCCCCAATGCAACTTGGATGCTCAGTCAACCCTCTCAAGGTGAAGTACAAATGAAACCTAGTATGAACAGATGTTCTCTGAAAGGTTGCATTCAAACCGGTGCACAAGACCTGTGTCCAGATGATTCATTTCACTCAATCAGCCGTGTTTTTCCACCGGGGGTTGTAGTGTGGGTTGGACAGAACTCTGGCCCCTTGCATTGAATTATATGAAACAGTAACTTTGCAATTTAATTTTAAAAGGAGGATGGAGAAGCGTTGCACACCCACTCACTTCTAATCAAATCCCCTCTAAGCATACGGTATGTTATCTACACCAGCCAGTGTTTCTCCTCGTGAGCACAACATTGTTATTAGGATTATTCTCTTATGACATTGTCTTGCCTAAAGTCGAGTGTGTATGTGTGTGTGTGTGTGTGTGTGTGTGTGTTTGCACGTGTGGATACGATTGCATGTGTGTTTTAGTGCTGCATATGCACGGCTGCACGTGTGCCTCTTTGCATCAGCGCCCGTGTGTTTCCGCACAATGACATTGTCATCTGTTGCGGGGTGAGTGAATTACTCAACCCCCCGGACTGAGTTTGACAATGACGTCCTCCATAATGCTCAAATCGAAAGTTTGCTAAGCTGCGCTGGAGCCCGGTACATTTTTACAATTCCATGTGGCATTTTATGAGAAATAAATAAATAAATAAAATCCATATTGGCATCTTGCCCCTTTGGCACTATGACAAATAAGCCATTCCACAAATTCAAGGCTTAAGCTCGGCCTGAGTAATAAAAAAGTGGGCTTTTTTTTTTTTTTAAGCGTGCGGGCCTGTATTCCTAAAGCGTTTTATCTCTATTCCCAAAAGCAGTTCTTATTAAAAGTAGGAGTTCTTGGATTTTCCTTTCATAAAGCTCCTCAGACCAACTTATAATAAGGAATTCTTGCATAAAGAAAGATAAATGCCACTGGTTTTACACTTTGGAATCTCAGTATTAGGGCATTTAAGAGTAATTGTGTTTAATGAATACATGATTAATCAGTGTGCTTATCGACCCATTTATCTAAATCCATTATTAGTTTCTGAGGAACTTCTAATCACTTTTGTAGCCGTATTGCTTCATTTTCAACAAGCAATTTGCTCTACGCTCCGATTGACAGAGGAAACATCAATTGTCCAATCAGAGGCTGTTGCTATGGGTTTGGCGAATGCATCTTGTAGTTATAAAGATGGCTGCTGGCCACAGAAACAGTTCAGGATGTGACATGAAGAAGGTTGTTTACATTAAATACATTCACTGACCAACCCTCCACATACAGTAGCACACCACTGTATTGTGACATATGTTGATCTCTTTGGTGGAATACGCTGTAGTTGTTTGTTGTGTGATTGGTTCTCAGTGCCCAGCTATGCAATTGGTTGTCAACTGACCAATCAGAACCTTCGTCCCCACTGCACACCTCTGTCAGCTTCCAGTGGCAGAGAATACAAAAGCGACTGCTGCTTATACTCGCAGCAGTTCATTTAACGAATTAATTTATAATTAATAGTTAATTCAGTGTTCATCCCATCTCATTAGTCCATCTTTCTGCTCCACTCACTTTATTTCATGAACTGATTTTCTGTCATAAAAGAAACACCTTTTTCTGTCTATGCAGAGCTGACAAAACCGGACTGACAGACTGAATTGTGACTATGTCCCTGACCACATCAGCCTAACAAATAAACATTAAGCCGCCTTCAAGGTGCTGTCAGAAACAGCATAATGTGTGGTTCAGATCGTGTGAATCATATGAGCGGGTGAGTGGGAGAATGTGTCAGGGAAATGTGGGATTTTTCTTTGATGGCCAGGTTACCGAGATGCGACATTTATGACACGGAGCATGAAAACTTCATCACGTGAGCGGTTATGAAAGTCATGTGTTTCTTCAAGTGCTCTCTGAAATAGACTGTATTTGCGCCAGGAGAAGCGGAATAGTGGATGTGAAGTGTCGCTCAGTTGCTTGTGGTGCGTCTAATTTCCTTAATCTTGGAGTTCAAGCTTGTTTTAGTGCAACTTCTTTAGATTTTTTTGCAAACATCACATATCGAATGATATAGTTGGTTTAATATGTTGGGTAGACTTTACAGGCAAAAACCGGTGGCGAGCATCAAGTTAGCAGCGTGCTATTTTTCCGCTCGTAGAAGAGACAAACATAAAAATTACGTTTCCATTTGTGCGTCTTTGAACGCTCGAATGGGTGTTTTATTTCAGTGATGTTTGATGGGAAAAAAAACCAAACAAACCCCAAACTCCGGCTTGGCATGTTAATATATATGGTCAGGGTTGTCACATTAGTACATTGGCACCATATTGACTTACACATTCCTACAGGCTCAGGAACAGGTTTAAAAACAGCCAAGAGAGCAGGGCTGCGCTGGTAAAGATGTGTCAGAAAGCTATAAAGGGCCCACACACGCGCAAACGCTTACAAAGAAGGAAAAACGGGTTTTCAGGCATTTAAACCTATACACATATTTGATGACATGTCACTGGATCTCTTCCACACAATAGCACCAACTCCTTTCATATTTTAATGACCCCTGTAAGTCTGCTCGGCCTTCCCGTCATGTTACCTGACCGGGTGACAGGTCTCGTCACAAGCAGTCGTGCGCCCTCAATAGGACCTTTTGAGTGCCTCTGATTCTTTTTGGAACGTTTCAATTGGAAGCGAAAACAGGCGTCGCGACTCGATTTGTATTTCTAGTTTAAAATGCTTTCAGCTGGAATAAACCCTACTCTCTTCCTTTGAATTATTTTGGAACAGAAGTCATGTCCCAGTTATTCTTGTGGTGGAGTTATTCCTGTGGTGCATCTGTTGTAGGTTAGACTCACTCCGTATTGATTGCAAAGAGAAGATAGATGTGCGTGCTTTACTCTTTATATTTTTGTCATTTACCACAGAGGAATGGAGTAAAAAGAAATATACAGCAAACAGAGTTATTGTCGTGGAAATTCAGTTCACAAATTGAATTAGAAGCCTTGCTTCAGCTCTGCTGACCTGCTCTCTGTTGTTTCATGAGCTTTTCAAAGAAAATAAAATGCATGCGCCTTTTTCCTGGAAAATAAAAACAATTTAAATGTTTTGACAACAGCACGAAGGCCTGTGAGCGAAATCCCTACAACGCAGATGATTATATTGTATTTGGCTCTGATACGTATAGTTCTGAGACTTAATCTCCTTTTTTACCATTACAGCCTTTGTAGAAAACGTGGTTTTAACGATCTGCTTCACACCGGCGTCGGGGGTTGTACATTTCAACAAACGGCATCACTAAAGCATCATTAGACTGTAGACAGAGAGATACTGTAAACGGGGAAGAGTACCTGCTTTCAAAAAATAGATCTTTTTTTATTGAAGTTAGCATCCTAGTCAATTCCTGAAATGTTTTATACATTTATATATTATATATTTAATAACGTAAGCACACTGAATATAGCACTGACAGGTTCAGGCTCACTGCAGAGTTTCTTAGGCAACCATCTTCCAAAAAAACCTCCTCCCCCTCTTAAATGTTGTTAGTTTTAGGAGCAGTAACTCTGCTACAGTAAATCTCTTTTTCTTCTTCTTCTTCTTATAAACTGCGGTTTAAAATAGCTGCATCAGCCAGGGAGGAGATTGTTTGAGCTGTAATGTCATAACTGCAGCACAGAATGTAAATTTTAACCTCCTGTGAACTGTAACCAGCCCCACTTGTAACCTACAGTGCATGCATACAGTATATATTTCTACATTCCGTCTTAAAAAGACACTCGCAGGCAACTTTTGCCATTTCCGTAACATTTAAAGAGTCTGCAGGATTTTCCTTTTCTTTTCTTTTTCACACTTTGACTAGACGTTGCAGCGCCTGAAGGAAGAGATATGACGGTGTTCTTGTTTGCTAGCCACAAGAGTATCCTCTTGTTAAAGCCTGTTTGAGCGAGTATGACCACTTGTCACCTACTGTCCCCCCTTGCCTGGCTAATGAGCAAGCCACCGCACCAGCCGGGGACCAGAGGATCTCTCCTCCTCTCGCTACACACAGACACAAAGAGCAAGAGGAACATTGCATGACATCCTGTCACACTCTTGCAGCAGGCCGCACGGATGCTCCCAGGGCTCTATTTGTTTATGTTCCTCCTCCTCTGAGCCTGTTCTTGGATTTGCCTCGACTTTGTTCTACTTGTGCCAATTGTTTGCTCGCATTTGTGTGTGTGCGCGCATACACATCTGACCAGTGGCCCAGAGGGTATGTTGAAGTTTGAGTGTGTGCGCAGCGCAGGACAGAGCAGAGCTGTGCTTTTTGCTACTCCTGGTCTTTTCTCGCATGCCTATTGGAGAAGACAACAAAGGCCCAGACGGCGTCTTTGAGGGGCACAAGTTCCTCACTCTCTGCGTCCCCCTTTTTCCTTTTTCCCTGTCATAGTGTCTCCCCCACGGCTCAGTCCAGGCTCTTTGACAGCAGTGCTGAGGCTCAAGCAGCTCAGCTCAGCAGATACGAGCAGGGGAAAAATAAAACGTCCTCATCATGGACTATTCTGTTGGGCTCTATGGTGCCACTGCTCTCTTACAGACTGAAATCAGGACAGCCAGAGACTCAAGGGGTCTCAAGGATTTCTGATGCCTTCCATGAGCTGATTTGCTGGGAGTAGGCGCAAACCGCTCAGACGTCTCCAGAAATGAATGTGGCGGTGATTGTTAGAGGTATGTTTTAGAGACTTTTTAGAGTAATTGCGCCTTGAAAGAGACCTAGGATAGACTGTGTAGGCTTTTATCTACGCAAAGCATCGTTTGTGCAGAAGGTGGCATCTAGATGAGTGGCCTGATAGTGTTTGTGACATTTTGTGCCTGTTAAAGCCTGACATTTAGCCGCCAGGGCTTTTGAGATGAACTGACCTGAGCTGAAGACGGCGGCGTTAGAAATGAAACGTTGCTTTTGAAGAGTGGTTGCCTCCTTGCTTCCTTTTGTGCTGACAAATAGGTCATAATTCGTGTCAGTGTGATTTTACAGTGCACTGTGTCCTGGGGAATATTGCATCAGCACTAAAACAGGAAATTCTGAAAAAAAGATATTTTTAGAATAAAAAAAAATCTAAATATATTTCAAATGTCGTCAAATATGCATTAACTTTGAGCCAATCTATAAAAAATATGGTAAAAATATTATAACAACACTTGGATGCAGGTTCAAGAACTATTAAATGCTTTTTATTTTATTTTTTATGCTTTGAATATTGCATAAATTAACAGTTTGTTATGGAGGCAACTAATATGTACAGCAGTTAACATTTAATAGTATTTTCAGAAGAAAAGGAAACTGAAAGGAAATGTAGTTTTACACAAGACTAAATGGAAAAAGAGTAAATTTATTTTATTTATCACAAGCAGTTTGAATGAATGACTTCAGTTGGGCCTAATGAGCAGGAAACAGGAAACATATGGCAGTGGACTTGAGTATTTTTTTTTAAATCTTTGTTAAAAACACATTTAAACCACTTAAACCTTCTGTATGCAAAGCAATAAAGAAATAAAAATAATACTAACATACACACTTAATATATTATTTTAGATTTAGATTTGAGCTGGATGGAGCCATGTAGGTGGACTTAAATGATGCAAATTAAATTTAATGCAATTCAGTCTCTTTTCATTTTCCATAAAGTTGCCCTCCTTTGGTTTCTCTTTGCTTATGCAAACAACTGTGGAGCTGAACAAAAAGCGTACTAATGCAGCTGTTAAATAACCCACAGACATCCCACAGACACATGTAAAATGTCAACGAGGAGCACATGTACAGATTTTTTCACCATTGCAGTTACATCTGAAAATAGTATATAATCATGCTCAACTGAAATATATTTTTGTTTTCTTATTCTTATATTTTTGTTTTCTTATGTGCAAAAAAAAAAAAATACTCAGCTGCCCATCTTTATTTCAACAGCTTTATTTTATTGGCAAGTTTACTCACAAAAGCCTCCGTTATCTGAGCTCCAGAAATCTCTTAGTTCCTGTTTTTTGAACCATGATCTAAGAATCTCGTTCTCAGATATTAAATAAGTGAGGTTCAGCTGTACATACTGAGAGGAATCTAAAAAAAAAACAGGCATACATGTATCAGTCAGTCAAGGCACGAATCCTGTGCAAATGGCTCTTTGGCATCAGAGGAGCTGAAATTGAGTCTTTTTTTGTCTGTCAGTGCTTTGGACTTGAGGTTGCACAATAGAGCGATTACATGATCCAACAAGTTGTGCCGATAGTGAACTTTTGACCACCTCTCTGCCTGTGACTGCTGCACGTGGGTGTGCTGTATGTAATGTGTTGGAAACAGGGAAACCATTAAAAGTGTTTGCCTTATCAAAGTCAGCAGGGGAAAAGCAGCTTTCTCCAAATATCCATCTGCCTGCTGCTCAGATCTACAGTGTTTTGGCTTCTGTGACAAAAACAAGTGAACCCATAATTAATATCAGATCATTTATGCGTCCCAGTCCTGTTTTATGATTAGTGTGCCACTTCACATGGGAATACAGCTCATAAATCCTCCTGACATTATCATATAGTGTTTTGCTGGAGGGTTACAGGCCCTCTGTTCTCTGCAGGGGAAATACAGTTTTGGTTTTTTTGGGGAGAGCCCAACACTGTGTAGGCTTTTTGCTTGGAAAGAGTTCTTTTGTGTGCATTTACTATGAATCGTGCTCTTGGCCCACTCTTCTGATTCTGTTGCGGGTTCGTCTTTGAAATGGAATTCCTCAAACGTCCCTATGTATCAAAAGGCTTTTGTATGAGGAAGCTTATTTTGATCAGACTTCCTCAGCCCAATCTGCTTCAGTGCTGCAACAGCCTAGCAACGAATATAAACGGACTCCTTTTAATTAATTAAACTTTAAACATTTTAGTCTAATTTAATTCAAAGTAATCACGGCGATCAGCATTGCAATGGCACATTTTTCGGGAGATTTTTGCAAAAATATGTCATTTTGATCTATTGATTTAGGATTTTTTTTTTAAGTTTAACATTAAGTGATGATTGGGTCTCTGATGTAATCTTATATATAATAATTATTTTCAGATTTTATTTGGATCAAACACATTTATTATAACTGGAATGGTAAACGCATGGAATTGGTAACAATATTATTATTTTAACATTTAATGAGACTGACTTGTCAAAAAAATGAATTAGATACAGGCACAGCATGTGCCCCTGAAAAATAATTAATGATGTAATCTAAAATCAACTAAACTTTACATTATCAAATTTCATTCATTTTTATTCATTTTAAATATTTTGTAAGGGCTTGTCTGCAAAGAGAATGTAACTAAAAAGAAAATATTAATATAATAACGGCTTTAAACTTTATCACCCTGTCGCTTTGAAGATAACAAGAATATAATTTCGTTTTCATATATGATCACCACTTCATTATTAAAAAAAAAAAAAAAGAAAAGGACTGTGTTACTGTGGACTTCTCCACGCTTAAGAAAACCCATTATGGCAGGGTTGAACATTGAATTATTGATCAGCTGGAATGGTTTGTTCCGGGTAATTAAGCTGCGAGTGTTGGTGGGAATTGATTGTTAAAAGTTTAAAAGAGAACAAAAAGGTCAGAGTGAACGCATCAGTGTCCTTTCTGCTGCGCGGCACAGAATGTCATCCAGTTGGATGGAGCCACGCGGACGGCCATGTGTTTACTTGTGCTGGAGAGGATTTATCAGAAATGATAAGAAGGATAAAAAAAAAACAGTGATAAGATGAAAGTTTTTTATCAAACTATGGAGTTTTTAGCTATTTTTATATTTATGGTACTTCATGCCTTGTCTGTCTTGAGTAGCAACCTTCTCCACCATAACATTTTCTTTTACTTGTTTTGAAATATTTTTGGAGAAATATTTTTGCATTTATATAAATATCTATATTGTTGTTGTTATTATTTAATCTTTCCTATTTGTATTTTGCTTAACATGACTTGTATAACTTTGTTATATTCGAGACGTTTTGTCAGCAAGCAAAAATAACAATAATAATAAAAAAAATCTCAGTTCATCTCAGTGATGCAGAAATCTTCACACAATGACTGCCTTGATTTGCACCAAAGTGTTTCGCTGTAATATTGACGTTTCTACACAGTTGTTGGCCTTGACTCTTCAGCATATTGCGCACAGCAGCTCGGGCTGGTTGACAAGTTACTCAGAAAATAATTAAAAAAAAAAAAATAAAAAATACAGCAAATATGAAGAGCTTCTGAAGATGAATCTTACAGTTTCGATTTTGGTCCAAAACACAAAATGGAGGTGTCTACAGATGCGCATGTGAAATACATGCAGAACCCTAAAATGGCTCCAAGTTCAGAGACCAATGGCGTGGTGCGTCCCCCTTTTTACAACAGCCTATCATTACTTACTACACCTTACAGTAGGGAGGCCTGGTGTGCGCTGATAGGTTACTGGAAATCGCACCCGAGGACCCCATTGGCCACAGCGCTTAGAGATGTTTGACAGGAGAGCAGAGTTACTAGGCTGAACAGCAGACCTGGCGCTGTTTTCATACCCCCTGCACAGTGTGTCAACCAATCATGAGGAGCCAGCTCAGGGCCTTGTTATTATTGTGAAAAGGCTTAGGGGTAAGAGACCACGCTAGCACATTTCATCACTGTTGGCGGTCCATGATATACTCCACCACTGTAGTACCATATAGCCCCATGTGAATTCCTCTGCACTCCCCCCTCCGAAGCAAACGTTACCACTATTTTATCTGGACTCTCCTCCAGAGATGTTCCCTTTAAGAGTATTGAGACATTTGGTGTTTCAAAGCCGCTGTGGTCCCATTCAACATGGCTGTGCCTCACCACGCTCCGTGCCAAACCTGAGAATGGGAGTGCCATGTGCGGTTTCATGCTCCCCGGTGATGATGAAGTGTTCTGGTGGGGGCTCGCCAATCCACCCCCAAGAAGCCATAATTAGCTTTTCCATCAGGCATTCAGGTGTGTCTCCACGGCTCGGAGGGAGGCGGCCATTGTTTGCTGACGAGTGGAGCTCTCCGTCTCCCCCTCTCACTTTCTCTATTCTCGGGGCAAATGGATGGTATGCGGTGTGGCTGATTGGAGGTGAGAGCCATATCGGTCGCTGGAGATTCACTAATGCAAACTCAAAACTACTGTGTATTCACTATTCACAGTCCGTGCCCACACAGTAATCAGATAGCTGGCCAACTGACAGGCAGCAGTGGAGTGGAATGTGGAGAGCGGAGAGAGATGGATGAAAGACAAGGCAAATGCCAGCCTTTGTGTTTGCCTGCGCATGTGTACGGCTCACTCTCACCGGGCAGCTGTGCATCTAGTCAACGTACAACAGACATATTGTTAAAAATTGGATCTATTATTGTTCTTTTTCCCTCCATTTGGTATTCAGCATGTTTAATAACCAGGTCATTTTCTTTCTGGCCATTAATTCCTTGATGCGATGACTGCAAAGGATGCGCCGCTCGCAGAAAAAAGGCTTTTACCAAAGCGTGCCTCTGAATTGCACCTTATTTGTCATGTGTCTTTATACTGTATAATTTCATCTACCGAATTAATTCAGAGCTGAGCTCCCACTGTCAGTCAGGAGAATGGAAGGAGCTAAATGAGTGGATATTCCAGCCAAATAGAGGGGCGAGTGTCATCCCAGGTTAATTAAATCCCTGCTTTGAGTCTGCCGTGAACACAGACCTCTTTCAGGATGATAAAGACAAACTCCTTCATTTCAGCTTGGGTATCGCCAATACAATATCAAGACTGATCAGGTTCCCACATTTAATAGACGGACAGCTGCGTTAAGCACACGTTCATCCACACATATTGACGCAGCTGACCATAAGCGGTCGCTTCAAGACAAGATTCAAGAAAAGTAGCCCTTCCTGCTCACCGGGGGGGGGGGGGGGTTGCCACCTTTTCTTATCTAAATTATCTTATTCTTGTCTTTCCCCAGCATGGAATACGTGCCTTTGTGCCACACGGACTGCGCTTTGTGCCAAATAGATGTTTACCATGCATCACAGCCTGCAGTCTGTATGAAATGCTCTGCTAATTCTAAGACGACAGTACGGAAGCTGGCTGCCTCTGCAGTCGTAATGCTGCACGTTATTGTGTCTGTAGCTTACTGTTTGAATCTGTTAGCGCTCTCTTTTAGTGGCATCCTCGATAGGAGATTAACCGAGCTGCAGTGTTGGTTATCCCGCCTGAGGCTGTAGAATAAGTTGCTAGTCTCCCGCTGATTTTCACTCTCAGCATCCCCTCATGGTGCCTCATTAAGACACAGCGAAACAAGTGCCTCCGACCCAACGCTACAGTAAGGCCAGGCCTAACATGGTGCCGCTACACAGCGTTACACCACTCATTGTGTACTGTGGCCTTCAACAGCACGTTGGCTTGCTCCGAGCATGTTTTCTCAGATTGTGTTTCGTCCCTCCTGTTTTTCGGTCCTTCCAGAAAGGAAGACAAGGGTAGGGATGGGGGAGGGATTTTTCGGAGGGAGAGAGAGAGAGAGAGAGAGAGAGAGAGAGAGAGCACTTGAGTGAGAGAGAGAGAGACTGGGGTGTTGGGATTTGGGGATAAGCAATTGTTTTCTCATTGAGCGACATTTGAAGGTCAACTCTTCGCCGAGCAGGGCACTTGTGAGAAGCCAAAGAATTTTATTTCAGTATGAATAATGCATTGACAGTGCCTCTCTTTTCAGCCCACACCTCTTTTTAGATGCTTTTTTTTTTTTTTTAATCTCATTCAGCTTCCCTTCATTGAAGTTCTAGTGCTGCAGTGTAAATTTACAGAGGTCAAATACAGTTATACGAGTGTCTCCTCTCATAATAATGCTAGTTTTTGATCTCATTCCTAGCTCTATTTTACCCACTTGCATGCTTTGGGTATTGTATCCGTACAGTTTTAGCATATGAGAGCTAATTGTTCTTTTTTTTTTTTTTTTTTGCATGCCTACTTTCTCTGCTCCATATTTAAATGCACATCCTACTTTGCCTTTGCTGAAATGTTTGATGAAATCTGTCCCTTCATCTCTTATCATGTTATGAACGTTGCTCCATAAAGACTGGCCAGCAATGTTGTGTTCCACAATCTGAAACTTTTTTTCAACCGTTTTGTTTCTGTTTCTTGTTGTTTCATGCTATTGTTGCTCATGTATGTATGGAAGAGAGGAAATTCTAAACCCAAATGTGGCGTTGTCTGTTTCTTTTTCTTGTTCTACAGAGATGTTGAAGGAGCTGAACCAACAGCGCAGAGCGAAAGAGTTTACAGACCTGAAAATTATTGTTGAAGGCAAAGAGTTTGAAGTCCACCAAAATGTTCTAGCTTCCTGCAGCTTGTATTTCAAGGACCTGGTGAAAAGGTTTGCCTTCGCTTCCCCTCCCACCAGCTGTTGATCCAATCTGTTCTTTTCATAGGGCGCATTTGTGTCGCTTTTTTTTTTTTTTTTTTTCTTTCCCTTCCCCTCTCTCTCTTGCAGGTGTGTGAAGACTTTGGTTCCTAGCACAGGGCCAGCAGCCATTCCTTCCTCTTCCCGCTCAAATGAATGTATCTGAAACTGGAGAAAAAAGGTCAACCCTCGTCATTACCTTTCCTCCCCATGTAGGGCAATTTAACCACATTTCCATTTTAATGAGCAGTGAAAATGTTCCATGACTGGGGATGTTTTAAAACTCACCAAAGGGCCAAAACAAAAGAATCATACATTCTACACTTTGGGTGGTAATTCTCCAAAGCCACGCTGTCTTCTGTGGGCAGAGGGATTTTTGTCTCCCAAGCTACTATATTTTTCTGTCGCTAATTCTTGAGTTTTTGCTGCAAAACAGCCTTTTCATATGCTAATAAATCTTGGTTAGTGTAATAAAAAAAGACATTTCAGAGTCATAAACAAAGGACAAAACAAAAGCACATCTAAGACAGCTCACTGAACCACCACTTTCACAGGTTAACACCACCCTTCACTAATGTATTCATTTGATGTGGATCTAAGTATTCCCCTAGTCCTCTGCCCTTCATACTCCATATTTTTTTGTCTTCACGGGCTGTTTTTTGTTTCCGTGTCTGCATACAAGTGTGTGAGTGTGTGCGTGTGTATGTGTGTGTGGGTGGGTGTGTGTCAGCAACAGACCTTTTTAGTGTCTCTGAATGTGTGTTCACATGTGTGAGTATGACTGTGTACAGTGTGATAGCGCAAGTATGTCTTTTTTTTTTTTTTTTTTTTTATCTGCCTTGTTTTCCGGGGAGGGAATACCATAATTCCCTAATGTCCTCATCCTTACTTCAAATCCTTGCAGGTGTTTTCGGCTTGATTGAGAGTCCCCTGGACCCAAAGTTGTTTTGCCACCTTGGTGTTGCTTGTGTGTGTGCGTGTGTGCGTGCGTGAGTGTGGGTTTGTTCTCCCTTGCATGGCTAGGGATGAAGTGCTGAGCAAAGACAAAGACAAACAGAAAGACACACGCAGTCGCTCGCCATAGCAGGAATGCCTTAGGGAAGTTTGCCACTTTGCCCCGCAGCCATGCTGCCTCCGCTGCGAGCTCATCAGAGAGCGGAGAGCTGCTTATCAGCCGCCGCGGCCTCCTCGCTCGCCGCAGATACACTTGTTTCTCGTGAATGGGAGCCGAGTGAGGAAGACCAGAGAGAGAACAGAGGTAGTAAAGCCACAGAGCTCCGTCTGTTCTTGGACCGCTCATCTCCTTGACAGCTACACTCGTTCACACCCCATGAATAAAAAAGAGACACTGAGTCTGCCTTTGACCTTGACAGTAGCTAAGAAGCTTCCTGAGAGACTCAAGTGACTTTGGAGAGAACTGAAGGCCCCATGCTGGTCAACCTGTCTATCAGATTGTCTCGTCTGTGCCTCTTATCCGGGACAAAGCCAGATCGTTTATGCGTAAAAACAGGGCCCCTGAAACACACCGGCACTCCCAGAGGAGCGGGCTGAATTTCATCAAGCACATCCTCACGCCTGCCACTGCCTACATTGTCTGATTTTTCTTGTTTAATTTGACAGTTTAATAGAGCAAGTTCTCATTAATTGGTTAATTAATTGTAAAACTACTTTGATTTATTGTCATAACACTGTCATTTTTCATGAAATTATGTGTAAAATAGAAATCTTCTCATTTGACTCCACACTGCAGAGTATCTAATGAATTTGTTATGCTAATTATTCATTTTGTAAGACGTCTTTGGTTCTATGTAATAAAAACGTGATCGTCTGCGACATGCTAACACGGCGGCGTCAACAGCGACTGTTGATTTTATGAGGCATGTGGCACCTTGACTTTATGGAAACGAGAACAGGGAGAGCAGTGAGAATTTGACAAGAGGAGCACAGACGGGCAGAAAGAAATAACAAATGAATAAAAGTGGGAACGGGGGCAGAGATTATGAGGGGAGAGAAGGAGACCATTTCGGACATAGCTGAGAGGTGTTTGCAGCCAGGCAGAGTGTCGCAAGCTCGGTCAGAGAGGAGCAAAGAGAGCCAAAGGCCTGTCTGTCATTGAGTTACGGCCTCCCATGTGCAGGTCAGGTCACTCTTTCAGTGCAGCAGGAATTATGCTGAGGCTACACGTGGCTCGCCGCTGTCCACATCTTTATGAGGTCAAATAAGAGAGAGAGAGAGAGCGAGAGACTTCATCTCTGTGTCCCGCCCACCGTCCCTCGCCCATCTCATTCAGGAGGCATTCTGCCATTCAGATCCACAGTCAGCTTGCTATAAACCACCATGGCGCGTGTGTACATTATGTGCTTGGAAATTGGGAGAATGTGTGTGTGCAAATGTACTTGACATGAAGCGGGTGCACGTGTTTTACTGCATGCATGCTCTCGTGTGTGTGTGTGTGTGTGTGTGTGTGCGTGTGCGTGCGTGCGTGCGCGTGTAGGATGCAAGGACATAATTCTTGCGTGTCATCCAGGCAGGCTGCCATTAGTCTGAGAGAAAGTAGAGATGTAATACTGGAGGGTGAGGGAGTGCACATCACACTTATTTTCCCTGGCCTACACACACACACACACACACACACACACACACACACACCAGCCCAGTGACTCACTGAAGAAATTGAAGGCACAATTGGCAAAAAGCTGAAATTTAGCAGCATGGAATGGTAAAGTAAAGGCAAAAATTTGTTTAAAAAAATGAGACGTGTCTCAGTCGCATTAGGTCGCGGGTTTTCGACGCAATTTTAAAATGGTGCGCTCATCTGGCAAATTCCAAATCTTTTCAGATCCTCCGTTTTCAAGAAAATCCTAAAAAAACACTGCACGTCTCCCTCTTTTCAGCGCGCTCCTCCGCAAGTATTCAGGCTTCCCTTACAGCATGTGTTCATTCAAGCTGCCATCTTACCCCGTGATACCTGAAGGATGTAATACCGCTCCGAAATGTACGCGCATGTCCGCCCTCGCCCCCACCCAAAAACCTATTACCCTACCCTTTAAAGGGCCGGTGCACAGAGCAAGGAGACAGATCATCTCCGGTAATTCCATTTTACCCCTTGGGATTTTCCAATAAGTGTGCTCTGCAGGCATTTAATTTATGGCCGCTGCATTTCTGCGCCACAGTAATGTAAAAAGCTCCAGAATCGTGGAGCAGTCCTGACACATGCTTTCATGTCATTTGTTTCTCTCCCTCCTTTTCTCTCTCTCTCTCTCTCTCTCTGTCCACGCATGAACCTTCTATGCTTGTGAGTCAGAGAGTGTTACGACTGTGAGATGGGTAGAGAGCTGTGTTAAAGCCCTTTTTACAGTGTCGGCCCTGTGTGTGTGTGAACACTGCAGCTGAGCCCTGAGTGCACTGTTCAGCCCTCTGCTGCTCTATTCAGCCTGAGGGGGAAGACAGGACACTGCAATACTCCCCTCAAATTTCAATTAGCAACATTCTTCTGGCTAGCTGTATTTAAAGGTTCAGTTCACCCAAATTACAAATCATATTGGCTCACTTAGTCATGTCTAACCATGCAAATAGAGATATCTGTTTCTGTAATTTCAGCCAATATACATGTATAACGGAGGTGAGTGCACTTTTGGTTCCTACAGCACAGCTCACAGCATTGAAATGTCAACTGCAGTGCCCCTTGCCTCAATTTCCTGTCCTTAAGTCTTCCTGTGAGGGTCACTCATTCAAATTGATGCAAGTTTCGTTAACAAAGATGTAGGAGTCAAAGAAAGAAATTCACATCGGGCATGGCATTTGAAAATGTGAAAACATAAATATATACGGGAACGCTGTGCACAGACACCAGTCACAGACTGCTGCCTCAGCTGGGTCTGTTACTTCAGTAGAAATCAGTTTTAATGGAAACTGATCCCAGTGAAGTATGTGCATTACCTAAAGTAATCAGGACATTATATCTGGAAATGGATGTTGCTGTGGCCTAATGCTGGGAGCGCCACAAATGAAATTGCACTGACCTCCGTTGTACATGGGTGAAGGCTGGAGTCTCAGATTGGCTCTTTCTCCTCTTTCTTTCGGCACTCCATAAAATGAACTTCCACTCTCGAGCCAAGTTTTTGTATCAAGAATTCTGTCAATCCCATGTCCACGCTGGGTTTGCGCTCTCACGCTGATGGCCCTGTGTTCACACTTGGACGGAGGTTTGGGCTTTTAAACTCTCCACCTGTCACCGTGTCCTTTTTGTCCTTCAGAGCGTCTGACACAAGCTGGACTCGTTCCTGCCACATAGCCCCGAAGTCTCCCCACATTATGCTCTATGTTATGGATGGAACACTCTACAATGGCCCCAATACCACAAAGGAAACACCAGCAAAATCCATGAATCTCCAACGCTGATAAAGCTTCCACATTATTTTTGTTTATTTTTATAATTTATTCCTGATTTATGTTGTGACAGAGCATGTAAATGCAAGCCATTTTTAGCCCAGACAGCGTAGGCTTTGCATCTAAATAAGCTTCTATCTTAACATATCTTGGTAGTGTATGTACTTCCACGGGATAGATGGTCTTGTAAGAACAAGATAAATGCATTCCCTGTAAAATGGGCTTTTTCAGGTTGAAGGATGTATTAGGAAAAACGTGTGTGTGTGCGTGTATATATGTATGTATGTGTGCGCGCGAGTGTGTTGCAGCTCCCCTCCTTCCTCTCCGCCTCTGCTCACCACCATTTTTGACAGTCTCTGCTGATTTTAAGACTTCCTCTTGAATAAGTGGTGCATTTTTCACAAACAAATTTCTTTGCCTGAGTGTGCCCATCTTTTTTCACCCCCCCCCCCCTCCTTCCTCGCCCTCCTCTCTCCTCCTCTGTCTCTCCTGTCCTCCCTGCCTCCCTCTGTCACTATTTAAATTGGAGTCTGCAATCAGACGCAGCATAAATATCCACCTCTTTTAGAAGCTCGGGAAAGAAAAGTCATTTCCATAACATAAGTGCTCAGACAAAACAAACTGCCACTCGAGCTGGTTCCTATTGCACTAATTGAGCAGGTTGATGAGCATGCTCTTCCTTTATTTTTAGCTCTCCCCCCCCACTCCTCTTTTCTTCCCCACCTCCCTCCATCACTTTAACCCTGAACGACACTCCCCTTCCCTTCTTTCTGTCTTACTACCTGCCCGCACTGCAGGGCTTTGTGCGGAGAAAGGGCAATAACACTATGTGGCTTTTTGCTTTGCAGGAGGAAAAAGAGTAACTACCTTGGTTTTTCCAGCCAATGTCCATCCAGAGACAAATGCCATTGTCTTTTTATTTTATTTTTGGATGTCCTTCTCCCCTCTCACCTCCTGAGTGCGCTTTAAATGACGACTAATGTCTCAGTTCATACACTACAGGCTACTGATGATTATTGCAGCGGGGACAAAGGCTCTGTTTAGGTGTGATGGTGGATTTTTTTCGGGGGTGGGCGGGGATATCTCTTATTTAAAAGACCAAGGCACAGTCATGGAACAACCCAACCCCTCCCTCAGAAGGATGGCTGCTGGCTCCCTGTGGAAGAACCGTCTCGCCCTGCCTCCCTTCCTTTTTGCTTCCTCCTCATCGACATCCCCCCTACCACCCTCTCCTCTCTCATCTTCACTCTAACCATTTCGTCTACCTGTCTCATCGTGTTTGTTTTGCTGTCTGTGTCTCACTAAATGCTGACTGTTTGTCATGATTTCTAATCCAACATACTGGTTCCAACAGAAAAAGGAAAAGAGACAGAGGCAAACACACACACAGAAAAACACACAGAGCGTTATCATTGCGCTACCATGAGTGACAGAAGCAAACAGCCTCCATCCATCTCAATGTAGCGTACTTTTCATATTGCTGATGTCCATAGCCGCGGGAAGAGAGCCATAGTAGTGGGGGCATGCGTTCTGCGGGGCTTTGATTCCATTTATTTTGCCCTTGAGTGGATTATTGTTTCACATGGGACATTAAACACGGGTGGCGAGGTGTTATTTAACTCTCTCATACCTCCCCGGAGGGATCCTGCATGTGAACTAATCTTTGCCATTTGATCCCGGTGAAGTCACAGCGTGGCCCAGTTCTGAAAGCAGCCCACCCGCTCCCCGCACATCTCAGGCTCCGCATTACGAAGGGATATCATATTCTATTTAATTTGCTCATCCAAGCACTCCCTGGCACCTCTTACACCATGCCAAGCAGGAGTGGATACTCCTGCTTCAATATCGCACAGGGCAGCGGCGTAGGCTCACGAACAGCGAGAGCTCTCCAGCTCAACATGCTTCAACCGGCGTACTTTACATTCTGTCACGTGTCAGCGTGTGGACTGTGCCGTCACTTTCTATCTCTCTGTTTTCTGTCTGATAGCTCATACGTACCCTGCCATGTATGCATGTCCACCTCTAAAACTATGCATACATGAAACACAAACATGTGATAAGCATGCCTGTTGAAAACAAAGCAATAACTTTTTGTTTGCCTAATCTTTGTGCAGAAAGGACATTTTGTTTCAGATGCAGCAATGTAGTTGCAAATCTGCTAGCCCCATAGACAAGTAGAAACCATCCAAAGTTCTGTTTCTGTCCCTTTTTCACTTTATGTTGTTATCTTATTGTGTAATGATTCTCTTATTTTCTCCCCACTCTCGTACTGGCCCAGGTGTGTAATGGGTGTCGTGTGTAGCATTACAGTACACGTATCTGTGTCCCTATCCTCTTTTTGTCTGTGTCTCCTCGCCCCTCTCCTCTCAGAGCATCCCTAATTCACCTCTCTCTGCCGTGATTGGTTGATCAGGTCATCTGGGGAGACGCGGAGCGGGGAGATGCTGGAGCTGAACATGAGCAACATCAGTGCCGACGTGCTGGAGCTGCTGCTCGAGTTCGTCTACACGGGATCCCTGGTCATCGACTCGGCCAACGCCAAGACGCTGCTGGAGGCCGCCAACAAGTTCCAGTTCAACACCTTCTGCAAAGTCTGTGTCTCCTTCCTAGGTAGGAACAGCACAGAAAACAAGAGGGGGCCTGTGTGTGCGCGTGTGTTTGTGTGTGTGTATGCTTATATCAGCAAGCGTGCATGCTTATTACCTCAGATATTCCTGCGCGACCTTTCCTGCTACATGCAGTATCTACAGCCTCTCGTATTTTCACACGTTGTCACGCTTCATCGCCATGCACAGCCTCGCAGGATGTCTTGTGCGGAACCTAAATTTCCTCCCCGACTCTGGCACATCACGCTCCTTTTTGTCAAGTTTCCAAAGCTAGCAGCCGTGCGAGAATTCAGCCGGCTAACGCTCTCAGTTGGGCACGGTGCCTCTGATGTCGTCCCAGTGGGCAGGACCAAGCACCGGGGCAGATTTATAAAAAGGTCGGGAACAATTGTCACTTAAATGTCAAATCCTCTGGCCCCGAACTGTGATGGAATCGAAAAATAGCAAAACAGATTGATGCTCAGACAAGGTATGGAAAGTAGAGCAAAGGAGGGGAGGGGCCTTTCGGGAGCCCAAGGGGTCACATGAAAAGCAAATGGCATGTTCCAGATTTTAGTGGGTAACCAACCAAAAAGGCAACCAAAAAGCTGCAAATGTCAGGCTTTGCATTCCATTAAATAAATTGTTTTGGGTATCTGTAACACAAGGGAAGTGCATGTTCGCAAAAAGGTCAGCGGCGGGAAAGGAGTGAAAAGAAAGTAAAAGAGAACCAGCGGCCCACGTTATTGATTTGTTTTTCTCCATTTGGGCAAAGGATCGGGGAAAACAGGGAAGCCATTTGTAGACCTCATTGCCAGCGAGACGTCAATTCATTCTTCCTCGACAAGATTCATGACATTTCAGCACATTTGAAGGGGAGGAATACAGGCGCAAGCGCGTGTCCTTGAGCAAAGAGAAATTGATACTGTGTCAGATATTATTGAAGTTTGTAACAAATACACTGAGGAGAAATGGCAAACATCTCCCCGACCTACTTATACCACTTTGACTTTTATTCACAGAACTTCAGATTCAAACAAATATAAACTAAGTCACTTCCTGTGTGACTGCTACCACAGTGAGAACTCATGACTGTTTCATTAAGAGAGGATTTTAAACCAGTTAGCAACATGCTCAAAGTTTCAACTCTTAGTAGGATTTTGGTCTCGCGTACGGCGGCCCTGAGGGACAAAACACAGCGACATTTCTCAAAACATGGTATTTCAGATATTGTAGAGGAGGGACGACGTGTCTTGTTTGTGACTGACAGACAGAAGCCATGTTTCTGCTCTGAAATCAGCAGCAGAGATCTGTATCCAAACATCTTGTACGTCAGGCAGTCTGATGTCACTTGTTGACTGGTAGTGGCCACGTCTGCTCAGCTGTAATGCTTTCAGATGTGTTCACACGGTTTCAAAGGACATTTTATCGTCGTGATAATAACATGACATTAAGAAATCTATTGTATGCGTGTTCTCTCATAGAAAAATGTTTGAATTGAGTTATAAATTAAATTTAAAAAATCTCTTCCGTCCTTTCAAATAGGAAATTTGTCAGTTTCATTTCCGTCCAATCACAGACAAAGAAGAGACGTGTTGTTTCGAATGTTCCATAATCTAAAATGTTGTTGTGTTTTTTCTTAAATGTCATATTTGCTTAAATGTCGTGTTTTCTCAAATGTTTTATTTTGACCCTCTGGGCCACCGTTTTTGGGGTTTTTTTTTGTTTTCAGATATTTTCACATTGTGTCAGTTCAGACTGATAATTCAGGATCTTTTCGCAGCGCACACTTTTGCAGTCGATTAGACAGCAAATCTGAGTTCTGAGTACGCGAACGTACGCAGCGAAATAACCCTTCATCTGCTCGGTCGGCACACCAGAGGGACGTTTTCAGACAAATCCGAACCCCCACTTTGATGCAGTGTGTGGCTCCCTCTTATTTAGTCTTTGTTGGCTTTTGTATAGTTGTGATTTAGCAGATGTTACGTGACCTTTATCGGCTGATATTTGTTTAGGAGAGACTCTCAGACTTCAGTGATAAAAGGCCTGGCATTGCTTCCCTCTGATGGCTATTGTTTAATCAGGCCTCTTTCAGTGGCCGCTGACCCGTTTGATCCATGCCCGTTTGTGTGTGTGTGTGTGTGTGTGTGTGTGTGTGTGTGTGCGCAGCGCATTTCCCTCTGCCGTGATAAATGGCGCCGTGTGTTAGAAAACTAGAATTACAGACACACCACCTTAAACGCTGCACCCTTACAAGAGATCACAGACAGTAGCATAAGCCTTCTCCCCGCTGGCCAGGCTATCAGGGTAGTTTCATATATTCTCGGCTGTGCGTGTGTGTGTGTGTGTGTGTTCGCAGCAGTAGTAGTAGTAGACTCCGAGATCTGACAGGACTTCTTTAAAGTGGCCCAGCTAATCCCAAATCCCACTCCCTGCCATCCACCGCCTCCTGCCTGGGCTGTGAGCGATCGATTCCCCTCGTTGTTTGTCCTCGGAGCTGTTTTGAGTTATTATACTTGTTCTCCCTTAGTCTCAGGCAGATACAGGCTATGGGTCTGTGCTACCTGCAGCCGCTTTTTCTTGTCTCTGTAGCTTTTTGCGCCTGTGATCTTTTTTATGGATGTCTGAATGATGCTTTTTTTTTTTTTTTTAACTCTGTCTTAATCAATCTGCCTGTGTCTTTGTTTCTTTCTCGTTTTGTCCTTTCTTCTCTCCTCCCTCTCCTCTCCATCTGTCTGTCTCCACGCCTCTCCCTCTCACTTTGTTTATGGACTCCAGAGAAACAGTTGACTGCAGCTAACTGTCTGGGAGTGCTGGCTATGGCTGAAGCCATGAGTTGCACGGAGCTCCATAACATGGCCAAAGCTTTTGCGCTGCAGAACTTCCCAGAGGTGGGTAGAGATTTATCGTTCCCAGCAGTCCATTCATTGATTCCCGCGGAACAAAGATGCACACTCACACAAAGAGCATGCAAGCAAATAAAACTATTAACAAACAGCAATAAAATCTAATTGAAATCATAACCATAATACAGTTAATGCCCATAGTGATCAGTAAATTAAATAAATGACTTAACTTTATTTGCCATTTTTAAGGAATCCACACTTGGACTCTGTTTGTAGATGCAGCTTTCTGCTGTAGTTAGATGAAGGTTAAGAGGTTGGATTCAGAACGTGCACAGAGCCAATTAAAAGTGATGTTTTCTTCTCTTTTTAATTTAAACTAGCACATATCATGCAGACTTGTTAGTCTAGCATCAGCATTGAAAAGCTTCTTTCCCTTTCGGCTTTTTACCACAAAGGTTGCAATTTACTGTAGGAACACAATGTCCTGTGCTATACGCTTGTTACCCAGCAGCTGTTAGATAACCTAATGCAAAAACAAGACCATTGTTTTTGAAGCACACGCAAAAAAAAAAAAAACAAGAGAAATGGAGTAATTCAAAGAGGTCTCAGCTTTTCCCGTGGCTTAAGAGGAGGGCGAATAACACAAAGTCACATAGGATAGAAAACTGCTTTTTGCTGCTCTCGGCAGTAGAGTTTCAAAGCGTGATGCTTTCCTGACCTCACCTTTGTCACTGACGCCACAGCAGATTTTTCCTTCAACCATCAAAGGAGAAAATAAACAGATAACCATTCTAGTTGACCTTCAACTGTGGGCCCGGGTTACAGCGATTCATCAGAAACCGTTTATGAAGTGTACGCTGTTTGAAGGAATAGTTTGGGGAAATGGCTTTTTCACCCTACTGAGAGTGACTGGAGATCAATACCACTCTCACGTCAGTACATGCCATATGAAGTTACATTCAGGAGAAGGCAGTTGGCTCAGCTTTGTATAAAGACCAGCTAGCCTGGCTCTGTCCAACGCTCAAAAACATGTCTACCAAAACCTCTAAAGCTCACCAATAAACAAGTTACGTGTCTTCCCTCTTTATTGTGAGTTTGACAGCAGAAATCACTCCCTGTTTACTGCAAAGGTCTGCTCTATCTGCTGTCCAACATTTTAACTGAGCGTCTGAACGCAGAGTGTGACACTTCTGCTGAAATAAAAAGGTAGCATCAATAGCATGTTCATGACTTCCTGCTAACACACAGCTCTGAACGTTTCTGTGAATGCATGAAACCAGAGACACATGTTAAGTGGTAACCATTGCTGGCAGGTGAATTATTACTTAACTTTGGACAGAGCCGGACCTCAATGCTACCTTTATCCTCCCTGTGGCTTCATTGTTCACCGGCCTGAGAGTGTTACGCATCATGTGCTCTGGCCCAATGCAACAAAGCACATCAGTGTCTTTCCCAGAGCGTCGAATCCTGGAATCTTTCAAATAAAAGCTGCAAACAATCATCTGCACTTGACAGAGTGAACTATTGGTCGTGAATGACAATCTCGTCAGCAGAGAAATAAGAAAACACAGCTCATCAAATTAGATATACAGTCAGGGACTATTACATAAGCTTGTTGATCTTTTTACTTTCAACATGACAAATGTGCCTTTCTTTTGAAAGTTATACATCATGAGATTCTACTTAAAGATAAACAGATCTTCTAGTTTTTTATTCAGTAGTCTGGTGACCTCAAAGTCAAACTAATCTCTGTTTGCAGCGCCTGCAATGTCTGACGAGTCTGACTAGCTTATGTCATAATCTTTCAGGTGGCAGGACAAGAAGAGATTTTGAGTGTGTCCAAGGAGGATCTGGTGGCCTATCTGTCCAACGACAGTCTCAACACCAAAGCCGAGGAGCTGGTCTATGAGACGGTCATCAAATGGATCAAACAAGACGCTAACTCCAGGGTGCAGGTAATAATAAAAAAAATAAAAAGAGTCGATAACCGTCGGCGTGAAGCGCTTGTCTGCACTGCTGTGACACTCCAGCGTGCTTTACCAAAATGAGCACACGTGTATGTGTATCATGAGACAAAAAAGCGAGATAAAACCCTCGTTACGACTGCCAGTAGAGATACTCTTTGTCCGCAGAGCCGTATTAGTGTGGTTGTTCTATCGACTATCCCTGTCGGCTCCGGGAGGTACACAGCATACAAAACCAGACAAGTGACTCCTCGTTCTCTCTTGGTAGTGTTCATCAACTTTGTGCTTCAGATGCAGCCTAACACAGCAGTTGTTCCTAATCCCAGGGGTGCGTTGCCCTCAGAATGTGCTCTATTCTTAGTTACACTTCATTTGTTTGTGAGACACTGTACCGCATAGAAAAACCAACAAAAACACAGACAGCCACAGTCCTTTTTCTATACGCAGAACAGGTGTTTGATTTATTCCTAGAGGCTGTTAATCATGATCAAAGTTTGTCTTTTTCTGCCCTGGATGGGTATCGGCAGTGAGGTACGGCGGGTCAGATTTTAACAAACGAATCGATAGGCCTCAAAGTCACAGCATCAGGTCACGTTCGTGGAAAAGGCAAACGCTCGCGTAAACGGATATCCATCCGGCGGGTTAAAGAATCTCTGATCGTGAGATTTTTAGGTAATCAGCCGCAAAACCATGAATTTGAAGCCGGTGATTTGAACGTATTTTATAGCTGTTCAGAAATGGAGGTGAGATTATTATCAGATAAATTACGCCGGCCCGTCAGTGGAAGACTCATTCATTCAGAGTAATGTCTTCTCATCAGCCAGCAAGAGGTGGGGGGGGGGGCACTGCCTTACATCAGCTGGATCAGATTCAGCGCAGACCTCAGTGATCAATGTTACCTTATTGGCACCCACTTTATGAGGCGCATACGTCAATATTTGAATTTTTCAGGTTTTTGGATTAAACATTTAGCTTTTATCCTTTGACGTGTGACTCTCTGAGGTTATGGTGAAATCCATCAGGCCCGCAGAGCGTTTTGTGGCCGAGGATTTTAAAGTAGCAGTATAAGAGTGCGACACAAAGCATGGGGACAATCCACTGGAAGCAGATGGTGATACTCGTTAGGTGTTAGCCTGGGTGTTCAGATTGCAATAAAAAAGAGGTATGGCAGAAGTTTTATGGGTATCAAACACCTCTACTGATAAATCCACTACAATTTAACTCAGAGGTTCTGGAAATTCACTAGGAGCCACAACGAGGTCGGTGCACAGTTTTTAGGGGTAAATGCGATCCCTGTCATCTGCATCGAAAAAACTCCAGCCTGCTCAGTCCAGCGGACTCCAGCAATCTCACAGTCTAATGGAGAGGTGCAGAGGTGAGTTACTCAGATGAAGTAGAAGGGGGGAAAAAAAAGAAATGGAACATTTTCCCGGTTGTCTGAACAACCCAGCGCGCTGGATCCTGAGACGAGACACCCGGGTCACCCCGTCTCCGAGAGAGAGGGAAAAAGGAGGGGGTGGATGAGAAGAGAGATGGAGCGCGAGAAAGAAAGAAACAGAGCAAGACTGAAAGACAGGAAGGGGGCGAGCAGTGATTGAGAAAAGAGATGGTAAGATGGCAGAGGGGAATGAAAAAAAAAAAAAAAGGAGCCCCTGTGTTTTAATCTGATATCCAACGGTTTGTGCCGCTGTGCACGGGCATGACATCCAGGCAGCAGAGATGTGATTGAGCTCTCGGTCAACCTCAAATCTCCTGCCCACGTGTGACCGAAAAAAAACAACTAGCAAGCCCTGATGCCTGTGGAGAGGACAGGACAGGAGGAGAGCAGAGAGAATAGGCTGCTTCCAACGTGCCACGGGAGAAGGTTATGTGACCCTGAGGGCCGAGTTTACACGCATGGTCCAGCAGCAGCTCATCATTCCCCACCCTCCCTTGCCTCCGTTCCTTCCGCCCATTTGGAGGCAGAGAGCAGCGGAAATCTCTCCCCCAGAACCTGTGACACTTTTTAATGACATGTCAGGGCAGGATGTCAGAGCGCTGCTGAAAAACGCAGGCGAGGGAGGAGGAAAAGCTTTAAGCTCTGAGCTCAGTTTGTGTGCGTTTGCGTTCATCTGAGAGCCCGCGCATGTGTGTCTTTGTGCGTTCGTGCGCCTGTGCATGTGCTGTGGGTTGTAAGCTGCAGGCTATAGAGTGGAAAAGTGGCATATTGAAGGCGCTGGGTAAATAATATGCAATTTTCCTTCTCCGCTATGCTGTCACTAACATCCGATGGCACCAGGAAACGGGGCCCGGACATCGCTTAGAGACAGAGGGAGAGCATTTGAGCGTTAATAATGGTTTGCTATGAGACACAAAGCCACTGAATGAAAGGAGAGAGCCGTTTCACTTTTCTTTGATTGAGGATCATTGAAGGTGTGCCGCGCTGCAAGCGTTTGTGTATGTCTGCCTGTAAATTTTAGTGAAAAATTGACTTGGAAAGAAGAGGAAACACCCTGGCAACACGAGAATTTACAGCTGAAACGAGTATTTTGATAGACATAGAAATTCATTTACAGCAATTTTGAATGAGTAACCTTTAAATTAATCGTCTGACATTTTTGTAAGTCTGCTTATTTGCTTTCTCGCTGAGATTAAGATGAGAAGATTGATACCGCTGTCATCTGCATACTTGGTGAAGCTGTTGCTGCCCAGTTTCCAGTCTTAATGGTAAGCTAACCATCTCCTAGAGGTAGCATTGCATTTAACAAACAGATATGAGCGCAGTATTGATCTTTACATCTATCTTTCAGCGAGAAAACAAGTAAGCGGATTTCTCAAAATGTCAAACGAGTCATTTCTTGAGCAAAAATATCAAACAATAGCTGTTTCCACCCTTCTGTATCTCAGGATTTCCTGCTTTTCTTTGTTTTGTGTTATTGGAAGTTGAATATGTTTTGGTTTTAACCTGCTGGTCAGGCTAAACAAGCATTTTTAATAGATTACTTTTTATTCTTGTAAATGCCGAGCGGTGTTTTTCACACTTTTCTTTTTGTCTAACAAATTAATCTGCCAACTAATTAACAGATTAAATTCATCATGAAAATAGTCATTATTGCAGCTTCGGAATCAATTATGCGCATCATAATGTACTCGTACCTGTAAAAATGGAGACTCACCCTCGAATGATTGCAAAACTGTGCATCTGGGAACCAAATCCGCCTCTGCATCCAGCCTGCACGACACTGCTTCCATAAGTTACATAAACAAGAGGCTGGAGAAAGGCTGTCCCGCATCATGTTTTCTCTGTGAAGGTGCTGACAGAGACCTGTCCTTCCTTTTCACCCAGCAGTCTTTTGTGGGACGACCACAGACACATGGCTCCAATTATAACAGGCCGGGCTCTGCCAAATCCCTGAATAGGACCTCCATTACGCCTCTCTTCAACATATTTTATAAAGGATCCTATCTTGCCAGGTGACTCAACCTGACAAAAGAGGCTGATTAATTGGCTCTTTGGAAAGTGGCCGACTAATGTAACAGCTAAAAAGGACAGTTAATGGTGTATTTTCATGATAAAAAAGGCCAGCCTTGCCATTAGCAAGGACCTGCTGTCCACTCATCAGAAATAACAATGGCCTGCCCTGACATTTGCAGTTCCCAAGCCAAATTAATATAGTTAAAGGTATTACTTCATATGCTTATAAGTTAGGTATACTAGGTATTATTTTGGGTGATTTTATACATTTGACTCTAATAATGTAGTCAGGTAATTTTTTTTGCCTCCAGCACTCATTAAGAAGGGAAAAAAATCATTTTCCCAGAACAAATGATGCTATCATTATGTAGTCCGGCTGTGGAATTATCAAAGGACGTAAATGCTTTGAGGCTGTGTTGGGATATAAACGGAGTTTTCCTCACTGTTTTACGATTCATTTACCTTCAAAACTACAAATGACCCTTTCACCACAAGCATCGCTTTTAATTTACTGATTCTCTTTTTAAGCTCCGTCTTCAAAACGGAAACTTTTCATCATCGTGCAACCCTGAAGAAAAGGTTAATTGTTTTTGGTGCCTTTTTTTTTTTTTTTTTTAGATGAGGAGCTTTATGTCACATCAGTCCAGCAGCAAATGTTTGAAGAGGAAACTGTCGTAGAGTGAGCCGAAATGAGCGTGTAGGCCATCGCCGGCATGATCTGTGACAAATACGCACTCTTGAGGAGACGTAGCCAGGCAATGGAGATTGATGCAGCGGGCAATCTCTGCTTTTTCTTCTGCCTCTGTGACTCCTCTCTCCTTTTTCTTTTTGCCTCCAGCTCACATGAGTAGGTGGGAACGAGTACATACACACCAGGAGGATTTACACAAAATTTACACAAAAGGATGTCACTGTTCATATCCCGGTCGTGTGCTCAGGCGTTCACACAAGACTGGAAATCGCTTGTATATCGGGCCCCGGTACGACTTGCGTATTAGAGAGCGGACGGGATCTGATGCAAGTCACTGAACTCAGGACCCCCATTCTCATCGTGTGTCCTTTGTAGTCCCAGAGCGCGCTCCGTCCTGATGTGTGCAGCCAGTTGAACCGCGGTCACTCAACCACGGCGGCTGCATATCCAGAGTGAGTCAAAGGCGTCTGGTTTCCACTGGGCTCCCCCATAAATGAAAGAGTTGTATGAGCAATACGATGCAGAGAGAACAAACAAATTATAGTATCTGTTCGGAGGAAGTCATCTCCCCAAGACTCATAGGGAATGATAAAAATGCAGTGCACCATATCACGGTGGTACAGAAGTACCACAGAAGCGCAGAAGTTTCTCGACGCCGCTCGATGTCAACGATAATCAATGAGCCGAGAAAAATAGCCAGAAAGTTTAACGCCAGTATACGGCAAGCTGTCATTAATGCGAATATGTTTTGAATTAAATGAGCGGAAGACGGCTTCTTTTTTTGTTGTTGTTGTTTTGAATGAAGTCATGCTGAAACAGGCCTCAGAGGAGAGCACACTGCACCTGTCAGAAGTTGCTCAGGGCAGCAGTCAGCGTCTGTCGTCCGCTACATCTCTCTGCAACCCACCCCCAAATCCATCCTTCCGGCTGATACGCGCACGCAGTCGCGCTCAGCAAAGCATCCTCTTGAACCTAAATGAAGTGCGAGAGCATATTTTACTCATCCATTATGTGTTAGCAGAAGAAAAAGTGCACGCGTGTGTTTTCACACATAAACCTGCACACACTCAAAAGGACACTGAGCTGTGGTCATTTCAGCTGAGTGGGTTTGTTAACGTTGTGAGGCTAAACATGGCCACGCGCTCTGTTGAACACACACTTGTGAGTCAGTCAGATAGTGTGTGTATGTTGGGTTTTTTTTTGTTATTGTTGTTTTTGTTGTTGTTGTTTTTCCATACAGAGTTGCGTTTTAAGCATCGGCTTGTCCATTTTTCACACCAAAGCAGCCACACACTCCTATCTGCTCAGAGCAAAGCAAATAGATATGACCGTTCATGTGTCATTTATTTGACGTCGCCATGGCACTGAATCATTTCACGCACACACACAGTAAGAGGCGTTAGTCCTGGCTGACAGTAGTGGAATGGGAAATGCTCAGTGGACATTTGTCATCTGTGTTAGCGGATGCCGGCATCCCGGCTGCTTCTCTGCTGCCTCTGACAGATCTAAGAGGCTCCCTGTTAGACACATTATCCCTGCCTTTCACCAGGCTCAACCCATTCACATCCTCTGTCCACCTGTCTGTGTGTGTGTGTGTGTGAGAGAGAGAGAGAGGGAGAAACAGAAAAAAAGTGAGTTTTTTTCAACCTGTGCTGTGGCATCTCCCCTGCAAGTTTAACAAGTTTAGCAGGCTGCAGTGCACGTGCGTCTTCCAGCACTGAGGAGGCTGACCTGTGTTGGTGTGAGACCATTAGAGGGATGAAGGCACAAGGTGTTATCTGGGTTGCACATCAGAGAACGAAGAGAGGCATATGGACACCTCATAAATGATCCTTGTCCGAGGAAAATGTGAGAGGATAAGAAGTGTGTGTGGGCGGTCAAGCTAAAAGTAGCATCTCCGTATGTCCCCAGACTCCTGTGGATACTTTCCATATGTTCCACTCTTTAAAAAAAAAAAACCCCACTGAACTCCTGAGAAAGAAAGTCACAAAAGATCACGCCATTCTTCTTTAAATGCACAGTAGTCTTAGTATCTCTGCTGGCACCGCAGCTATTATGATTTGCATCCATTAGATATCATCTCTGTTTAAAAGCATACGAGGATTGCTTGCTTGAGTAGGCGACACAATGAAAATGACAGGTCACACCATTCGTCTGCAGGGACGGCGCTCACATTCGCTCAGCGCGCGTGTGCACAAGAGAGTGATTGCTCGAGAGGTTGTTGGAGATGGAGAGAAAAGGATTCGGATACACGCCGACTGCTCTCATCTGCTGAGTGCATGCACGTCACTCACTGGGTGTCAAGAGATCTCTCATTTACCTGTTTCGTGCCACGCACATGCATGCATGAAGACAAACATGTAACACTTTTATTGCACATTTCATATGATATTCATCCAGCGTATGCAGTCTTCACTCACGATGCTTCCAGAGAGGATGGTAAAAGCTCGCATGCCTTAGCTTTCATCAATATTTACCAGTGTCAAGCCAAGGAAGGTTTCAGTGTGTTTAAATATCCGATCCTCTGTTTACCTGCTGGATTAGCTTGTGAGGCACAGAAATTCTGCCGTAAACTCAATCCTGACCAAAAAAAAATCTCGACTTATTCAGGTATACAGTACAAAAAGTAGAAGACACAGTAATTTAATTTCGTGCTCTGCAGAATTAAGCCTCAGCACACCAGAAAAGGCACACGTTGGGAATATTAGTGTAATCCCATGAGTGTATCTGCCTCCGAAAGAGGAGATTTCATCCACAAACACAATGGACGAAAGGAATGTTGGCAGTTTGGGATTTGATAGAAAAAAGGGATGTTGGAGGAGATGAGGCAATGAAGCGTTTAAAGCTGGTTCTGGGTTTTTATTGTAATATCTCATGAAAGTGATTTGGGTAAAGGATTATCATGGAGTACCTGTGTTTTTAATTGGCTAAGAAAGATTTGCCTCCTTAAAAAGTTTAACCCACAATCATAAATTACATAAGTCCACATGAACGTCAGATTTGGGGGAAAAGTTGCTGGCTAATAGTGTTTTGAGCTAAATGCTAGCCCCAGCTTGCTAACCTGTTGACAATGTCATTATTAACATGCTGGCATGCTGTATGTGTGATGTGATTGCCATTTTAGCTTTGCCCATAAGCATGCAACATGGGTAATTATGCTAAGCTTAGAGCACAGCTGGGCGTTCTTTCAGGTAAATGTCAAGGAAAATCATCATCTGGAAAAGTCCAGGGTTCACTGAAGGGCAGCTGTTGGATTCATCCTCTGGGACCATGAATGATTGTTACAGAATTGTGTGGCAGTCTGTCCGGCCGTATAGTTCTGTCTGGATCAAAACGTCATCACTCGAGCTTTTTTGACTGTCGAGCTTTTCTTTCCTTTAATCTAAGCCATTTTTAACCAGGTTAGTCCCGTTGAAATCAAAGATCTTTTTCAATCAAGACCTGGCCAAGAGTATAATCCAAAAAACTGATTTGTTGAACGGAGGCGCAGGTACACCTTGACATTTAAAAGCAAAAATGGAATTAATCGTCCTCCAAATGAATGATTTAAGTGTATTTACATATCCTTGCTCTGATCCAAATTGTGATAAATGTCACCAAGGACCAGCTAATCCCACCCACATGTTGTGGACTTGTCCCACCCTACCTCTTTTCTCTTTGCCATCACATCCACCCCTAACCCTCTGTTGGTCTGTTTGGTGCTTTAACCACTGCCATCCTATTTTGTTGAACTTGTAGCTTTTTGAGGCAGGTTAATCTGAAACACCTTATGCCCTTTGGATAAAGGACGCCCATTCTTTTAGCACACAGTATGTCTAATATGTCTTCTCTCCATCTGTTGTTTTCTTGATGCATGTTTATATTTCATTGTCTTCTTTCCCGTGGTCGTGTTACTGTTAGACCCTCTCGTCTGACTCGTGTGTGTGTGTGTGTGTGTGTGTGTGTGTGTGTAGATAATGCAACACAAAAAAACAACATAAATCACACATATATTTCTTCACCAGACTACTTAATATACATAATACCGTGTGTGTGTGTGTGTGTGTGTGTGTGTGTCAGTGGCAAGGGATTGAAAAGAAGACAGCATAGTAATTAACAACATAATGAATAAAAACAGTGAACCGCAGTCAGCATACATGTACTACATTTGAATACGATTTGCATAAAAGCATGTTATTAGGCAAGGTGCCGCTTCCACTGACCAAACTGGAACGTAAGCTCATGCAGTGGGCTGTATTATGTATGATGGCCAGGCACTAACCATATATTCAACATTCATGCTTGAGTCAGTGACTCCGAATTGTGAGAAAATGAAAACCGTCTCCTAAAATACTCACTCAGAACAACGGGAAAAGTCTGCTGAAGACATGACTGCATGGCAGACTCAAGGTGATAACAGGACAGGTTTTCTGTGTCTTTAAAAAAAAAACCCACCTCCTTGTTTCCAAAGATAAACAAGAACCTCGAGTTAACTGCATGTGAAATAATTCCTGCTTAAGTAGTTTCAACGGCTGGCACAAAAGCAGAAGTCCTTTTTTTTTTGTGGGGTCTGACACTTTTGGATTTGAATATTAGCAGCAAGTGTGCAACTCTCCCTCATTTCCATGCCGATATATGCATGTGTGGGAGGAAGAGCGAGGAGCGGGAATGGAGGTGCAGAGAGAGACAGAAAGTGAAAAAAAAGAAGTGGGAGAGAGAGTGAGTTAGTTAGAATTAGAGATGGAGAGTAGTTCTTTCTTCTTATTTTATTTATTTCTTTTTTTACAGAAATAGTGGGACAGAGGTAGAGAGCTGAATTAAAGTAGAGGAAAACAGCCTGGCATTATCCCACCGCACTCCGCCACGCACACGTCCATCCACACACACACATACTCTGGGGGATGGCCCGCTCCCTTTACAGTACAATTGAATCCATGGTCGTTTGTTTAATCAGAGGTCAGCCTCAGTGACTTTACATTGTTTTTAATCTAATCAACAAGATTTACAGTCAAATCGAGCTTTGGACCGAATGAACCAGCCAGATTAAGCGTGTAAGAGTGTATCCATCTGGGCCTCTCTGCATTCACATGCGCACATCTCCGTCTGTGTGCTGTGTGAGCGTACGTGGGTGTGTTTTCGGGTGGCATATTTATGTGGTAGCAGTCCTTACCTTTTAGCAGAGACCAGACGCCGTCTCTTTGAGGTATTTTTACTGCCATTTTTAAAGATGTTTGGCAAGTGAAAAGAGGCTACAACAGATGTGGGTTTGTGTGGAGTTAAGGTTTGCAGATGGTACAGCAGGATGCTTGTTTTTCTTCGTTTTCCACAGGTAAAGAAAACTTAGCTTGGCATGTATGCATGCGTGCGTATTGATGTGGGTGTGGTTTTACTCATGCCAAGACAATACTGCTAATGAGGACACGCGTGCACGGAGATCAAACTATCCACCGCGGCTTGAACTGATCTGATTCTGAGTTCTGAATGCAGCCTGTTTCTAAAGGAGCACCTGGATGACCGATTTTCAATACGCACCTGTCTCTATTCAAGGTCACTGATACATAACCCAGCATCTGTTTGCACAAAGAGCATATAAACAGCTACGACAGGTCATGACTGCATTGCATAGCCATATACGCATTCACAGTTACAAGCCAAGTCTCTGGCCCACCTGAGCTGCATGATTTTGACCATGGAGGAGACCAGAATACTTGGATGAAACCCAAGCAGCATGATAACACACCCAAGGAGACCAAAGATAAAATCCAAGCCTGTCCACCTGCTGTTCCAAATGGGAGCAAGATTTCCACATGCACCTCCAGACGTTTTAACACATTTATTTCTGCTGTGCCACTAAGGGCACCACCTGGCCGAAACTGCCCCATATACAGCTTTTAATTTAGCTCTGAGGGTCAGAACGGTCAGTCGTGGACCTATTTCAGGCGACCTGCAGATGTTCACGTATGATCTCATGAGCCAGAACCGAGTTTAAATACAACGAAATGGAGTCTGTCCCTCCTCAGATTGGACTCATTTAAAAGGTTATTTGTCTAAATAGGATTTAGAAATATACAAATGTGCGTGTTCAAATGTGTCCACATCCGATTACTGGCATTAATGTCATAAGACCAAAGTAGGTGAGCTGGTGGCAGACCAGGAGAAAAGTAGCTTGTAACAGAAAAGCAGAGCAGTAAGCCTGAAGCTTAAGTCACCTCCATTTGAGTGTGACATGACTCAGTAACTACTGGGGCAAATCTCCTACTATGGGGGCACTTTAATTGGAAGTAGCAGCTTCTCCTGAGCTAGTGATTCTTCCCCGAAGAATATCTCAGTATGCTAAGTAGCTTGCTTTGACTTTACCTTCTTGCAGCGCTTGAGCTGAGGCGCTGGGAGCGATCGCCAGTGTTTATGTGGGTATTGAGCTGTTTGTTTGATAAACTGTTGAGTAAGCTGTGTGCGTTCGTGGAGGAGGGAAACAGACAGTCCCATCTGCAGGACGGCGTCTCCCTCTGCGCACTCTGGCGTGGAGGAAATGTCATCGGCAGATTTGCCATGAAACCGTCACGTCTTCGTCTTTTCTCCTTTAGTGTCCTGCTCCTCGTGCTCCTTTCCTCCTCCTAGATCCTCACTTGTCTTCTCTCTTTTGTCCCATCCCTTCCTTTCTCATGTCACACTCCCCACACACATACGCGCGCACATACACACACGTCCCTTTCTCCGCTCTCTTATTTCCTCCACTCCAGTCCCAGGACATGAGCAGAAAACAAATGGGACGCATGCCAGAGCAAAAAGGCCTCAGGTGGGAGAGGGAGATGCTTAGGCAGAGTGTCAGCTTATTATGTGTTCTCCCCTGAATGATGTTTCTCTGAGTCTGTTGTTTTGTCGCTCTCCCTGCGTGGCGCGGTCGCGTCGCTCTGAGCCGAAGGGTCAACGGGGTCAATCTCCACCCAGCTCCCTGTCGCTCTGTCCGAGCCTGTTTACAGCTTTTACTGTCGACATAGATGATTCTCCCACGGGGGGTACACACCAGCACACATGCACTTGCACACACACACACTCAAACATTCGGCAGCCAGAGCTATAGTCAAGGTTGCCATGGCAACAGTCTGTCCTGCTTCTGTGTCTTAACACCTATACAGTATAAGCACACATAAACGCATGCACGCACGGCCAGGGAACGCAAATGCACACAAAAGCAAATATTTACGTTGCCACAGTTGAACATGTTTGTCATTTCTGTTCACTACGCATCATTAAAACCTCCTCAAAGCCAAAGTGTCACCTCAAGACAACATTTAACGGAAAACATGCCGCTTCTAAGCTGTAACTGTGTCAAATGAGTCTTTATTATTATTATTAATATTTTTTGTTGGACCCTAAAAGCCTTGGGTACTGCAGCATCTTGCTTTAGATCGTTTCTTGGCTTGAATGGGCTGTGATTAACCAGGACCGGGTCTCAATATAGCTGCGGAAGAGCGTTAGCTGTCTGTTTGAAAGATTCCGTTTTAGAGACGGAAAAAAATCAGAAGCAGGAGGTGGAAGCGGTAAGATACCCCCTGCTGCCTCGTTGCGGCTCTCGCACCGTAGCCAAATGCGTACATGAAAACCAAACTGGTGAGCCGCTCCGACTGAAAACTTTGCAGAATGCTGCTTGTGGTATGAACAACATCTAATGACTTCTTTTTAGTTGTGTTTGGGAATGTACGAGCGCGAAAACCGCCCATAAAACTCGCGGCGATGTGGAGATCATTTCATGTCTTTTTCATCCTTGCCAGGGTATTTTGTCCTGCTCAAGGACAGATATAGAGAACTGACACATGCAAGGTGTTAAACTGAAGCTTTGAGGGTCTGACACTGACAGTAACTGATCTAATGGTCTCACTACCATCGGGTTCCCTCACTGACACAGCCCGGGCTTTTTTCAAACAAGTTGCTTTTCCTATCTCTTTTAAAGATATTATTACAGAAATCATTTGTACAGCAACGTTTTCTATGTGTTTATATATATTTATATATGATGAGGTTGGGAGTTAATCCACCGTTCTATGCGGAAGATGTGAGCGTCTGTGTTTACCGACTGTGATCCACAGTGTTTTTAGTGTATTTGTTCAATGTTGCTCATATAAATCCTCTTTGATCAGCTCCGGCAGTTTCACCGTCTGCAAACACAATTTTATTAGTGTTAACTTTTGTTTCTTTATTCTTGCCTCCGCTATGTTATTTAAGCATCAATCCCTGATTGCAGCCTTCAACACTTTAATCCTTTCTCTCTCTGTCTCTCCGTCTGTTTTCTCCCTTCTTCTCAGAATTTATCGGAGCTGTTGGCGGTGGTGCGCCTTCCCTTCATCCACCCGTCCTACCTGCTGAACGTTGTGGACAACGAGGAGCTGATCAAGTCGTCGGAGGCGTGTCGGGATCTGGTCAACGAGGCCAAGCGCTATCACATGCTGCCCCACGCGCGGCAAGAGATGCAGACGCCCAGGACTCGGCCGAGGCTCTCCGCTGGTACACACAAACTCACACACATAAGCAGAGAGGAAGTGATCACTTATTACTTATACTGCAGGCAACAGGGTGTCTTACATGCACGTCACTACCTGACGCTTTGATCAGGTGACTCTTAACTTAAAATAGCATGTAGACTACAATATAGTAAAGTGTGACTGCACTCTGTCATTAGACTTTCCAGGGGATGCTAATATGGGGGATGCGTTTAGGTCATTTTGCTATTAAGGATGTAAACTGCCTTCATCATCAATTGTCCACTATTCATACCATGACTCACCCCTAAATCATTTTGATTTTAGCCCACAACTGCAAAGCAATGATATGGAGCCCTGATTCGACAAAATTACTGTAAATACATATTTTCCAAATGTCGCCACAGGTTGTTTCTTTCACCAATCAAGCGAATGACTTGTGCTGGAGACTAGCCTGATTAAGGTTACCATGAGAAGTTGAAAGTGGCCGACCATAAAGGCTTCCCACGGTTCTGCGGGCTTCTCAACCCAGACTCTCATACAGCAGAAAACCCGACACACTGTCTGACCGCTGCCGATGTCCAAACCATTGAAGACCGTGTTTGTTTACATCGTTAAAATCAAAGAATCGTTCATGGAAATTGGAAGGCGCCTGCAAATTGCTTTTGGCCGTTAGATTTTTCCCTCAGGTCGGCCAGGACCCCACTCTTTCCCCCTGTAAAGAGCTGCCTAATTATAGTGTCTGCATGGTATTATGAGCTTCGCACCAGCACACCTTACCATTCGGCACAAGTTATTTTCTGCTTGGTAGGATAAAGATAATTGCCTAACAAATGGCACTTTATGGAGAGATCACTTTACTAGCCAGCACTGGTGTCCAGCCAGTGTGTTTATTTGCCAGTAAACAAACATTGGGGGAATTGCGTTAGGTTAATATTTTTGCATCTATAATTGCCTCTAATGCAGTCACACGAGGCTTTATAAAGAATCATTTGCCTCTTGAGAAAAGACTTTTGTGGCATTGTATGTGCTCTGCATCATCCCATTACTCATCCTCCATCCAGTAGTCTCCCTTTGTTCTCAGCAGTTTCTCAAAGCATTTTCTGTCAAGGCCCATTTTTAGTGTTTGGTATGTGCATATCTTATGCGTCCTACAGCCCCATTATGCAGGCTGAAGTATGTATTGATTCACAGCAGCTCGTGGCTCTGTACAACAGAATTATATAAATGCACAAATGCTACTGGGATGAAAACATTCATGATGCATTACACCCCGATGGCTCAGTGAATGAGAAATATATGTAAGTTCTCCCAATCAAACGCTGAACTCCTCTGAAGCTGAAGTTCTTATCATGAATATCTATCTGGGCCGAGCATTTATCAGTGTGTCTGTCTGTTGGTCTGAGAAAGTAAAGTGGGGAAAACTATGTGTCCTGATTGACTGGGGACTGATAGATACAAATGTCGCTTGACAATTTGTGTAGCTGTTCGTATTCTTTTAGGCACGAGTGTGTTTTTTTGTTTTTTGTTGTTTTTTTTTTCACTCCTGTGTGTTTGAGCGCGTATTTGTGTGCACGCATGTGTTGCTCAGCCATCTGCTGCATTGGACAGGGTGGACTCTGCACAGCAGGGCGCGTGGTCACTGGGATTGCAGGCTAGATGCGCGTGGACCAGCACGTGTAACATACAGGACAACGAGAGAGCTACAGAACAGCCTGGAAGGGGAGTTTGAGGTTGTTGGTAGGTTTGCGGTTGGCACACAGAGGACGGGGAAAGTGAGGAGACGTGGCAGAACAGGAGGAGAGGTCGGGATGTGGTCAGAGAGGGGGAGGGAGGGAGAGGGAGAAGGAGCCAGGGGGATCAGAAATGAAATTTGAAGGGCAGACGTTTGATTGAGTTTATTCCTTGAGCATGTGTCTACTTGTGTAAGCAGTAAGCGAGTGTGTGGCGGTGTGTGCGTTTGTGTGTGTGTGTGTATTTTTAAATGTGCGCAAGCAGATGGGGCACCACCTGAGCTCGGTTGATAAGTCTGTCAAGCGGAAAAAGAAAGGAAAACTGCCATCCGTGAAGCACTTCTTGCTGAGCGCAGTCAATCTGTGAACTTGTGAGTCGCGTGCATATGTGGTTGTATTACAGTGGGTGTGTTTGTGTTCATTCTGTGTGTGTGTGTGAGTGTGCGCGCATCCCTGGACACATACACACACACACACTGTGCCTCATGCATTCAGTCTTTTTTTTTTTTTTTTTTTTTTTACTGGTAATAAATCTGAGTTGAATTACACGTTTTCAGTCTAGTAATTTAATTTGCTCTTGTGAGACAGATTGTTAATTAGCATCCTTTCACTTCTCGACTTAAATCCATCATTTCCATGATTGAGGTTACACTCACAGTGCAGGTGTTCCCTTAACATTCATTAGTAGAGACCAAAAAAAAGTACAACATTTTTTGGACCGTTGTCAATATTTTTGTAAAATGATATATAGGCTGATGTTTGTGTTGATGTTTATGCCGATGCATAAATCTGTAACACGAGCATTTGGGTGCTGATTGTGTACCATTTTTGGAAATGCGTTTTATTCAGACTGAGCCAGAGTTAGCTTTAAATGTAAGGGACAGATGCACTTTGCAAGTTTTAAAATGTCTATTCCTTTACATGCATAAGGACTTAAAATATACAATACAATTCAATAGTTTCTTGTTACTTAGCTTCCAACATGCACAACAATACCAATATATATGTGTAAAGTTAAAATAGGCAGTGGGGAAAACACTGACTCATCGCCTAAAGTTGTTGTTGCAAATGTGTTAGCCGACAGTGGCTACACATCCGGCAAACAACAACCCGTAAATCAAAATACAGTAAACAAAGTTAGCATTGATCCAAGTGTTTCTCTAGTGTTTCTGTCCCGATAACTAATGTTACTTGGCATTCGGTGCTGGGTAGGAAGGTTATTAGAGCGTCTTTGCTGTGAACAGCTGCCTGCTCTCACTGGAAACGCCACTGATGAGAGAAAAGGAAGAGTGAATTTAAAATGGTGAAGTTACAGGACATTAAACCAAACTGTTCAGTGCAAAAGATGCCAAAAGAGTCCGTATTACATGTAGTGAATTTGAATCTTACAGTATGAAGGTAAAATCCTAAAGTGCTGCATAATCTAGTAGCTTGTTTACTAGTTTAATGTTTTTGCCAAGATTAAGCTCATATATCACGTCATGGATAAGAATCCCATTAATATGAATATTAATGGACTATGAAGATACACTCTGCAATGTGTTCATAAGATGGAATAGCATGAACTTTTTTGAGTTTAACAAACAAAGACCAACAACTTAATGAGTACTTGCTCCATTAGCTGGAAGCTCTAAAAAAGTTATTTCTATTGCAGCTGAACAGAAGCAGCCAGATGGTTCCCTCACACCCTTTAATTGCTTTGTTTTTTCCTTTACATAGAGTCCTGCTGTGCTGCATTGTTGTAGTTTCTTTACAGCCCAGTTTTTATAGACTGGCATGTTATCGGTCACTCTCACAGGTCCTGGCATGCCACCGATACATTTTATGCTGCATGCTCTTGTGCCAGAGTGGTAGAACTGCCTGCAAGCAGATATATGTATGTAATCTTACTGGACATCAGTTTTCTCCCCAAATTAGAAAATCAAATGTCCTAAAAGTCTGAACAACCACCATGACATTGAGTTTATTCTAAGAGTTGCTTCGCTGACTGAAAATGCTTGCACCTATTTTGCATTTTGGAGCATTTTATCGAGTTGACGCTCTGCCCGTTAATTTTATTAGATGCTAATTAAGGAGCCAAAAAAGACATTCGGCATGGAAATGATCTGCCTGTGATCTTCGAAACACAAACACAGTTTTCAGTATGGTTTGTTTTTTGCGTGAATATTGTTATTTTAACATACTGCATGCAGTATTTATTTATTTTTTGTTAAACCGGTGCCGTTGTTATTATAGCTCTGTTTCCTGCTGCGGCAGAGAACTTTTCAGGAAGGTAAGAGGCATGTAGCTGTTGCCTTTTGTTAACAGCCTCTTGTCTTCCTCATTTGGCCAGAAAAGAGTCTGGGGTAAAGTGAAAATTATGAGTGCCTCATAATGAATCCATGGTGTTTTGCGTACTGTATGTGTATCCATTAGCTGCTAATTGGTTAATTAGAGTGTGGATGTGCATCTGATTAGCTGTCATTAGACTTTCCAGGGGATCAGGGGGATTAAACAGCCGCCGGTGGTGGGAGTTAACTCACAAACCGTTTTGTCTTAAATCATAAGACGCGGTCTGATTTCTTACATCTATATGTGCATTGTGTACTATTAAAAAAGCAAGAAAAGTTTTCTTTGCTATACATGCTGTGTGCTCCTGTGTGTGTGTGTGTGTGTGTGTGTGTGCACGCTCAGACCCCGACAAAAAAAACCCCCATACACTATGTTCCCATTTCTTTCCCTCCACATGTGACGCTGTGCTCGGCTCAGAGGAGGGTGGAGAGCGCCAGGGCAAACTGTTAACTCAACCCAGCCAAGTGGAATAGCACTCAGACAAATGAGCTGTAATGACTAGGAGACGCAGGGGTCCAGCTCGGCTCACACTGTTTCTCTGTCTCATTCGCACACGCGCACACATACCCACACACACACACACAGACACACAGATGGAGACATTGTTAAACCTTTAAATACATACGCTGTAGGAGGGAATCCTTAAACAGTGGCTCCACTCTTTCTCAGCCTGTCTTTTCCTCTGTCCACTTCATCATCTGTAATCAAGCGTTCATTTATCTAAAGGCGGAAAAGTTATGAACTGCAGTAACACACACGGCGGCAGCAGCAGGAGCAACTGAGATAAGAGTCTGAGTATGCGGCAGGTTCACTCCAGCGTTTCTGCACAAGTGTTTTATCAGTGCAGCCGTTCCTTACACTAGATTACTCGTCTTAAATCTGCCTAGAACAAGATCCCCCCCCCCCCCCCCAAAAAACTGAGATCAGAACCCTGGCGTGTGTTGCAGCGGGATTTAAGCGGCTCCCTAAATTACTCAGGAAATGTAAATATTAAACGCAATTAACCATTTTACATTCCAGCAGCGTAAGGCAAGCCAAATCTAACACTGTGTGCTGTTTGTGTGGTGCTGTAAAATGGCTGGATTTCATTAGATCAGCCCGCACAATAGCTTGGCTTGCATCCACGGCTCGGAGACAATAAAACCGGGCTGTTCTGTGATGTCCGAAGCCCGTAGGCGTGACATTCATCTACTCGTTCACACCTCCGCCAGCCAGCGGCTCCTTGGAGAGTGGCCGTAGCGCGCCGCCACCGCAAAGAAATGAGGAGAAGATTCACACCTTGTGAGGGGAGCATAAAGATCATCCGATGACTTCTCTCTGAAGTCTGACACCTACTGCTTCTGGCTCCGGCCCGATTAACGCTGTGTCTGCGATCGCCTCGACGTTTCCTCAGCCGTTCCTCGTCAGCAGTGACAGCAGCTCTTTTTCATGCAATAATTGAATTTATTTGTCATCTTTCTCTCTGGCTGCACAGCCCCAACGCTAACCATTAAGCAAGGCGATGATGACGGGGAAGCTGTCTGCAGTTTGGAAAGACAATTATAAGCTTTGCGTTTCTTTCTTTTTTTCTTGTTTTTTATGTCAGGACTTTGTTGATTATTGTCCTGCTCTGTGTAATTATTCGGCCTGGGTTGTCTTTTAGAGCCAATGCAGCGTGAGATTACTCTGTTTCACCTCTCAAACTGGAAAAGCAGGATGCAGGAGAGTGTGCCAGAAATGTCTTAATCGCTCTATGTGAAGAGTGCCCTTCAGCGGATCCTCTTCCGATTTTATTTCTGGAGTCTGAGATGGTATTTGAGGGAGGAAGAAACAGAGTGAGCAGGAGAGAGATAAAGTTGTATGCAGCTATTCACTATAGAATTGCAGTATGAGCGTTTGATATTCCTGCGGCTTATCAGGGAGATCTCGAGCAAACATATCTATCTCGGCTCATAAATGTAACATGGAGGCAGTAAAACCAGATTAGATAACCTCTGCTCTGAATGTCTGCAGGGACTGCAACCAAAATTAAGGTTCCGTCCGCTTGACCTTTTGACTAGTGACTACTGTCAGCCTGAGCTACAGAGGAGGACGGGGAGGGCGAGGAAGAGAGAGCGAGGAAAAGGAGGGGGGGGCGGGTGAACAATTGCCTCAGCTGGAGCCAGAAAACTTGACTCATTCTGTTCCTAGAGCTGCAGTTCGTGCTCAGACCCAGAGCGAGCAGCATTTACAGGAACACGGATCAGCCCCAGCATCGCTCATGCCACCTCTCACACTTTGACCCGCTGTACCTGCCGCAAGGCGGCTTCAGCCTCATCCAATATTCAGCAGACAGAGTGAACCTAGTTAGAGCTGTGTCATTGCATCTGCCGATGGTGCGGATTTGGTTGTTTGGACTGTGGGTGCATGTCTGCCTGCCTGCATCAATTCATAATGTATGAGATTTAAAGACTGAAAAGTTTAATGGACCATTCATTCAAATTAAAACAAAACATTTTCACACTTTCCTCTTGTGTCTTTAACTTGCGAGGCGGCTGGATTGGAGCAGAGAATCCATTTTGCCAGGCTACAGGCGTGGTTTAGGTGCGACTGCGACAGCAAGCTGGCGGCTCCTGAAGAGGTTACCTTAGATGGCAGTATAGCATCGGTAAAATCCGAATATCCGAGTATTTTTCATTGAAAGAAGAGCAAAGAATGAAGCTGGAGGATTTTTTTTTTAAATAAAAAAATTGTTTTCGCTCATCTCAAGACTGACTTCAACAAGCACTTTCCTACTACATCATATGGTTAGTTGATCTGATTGGTTGAAGTTACCCCCCTCGATAGACGGTGATAGACAGATGGTTGATCCAATCACCTGCCAAGTAGTTTTTTGATTTTCAAAGTGCCTGCCCTTTTCCATACAGTTCTGCAGTGACGACATCCCAGATGGTTCTGTGTAACACGCCATCTGGCGCGTCAGTTTACTCGTGTCTAGCCATGCAGATAGCTTTGGTTTTATTTGCAAAGGTTTTGAGATCTCTGTCTTCCAGTACAGTACATGGAGGAGAAGTGAAATTTCATGTGCGCTGCTCACAGCATTGAAACATTACATTTAAAAAATTCAACAGGAACATCTCTTTTCAGTGACACTGTCCCAGTTACTCTGGAGAATCCACAGAACAAACCCTGTGCAGTTTCCACAGGGACTATTTCCTTGGTAGAAAGTAGTTCTACCAAAAAACTGTTCACAGCAAGGGGTGTGGATCATCTGGAGCGTTGGGGACACTGTTTCTGGAAAGACACTGTTGAGGATTTTTTATTTATGTTTTACAGTGTTGCGAGACCTGTATTGCACTACATTGGGGTGGAGGTGTAAATCTTAACTTCGGGTGAGGATATGTCAAAACCTGGACGAATAAAACCAAAACACAGCTTGATGCAACTAAAAATAAGTTAATAATTTGAGTGAACTGACCCTTTAAGCAAGCAGGTTTGTCTTCACCAGCCAATCACCAAAGTGCTGGATTTTGCACACACTTCAAATTGTGCGCATGCATACATATTACACCTCCCTGGACCCTGACATTATTTGGGAGCCTTTTGGCCCCTGATCCTCACCATTGCAAATTAACACCCTGGGAGAGAAATCATAGGATTAGGAAGGGGGAAAAAAAGCAAAAGAGAGAGATTAGAGAGGAGCGGCCGAGATAAGAGGAAATGGTTATGGACCAGCAGTGAGATATAAATGGCTCTGAGCCCTGAGAGACAGACTGCCAGTGTCACTGTGGCTGTGATACCCAGTGAGTAAAAGTCTGCATACTTCCAGTCTTCCCCAGCTCTACGCCACACAAATATATTTACACATATATATATTTAAACATGTGACACATTCATTAACACGCACACAACACACAACAATTTTTCTCAACGCACTGGAGTAGAGGGTTGTTTTTCATTGTCATCAGCGCGTTCCTGTGATTTATGTGCTTAATGCCCGACTGCAAACCAACCAGACTTCCTTCAGGACAATAATAAAGTTAAAAACTAATGAGAAACGGAGCTCAAAACCTCATAATCTGACTGTATCTGTAACCGGAGCAATTACTCCCGTGATGCGCTTCTTCATAAAGAACACTGTTGCGGAGTTTGCTGTTTAAATCCGCACTAAACATGAGGGAGGGGATATACAGCAGACGCAGCCAAGCAGGGACGGTGGATGACCTTTCGTCTCTGAGACAATTTTAGATGCAAATTTCGCAAAACAAGCTGCAACTTCTCAAATATTCCCAAATATTTTGCGCTTCTCTATGTCTCCTGCGCAGTAGAGAACCTCAAAGGAACATATCTTGAACACTGTATCCTCAAGCTGAACTGAGCTACCAGAGGGTCACTGACAAAATCTGTAGCTTTTTGCAGTGGAGCTCAGCTTGGTGGTGACTGAACGTGCCAACCCTACTCAACTTCAGTATACAGGGTCTTATTGATGGGTTAAATGCCCAACGGAAGACAGCTAAATGCACAGAATCAATCAAGATGCATCAGATATGTTGCAGATATGTGGTTGCATAACTATTAGCCTTGTAAACAGTGTTCCTGTAAACCTAATTTTGCACTAAACAAACAGTTTAAAGAGCCAAAACCAGTCCAAGACTTTACTGAGAAACAGCAAACAAAAATAAAGTGTGTGTCTGCATAAATACATACACATTTTAAAAGCGAATTGAAGCATCTCTATGTTTTTGGAATATGTCCTACTTCATCAGCATCAGTGGGCTTCAGGATGACGATGTCATGAGGTATTGGACAAAAAAAAAAAAATCCCAACTCAAGGTCCATTTGGGTTTAGGTTGTGGCAGCAGCAATCATATCACATGATCGTAATTGTCAAATGCAGTTGGATTCTGTTGTTGTGGAAACAAAGCTGCTCGAAATTCAAAAGTTAACTTTTGCCTCTGGGAACAGCGTTGATGAGCATTCACATGATGTTTCAAATGTCAGAGTTGGTGTTTGATGGTGTACAAACTATATACCGTCAAGGAAGTCTAATGCTACAGGGGCAATTCTTGCACACGAGCAAGACATTTTTAACGCTCAGCTTCAGCCATACTGAGTAACTACTAGGTGTCAGTGTGTATGCCTGTTCACTCAACCCGACCCTGCAATGTCCCTTTGACTGCACCTGCAGCAAAGTATGGCTGGTTAAAGCAAGGTCACAAAAGGCTGAAACGCAGGTAAAGGGTGCACCGGGTGAAAGAACAGGATGAAATGGAGGAGTATACGGGGGGGAGAAAGCAAGGACTCCTGGGGCTGGAGAGAGAATGACTTGAAGAGCAAGAAAGAGAAAGACAGATAGAGTAAAGTCTCCCGTGGGTTGAGAAAGAGAGAGAGATAGAGAGCGGGGAAGGTGTTTGCCGCGGGGTAAGAAAAAAGAAGAGGAATAAGGAAAGCAGGGTCACAGCATGGGGCAGAGAGCAAGGAGACACATAACAAGGTGAGATAAGACCCAGCGTGGCAGCCGGGAAGAGGGGACGACAGAATCTTTCCGTTCTGTCTTCATCTTTCCATCACCCTGTCTTCTGCAGGAGTGACTGTACGTTCATGTGTGCGTGTCCATAGCGAGGATCCAGCTTGTTCCAGCATGGGGTAAAGCATGGGCGGCGTGCTCCTGTCACAGATAGGTTTCATTTGGCTGATGTCGAGCTGGGTGGAAGCAATACGCAGAAACTGTCAGGGGGTGTTTTTGTGCGCGTGTGTGCGCGCGTCACGCTCCGTGGGTGGGCATCAACTTCAATTTGAGATTCGGCTCTTACACAAGCCTGCCCGTCCCTCAGAACACAGACTTTTTTGAGCTTTTTTTTTTTTATTTTGCCACACAATTCATAGCGCTCTATGACTGCAAAATCCCTCCGACAGATTAAATACTCGGCTCTGTCCAGACGTTAGCATTGTTGTCTCTGTTTACACTTAATGTTCACTGCCACACTGCCTCGCTATTCTTCTCTCTCTCTGAAGACCAGCTGTTGCTGTTCTAATAGACCATTTAAGGCATTTTTAAAGCGGCTGTAATACTTTTCTATTAGTCCATTAATGGATGAAATGACTATCAAGTGACGCTTGCAGTGACAAAGCCACAGATAATTATCACTAACTCTGCAGCTCAGCTCGGCTCCACGGAAGGTTTTAGCGTCTCCCAGCTCCCGTTTTTTCCAAGTTTTACAGCCTGTTACTTTACTGTTTTGGTTCCACACAGTTCACAGCAGTGTCATTTCCAGATGCAGCAAGCAGCTTTTTCAGAGAAAAGGCTCCAAAAACCCGACTGGACACTTCCTGCACGGCTCCAAATGGCAAAGGTGTGAGCAAAAGGAAAGAAAAACAAACAGTAAATGCAGGTTTAAAGGCACAACTGCACCACAAACTCACAAGGAAAAATGTCACTGAATTTCACTTTCTAAACATTCTAAACTCTTTTGCCCATTTTTATTGGGTTAGCCTGCGCTGTCACGAGCGAGCTTGTCTTTATTTCGAAAGCCTGTCATTGACGATTGCTCAGCTTGCAGTTTTCAGTGCGTTTTAGTTGAGTCTGCATGCAGGGATAGAGAGGAACTTAATACAGTATTTCTGTCAAAACACAAATAAAGTTTTAACAGTGGCTGTCCAGAGAGAGAGGCGCATCCCGAAGAGCTGGTTGTACAAGGTAGGATCCACTTGAGAATGCGTGTATTTGGTTATGTGTTACTTTTGAGCAGGAAGTTGCTCAAAGCTTGAGCTCAGTTGATATTTCCTGAATATAGGAATGTAGAGTATACTAAAAATATAACAAAAGGTCAGTAACAATCAGGAAGAAGGAGACATTTTCTCCCCAAACTGCCATGGGTATAAACTCCGTCAGGAAAAAAAACAAAAAAACAAGAGCTGTCAAGACTTGGTTATCCCTTCATCCCCAACCACTCGTCTCCGTCCTTCGATCCCCCATCCCTTCATCCCTCTACCCATCTCCCATCAAACCTCAGACTGACTGACAGCCGTCCCTGTGAGGCTTCATTTTCTTTGGAAAAAACCTCACACGTATGCGCACATATGTACACACACACACACACACACACACGCACGCCCACGCAACCATCTGATCCGATGCCGTGACTCGCCGTCAGCGGTGCCGCTCTCCTGTTTTGTTGCGTTCTGACAGGCCGGTTGTTGGGCTGTGTTAGCTTGTGAATGTGTTCAGGGCTTCAGGGGTCAGAGCCGCGCAGCAGCCTCAACGCCCAGATGTGGACTCTCCCTGACGTGTCCGGCCAAGCGGAAAGCGCTGAGAACAACCCTGCACATGTGCACTAGGTGATAATAAAGACCTGTGTGTGCGCGGACAAGAATTCGGCACGTTGGAGCTGCATGTGGAATTTCTTAAGTTGGCCTAATTAGACACTGTGGGGGCTCAAGTTGCTTTGGAGATATTCCGTTTTTAAAAACAACAGAAGAAATTACGCTTTTTTTCTTTTACCCAAAGACATCCAGCAAACCTGTGGCATCAGGAAATGTAGTATTTGTTCATCCTACCCCATATTTTAACATGGGATTGAATTTAATGTATAGAGATATTAAAACAAACTTTAGTAACAGTAGAACATTGATTGATGTGCTCGGAAGAAAAAAGAAAATCCCATGTTGGCTCAGACATAGACATCGGAACATTGCCAAGTTAATTGAGGCAGTCTATATCAACAAACTGAAACTGGCTAATGGGATGAAAGAAAAGGAGATGAAAAGAGATGAGAAATGTAATCCTATAAAGGCCCAGAATACAGTGGAACTTTTAAAATCCAATAAAGTTGAAAAATAGCGTGTGATGTGGAGAAATAGAGTATAAACATGTACAGCAATAGCAGCAGACTAATCATGGGGAAGAACAATAGCAGTACAAAGTCAATATAATTAATGTGTGTGTGTGTGTGTGTAGGTAAGTTTGGAGGCTCATGAGAGGGAAGACAAAGAGCCTGTTTTCACCGTTTTTTTTTTAAAGAGCAGCCGCCGTAGCTGCGACTGTCCTACAAAACTACACTCCCATTTGTTAGCTGCGTATCCAAGGTCTGTTGGAGGTCTTGAGGGCCGTTTGAAGCTTGCAGTCTGGGGCATGGAGTTGTGAAAACGGGGGGGCCCACGATGGGAACGAATTCAACTCCAATCATTTTTAGCATCGCTCCAAATTCCCGCGCATCTTTCACCCGCGAAAGGGCGGAGACGTGCGTGACTCCTACGCCTTTTCGCGTCTTTTTTTTTTTTTTTTTTTTTTTTTTTTTGGCTGGTGCACCGGGCCTTCATCTCCGCAGTGACACTGTCACCATTTCTCCTTGAGCCGTCACTTTCTTTTTTCGTCCTACGCAGAGGAACACGTTCTTAAAAATCTCGCCGAGGAAAAGAGCCAGCCCGCTTTAAGCTGTCCACTAAGTCTAAGCTGTATGTCCACGATATGTCTGAGGCAATGCTTACCGCTCCGCCTGTTTGCTCAGCCACAGCAAAGCCCATTGTAGTTTTTGTATCTTTCTCCTCTTTTAGCCTTTTTCCTCGTCCTAGAGAAAAGCTCTCTGTTTTACCAGCTTTGAAAGAAAAACAGAAGCTTAAGAGAAAAATATAAGGGGATAGTTTTTTCTTTTTTTTTTTTTTAAGAGAAAGTAGCTGAAGGCGAAGACTGCCGCCTATGGATGTGCCTGTCAGGAGAGTGTCTGTGTGGAAAAGTATCGATCCGAGCAGATGAACCAGTGGTTAGCCCTGGTTTGGAGTGTATGAAGATTAGCTCACCCTCCTCTCCCCTCCCTCGCTTTCATTCCCTCTTTGTTTTTCTCTCTTCTCGCTCTCTTCTCTCACACCGTCTCTATCTCTCCCCATCGCCCTCCTCTCCCCTCCCTGGCTCGCCTCCCTCTGCCCGCCTGCCTGCTGCTTACAAACACACAGCTCATTTCTGTCTGGCGGCTCGTCGTCTTGCCTGCTCACTGGAGCCTGCTGCTGAAGACTGAGAGGACCTGAGACACGCATGTGGCAGCCTGCCAACCTGTTTGTGTGTTTTGGATCACTGGTGTCTTTATCCAGCCACTCTATGTGTGTATGTGTGAGTGTGTCTGTGCATGCGTGTCTGAGAGCAGAGATCGGGTGAGGAGTAATCGGGACGAGTGCTGAATGCGCTTCAAGTATCTTCTTAATCACACAAGGTCTTCAGCACATGTGTGTGTATATGAGACGAGACACATCTCCACGTACAAATGCACACACATCGATTCTCGCCCATTGATTTTGCGATTCTCTTGTCCCATGCCCAAACAGTGTAAGTTTCACCATGAGTGCGTGGACAAGTGAGTGTGTAGGTTCTACTTGTGTTACGTGTAGGAGGGGCACATAAGAGAGTTGGGCGGCGACCAAAGAGATGGCAGGCCCATCAGTCTCGGTAATTGAGTTATACTTTCCCCATTTCACTCAGTAGTTTCCTGTGACCAGGAGGAAACTTTTCTACTTTGCATTTTGTTTTGCATTTCCCGACAAGCTTATTGACTCAGGGACAGCCAGGGCCTGCTGAATTCAAAGCAGCAGACTTTTATCTAAGGCTGGTTGTGTTAGCTGGTTTTTGCACAACCAGTCATGGTTCTGAAAAAATTTTTTTAAAAATATATAAATACATTAATGTCAGGGAACATGCCACAAAACATTGTGTCTGTTAGTTACTGCAGCACTAAGGCATCTCAAAGAGGCTTTTTGATTCAGTCTTGTCCTTTATTTACTTGTGGGAACCTTCTGTGATGGCTTGCTTTTTCTTCTCTTTGTCCACCCCAATCATCCTCTTTCTCCATCCTCCTCCTGTTCCTTTGTCCTCTAGGTGTAGCCGAGGTGATAGTTCTAGTGGGAGGGCGTCAAGCAATCGGGATGAACCAGCGTTCCCTGACAGCAGTCACCTGTTTTAACCCCCAGAACAGTAAGTGGTACCCGCTGGCCAGCCTGCCCTTCTACGACCGCGAGTTCTTCAGTGTCATCTCGGCGGGAGACAACATCTACCTGTCAGGTGAGCTAAATCGCCCGCTCCTGCAGCACAATTGTAGCTTTCCCGTCGCAGTCATTTAGTGGCACAGAGCAAGGGGACAGTAGATGCCATCAGTGTATAACACTGCGGTAGTGAAAGGTTATCCCTGCATCCAGGAGCATCTCATGTCAAGTCTGGAAGTAAATAAAAACTTGAGGACACCATGATGTGGCTGGTTTAAATGACTGTAAACACACTTTCTGTCTTCATTTTTAAATTTTGTATTACATTTAAAAGACATAAAATGGTATATTCTATCATCAGGCGGTACCTACATAGTTTCTTGGCACTTTTTGCGATAGCTTGATTTTTTTCTTTCTGTCTGCTGCCATCATTAATTCAATTCCAATCTGTCCAATAGCTGCAAAACAAATTAGCCACAACTGTTCTTGTGGTTTGCTAATTAGCAAATGTTAGCATGCTAACACACAAAGCATTACACACGCTCAACGTCAAAACATTGTCGCTGTGAGGACGCTGACACGCCGACAGTGGCATGTAGCCCCGAAGCACCACAGCATCACAGTAGACTTGCTATAGATTCTGACAATGATGCTAAAAACTCCACAGCAGTCCCCAAGGTTTTCTGGCATGACATAAAAAGATGATGAAACGATATTTCTGGCTGTTGATTTTATCATAGGAACAAGTTTTGAAACATTTTTTCCAGGGTGAAAAAACAAAAAAAACAGTACAGCTTCAAGAAAAGCAAACGGTGAAATTTCTGGTCTCCGACCTTTTTTTTTTGGGAAAATCGCTTTCATCATTACAAGTCCTGACAAAGGTCTCCACACTTGACATTTCTGGTCTTTTCAGAGCGGACATTTTCACTCAATGACAGATATAATATTCTGCAAAGTGAATCCGCCCACACCATCTCCAACTTCTTACCTTTGTGAAACAGTTAAGAGTTTTAAAAGGGTGGCTGCTCTCAAAGCTTACTCATCTGTTGCTTTGAAAACCAAGCTCTGCCCAACACCGCATGCAACTTTAATGTCTTTCTTTTCAGAAGGGTCCTTTTTGTACAGGAGGTCTCTCCTATTTACTTTTTTTTACTTGACTTTTTTTTCCTCTCTGTCTGGCTTTACAGTTGCTGCAGTGTTCTGCAGTTTATTTTGTTCCATAGTGGCACACTGTGCACTCTGTGACTCCCTCTATGAGACACCTTTAAGTTGCTCCTCCAGAGGTAGACTGAATTTCTCCCTCCACGGTCCATTTGTGCGAGAATCCTGCATGGTACTCAGACCTTGACATTGCACCGTGGAAATGCAGCAGGATTTGTCCTGCGTGTACCTTTCCTCTCCCTCTTTTCATATAAATGTAAATTTGTGTTTGGGCATTGGAACAGGTCTGCATGTGTCCGCTGGGAGTCAGACAGCCAGTGGAGAAATCAGAGGTGTTCTAGCTAACCAATCAACGGCCTCCGGTCTGTAACCTTCCTCACACCCAGAGCAGGGTCACTGAGTCATGGCTAGTGTTACATGTCAAGCTACACAGCTAACAGGGCTGTTTTGAAGAGAGCTGAAACAAGTACAGTTTTGACGGTTGGCCAGTTGACTAGTCAACACGGCAGCAGCAGCAGCAGCAACAGCAACTCTCACTATTTTTAAAGCTCTGCAACTCACTAACACTTTAAAAAAACAAAAAAAAAACCAACAAAGTACACCATATTTAAGAAAAACTAATTATCCATAAAGAAGTAAATCCAGTTTAATCCTCACCCTAACTACAGTAAAAACTATATCTGTAGTCAGGTCTCCCTTGGCACAGAAGCTACTGAATTGCACACGTCTCAAATCAGATAAAGGATCGATGAGTTAGACAGAGTAGACTAACATATTCAACTAAACAGCCCATCAGCACTCTGCTCCTAGGGGATGTATAGGGAGAAAGGCAGGTCAGCCATAGTTTGCGGCACGAAGAAGCTTTAGCACTCCTTTTTCCATCTGCATCTTATTTTTCTGTTGTAGATAATCGAGCATTTCAGAAGACAACAATATAACTGTGTATTAAAAACTATGGTGAAGGGCATTAAATGATTCATGATGTCAAATGAGCCTGAAGATTAGTCTTTCTTTATTTCACAGTACGCAGAGGTTTTTATATCCGTGTCTGGTGTGACATTCCTGCAGTGCTGTTGTAGTGATGCTTTATATGTTAACCAGTAATGACTGGCTAACTGGAGCTGAAGGGAGGAGCAACTGAGTACGCGATAGCAACTAGGTGCATGGCAGAGGTATCCATCATAAGCATGCATTGACACTGATGAATACTTACCCTTACTGCCACAAGGGGGGGACAAAAGTCCCACTTTAATAGATATTAAAGAAAATGTCAAACTGTCATCACCCTACTTTCCTGCTTTAATAACCTTATTCCACATGAATTTCAGGTGGCACAGAGTCTGGTGTGATGGTGGCTGATGTGTGGTGCTACATGTCCCTGCTGGACAACTGGAATCTGGTGTCCCGGATGACAGTGGCCCGCTGCAGACACAACAGCTTGGTGTACGACGGCAAACTCTACACCATCGGAGGACTGGGCGTATCAGGGAACCTGGATCACGTGGAGAGGTAAGAGTCAGGCAAAGTCAACGGCAGCCTGTGTCCAAACAACAAACGCCTCCAGCGGCTCCCAGCTGGTGGCTGAACAGCCTCACACAGCCCTAACCCAGATTTGACAAACGCGGGTGCGGACAATTCTGCAAAAGTAGGCGGATGCTGAGCAATCCCGTTTGAGCAAATAAATATTCACACTGCGCAGCGAAACGTGGCAGATGGCGTGGCATGCAGTAGTGTGGTGCAGCATATTGCAAAAGTGGTTGGACAGGTTTGTTAGCATTTTCTGTGAGAGCAAAAAGGTGCAGAGGAATGAATCTGAGCCGGAGCATATTAAATGGTCACAGCTGTGAGTGCGGTCGTGGAGCGACGGAGCGCCTCTCACTTGTTTGTGAGTGGCGCATGAGTGAGAGGATTTGCTTTCAGAGAGCAGAGTGCCGCGCTGTGTCTGATTCCATCCACTTCAGCATCGACACATTGCAGACACTTCATTTGAAGGTCGTCCACTCCGGCCCATTCACCTGGGTCTTCTTCTCTTTTTTTTCTGTGTTTTTATGGAAACTCTTGAGCATAAAACCAGAAATAGATGGTGTCTTCATGGACTATAATGAATCCTTAGTGGCATAAAACATGAATAGGGATTTCCCAGATTTTAAAAAGTCTGATTTATATTTCTTTATATTTGTAACACCCCTTCCCTTAGGTTTCCCTCTAACCTGGACTGAGGAGGGATGTTCAGCAGAGTGAGGGGGCTACCTCCCCCTGCACAGCAGAGTGAGATTAACCAAAGCAATCAAAAGAACATTACTGAGTATATTAGAGCAGGCCGCTGCCGCTCATTACCTAGCAGCTCAATTGATCTCAGAAGCTGTTCGCAATGCACAACAGTCCTCCAAATGAAACAGCCTAATTTGATATTTCCCCATAATGCTGCCATACAGTGTCGTTATGACAGGGGGTAGATGGAATATTTGCCCCATAATGGAAACGCATTTGATTCCTCTGTCTCTGAGCTGCTTAATTTGAGAGCTGCCGGTGCATCTGGGGCATTCGCGGCTCCAACGAAATCAGCGTCTCGTCGTGTGATGTGTTTCGCCGTCCGTGCCCTCGTGTGCGTTTTCCGTGCAATCACGGAGCTTCTCCGAGGCCCTCAGCAACTGGACTCAATTATCAGCACCGTAAAACTTTAACCTACTTTGCCTCTCTCCAAGAACTGCCAGAGGCCTCTTCTGCTTGGTATTACTGCCCAAGCGCTGCACTCTCGAAGGTTGCAACGGCAAGGGAGAAATAACCCACACACCGAACAAAATAGTTGACTCTTAATAGTTAGGAAGAAAATGCACGGTGCTCTGGCTGAAGCAAACCATTTGTAGCGCGAGGTCAGGGTCGTATTCACCGGCCTTATCATTTAAAAGCTAACAGGTCTCTCAAGCTGTTTGGGCAAATTGTCGGAGAAGTCAACGGGCTTGTTTCTAAGCAACCCAGGCTTTTTATTTTGTCTTTTTTCAGAAATGGCTATGTGGATAGAGAGTCAAAATTGAGTCAGGTAGACTAAAAGCTGACTTTTGTGGGAATGAAATGGTTAAATATAAGAAGGCTTGTGCTGTTAGAAAGGGTACTAACATGTCTGATGTTCTTATATTCTCTGAACCAGTACGGCTGCTGCTGTATCATATTGAATCGAATTGTATTGGGAATTTTTTGTGCTTATTTTTTCCATGATAATGATTACAAATGCATTATTCATTGGCTCAGATTTCCATTTAAAATGTGTTATTCGGCTAGTCTTACCTTTTTTTTGTCTGACAAGATGTGCTGACCTGCTGTGACTGCCTCTGCCATCGACTTTGTTGATGAATTGTAGATTAATCAGCTGACAAACGCTGGCAGTGTCAGCCGCGTGCATTTTTACAGAGAGCAGAACATCTAACCATATTTAAGGTGAAGAGGGTGAGAGCTGTAACAAAGGTGCTCGAAAGATTGAAAAGATTTTGCATATTGCCGAAAAAGCCCGTAATACTCCCTGCAAAAATACATCACCCTCAGGTTTAGGTCGGGTGGAGGAACATTACATTACTTTTTCAATAAGAAACATGTTATATGCTTGTAGCCACTTTAGACTTTCAGATATCAGTCCATGTGCCTCGGGGGAGAAAGTACATCTTTTCTTTGGTGAGTCTGTGAAGCGCAACTAATGTGATGGGTTATGCATAATTTACAATCAAAGTTTTGTGGAGAAAATAATACCATGAAGAGAGCTTTCTACCTCAAATGTAGTTTTCAAAACATGGCTTTCGTCAGGATTGAATGACAGTGTGGCCAAGTGCTGCACATGCACGGATACCCATGTTCAAGGCGTAATGTAGATTTCTTCTGTTGAGCAATGTTCCTACCACTTCAACGGGGATCCTTTTTTAAAGTTCAAGCTAAAGAACAAACATTCAACAAACATAGACAGTTTATCTCTGTCGGGCTGGAAAGATGAATGGCGGAAGAATGTTTTCATTAGATATCTGTCTTTGTCATGAACTACAGAAGTGCATCAATGAGTCACAGCTGGATAATCCCCTTTACCAGCAACGACAATGTCATGTTGTATATCTTCTGTCCAACCTTGAGTAAGACCTCACATCCATGCTGAGCAGAGGGAATGACGACAACTTTGAAAAATAACATTTTTACAAGACTGTGAAGCGAGACTGTGGAACCCTCCCATTGTGCCACTCATTGTTTGGTGGACTTCCTCTCTGAGCCGCCATCTTGGTTTTTGGGGGGTTTTGTGACGCCAGGAGTGACCGTATATGGACTGCAGGGAGGAGCTGCCATGGATTTGCATTGCTACGCCTCCATCCTGATTGACAGTTGCCGTGGTAGCAAGTCATCAATCACAATATAGCCACATCCTAAAGCATGCCCTACGTTATTGTGTATTTGAGTCTGTAATGTACAAAATGAACACCGTGATCCGAGAACAAGACTTGAAAATAGTGATTAAGACTAAAGTCATTAAGAAAACACAGCAGTGATTAATTTAGGGAGAAGAACTGTCATTTTCTCAGAGGCCAGCTTAGCATCCAGTGTGTCACCCCCTGGGGGCAATACAATGAATGCAGGTTCAAGACACTTTAATACAGAGGTCTGACTATTTGACTCGTTACACTACATTTGACTATTTAACATTACGTCGTAGTTGCCACTGAAATAATTAGCTTGACTAAATCTCATGTGTATGAATGGGTAATCAGAAGCTGCAACAGATGCCATGCTCCCACTGCATTTATTTTGAAATGCACTCGTAATATATTCCAAGATGAAGTATTCAAACAATGTGAAAGAAACAGTACGGGGGCAAGTTTTGCACCTGAATATGCATGTTTTTGTTTTGCAAAGAGAGAATGAGCAATTTCGAGGCTTAAGGAGGATTTAAATAACAGGCAGCTGGTCTGTCAAATCAGCTCAAAAGACAGGTGCTATAAATCATATAGAATCTCGCCAGCTTGGGGAAGAGCTGCAAAGATTAACAGCAGTTTATTTCATAAGGCTCAGAAACAGCAGTTTATTTAATTCCTCTAATTCAATTGTTTTTTGTAACAAGACACAGCACAAACGCTCAATTAGACTGATTATTTGTCTGAAAATCCAATCCAACTTGAGAAATATTTCCCAAGTAAAAAGTGTCAAACTGATGTATATTCTTTAGTTTTGAACAGTTGTTGAAATAGGTTTTTTTGTTTTGGGACAGCTATGTAACTAGATAAAAGCTTATTTTATAACCTTGGCATTTCTCCCGCTCCTACGCACAAGTGCCTGAAGTTTGCTTCTGCGTACACTGAAAAGACTCTGACCCTTAAAAAATGTCACGGTTCAACTGGAGAACATCATGAAGTTTTCATCCGAATCATCACACAAACCTCAAAGCTGCTGAAGACAATCAAGATCACTTTCGGGCCGTTTCTTAAGGCATTTTTTTCCTATCTGCTTTGATAAATGAGCCCCATTAACTGCTGATCCTTTATTTTGTAGCTAACCACCAGATTTGGCAGGTATGGCTCCGCAGTGAGACACAGTTGGCTCTGCTGCAGCTCAGCATTGTTGGGCCAAAACTCTAAAGATAGTAGAGACTCCAACAGGGAGGCAGCCAGTCCACAGCGGGACTAAACCCTGGCCAGCGGAGATAAGGGAACTGTTACTCAAGCCTTTTTTTGTCGCCTCTGCACAAGGAGGAGAGACTGCACAGGACTGAAGTGCAGTTGTAGCGTGGAGAGCTAATAACATTCAGGAATCATTAGTCAGTGTGTGTGAATGGCTGCCTTGTTTGATATGCAGATGGCTGGTGGGGATTGTATATGAAGGTGGGGACTGGCATGAAACGGTGCGACAGCCAGACTTGATTTGCTCCGCTCATGGAGTGATTGATGCAGAGATTGTTTACACACGCAGCCAGTCTTTTCCATTTGTGTATTCGTCTGCATTTCTGCACGCACCTCTGTGTTCCTGTCCTCGTTCCGTGAGTATATGTACATATGTATACCTCTGTGCACACACTTGTGTTTATTTGTGCGCCCGTCTGTGGGTCTGCATATATCAGCCCCTGCCTCAGCCAAGGTTTCTCACCTTGCAGCTCGGGCTCTCAGCAGCCTGACTCCTAATTTGCAGTCCTTCCTGCCTCCATCGCTCCCCCATTTTTCCATCCATCTCACTGAGGGTTTCACGCTCCTAACCGTGAAATTCACCCGCATTCACAATTATGTCTTCAATCAGAGCCATCTCAAAGCTGGTAGGATGCAGCCTTTCTTTGGGAGCGGCAGGAGGTCCAAATCAACGCTCAGAGGACTGAGCAGGCTTATTCCTATCTCCACTCTCTACACTAATGACTGACAGATTTTTAGGGATGGGAGCAGTCAAGTTCGGGAGGCTTTTAACTTGCAATCAGGTACCCTAGGCCTGCATGCTCCTCAGCATGTTGATCCTTTGGCAAACCAATATGATTGCAGATATTGAATAATTCATGGGTGTCTAATGATGTGTCAATCACAGATGGTTTTGTTTTATTTATCGCGCACTATGCACAGGTTTGTGCGTCCTCCAAGCTCTATTGCAAGTTAATATTGCATGAAGACTGTTAGCAACATGACACTGAGTGCAGCGACTAGCTTTTCTCATCAGGGATGTTGTGCTGCTTGGCTAACAAGTCTGGTGGAGAGAAGAGCGATTTGATCGCGTGCGCCGGCTTCTTTATGGCTTTTCAAACCAAAACGACCTTTTAAATTGCACTACACAAACATGTGCCTGTAAAACCAGCTCCATTGTTCATGCGTTGTTTTTTTCAGGTTCATTAACTAGCACATTTGTTGTTTTTGTATAAGCGTCCCTGCACTTTTCCCCTCCGCTATGTCTAGTTAGACGCCAGTGTTCGCTGATGTCGAGGCTGCTTTTCAGTCTTGTGGTTTTTACATCTCCGTGAAGGTCTTCTAGAGTGGTCAGCCTTGCACCGATTTACCCGCCACCTTTATCTTACTGGTGACACAACCTTCCTCCATCTCTTCCTTGAGTTTCACTTTTTCCATTTAGTGGCGTCATAGTTTTGACCGGCACAATGGGCCGTTTCGAGACTGCTGGATTAGTCTGACGCAGGAGGCGAATCGTGGCGAAACCTTGAGGAGCAGCACTGAATGGCTCCTGGGGAAATTTCATCAACTCAACCATGACCAAGAAGATACGGCGAGATGGAGAATCCAGCGGGAGGTTTCATCAAGCCTCACACTGCACACAGTTGAAGTCTTCTGTGGGCTGCTCTGTGAACTGACAAGTCCTTAAGTACTTGATGTCCGCGGGTGGTGTGCACGCTGGGTTGCCAGTCACCCAGAGAAAGGTCCCCTTCTGTGGGACACCGGGGGTGGGAGAGACCCCACGTCGCACTCGTAGAAGGAAGAGGCTACAGCTGCTCTTTGAGTTGTGGCGAGGCGGCATAGTTTGCCTCCTGGCTGCCCGTATGTGCACACACTTACAGGGATCTGCTCTTTTTGTCTGCAGGCAAAAAGAAGCTGTCATGCAGCGAGAAAGAGGCCATTCACTGCCATTCAAACTTACTCTCATACATAAAGCCATCCACCATCTAGATCTAGACTCGCTGAATGCAGCTGCATATATACGGGCAGCTCTCACACACATGCAGCATGATGACTTGGAGATGGAGGTCCTTCTTTGTCCATTTCAGCTCCCTGCCCAACAGCACTCTCTTTTGGAGGCAGTGGGGAAATAATCAGCAGGGCGATGATGCTAATAACAACGGAGCGCCCCGTCGCTCTGCAGCCCCGGGTGTTCAGGACCCTGCAGCGAAAGAGTCCAGGAAGAGGCTAGGAGAGAGAAGAGGAGCGAGCCAAGAAGACTTTAGCAGCGCAGAGCCGATGGGAGAAGATGAGAGGAGCGTGTAGCCGCAGCAGCCCCCAGGTGGGCCTGTGAGCTCCGCACAATCAGTTACACTGGAACCAGTTGGCTCATGTGAAGGCGCCCTCTCTCCTCTCTCGCAGCCCCTCCAACCTCTCTGTAGCAGTAATGAACTGATGAGCTGTTGTGCATGTTTTTTACATGTGTGTGTGTGTTGTGTGGGGATCTATTTCAACATACTAGGTCAGACAGTGCCTGGGGCTAGTTTTAGAGGGGGGGAAGGGAGTGGTGGAGGGACAGCCGGCCCCAGTAGCCCCACAGCATGGCACTGTGGTCGGGGACAACGGGCTCCCAGAGCCCCCCTGCCGAGGCGGTTCTCCCCCGCCGAGCTAATCCCCTGCTCCTCAGGATTAACCAACTTCACAGCGCTGGCCCCTACTGAGCTGTCAAGGCACCAGCTCACCCTCCTACCCTACCCCAGCCACCACCACCCTCCACCAACCATGCCGGCCCTGCACCCACATCCACCCTCACTACCCCTCTGAAATGTCAGTGTCAATTTTCAGTTCTCATATCTCTGTCTTCATGTCTCTCTCTGTCCTGCTCGCTCACAGCCTTTGCATGTTATAATTTAACCACAGATCTTGTTTACTTGGCGCCGCAGTGAACCCCTTTTTTCAAACCACGCTTAAAATGTTCAAAATATGAATGTATTTTCACCACAACACATCCACTGGGTTCCTTCCAGCCCCGCCACATTAAAGAAATCTACAAGGAAACTCTGAAATTTGTTTGAGCTGTGCAATCTGTCGCAGTAAACATCAGGTCACTTATGAAATCTGGTCTTTATTAGCACTACCTCTGATATTATCAGCCAACTAATCGATTCATTGATCACCAAATTATTAACAGTCATTTTTATATTATAATAGTTCATTAAAGTCCTTTGAAAACCTGATTCTAGCTTCTCAAATCTAGCCTCTCTGTTTTTCTGGTGCCGCTGTGCACATCGCTTTTTTCTGGCTTTTAATAGACGAAGCAGTTCCTCAGTACTTTGAAAAAAAACAAAACCCACTGATAAATGCATGAAGAAAACATTTGGTAGCTGCAGCCCTACATACAAAACATCAATCATGTTCACTGTGATCGAATCTTCTGCAAGTCTGAATAATCTGGCTGACTTTTAAAATGTATTTGTAAGCAGTCAGCAAAAACATAAAGCAAGCATGGTTTGAATTTGAGCACGATTAAAACAACACACTGGTGCAGTTCTGTGACCCAGCATTCATTAGTGTCAACATGAAAACAATCACATCCCACCTGAGTTATTCATTTAACACTTATTCTACCTCCATGGGTTTTTAAGACTAACTTTTAAGACTTAATTGTAATGTGGAAACATGTCTCACTGGCCTTAATGAAACTGCGTGTTCACGTGGTGTGTGTGCTGGCAGAGTGAGGCCTTCTCTCGTTTTCTACGTGCCGTTTGTACGTGCACAGTCATTTTCCAGCTCCATGGAGGAGCTGCCGGGTCTGTCGGTGATTTTCAGGCTCGAGGGCTGAAAGAGTGTGCCCAAATCAGGCAGATCATCACGTCGCTCTCTCTCTCATATTTCTCTCTCTCCATTCCTCCTGGCCTCCCTCTATCCTCCCCCCCGGTTTCCTCTTTTAACCACAGTCTCCATCCTCTCCTGCACCTTCTGTCCCATTGCTCCCTCCGTCTCTCCACAGCGCTGATTAGGTGGGCAGGAGATGATGGGTGTATTTGGGGCCTGCGAGGCCGGTGATGTCGAATCTGTCTGACATGCTCGAGCAAAGACACTGTCTCCTCTTCATTGTCTTCTAATGGGGCGCTGAGGTCTCGGAGAGATGGAGGTAGATGATGCAAAAGTGTGTGTGCGAGTGTGTGTGTGTGTGTGTGTGTGTGTGTGTGTGTGCGTGACAGTTATAGAGAAACATTGGCGAGCTGCGGCAGGTGTGCCCGAGGATGGTATTAGGGAAAGGCAGACAGAGGCTGCAGGTAATGAGTACTACGGGCTGCATGTGCTTCCGCCTCGTTGATAAACGATGGGCTGGCACTTCGGACAATTTCCAGCCTTTACCGACAGGCAAGTCATTTTTCTCTCACCTTTTTCTGTCCTCTTTTTCTCTTTCACCTTCCATCGCTCTCTGCCATAAACACACAGGCGCACACGCACGTATAAGAAGACAAAAACCTGTATACCTCCCTTGCATCCTCGTTCGCTCTCATATCAGGCTACCACCCAGTCGCTGGTGAAGTCAGTCAGGTTGCGGCAGTACGTCGCTGGCTAATTATCAGCGGTTAGGATGTGACAGATGCCGCCAAGATGGTTGGCAGTCAGTTCACCGTCTCCCCACAGGAGGAAGTAACAACTGACCTTTAGAAAGCAAAGCCCTGGCAAACCATCGCAATATCCAGACGCCGCACCTCACCGGCACCCAGGGAGGGATCGACACTGGAGGTGGGAGGGTTAGTTGTTATATATAGATTCGTCCTGTGTGAGTGTGTGTCTGTGTGTTTGTGTGTTTGTGTACGCCCAAGGTGAATGTGCTGTGTTTTTTCAACTTTCCGATTTCTGTGTGTGTGTGTGTGCGTTCATCCTTGCATTTGTGCGCGTGTGCTTTAATGGGCCCCGTTAAAGAGAGCCAATAGGAGCCCGTCTTGCCTATTTCTTTTTAATATATAACTCTTTTATTTCTAAAATCTTTGTCATGCGATCAGTTTATTATTAGCCTCCCGTCAAATCCCTCATTGGATTTTCTGGTTTTGTATTTTTATACATGTATACATATGTTGTCACTGCATGAATGATTTTCTACATATTCAATATTTTAGCCTCGCTGGCAGCCTGGATGGTAGCTCTACTTTTTGTTTATTGCCAGTTTTAATATCTCTTTTTAAAAAAAACCCACTAAACTTAGATGTTTCACGTGGCAAACGTTTAACTTGCCTAACATCAGCGTGTTAACGTTGCCATTTTCAGCATGCCATCAGCCTCCAGCTCAAAGCATTTCGCTTGTGCACAGCCTCACAGAGCTGCTAACGTAAGGATAACATAGGAACTGTTCTAAAAGAAATCCTTTAATTTAGTCTCCTTGTTTACTTACACGTCAGTGGTGACCTGCACTGTTTTTGCAATAGACAACAGTAAGATGACATTTCATAGTGTCCCAAGAAAACGACAACTGAGCAGTCAGACCTCAAGCTTTGGCCACTTTCTCCACAGCAATTTGGGTGTCAATTTTAATTTAACCCCCCCCCACCACCACCACTACACCATCCCACACCCCACAGTGCTGCCCTACATGGCTGCTATCAACACAGGGGCTTACTTTGGTAATGAAGTGGGGTCTCAGTCTTCCATCTCCCGTCTAGTTTTGAAGAGCGCGGAGCAGTAATTGGTGTACGACCTACACCACCGGCAGCACTCATGTCCCCTGTCCTACGTGACATTCCCATCCAATTAAATCTGCGTCTACACACACACACACACACACACACACATTCACACGCACACTCACACACAGACACTGAAAGAGCGCACACTCTCTATTATCATGGCTCCAAGTTCTCTTCCTGATTGTGTTTCAAGGTGCCTTTTTAAGTTTACACAAGTGTTGTACGGCATATCTGCAGTTTATCTTCATACAGAATGTTTGCATTTGCGTGTGTGGGTACACATACATGGACAGATTGTGTGTTCACACATTGAGGAAGCAGACTAAGGCTCTGAATGAGTTCATTCACAGGGATTATGGGTAAATCTGTGCGGCCAGTGGATGGATTGCTCTCTGTCTCACAAGGATTAGCTGAAGGTGACACTGAGGTGACAGGTCTGTGTCCATCTGTGTTTGTGTGTGTCGCCATATTCTGCTGTGTGTGTGTGTGTGTGTGTTTGCACGCATTTATGCATGGTGTGTACACGTATGTCTGTGTTATTAGCCTGAAATGTGCTGTAATCCATCAGAGTTAATGAGTTGTGTGTGTGTTCTCCCACAGTGATGGCAGTGGAGTGAGTTTTGTGTGTGTGGCGTCTTTTGGCTGACCTTGACTTCAGTCTGTCGGATGAACACACTCCGAGGCCGTCCATACGGAGAGCAAGACTCCATCAGATCCCCAGATGTCATCATACACAATCTGTCAGATGTGTGTAGCGTGAACAAATAATTAGCTAAACAGCTCCACCCCTGGGGGGAAAGAGAGAGATTTGGGAGTTCATGAATGTGGAAGTGTGTCAAAGGTTAAATCAGTGGCCCCCTGCCTGGAGGTCAAGACCTGTTAAGGGGGCCCAAAGTTAAATCTGACAGGTCACAGGATGATTAAAGGGATAATATTTAAGGGATTTTACCTCATCAAGCCTCTGATAATCCGACAAAAGAACCAAACAGTTCACAGCTCATGTTCACACCGTGGCCACGACGTCTGACACGACATGTAAACACTGATTTCTTTTTTGGGTTCACGGCAAAAACTTTTCAAAGTATTTAGCGCAAAGAAGAAATGTTCCCATCACTCAATTTAATTGGGTCGCATCACAAAAACTACTACTACTACAAATTGATTCGTCAGTAATGGATGTTTATACCCCTAATTGCCAGGTGTAATGACTGGGTAGACAAAACGAAAATGGGCCGATCAACATCAAAATGATGTTTTAGGATGTTAATGTCTAGAATAACATCAGCTAGATTAGCATAGTCTGATATTTTCCACTCACTCTAAACTGGAACAACATTTTACATGCGTGCATACACAGATTATAGGTAACATTTATCCCTCAAGGTGCTAATTGAACTTCCTGTTTAGGTGACACTTTGGATTGGGATTAGATCTCTACCAACATATTTACAAAGTCTTTGCTAGTTAAGATAGTTCTTGCAAATCAGTTAAGTCACTAGGTTGAAACTAGCTAGTAGTGACTAATTACTTGAAATATAAAGATGCTAATGGATTTCTAAATAGCTTGTGCTAATTCAGATACAAAGTGTTTGTGGAGCACCTTCTGCTTTCATTTATAAGTCTTAAGTTTGGAGCTTTAGGCTACCAGGAGCCCGGGAAAGTGCAGCCATAGACATCTATGTGCTTAAAATGAAAAACACTGCTGTTCCATCTTTGTTACAGTTCCCCAGATGAAGCTGTAAACATGTCAGCAAAATGATGCGCTGCCTATAGGATGCAAATACCCAAACATTTACATTTCTGAGCAGCGCTGAGCCCTCCCTGTACAAGGTAGGACTCAGTGGATTTCACCATTAGACATTGATTAGCAACCCTGGGAGAGAGAACACAGGTACAAACAGCTGTCACATGCAGAGAAAATCAACACCGGCAACAGAGGCGCATACAAACGAGTTCAAATTAGTTGTCACAAAGCTGCTGTTTTTGTTTTCATCCCTCACAATTTACGTAAAGCTGTTGTTTGTGAAATAGAGCGTAGCGAAAGGTGAGTTTGCGCATGGAACTCCTGCCACATTTGACAACCCCGGTATGTCGGAGAAACATCAGTACAGCATTCAGATTGCATTAAATTAAATACAGACATTTTCAACAGGATATCCAGTGCTTCTCTATGATCATTGTTAACCTACAATATACCTTTTTACTGTTGCATTCATGCACTAAACACTGCAACCAAGGCCATATTTAGAAGCGTGCATGTATCTTAGCAACCGCAAAGCATGACAGTACATTATCTTACCATTTTTTTTAAAAAAAGCACTATTCCTCAATTTCTGCCCATCTTGGTGCTCAGACGTGAGCTTTATTTTCAAGGATAAGTGGCCAAACACAGATGGCATGAGACTCTGAAGAGGTAATTCCAGAACAGCTACAATGGAGTTTCAGTACAGGACGTGGTAAACATTATGTTTTCGTTTCAGCCCTTCAAAATCAAGATATTCAGTCACTGGAAGACAAATTTGTTGTCTGAGGTACAGGTTTTTCAACCAAAGTGGGGCTTCAGTAGAAATGCATGCAGCGGTTTCACTGTTCACACGCCCACCGTGGATTGAAAGTGTGTGCGTGCTCCTGCAAGTGGAAGACGTAACCAAAAGTGTGCAAGTGTGAGGGGAAAAAAAGGAGTGACGGTGGTGGTTTGGAGACGTGTGTATGCGCGAGTGTTGGTGCCCAGCAGAGAGCAGGGTGATAGTGGAGGTGTGGGCACGGGCCTCACAGTTTCTGTGATGTGCTCTGACACACAGATGGCAGCTGACACAACACAGATAGACTCTCACTCTGTCCTCGCGCTCCTCCTTCTCCTCCTCTCCAAAATGGATGTTCTCTCTCCTGTTCGCCTTTGTGCGCCTCGATATATTGCCTTCACTCGATAGGCATTTAAATTAATGCAAAAAATATTATCAGCGCTCTCCTTTCCGGGTTTTCATTTCCTCTCCTTTACCCCCTCTCTACCTTTGCATTTGCCTCCTTTACCCCATTCTTCTGTCGTCGTCGTCGTCCACACACTGATCTCGCCCAGGTGCGAGTAAATCATTTTGGATGAGATTCTAGCAAATATGCAAAGAAGCAGGATGTCACAGTTGAATGATTTCAAATGAACATCCACAGTCACTATCAGCAGCTTCCCTTTGTCAAAACAGCCCACATGCACTGCAAACGTGCAGCTAAATTTGCTTTAAAATGAAAGTTCAGCAGATAATTTTAAACTGCATTTTCTACTCTATAGAGTAGTTTTTCTCATAGTGTCGAGATTTCCCCCCACCTAGTTGCTAATAAGCATTCTTGGCAAACGTGAAACATGTTAATGTAAGCAAATGATGCCTATATTTGTGCGCAAATTGTTTTGAATGCCCTCCAGGCTAGAGCTGATTCACACACTAGCCCCGTTTTTCTCAAGCTAAATCACAACCCTTCAGTTCATTACTTCTGACAGGAAACAGAGGGCTATGAGGGATTGATGCACTCATACACACATGCACTCCCTCTCTCCTTGTGCCTGCTCCAATGACTGCATAAAAAAAACAAATCAAACTACTGTCGAACACGGGGCTGCATGCTAATGTCTTTGCATATTGAGGTTTCCTTGGTTTAATGACACTTGACACCAGATGTGGAAGTTTGCAAACTTTGGGTTCGCTGTGAATTAAGAGAAGACACTCAACAGTTCACAGTGATTGAAAAGGGAAACACACACACACACATATATATATATGTATAAAACGCTAACAACAGCATGCAACTTGCTCACAATAACAAGTGTTAACATGTTGATGTTGAGCACGGTTACTATGTTTTCCATCTTCACTTAGCATGTTAGCATGATAGTATTTGCTGCTAAACATTAAGTGCAACTTAGTTTTGCAGGTATTTGTTGGTAGCTGGAAGTATTGGACAGTCTAAAATGAAATGAAATTTTGATCTGATGATGGTTTTAGATGATAGAAAAGTTATTAAACTAATTCCTTAAGGGGTTCATTGGGGTTATTATTAAGCATGGATGTCTGTACTAAATTTCATGGCAACTCATTAGTAATATAAATATATAGTTATAAATATATTTTCAGTAGACATACTGACCTTAAAACCAAAAGTGACATTTGGACTTTTGGAAGAAGGCAAAAACACATATAGGACTAACAAAGCTTTTGGGATTTACGTTGAAGTGTGCATGCACATCTTGAGGGGGCAGCAGGAAGAGAACGCAAGATAGGCAGAGAGATAGTGTTCATGCGAGTGAGATAGATAGCTGCAGTGTTGCAGGGATTAATGTGAATTCGTAACTTAAGGGCACGACTTGCAGGCCGATAGAATCTGGAGCATCAGCTCCTCTGCAGGCATTTAATGCATTGCTTTTTTTTAAACCAACTTCCTCTGCATTCCAGTGCACGCAGTCGGTTTTTAAAGGTTACAGTGCTGTTGGTGGGGACCTCTGTGGTGTAAGCGTAGTCAACAGCCTGAATGAATGCATTTAAGTGCATCATCGTCCACTGCAAGCTGTTTTGGTGTTTAATAGCGTGTGTGGGAGGAAAACTGTAGTTATTGTTAAGCAGCCTGTTTTCATGCCATTCCAGTGTGGTTGTAACTGCGGCGTGATGCACTCCTCTGCCTCTTAATGGATCTTTTTGTCAGCGTCAAGGTGTACATACGGAGCCCAAGTGGTTTTGTTATCTGGGTGAGGGTTTTTTTTTTCCCTCCTACTAACTCCTCGCTCTCCTTTCTCCCTCTATATATGCTGTAGTTTGTATCTCAGGGGAAATGGATATGTGTCAGTATCTGAGACACAGGCAGCCTATCTATTACAGTTTATCGTATGTGTGTGTTTCTGTGCGAACGCGAGAGACAGAGATATGGAGAAGAGCGTGGTTCATCATCCACACCTCCCTGCAGGTAACCATAGTATTGAATTGACTGCGATGCCGCGGGCGCCCTCTACAAGATTGGTTCGTCTTGGTTTGAGAGAGATACGGATGGCTAGTCTATGTAATGTGTAGGCAGAAATATGGAGCTTATGTGGTCAGCTTCGAGTGACAGGCGTTGGTCAAAATGTTTTAATGTTGCCAGAGTCGTTATCAACGGTTTGTAGCTCTTCAGTCATCCTGTGCATTGCAACAAAGTGCAGCCATTGTTTTATGCCATCTCGACTTCCCCTATCACATTATACCGCAATTACTGATTCATGCTTTTCATATTTATTCCTCTTTTCTATAGCATCTTAATGCTGCCCCATCGCGGACTGCTCCATAAAACAGAGAGAAACAAGCTGGAACACACACACACGCTGTAATGCCACCAAGCAAATCCAGCGGAAGGCTGCGCAGCGGCCGACGCTCTACTGTACCCATTAATTTTTATGGTCTTTGACTCTGATGCACATTTCTTGGTTAATAATGCAAAGTGACGGCCCGAGGGGCAGTATCTGCTCATGCACTACATTTTTCTCAGCTCGTCTCTGATGACATCATCAATAAGTGACATAGGCTTAGCTGGTAATGGCCACATCCAGACACATGTTCCAGTTTTACGATGAGCACAGAAATGGATTCCAGAACAGGGCAGCTCATCTCAGGACGTGGTGTAAAATCAAGCTTAAAGAAGAGGAATCAAGAATGAGGCACCGGGACCTACACTCAGGCTCATTTGGAGTCAGCGGATTAGAAAGTAGAGGTCAGGAACCAGACGCTGACAGCTTTTAAGGGACACCAGCCAACAGTCAATAAATATGTGGTCTATGTGTGAAGATGCCATTCAGATAATGCACAATCCACTCCCACCTTTGTATTTAACACCTGATATTTAGCGTGTATGTTTTCCACAGGATGTAGGTTGCAGACTGGCAGATTAAGGTTTGATCGAAGCCTTCATGGGCACTATGCAGAGCAAGCAAAGCAGGTGAGGGGGCGGGTGGGCGCAAATCGGTCTGCTGTCAACATAAACAGACATGGCAGGTGTGACTGTGCATTTCCACGGCAACGGCCCAATTTCACCTGTTGTTCTTCAGCATTGCGGTCCTCATCCAGACGGGTCAGAAGAGAATAAAAGGCCAGAGGCGTGTTACCTGGTGCTGTTGTGCCAACAAAATCACACTGCGTGGGTCGCTGTTACACCTGGATGACATGGAATTATAATTCTGATTTGTTGACATGCCGGTTGCAGTGCATGCTGCGAGCGTTAACATGTTTTTCTTTATCCAGATTACATGTTCAGAGGCAAATCTTGTTGAAGGTCTGGCCTCTTTCTTTCAACCACAATCTCCGTCTACCCTTCACGTCGTCTGTCTTTCTTTCTTCTGTCTTTCTCTCCCTCTCTCTCTCTCTCTCCCTCTCTCTCCCTCTCCCTTCGTGAAGAGCACAATCTTAACATTGTTTGTTCAGTTGTAACCCTGCAGCAGCATTTTTGAGATGTTTTTCCCTGCGTGATGAAACGAGCCCTGTCAGGAGCTACAGCCGATTACATGGCTTCATGCGGTGATCAGTCTTTGTGTATAAACACTTTAAAAAAAAAAAAAAAAAGGAGGAGATCGAAGCAGCGGCGCAACATGTTGATGGATAAACTCCTACAGTGTCTTAGCGACAGTGAAAAAGCTCTGTCTACCTTTTCAGTCTGACGGAGAGCTTCAGAGGAAAGAGGAGAGATATAGTCTTTGTTTATGTAATGAATGCAGTCTCTGTCGTCCCTTCGTCTCCTCTACCTTGGCGATATAATCGAACCATGTACACCCACTCTGAGAATCTTTTCTAGTGTCAGTCCTAATGTCACGGCTCATATTAAATGCTTCAGAGTGAATCACACGTGTAATGAATTCAATCAGACTCGTGACCTCTGAGACTATCGGAGACACTGAGTCTCATCTGACCTGCACGTGTTCCTCTTTATCAGAGCTCCCGACCCTTTTGACGGCGTGATATCTGTGCCGTGTTTACATTAATGGTCCTTGAAACCGGTTTTCTTGATCCGCTTCTTACCAAAAGAAAAGGGATCCCCCATGAGCACGCTATTATCTGACAAGGTGAGGATGACCCTGGTGATTTCACATGGGACGTTTCTGCAGGACGGTTTCAGATAAAGGGGATGTCAGATACACCCACAAAGCTCGGTATTTGGGTATCAAATGTTAAATTCAGGATGATTTATTCCAAAGCTGCAACAGTCATTTTGTTCTTTTCTCTAACACTCCAAAACGACAAGAACAACCTGTAAACACAACACTGCCGTATTATCGCTTCATGAAGTTGGTGTGGCAAACAGGTTAGCACACAGTTGTTAGCAACTGAGGAATGCAAATTCAATGTTTAAAACCGGCCTAAATTCTATATTCTCCATTGTCTTCACATGCCAGCCAGTCATTTTGTCTGTCTGTCTAGGTTGGTACTTTGGGTTAAGACAGCCTTTTCACTAACAGCAGCAGCAGTGGCGGCGGTGAGAGCAGACCAAAACATTGCTGGTTGCAGGCTGTGAAGCCAAACTAATGAGCTAACAGGCGCTAAACAAGCTCAACTGCAGAGGTGACAGACATTTCTCTGTTGTTCCTCTCTAAGAGTGGCACATTTACATCACAGGTGGTTGTTTGATACAGTGTTGGTAGAAAATATTGATTAGTGCGGCTTTAACTTTAACTTGGAGTGTAATGAGTGACTCAAAAAACAGCAACAGAGTCCATCTTTTCCTCTTTTTGAGCTAACTTTGACAGTAAAGCTGCAGTGTTTGTTTTAGTTGTTATCTTTTTCATGACCAGCTGTGTGCTGTAGTCCTATTGGCCCTTTGTCTATCCAGTAATCAGCTTCACTCAGCACTGTCTGATCCTTAAATTTATGAACCTCCCCCGATGTGGTCCAAGGGGTAATTACATCTGCCAGAGAATGAGACACGTGTTAGTCCTTCTATCTCAGCAGGGCTCAGTTACTCAACCTGATGCCGGTGTGTGTGCGCGTCTCTGTTTAAACACTGCTAATTGGCACTCTGAGTGTTTCGAGTCCACCTTTCCAAGAGTGTCTTGTGTGTCACCACTTTCTCAGCCTGCCAGTCGAATTAAACCTGTCCCCTCGGCAGCTGATGCCAAGACCATTATCAGACCCCCAAGGGGAATACTCCCAAAGGCTAATTCCCTCGTCTCCTCTCGCACTTTATCTAACGGTCCCCTCACAGGAAGGTAGATGCGGCCAGCACTTCCAGGTGTCATTTAGATTTAGCCTGACTTCAAATGCCACAGGAGCTGCAGCAGTACAGCATCCGTAGACTGAAAACAACTACCTTTGGACACCTGTATGCTTTTGACGGGTATGTCGAAATTAAAAGAAAATGAAAGGAAGCAGACACCTGTTTGCTAAAATTAGGCAAAGCGCCTGATGAAGATCATCGACCTCGATGAAAAATCACACTTATCTTTAAGTGACTGCATGGACGTCAACTCCTGTGAGCACAGAAACATTCCTCAGATGTTTGATGTGTACCGTTTGTTGTCCTGCGGGACGTTGGCTACAGTTTTTTCACATAAAGGTGCTTTTCTCCTGTAACAAAGAGACAACCTTGATCAAGAAGGCTTGCTTTATGCTGAGTGGATGTGTGTTAATCACAGATCCTGGATCTGTTTGCGGCCCTTTAATGAGGCCTCCTCCAGCTGGAAGGCTGTCGGCGCGGCCGCTTTGATCAGTGGCCCATGGACACCGGATTACGCTGCTAACACACCACGCTAATGGAGCCACAGGGCAAAAAACACACACACACACACACACCAAACACAAATGCAAATTTAAGAAATATCCATACAAACACACACTCAACCTTTGACAAGGGCACAATCCCGTAAGCCAGTGTCTTGTTCACATGCAGCCCATTGTGTGAGGCGCTTTCATCTGGCTGCGTCTGTTTGTGCCGGTTTGGGTCGGCTGAGTTTTAGGCTCGGCGTTGAAGTCACTGCCAAAGAGGGCTCAGTGAGAAAGGTCTAAAGCTCAGCGCTGACACACAGCCCAACTCTAGAGACTAATGGCTTGTAGCTCCCAACATATGTTGCTTTGTGTAATTGCTTTAATTGCTGTCATTGTACATAATGGTTGGTCTTTTTCATCTTCCCTGGTGGTGCAGGCATTCTGCTAATTATATCTGTCAGCCCTGCAGCCAAAACGAGCCTTTCACAGTGAATTCAGAGCAGTGGGAACTCTAAAATCAGAGTTTTTCCTGTGTACTATTGGTGTGTGTGTGTGTGTGTGAGAGAGAGAGAGTGTAAATGTTTGAGTAGTTTATGAATTGTTAGAGATTTCCTAAGTAATTAAGAGGCTTGTGGGTTTGTTTAATGGAAGCGTTGTCATTACTTTACTCATCAGTCAAGTTTGAACCTTGACCTGCGTCCGCCCTTTCTTCTCCTGATTTCTTTTTCTTTGGTTTTTAATTCTTATTCACTCGGGGTTGAAATTACAATAATAGTGTGCAAAAATGCAAAGTCCCCCTTTTTTTTGTCTCTTCAGATATGACACTATTACCAACCAATGGGAGACGGTCTCTCCTCTTCCTAAGCCGGTCCATTCAGCAGCAGCGACAGTGTGCGGAGGGAAGGTCTACGTGTTCGGAGGCGTGAACGAGGCCGGGCGCTCGGCGGGGGTCCTCCAGTCCTATGTGCCGCAGAGCAACACCTGGAGCTTCATTGAATCACCCATGATAGGTAAGACAGGTGACAACACCCGCAGTCTGTGTCACAAATGCGGTTTCACACGCTCATCTCGAGATGTTATGTCCTCAGGGGACATGTTGCCATTGTTACCATCACCTTTTGTATTATGACAGAGGAGTTGTTTCCCTTTTAAACCAGCGTGTGCAGCAGGTTGGGGTTTGATATTCCCAAACATGAGGTTTCTCCCTCCTCATTATGCCTTCACATTCCCCATTTGAAAGAGAATTACCCGCTCACCAGCTAAATTTTTCTTCTTCGAGTCCTGAATGTTAATGTTTGCTTTTCATCATGTCACGGAGCACCACAACAGGAAGAAGGCACATGCTGCAGCAGCATTACTGTAGCCATTTAAATGCATGCGTTCTTTAAATCTTTGGTCATTGACATCCTGCTATCTCGTTAGAGAGGCCCTCCATTATGGTTGCCAGGTTGCCTAGCAACAGTGCTCTTACAACTCAGCCCACTTGAACACCTTCCCATATCATGTGCTTGACTTCTCCTGTCGAGACCCTAAACTCCAGATTGTCGTTTGAAGGCAAAATGTTGTCATACAGTAGAAGGCTGTATGAGGCTGCATCCTTTGCACTTCAGACAGGGAATCCTCCCTTCTGTTCGCCAGTGCGGATATCACAAGTTGGTCAGTTTTATATATGGTACAATATTTATATATGGTATATATGATCAGTTTTATGTTCCTATCTGTTGTGTGTCAACATCTTGATTAGGATGTCTAATAATTCTTCTCAGTGAAATGCATAAAAGGTGTGAGTGGAGGAAGACCAAAATTTAAGTTTCATTATTAAAGTTTATCTCCGTGAAAATGTTGCCTTACACCCATGGCAACAAAATGAATTCAGTGGTCAGCATATGACCTTTTCCATTCCTGTTGTTTTCTCCTTATCGTTATTACCATCCTACTCAGTGTTTTCCATTGTCCCCCGCTCTTCCCATGTTATTGCTCAATCACTATAATGAGCCGACCCTAGCTGAAATGATAGGTGGATCCAACCACAGCTTCTGACATGTTATTGGCCGAACTCTGGAGTTATTCACCGCACAAACCTGCAGCCACATTCCAACCGGAGCCACCAGGGACCCGTGAAGGACGCTGCAACAGAAGAAACGCTTTAACCGAGCTGCCATAACTCCAAGGTAGCAGGAAAAACACACAGTGTACAACTGTGCGTGCTTCAAAACACTGACAGCTGTGCTCCCAGTGCAAAGATCTTATCCACAGGCTGGTTTCTTCACAAAAACATATCCTTGAAAGTTACAGCACAGGGATGATTGCTATTGATTTGAGCATATCCTCCGAGTGTTTTGGTTCAACATTTGGGCCTGGATAACATCATTAGACACGAGGCAAACATTCCTCATGTCAAAGCAACAGTTTGACATTCTGGGAAGTGAATCCATTCACTTTCTAGTCAAGAGTTGAATGAGAAGATTGATCGTGCTTTCATGTTTCCTGGTTGAATGTAAGGCTACAGCCAGAAGCCAGTTAGCTTAGCTTAGCACAATGGCTGAAACAAGTAGAAAAGAGCCAGTGTGATTCCTTTAGAAGATAGTGAAGGCTCACTATATGACATGTGATGTCTTGTTTAAGGGACTGGGCTCACTGTCCCCCCTTGATGCCCTCAGCTAGCTAGCTAGCTAGCGAGTTTCTGGCTGTAGCATTACATTTAATGGATATGGGAGTGGTGTCAATCCTCTAATCTAACTCTCAGCCAGAAAGCAAATGAGCGCCAATGCATCTCCCAAAATTATTCTTTTAAATCTGCAAAACTATCAATATTTTCAAAGCAAAACAAAAAAAGTCTGCAAATGATGGATCCAGGGGAAAAATGCCCAAATGCTGCAAAAAAAAAAAAAAAAAAAGAGGCAGAATTATTATCTCAAATGGTGGCATACTGAGGCAACACTCGGAGCAGCAGGCATCAGAGAGAAGCGCAGGGTCAAAAATGTATTTGAATTCAAATGTTTCCTGACAAGAAGTTGTTCTTGTGTCATTAAAGCCCCAGCGCGGAGGCACTTCCCTCTGCACCGTTGCCCAGAAACATGCTCACTGTTATTAGTGCCTTTTTTCCCAAGCAAGACTACTGTGAGGAAAATTAGGATTATGTAACGCGGGTGTTTGGGGCGAGAGCTGAATGGTATTAAAGGGCTGGCAGAGCAGCTGGCAGAGGCAGAATGAGAGAAAAGTCTGGTGAGAAACACGCGCAGCCACACACACACACCACACACGCAGAGATGCAGACACACGCAGCCTCTCCTTACCTCATATCAACTATACATCCCCCGGGGGCGCAGGTACACAGTGCATGAATTATGTAACGAGCCAGCAGGTTACTCCGTGTGTGCGCGCGTGCTTGGTGTTTGTCTTTTCGCGTGTGTGAGGACAGACGCACACAGACAGACAGACAGACAGACCATCATCTGTCAGGGTGTAGATGAGCCTGCGTCTGACAGCCAACGAGCCAAGAGATAATGGACGGGTTTAGTGCTTCCTGTGAAATTGGGCCGGCGATGATTTTAGTGAGCCGGTGGGGAGCGCTTCTCGATCAACCCTCTGCCTCCCTCCATCGCTCGCGCTCTCTAATATCTGTGTTCATCTCTCTCTCTTTCTCTCTCACCCCTTCTCTCCTTCACTCTCTGTCTCACTGTCTCCCTCTCTCCAACCCCCTCTCCTCCTCCCTCCCTCCCTCCCTCCCTCCCTTCGTCTCTCGCGGTCTCTCAGCACTGTCTTATCGACTGACACAAATACAGCTGTGTGCGTTTTCTGCTACTGTGCGCCTGTGTAGGTGCGTATATGTGGGGTGGGTGTGTGTGTGTGTGTGTGTGTTTTCCCTCTGCATGGACCGTCTCCCGCATGAACTGCAAATGGGTTTCACAAACACTTATCAGGACTGACTTCCTATCTCTTGCAGAGTGAAAAATAATATTACTCGTGCCAAAAATAGTCCCTTCAACAAGTCTATTGAGATGCGCGGCGTCTCTGCAGCTTCATCTATATCCTCCCTTTGTCTTCAACTTACCCATCTCCTGAGCAGTGCTGAAACATGGGAGCATAATTGAGCCCCCTCACGTGCAGTAAACTATTTATGAAGTTTCATTCCTGTCCTTAAAAGGACGGTTCAACCAAATAAGCACAATGCCAGTCTTTCACGATGTCCCTCTGTGAGATTTCAGCCTCATCCTCGGCACGATGGAGGTGAAGGGAGTTTTGTTTGTGAATGCGATGTAAAATCCATAATTCTCTGTGATTCAGCCCTACTTTTCATACCCCAACATGGTATGGCAGTGCGGTATGAGTGCATTTTCTACAATCTTTTATAAAGTGAAAGTCTTCTGATGGATTCGGAGCCTGTTCAGATCATCTCAGCCGTTCCTCTTCATTTCAAAAATCTCTCCCAGTTTGGTATGTGAAGGCTAATTAAATATGTACTTTTAGATTTCAGGAAGGTGACTCTCTAACACCACTGCGTGTCTTTTAAACACACAGTTACTCATACTCAAGCAAGACAGTCCTCCTGCATGCAGCAGATGTCCATATTAAATAAGGAGTAGTGGTCCTCACTTATCCTCAGCTCAAACAGAACAGGACTTTAATCGCTGTTTAATCACCGTTTTTGGTTTTTTTGAGTCATGCTAGCTGGAAATATCCATCCACTACCTTTATCCAGACGTATCTCAATAACATTTAAATTGGATTACTTTAACATTAATGTTCCCCTCGGGATGCATTACAGGAACGTTGATGATCCCTGACTTTTCCATCTCGTGCAAACATCAGGCCAAAATGTGGCTTTGTCCAGTACTTTGATTTATGACCAAGTACCAGCAAAACTAATGACATTCCCATCAGCCTCTGCTGTGCTTAGTGCTGATTGTTAAATGTTGGCATGCTACAGCAACATGCTATAGATGGTAAGATGGTAATCTTGGTTATTGGACCATGTGAACATGTTACCATGCTGACATTGGCATTTAGCTCAGAGCACTACAGTGCCTCTCAGAGCAGCTGGCATGGCTGTGGAGTCTTTAGAGTTGTATTTTTTTAATGTCATAACTAATATGAGACCTTTATGTTCAGCTTCTGTCCTCTCCCTGCACATCACTCCACATTTTTATTAACTAATTAAAGAAATAGCCCTGACAAAGCTGCACATGGCGTGTTCTGTGTGGTAATGGGGTCGCTGATTCTGGAGGAATGAAGAATATATGAGCAGATGTTGGTGATTCTCACTTCAAACCAGGGAAAAGATCACAGAGACCAAGAAATCCTCATAGGAGATACCCAAACCTGTGTTTTCATGACCAACGCTGTGACTCACAATAAGAAACTAATTGAAAAAAATGATTTTTCAGGGCCTTTAAACGCCAAAACCTCCTGCGTGGTTACAAAAAGTCACTTACTGCCATACATGCCCACGTTCACACACCAGCACGGGTACGTCCACTTGGAAACTTACACCATCGTACTCCACCCAGCTCCCTCCAGCATTCACTCAGCATGCATGCCCCGCTGCTGACGGACAGGTCTCCATCGACTGGCCGACTCAACGAAACGCTGTGCCCAGACTGCTCTATCGAGAAATTGACAGCAGAACAATGACGGGCGCGAAGTGACGTATGCGCAGAGCGGCCACGGCAATTGAGGGAGAAAGAGAGAGAGAGAGAGAGAGCCATTATGGAGGTGGATGGCTATGGAGGGTAAATTGACAGAGCGAGAGAGGTGGAGAAGATGGAGTGTTTCCATGGCTACCTAATTGGACATGTCCTCCCACCCCCCCCCCCATCTGTTCTCCATCATACTGAATTAAAGTCCATCATCCTCTTTCGCTCGCTCTGCTGTTTTGGTCGCTCGTTTCCAGGGCCGCTCTCAGGTCTCCACCACATAAAAGGACATTGTGTGAAAAAGCTGAAAGTTTTTGCTGCTCCAATTACCTTGTTGTAATCTTATCTAAGCTCCTGGCAGCAAGAACTGAAGCCTCTTTGTCCTATTTCCTTTGCTCCCTCGTGCTCTCTGGTGGGACGCGGGAAGCGGGAGAGGATCCCCAGCACCTCGTCCTCCATCTTTTTTTATTTCGAGGAGGAAAATATCTTGTTTATCCCTTGTTTATGTTCCTCACCTGCCTGTGACTGACCGCACATTTTCATGTCGCTGTAATGCCACGGCTTTGTGATGACGACTTCTGTTTGGGAGTCTTTATCGCAGAGAGCAGTCTTATCTAGATCTGTACAGTATACAGTATTGGTATAATTGAGTGCGTTGGGATATGTGTTTGTATGTGTGTGTGTGTGTGTGTGAATGTGTGTGTGTTTGTGCTATCGCTACGGTAGTGTTCCGGTTTTATAGAATCAGATATCTGCTGTGTTGATGCAGGAATCAGATATGAAAGGATGTGAGGCAACAACAAGGTGTTTGTTTAGACAGAAGCCGCAAAGTTCATCATAGCTGTGTGTTTGTGTAAGAGCGTGCGTGTGTGTGTGTGTGTCGTTTCCTGTCCTTGACCTCAGCCCGAGGGGTCCCAGACTTGGTGACTAAGCTGTTTTATCAGAGTGTGAGAGGCTGCGTCAGCCCGTGTTGCCCCGCAGGCACAGCTGTACTTCTATCACCGCTGCCGTGTTAAAACCTCGGTTTTTTTGTTTTGTTTTGTTTTTTGTTTTTCAGTCTTTTTTTTTTTTCTCCCCTGCCTTTGCTTTTATTCATTTTTTAACGTGGAACGTGGTCAGTTGTGGATTCGCGGTCGAGCTTTCTCACCTCAGAGCTGCAAAAACCAGGCAAAATCCAATGTGAGACATCAAGAACCTCGTCTCAGAACCTGAAAGTTTTCAGCTGACACGGGCGATACTTGTGCACTCGTTACTGTAACCCGGTGTTGTTTAAGCAGAAAGGGCTCGTTTTCCGTGTCGAAGGCCAGGGGATAAGAGCTAAAGCAAAGTGCTGGAGAGATGTTGAACCCTGACAGCAGTCCTTTGAGGCTCGCCAAATGAGAATGCGATATACCTGGTACTTCTCCAGGCTCTCAGACCCGCTGCTTACCGTGGCTCCACGAGACAGAGAGGGAGGCAGGAAGCAATGGTGAGAGTTTCTGTGGGGGGAGAAAGAGAGAAAGGTTTTTCCTTTGAGAGCATCCTGTTATTATTCTGCCTCAGGCGCCGAGCAGTGAGAAATGAGTGTTCTGTGTTTATGGGACCTAACACAAAACATCATGTACGCACGCTTTTGCTGGCACACACACAAATGCGTGTGCGCACACACACGCGCGCGCGCGCGCGCTTTCAGAAAGAGTGGCAGCAGCATATCAATGAGATGAAGAAGGTAAAAGAAGAAAATAAACACGTCAAGCAGAATGTGAGGAGAGCCAATCAGCCACAACTTGTTTCTCAAGGGTGGAAAATGAAGCTGACGCCTCAGATGGTTGCAGTGGAAGTTCACTGGATCTCAGTGTGTCTGTAAATGACTGTTGTGGTCACATGAAACAAGCAGGGTGTATTTCAGAAGTTGAATGTTTTTGGTTTTTCTTTCTTTCACAGTTATTTGCTGCATGGATGCTTTGTTCACGCTCCCAAGAGGGTGAATCGCAAACAGTTTTGGTCAGTTTTGTAATTATGTCAAATACCATCAGTGACAAAAGTGATGACACTCCCATCAGCCTCAGTCTGTACTTTGTATTTAATGCTGATTAGCAAATGCTTACACCTTAATTCAGAAAATTCAAGAACGTTTGTGAACATGGGACTCTAAGCCAGCCTAACATCAGCATGTAGCATTGTCACTGTGAACATATATGTGGATGTATACCTATTGACAGTGAATCCACACCTGACCACAAACGAATACGCATGTCTAGTCTTTTCCCTCACATTAACTGGTATTCTTAAGAGCAAGCCCGGACGCACGCAGAGTTTTATAGAGCCTGCTGCAGGTGACGCGACGATCAGAAGATCAGCAGTATTTGCCAGCTTCACTGATTTTATTATTGCGCTTGCAGCCCATGCAGCATTCTGTAAAATGACAGTCAAATGCACATCTGTAAGCTTATATACTATTATCATATTACGTCATTTGAGTAATGGATTCGATCATAATTTTAACTTCTGAGCCTTCTCTTAGTGAACCTTTCATTTTATCCTGAATTGTGATCACTTTCAATCTGAGCTCTACAGATTAATTATCACCATCATCATCATTATCATGTGCGTCCTTCTGTTTGATAATTATAGTATCATATCACTGAAATTATGCTTCGCGATAGAGCCTGACCAATATGAGTCATGGGGATTATTGTAGATATTGTAGACTGTGCACCAGGTTTACACCTTTACAACTACGCAAAGGCGCTCCGAAGGCTGCTTTCTTAAACATATCACTTTATTAAGGAAATGATTTCCGTTAAAACGTCTTTATAAAGCTTTGCTGTGACACTAATGGTACGGTATTTATATGCAAACAGATGTTAAAGGGTGTTTCTCCATCCATTTATGGTGAACTGAGGGAATGGAAATGAGTGGATGAGCTCCCCGTCCCCCAGTGATTGAGATTTATGAAATAGGACCGTGCGGCTTTATACATCGGATGAAAAGAACGTGCATGCATCTACCTGTCATTGCGCGTGCGTGCACACACTTTTAGTCATAAATCCATACAGTTTTATGCAGGGGGGCCCATAGTCTTGTTGTTACAGAACATGATGAGATGAAGCATGGTAGCTGAGAAACGTAATGCGGCGCTTCTGCAGGCTCATTCAGAGTGTCACTCTGAATGAGCCTGCAGAAGCACCTCTCGCCTCCAGAGGTGACCTGTTAATTAAACATGTCGGACTCTTCTCAGCACCTGAGGGGAAAGGCAGAGAGGGAGAGTGAGAGGTGGCTCTACAACAGCAGAGAAGCTTTTAGGGCCTCCGCCGCCATTATTAAGGCGTCAGACGTTACTCCTCCTGTTGCCTGTCTCCAATGAGGGATGTCCGTCTATTGTGGGGGGGGGGACAACAACAAAAAACTGCGAGGACGGCGGCTCACGGCCAAGTGTCTGTGCATTATTCATGCTGCTTGTAAATTGGCCAGCTGCAGTCTGCTCAAGAGAAATTGCTCTGAGTTTGAAATACACTTCCTCTTCCCACACAGCAGGGCCGCTGCTTGCTAGCTGCAGGTTTCCAATGGCATCGTTCCGCACAAACCAGTTTCATTTTGTTTCCCATCATCTATAATTCTGCAGCAGTGCTGCTTCGATGCCTCTGTTTTCCTCATGTGCTCTATACTGTATCAGATGGAATTATACAGTATGCACCATCCCACCTGTTCTCTCATGTATTTCCAATACATGTGCACTGTTTTTCTTTTCTTTTTTTCCCCCTTTGTGAATCTATGGATGTGCCAGAGGGCGTAATGCAATTGTGAATTATTGGGACTTAGGTAACTCTTTTATATTGCTGCCAAGCCCAAACACATTTTTGAGCAGAACCCAATAAAGCCACAAGGATTTATGAACTCCGCTTTTTCACTGGTTTGCCATCTATTCTCTGTTTTTTGTTTTGTTTTGTTTTTTTTTCCCTCCAAAGCAATCTTGAGAATGGCACATCTGTAAAGTGATAGGGAGAATGTTGATGATGATTTCTGCATGCGGCCTGGAGACCGCAGGGGAAACAAATTGGAAAAAAAAAAAAAAAAAAACTCCAAACAAATTGATGCCATTATACTGAATGGAAATTTCTGCTGCGCGAGAGTGACATTCAAACAATAGCTCTGTATTTTCCTTAACAAAAATCTCTCCCCTTCTTCTCTCTCCCTCTCCTTCTCTTCCTCTCATATCTTTAGATAACAAATACGCCCCTGCGGTGAGTCTAAACGGTTTTATATTCATCCTGGGAGGAGCCTACGCTCGAGCCACCACTATCTACGACCCAGACAAAGGCAACATCAAGGCCGGTCCCAACATGAATCACTCTCGGCAGTTCTGCAGGTAAGAGATTATTAACGTAGCGGTGCCACATGTGAGTTAAGTCCCCAGCGTGGAATTTTTCAAGACTTTTCAGAAGCTTAAATTGCAGGTTGTGTTTTGCATGACGCTTAAAAAAAAAAAAAAAAAACAGCAGCAAAAAAAACCCAAAACAAACCTGTAAAACTCAAACTTATTACTTCAGTAATCTGTCAGTCTTTGTGCCATAAGACAGGTAAACGGTTGCACAGGGAAAATGTATTCAGGCCAGTTAATTAAAACTTGAACAAAGCCGGTTGTGGGCCGACAGCGTTCCCAACACCCTGCACGGAGGTTGTGAAACTTTCTCTTGGTAGGGAAATTGCTTTCTAATTCATGGGCTTGGTTTTTAAAAATTGCTTGATCAGTAACACGATTCTCTGTCGTGCTGAGAGAACGCCCCCTCCCCCAAAATATGTTTTAGACCGCTTCATTTAATCAACTCTCTGCGCGACCCTGAGTCAGTACTGTGACATTTGACTCATTAGTACATGTTTGTGTCACAGTTTGGTGACAGTCATGTTCTTAAAAACACAGCAGTGCGCCCTTGTAACTTTTAAAGCATGTGTGGACACATAATGGCTGATAAAGGGAGATAAATGAAAATTAACAGTGAACAGTGGGATCACATCCTAATATCCCAGTCAGCTCCCGCCACCGAGGTGTGCAGTTTGCTGGATAATGAACCCACTGCTTTCTTGGCCCCGAGTCCTTTTCTTCTGTTGCAGATGCTGTGAAAGAAAAGAAGCATGCGCCAAATACATTCGGGAGGCAATTACAGACAGTGATCTTATGTGCAGAATGTATAACATAAATCATGTTGTCAGAGTTATTGATAAGCTGCAGCAGCACACGCCAGGCAGCTGTTCTGCTACATTTAACTAAGTCTGACACGCGAGAGAGGAAGAGGCGCGGGGAAAGGAGGGAGGACAAGAAACGCGCAAAGCCAACGCCGAGAGAAATGCACAAACACTCAGAAAGGGGCGCTATCTGCAGTGCATGCTCCTGCACACAAGATGAAGTCGAGCAGGTCATCGTGCAGGAGAGCTGATATTCTCCCCTCGCTGCGTCCGGCCCTCTGCAGGCCTGCACCTCCCCTCTGTTTATCAGGACGAGCAGCTCCAGGCTTTGCCCGCCGCTCTCTCCATTTTGGATCAGCTGTGCAGCTTTCTCTGAGTAGATTTAGGCTTTATGTAATAATCTTTTTTCAGTCCCAACCGCGTTGTGAATTTGTGCAATAGGACGGCATGTTGTTCGCTCTGTGTGTGTGTGTGTGTGTGTGAGTACGTGTGTCTTTTTGAGCGTGCACCTTATGTAAATGCAGATCGTTCCAAACCCCAATAGGAGTACAAAGCCCTAATCATCTTACAGCCCAAGTTTTAATCCTCTCTGCACACAAACTCCTGTTTCTGTTTCTCATATCAAATGAGCACATTTGTACAGATATTTGCTTTTTCATTAGTTTTCTCTCTCAGCCTCAAGAGGGAATGTAACGTGTTTTTTTTTTTTTTTCTTCCCCTCCCTACCTTACAAAGTAGCCTTGTTGGGCATGTCGAGAGCATGTGTCAATGATGTGAAACAATCTCAGGCGTGGCCCCCGGCGTGACAATCAGCATGTTTATGAAGATGTTGTCTTCTGTCTGGCTTTGTTGTCTTATCGTGATTAACAATAAGCACAATATTCCTGCTGCTGTGAGTCATAGCTGTCTAATATCCCCCCCCCCATTATGATTGCCTCATAATACTCGGTGCTTTTAATTTGAAGCAGCAACAGTAGGAAATGTCGGGTTTGCGTTAGCTGTAACTTAATAAGGTTGAAAGAAAGTGAAGAGCAAACAGAGACTGATGGCAGTGATGGCGGATTACAAGCGAGCTGGCCATAAACGGCATCAGAAATACTGACAGATAGTTATGTCATGTCTTGTTTGGTCTGTAAAAACAATCATAGTATCACTGAGGGTATTGTGGCAGGCAGCTAGCAGTTTCCTTCAGTTTAGAGTCTTTGTGCTAAGCTATGCTAGCTGGCTACCGGCCGGCCAACAGGCAGACACAGGAGTGGTATCAGTCTTTTCATCCAAAGCAGATATGTGTACTTCTTAAAATGTGTATCGCTGTATAACTTTTAAAATGAAGATAACTGAACAAAACAAAAACAAATCTGCGTCCGTCTTTGCAGCGCCGTCATCCTGGATGGGAAGATCTACGCCACGGGAGGCATCGTGAGCAGCGAGGGTCCAGCCCTGGGCAACATGGAGACCTTCGACCCTTGCACCAACACCTGGACTCTCCTGCAGTCACTGCCCTGCCCGCTCTTCAGACACGGCTGCGTTGTCATCAAGAAGTACATTCAGAGCGGCTGAGGGTGAGCTGGGACCCCATCACTCTGGGTCGACGCCAAACACCAGCTGAGCTCCAGGTTGTGGGACGATGTGACGGCAGCTTAGGGCCGGTGCCGGACGGTCAGCGACCTCTGGACTTGACGCCAGCATCCATCAACTCTGTTACCTGTCCCCCTCCCCCTGAGAAAAAAAAAAAAAACAACCCTGTGCAGAATGTACTCATGTTCAACTACTCAGCCATGTCAGGTGACGATGCCTAACCTCCAGTACTGTATGTGTCATGGTAGTAGTTCATCCTCTCATCCAACAGGCACAGGGACCCTCTTAGTAAATTGCAAACACCTTGGTCATTGTTTCAGTTCTGTCTTTTCCAACTGTCTGTAACCTCACCGCCTCCCTGTTTCTTTACTGTACTCTGACTCAGCGCAGTGAAAGCCATTACAGGTCCAGATTTATGTCCCTCTTCGACAGTTGTGTTTGACAGGTGTAGGTTTCATAGTCATTTTATTAGAGCAAAGTTTGTTTTTGGTGTTTGAGCGTTTATCAGTAGCGACACCCACAGGACGGGAGGAACAGTGAGGGAAAGGAATGCACGACTGTTTTCCTCTTTATCAGCTGACGTGACGAGTTTCTTCTCTCTCCACTGTATCAGGAAGTGAAATTCCCGCTGCGAGCGTGGATTTATGAGGTAATTTGAAAAACAGATTTTGAACTCTGTGTCACCCGGTTCTTTTAATGACTCGCTAAACATAGGGAAAAAACCATCAAATCTGGGTCAGGTAGGGTTTAAAAAGAGAAAAAGCTTTGTTTTTCCTCTTTGTTTCTGTGCAATTCCAGCCTTATTGAGATATCATCTGAATGGGGAGTGGCTTGTTCTGCCCCCCTTTGATCCACGCTCTGCTGCTCTCTGGGACAAAGGCGGCATTACATTTAGAGAGAGAGGGAATTCCTCAGTCTGCTGACGTCTGATCAGATGTTCAAGTTGGGACAGTTCCTCCGGGAAATAAAGCACAATAATCACCTGTGACTGTTACCACAGACCTTATCTGTTGCTTCATGTTTAATGTCTTTCATCAGTCCCCCCCTCCCTCCCTCCTTCTTTTTGTTTTCTACAAACGTGTTTCAATCCAACCCACAAAATGATGTTGGGTTGGTATTCTGTAAATACGGGAAGGAAATATGTATATTTTAAAACCTGAAGGCAATTCTGTATAAATGTTTTTAGAAAAAAAAAAACTGATAGGTTGGATTCAAAATGGTATGTCTGTAAATCTGTACCCAAAAAGGAGAAATTAACAGTTGTTATTATTGAAACCTAATACATATACCAGAACATGAACGCAGAGTTGTCTTTTTTTGTCTAATGAACACACGGGTGTAGTTAAGCGTTTAGTTCCTTGGGGAGAAGCGCTTCACTGAATACAGGTAAGCTGCTTGAAAGCACCGGCTTCTAATTCCAGCACTGAAAAATGTTTTTTAGTCGAAAAAAGGAGCTGCAACTCTAAATGGCCTCACAAAGTTGCTTTAAAAACACTGACCTCCGCCTTTTTTTTTTTTTTTTTTTGCGCCGTTTATCTGAAACTATTCACCGATCCGACTTTACAGTAAGAAAAAAAACACTCGAACTTTACAGTTTGAACCTTTTTATTCAAGTATATCACAGCAGTTTATTTGAGAAATACAGTAAATGTTCCATTTCAAATATAACTTACACTAACGTAACAATTGCGAACAGGTGTGTTAAAATACACAAACGAACAGAATCGACAGAGCTATGGAAAGTCTCGACTAAATTAATGGTGAAAAATAGGGAAGAACAAAGTAATTCAGGAGAGAACAAACCCTTTCCTTCTGCATACTGGACTAAGTAGTCTCAACTACCAGACAAAAATTGGTTGTTAGTCCAAACTGGCTACAATTTATAATAAGAAAGGAATATCACAATGTATGACATTTAACTACCCATATTTAAATTCCATATGTGATTTAATATTCATAAAAAATAACTCTTTTGGCAGAAAGTGGAGACAAAGTGAAAAACATGAAAAGAGAGTTAGTCTGGTCCTGTTTCGCTTCCTGGGATGTTTTAGACGGACACTACGTTTTCTTTAAATATCACCGCCGTCCTAATGTTAGTCTCTTCCAGTATGCCACAGTCTGTAACCACGTTAACGAAGAAAACACCAGAACAAAGAAATAAATAGAAAAAGTCGAAAGGGCATGTTGTCGCGTGTTGAACCTGAGAGACCTGTAAACCCTTTATTTCCCCCGTACACGCCAAATAAACCTGCTACACAAACGCTACGCAATTCAGCAAAACTGTTAAGACGGAACGCGTGACGCCTTCCGCTTGTGTTAAATTTCAAAAAAACGTACAAAAAGACAATTTACCGAATATTAGGTGTAAAACATGTTTAATAATAAATAATCAGAATCATGAGATGAAAATCTGCAAAAAACAAACTGAATTTGAAAACAAACAAAACAAAACAAAGGCGAGTGTGTAAAGAGGCAGAAAAATGCTCTCTATAAGCTTCTAACAAGGTATGGGGGTGGTAATGTGAAAGAGGAGCTGATCTAGGATTATCTCCTCAGTGTCAAGGTTACAGTAGACATGAACCTGAAACTAAAGCATAAAATATACTGTCCATGAAATATCCTTAAAATTTATGCAATCATCATCTGGCTCAAATGCAAACATACATAACAATCGGAGAGATATAAACAACTCTTGGATTACTGCAGCAGCCGTGGTTGCACTGATCTGGTACCTTTAGGTGGTACTGAAGATGTTGCAACAGTATTTCGGGAGGGAGAAAAATACTGTGTGTGTACCCAGTAAACAGTTTTTCGTGTTAAAATAAATTAAGCTGAGGTAGCGTTGGTTTTTCTCTCTGCAGTAGTCCAAGTGCTAACCTGTCGTCGCCAGTTTGCATATGGTCTTTGCTTTTTGTCACCTAGAATTTGAGAAAAGGCAGAGGTGAGCTGGGGTCAGAGTTGCACCAAGAGGTTTGAGGACTGGACAAGCTTAGAGAGAGACAGAAGGGGCCTTCTCCAGTCTGCGCCTGCTCGAAAATGCGGCATCTCCCGGACCGCGAGGCTGCCGCGAAAACCTTTATAAAGCTTCAGTAAATACCTTCATTTACTGCAGTCAGAACACATACACCGTGTTGGCCACACATTAGAAACCAGCTTCTCTCGTCTGGTGTTGAGAAGAACAGAATGAAACAAACCCACAAAGTCTGTACACACATTTGAAAGGAGCAAAACCAAAAATTAAAAATCTTAAAAAAAAATAAAAAATAAAATAAATCATGTAATGCTTTATACACCTTAGTGACGGGCACTGCCTAGAATGGCCTTGTTCATTATGGATTCACAACCCATGCAAAGACAATCTCAACTCAAGCAAAGCATTGTATAAAAAAAACCCATAAAAAACAATTATCAAATACACAACATAATACATAGGTTGTTATGAGCATGTGATAGAACATTTTCATAGTCGAAACAACATTTCCTGCGAACAGGCACTGTTATGTCAGCACCTTTTGAGGGAGTGGGATAACACTTGGCACGATAAATCATTTGACTCGCATCATTATGTTTTGCATAATATGAAGAACTGAAGAAAAAGCTGGTGTTGTCAACCTCCTCGTACACCTGCTGTCCGCTCAGGTGGAGAATGACCTCGCCGACGGGGCTGGGTTTAACAGGGCATGAATACATTTAAATATCGTAAAAACATTTCAAGTGCTTGAGACGTATCCGGCCAGACACCGGCGCAGCCACAGAAGGTGAGTGTTTTCCAAAACTTGAAATTTATATTCCTCAGATTTTCAAATCTTGTCAATTGATTTCCTTTTTGGCCAAGGTTGGAGACGTATAACCGAGATATGTTTTTAAAATGACCTCATGGCATTGAGATTTATTTATTTATATATATATATATTTTTTTTTGCTTCAAGGTCGCTGTGACCTCAGTGGTTAAGACCCACCCCAACTCGGAGCCTGTTCACTGTTACAAGAAGTAAATAAAAAAAACATCCTGCTTAATATATCAGAGATTCGTATGAGGTTTGAAATAAGGCACACACTAGGCAGTGCAAACTCTAGACGCCTTCCAATTTGTACTGCTTCCAGTTCCTCAGCCAGGGTGTCGCTAGGAAAATCAACTGGCGGGCACAGCTTGAGTGGGGAGGGAAAACATTCAGGATGTGAATTTGTGGGGAAAGACGCGGGGGGGCAGCTACCACAAACTATTCAGGGCATGGCAACCTGCTAAGACTGTGAATGCGGGAGCTGGTTTACGGGTGGGTGTTTGGATCGATGTGGTTGTACAGCTGACCTACAAGCGACGCCGACCTTGCTTACGGGTAACAAACGCTTAGTGGGGGGGGGAGGGGGGGGGCAGCTCTCTGCTGAGTGGGTTCTAGTCCTTCTGTGCTAACGTCGACCAGTTTGGGATCCTGCTAGAACTTCTTTGTAAACTATTGTGAGTGAGTATCCTCGATGGTGGCTCAGACAGTGTACTAATCAAGTAGTAAAATGGCAGAGAAGGTAAAATGAGCCGCACAATAGCACGGCGGCGACTGGCCAATGACGTAGCGGTCCACTCGAGGGCAAGATGGGCTCAGCAAGTGTAGTTCAGTGATTCAGAACATTATCTGTCCTCATCTCCTAGCGGCACTCTGCATTCACACTTCTGCTGGTGAGGATCTGAGTGAGTGTGGGTGTGTGTACGTGTTTGTAGAAATGCATGCTTACCAGAGTGTCAGGGTGTGTGTGTGTGTGTGTGTGTGTGTGCGCGTGTGTGTGTGTATGCGCGGCCCGCTCTGGAGAGAAGCAGGCCAGGCTGCGATATGACATCACCCGATCTGTTGGTTTTGCTAGTCATCCAAGTTAAGAAGTATTCCCAAGAGCAGCATGGATAAAAGTTAGGATAGCACCCGAGTAGCACCAGGGTTGCCCGTCACTGTTGGTGTGTGTGCGCGTGTGTGACTGACACACCTCCAGGAGTTTGGTTGTGTAGAATGGGTCTGGATCTGGCCAGGTTCCTGAGACGATAGCACCATTGAATGTCTCTGTCCTCAACTGTGTCCCTGTCGCCTTCCCTCCCCACAAAAGGGGGGGGGGGTGCTGGATTTCCTCTGTGTGTTTTTGCGTTGAGGACTGGACTCAGAAACTCCTTCACTCGCTCCCTCTCACTCAGTTTTGTGTGTGTCTTTGTGGTCCCAGGCTGTTCAGGATCTACCTGATAGGCATTCTCTCCACCTCACAGGAATGTATCAAAATGCTGGATTCGCTCCTCCATCTCCTGCGCCACAAACAGAGACAGACACACACACACACACACACACACGGACACAGACACAAGCTTAGTCTCAACCAACACAGCAAACTCCAATGTGTGTATAAAGCATCTGTGCACCGCGGTTTCAATATTACTTGGAAATTTCCCACAGCAAACAACAGCTTTCACCATGATAAATGATGTAAAATGAAGCAAAGCTGTGCTGGAATGAGACAGGCGATTTTTCTCAGCATGAAAACAGCAGAGTTTGACACTGACTAAATCTGAACAGAGCCGGAGGAAGAGAGATGGATGTTAGCCTGCAATAGACCATGATTAATGCCTTGAAGATGTTACTCCGTGTGTGTTCTCTCATCTGAATGGCTGACTCAGTGCGACAGACGCCACTACAAGATACCAATTTCAACATCTACAACAAAAGTTAAAAAACGGATCAACTTTACAGGAAAAAAGCAGATTCACGCTTGAAAAAGAGGAAAACTTCTGCGCAGAGGGGCCGTCAGTCTTTGGCTGAAAGTGTCTGCATCTCGCACCAACGTGGCGAAATCATAATTATACAGACAGCTGTGTGTAATTATTGACTATTAGCAGATACTACAAACTGCTTTTATAGCCAAGAAGTGCACAAATACTAAGTGCTGCACCGCTTTTAAATGCAAATCAGTGGAAACTATTTGTGTAAATTCTTTCTGTAGCCAAACCAAAATAAAACTGCATCGTTTTAAAATGGGCCGCAGACATAAAGGCCGTTAATGCTTAAACAGTTTGTCAACGAATTGATTATTTTATCAAAATAGTTGATTTAAGTCAAAAATAATGAAACAAACCCTTCAGCTTCTCACATAGGACCATTTTCTTAATGTTGAGTATAAAAATATATTAAATGCGCTCGACTGACAGCCGGACCTGAGCTGAATGTGTCGTGCTGGATACGAGGTCATCAGGTTTTCACTGATACAGTGAGGAGTCCAAATAACTCAGTTTCGGCATTTGCTTCTGCATTCATCTATTAATAACTGCTTCTTTTTAACAAAACACAAGAAAAGCTCTTGAATGTTTGGACCAATTGGAAAGTCAGCCTGGAAGTCACGCCCACGCCCACTTTTGTTGACCGTAAAACGGCGCCGAATTCACAAGCTGACCCCTGACGATTAATGCCGTTTGTAATCCACACGCACGAAAGCACACTATGAGCCCAAAGACGCTAGTTTGACGATAAAGATATAATAAGTTATGTCAGTATATCTTGAAATTTACTCTGCATCGGTTTAAAAAAGGTCACAGGTGCTTTTCTGCATTCGACTCCATTTATAACATCACTTAGTATTTCAGGAACCAAAGGTATGAAAAGAGAAGTCAACTTGCAGCTGAATAAAAAGTCGCTAATTTGGAAAAATTCCTTGAGCGTTCCGGCTCATCGGGCGCAGCCCATGCTTTAACACATCAATGCTTTTAACACCCGTGCGTTTGTGTCTCAGTGTACACCCACACGCTAACATGCAAATAAGCTCTACGCCGCCTTGACGCTTTGCACCTCTGTGATCTTGAGTCTATCTGCCTGAAGGCCTATCACCTTGTCATCCCTGAATCACAGCAGGCAATATTAACAAGCCTCCGCAGCATCTACCCTGTGCCTCACTAAGGTAAAGTTAGACCTCTAGTTAGTCTCTCTCTCTCTATCATGAGTGGAAGGCGAGCAGCATAGCAAGAAGGTTTACTTCCTGTATCGCTCAATAGGTACAACGTGGCAGAATTAGGAGTTTAATTTCCCAAAGGGCCCATCAACCCCTATGCATTAAAGAGAAATCTGGCATGGTGTGCTCGACACCATTAAGATGTCATCAATTTGTGATGTTCAGCCCGTTTGTGACAGAGGTGTTATAAAATTACTTTGGCGTGCCAGTCTTCTTTCAACCTGTCTTATCTACTTCCACCTCAGTTACTGATTTCTGCTATTTCCCAGATCAAATTTTCTGCAGCCCCTGGGAGAACAGGGCTCTCTGCGCTGTGTTCGCGTAGGTTAGGAGAGCAAAAACAACAAAAAACAAAACTGAGAGTCGAGAGAGAACAATTTTGTGTGCTGTGCCTGGATGAAGGTGTTGTTTCACAAGCTACTGACAACAGATTCACAATGATGAAAGCTCGGGCTGCACTGCATTCTGTTCTGCAAAGGCTCTTGTCAGTGGGGAAACTGTTTCATGATGGTTTTGTATTTATGTGACTGTTCCGTATTGGTACAATACCATCTACATTTTATTGCCAATCTGCATGAATGAGAACAACACACAATGAAATGATAAATAGAAATCCGACATACTTTAGGAACAAAATGTGATCCGCGCTGCCCCCGATGTTGCTTTCGATAAACAAGCGAGCCCAAAAAAAAAAAATGGCGTGTTAAATGACCCGCAGGCCATAATCGTCAGCAGAAAACACACAAATAAGCCGAGAAATAATAGAGCCTTATGATGATCAGCTCACTGGAGCGGGGGCATGTGTAGCTGTGGCACCGCACTGACTCAGGTTAAAGGTCAGAGGCTCCTACAAAGTCTTAAATTGCTGTCTGAGACGTGGGCGAAAAGAAACATTAGTCCTAGGGCAATATGAACGCCAATTTGTAGATAGGAACATAGTTGGCATGTTATTGTGCACAGAGCAGAGACGGTCCCCCTGGCTTTAACTGGAAGCAGGGTGCAGTCCACTCCATCTGCTGAAAGGTCAGCTCTTCTGGAAGACTGAGACAAGCCATACCCCCGAGGAGGACGGCGAGAGTAAAGGAGACAAATGTATGGACACGCTCCATTTCACTCATCTCTACGACGCAGACACAAACACCAGGCGCTGTAGCAGAGCGCAACATTAAGTAGAAATGGCTTCGGCCGCCACACCGAGCATCATCCCGGTGTATGTGCGTGCATGTTTTCTGCATTCTCTAGGGAGGAACAAGGAGATGACCCGCTGAGGAGTCGAGATGTGTGTTGGAAACACAGGCAAACAAAACACGTGCCAAACGAGCTGACATTTCTGCTCTGGAAACACCAATTTAGGCTGGCAGTATGAAACGAACCTAGACGTGTGCACCCCCACTCTGCCTTCCCCTCCTCCACCAGCCGGCCTGTCGACAGGCGGCACACCACCTGGCTGACTGCTTCCCCCCCCCTCTCTCTCTCTGTCTGCTGCATCCTCCCTCTGACGTCCTGACAGCCAGATCTGGCTACCGGCACCAGGACACTGCCACTCCTGGCCCGCTGTCTGCACCGACAATCCTACAGCAGCAGCGGATGACCAGATGGGATTCTGGGAAAATATACAGCAGCTTTATTTTTCTGCATGGAGCATTGTCAAGAGAGGTTAAAAATGAAAATAGATAGATAGATAGATAGATAAATAAATAAATAAATAAATATGAGAGAAGGATCTTTTCAATAACCCTTAACTTGTGGTACACAAGAAACAAAGATATGTATTGTTTGTTGTTTTGCCCAAAGACAAAACACACTAAACAAACTTTGGGTGCCATGATACACACCTGAGGATATTTCTGTCTTTTCTTTTTTTTTTTTTTAAATTGTTTTACATTTTATGACCTTTACACTTTAGTAATAAGAAACTTCAATTTATTCTTATAAAATCAATTCAATTATAATAAAGGAACATTTAGGCAGGCAGATGTACCCTTTGTGTCATTCAGGTTTAATTAAGTTAGTCTGAATGTATTAGTTAGAAATATCCAATGTAACTGTTTCTATTATTTTACCAGCATCTCATTGGGGTTGTTGAATATAGAATACTATCTGAAACTGCAATAATTCTTTTCAGACCTAATACTGATTTCTACCATTACTGCCCAGCTCCACTTCCATGAAACAGTTCTTCTCAGATATGATTTGCCCCCACCTGCGTTTCCATCATGTCTGGAGTGTTAGCCGTTCGATAAATGCTACCAGCTGTTTGGCATCTCGCTGTCAAAGTGGCCACAAGTGACTTGGCATCATGAAACAGGTTATTTGTCTGCACAATGCCAAACCTGCAGCATTAATAAGAGATGAAGCAGGAAAATACATATTTATCTTCAGGTATCTTTCCCCACACAGCCTTGCAGAACACTTCCACCACTAACACACCTACCTAACACACAAAAGAAGCCCTTCGTTCAACAGCTACAAAGGAGTTTCTCACATTCACCTACAACTGAATTTGTCTTGTTCACATATTCTCCTTGCTGGTTTGCCAGAAACACGGTGTTGCTACAACTGCTGTGTGATGAGAAAGTGACTTAACAAAGTCATATCTTACCATTAAAACTGGTCATAACTACATTATGTGCAATTTGTCCCACATTAACCACCAAGCCATGGCATTAAGCAGATTGTATTTCCACTATATATACACACCAGCTGTTATTTTATTTTTGGCATTGTATTTATTTTGTATTTGCACCTTATTGGTATTTTATATTTGCCTTATTTCCTACTATGTAATGCAAGTGCTGCACAACAGTTTCCCCTCAGGATGAATTCTCATGGCTGCAACTAACGATTCTTTTCACTCTCAATTAATCTGCTGATTATTTTCTCATTGCATCAATTAATTGTTAAAGCCTATATAATATGTCTTAGAATTTCCATTTTCCAGGCTGATTTTAATTGCGTGCAAAAATAGTCAAAGACCTAAAGATACTGAATTTTTTTTATCATGGATTAAGAAAAACAGGAAACATGCACCGGGGACTTGAAACCATTAGCAAAATTGTTAGTGACTCAGGGGCCGATTGATTTTTCAGCTCTAGTCTCACAGCAGACGATCTGATGAATTCATTCATTGCATAATGTGATGTTTTGCTATGATATAGAATTTTAGTATAACCCCGATGACACTTTCTATTTACAACCAGAAAGCACTTAAAGACACTGTTTCTGACCTCCAGTAGCTGGGTCTTTTCATACTCTCTGCGGTGCTGGTAGATACACTGGCTGAGGAGGGAGTACAGTCTCTCCAGCTGCTCCACGCTGTAGCCCTCGCTCTTCTTCACCACCACATCCAGCAGAGCCTGGGAAAAACAACAAATGAACATTAGACATGACGTTAGAAATAAAAGGCTTACTTAGAAAACCTCTTAAAACTGCACATGCTACGTTACCACCCACAGACACTGAAGTGGAAATCTGTAATGGAATAGACAGGCATGCATTGCTGAATAACTGGTCACACCAGCTAGGCACTGATGTCGCTGCATGGAGATGAAGCATTTGGAGGTCAGCTGTATTCAAAAGCAATTAAGATCAGAGTGACAGCTAATTAAGGCTAATCATAATTAGAGCCGAGTTTACATTTCACTGCTACTTTAATTAAAACATTCTGGACAGTCAAAGGCCCTTTTAATTGACCCGTTCCTCACATTTTACCCAAGCCCAAGTCTGTGTGCATATGCGTGTCTGTTCAAATGCAGGGGCTCATCAGAGTGCGGGGACTGAGACAGCACAGGAACAATAATTAAAGTTACATCACTGACACAACGCAAACACAGAACACCTCAACGGAAATGTAGCGGTGTGCCTGTCTGCGCGTGTGTGAGTGAGCGACAGTGACCATGTGTTAAACACATAAAGCCAGGGCAATGTCAAGATTAATAAGACATGGATGTTTGTCAAAGCGTCTCATCAGCGAACGTCTGAGAAATAATTACAGTGAGCAAAAGAAAAATTACAGAGGTAAAAAGGTTAGCAGTGTATTAATCGCTGTACTGCATCTGACTGTGATTTCCCTTTAAATGACAGAACAGTTGTCTTGATTAAAGTCACAGACGGCGGCTTCGCGTCAACAAAAACTTCAGTCGGAGCTTAATCCCAAGATAGACTCGACTCATGACCAGAAATTTAACCTTGAGCGCAGCACTTCACTTTGTTGGGATGTTTTTCACTTTGCAGCTCAGACATCTCTGACGGAGTTACGCAAAAGTGAATTTCAAACACGAGCGGCCTTCGGGATCCTGCGTGACTGCTGGCATTTCAGCCTTTTCCCCAGAGCGCTGAGCTGAAATGTTATGAACATTATGAATACAGCGTCACCTGGGTCCATGCTTAGGTGTTCAGGGTATTAGCTTTAAACTCGGTTGCCAAAATGTCATTAAGCAACACTGACTATGGGTCCAAGGAAGTCCCTCAGGACAATCATCAGGCCAAACTTTGGCTACTGGTGCATAACTATTCTTTCAACTACCAACAACAATGTTGACAGTAAAAGTAATGGGGGACAGGGGAGGTTATTAAGTCTTGACAGAGGTCTGTTTTAGATTTTTTTGTTTTTGTTTTAGAGGCTGCACAGAAAAACATTACAACCCTGTAAAGAAATAAAAATGATTCCGCACACTGAGCACAACAGTGGTGAGAGAGAAATGACAAGTTAGACACTTGGTTGCTGTTTCACTCCCAAGGCAATAAACATGTTTTTCTGCGCCGCGTTTTCAACATTTACGATGCCATTATCTACGTAAATGTTTTACGGTTTAGCATTGTGAGTACTGGACCAAATTAAGTTTACACACATATAAATATAGAAATGAGAAGAAGGAAAAACAGAAAAAAAACCCCCTCTTATCTCTCACGTTGTGTCGCTGAAACGAAAGTCAGATTTTCCATATTTTCGTCAGCTTGACTTCCAGTGGGTGCTTATCATTCTGAACTCAATAGCCTGGAAACATGACTTTGAGGAGATAATACCTTTCAAATATTCACACTTCCATAACTTAATCTGGCAGTGCTCTGTAGGAGGATTCACGAGTGATCAGCCTTTGACATAAAAACCTCCACCTGGCCAATCTAATAACTAAAGGTCCCTTGACAAATAAAAGTGTGCATACAGGAGCTAAAACCATAAGAATTTCTCTAATATTCAGTATTCATGCAAAGTGATAATGATCATCACAGCTGCCTTCAGAAAGTGCTGTCAGCTGCTCTTTATTGAGCAGATTTTATTGTATTCTTTTTGTGCTTTTTTTTTTTTTAAATGCAGGATCTCTGGTCCAACATCAAGGGAGCTTTTCAGGATTCACAGGTTTCAACTCAGCCACGAGAACTCATAAAAGAGGACTGAACGGAGCGCGTCCCGGTGAGATGCCAATTTTAACAACACGTGCATAAAAGCTTTAATTAGCACCATTACAATCCATCTCACATACGTGTAAAAATGTGAAATTCTCTGTAAGACACTGCTTTGACCTTCCTTTCATCCAGCTGCCACCGCACTTCTTTCTATTTTTCATTATGTTTCCCATCTCTAGCTTGAAGTGCATTTCCCTACTTTATAGTGCACCTTCTCTCCTTTATAGTGCATCTTCTCACCTCCCACCTATCTCAATGTTTCATAGAGGCTCTGCTCACATCCTCTTCAACCCCATTTTTTCCCAGACGACAATTTTTCTTGTTTACTTCCAGGGTGTTTGTCTTCTCACTCTCTTCTTCTTTGTGTCTTTCCCTCTCTCTCCCCCTTCTCCTCATCCCCTCAATTTATTCTCCTCTTACTGTTAGCCAGCTGATTGCAGCGGTGTACCTCCCAGCCTCCGTCTGCTTGATCAGGATGTCTGTGGCAGTGTGGGGTAAATGGTGTAAGTGTGTCTTACACGGGCTCAGTGATTGAGTGAGCTCACAGCACACAAAAGGGCAGTAATCCCATGTGTTAAAGACTGCTACTGACATGGACCATTTAACCTCACCCCCTCTAAACTCTGTGTTCCATCTTCCCCTCTCCATCTTTACCCGCGTCCCTTTCTTTACACACATCTCTATCCGTCCCAGCGCTTCTTAAGACCCCAGATGGAGCTAAGAGGGCTTTGGACGACTGTGGTTTTAGGGAACAAAGCAGAATAATAGTATATGGGGTTACATTAGTGCCAAAATTCAGCCTGTGAAAGAGGATTTGATCAGAGAGAGAGGTTTTCCCCCGTTTTTTAACTTCCAGGATTTAAAAAACATGTCGAGTGATTAATACTAGGTTTAATATTTACGTCTGACAATATTGGACAATAACGCGATTTAAATTGCATATGCCAAAATCGAAATACTACAAAACAACACACAGCATGGCATGTCAAATCTGGCCACATCACCAACCCAACTCACGCCCTCCTTCAGGCCAGGTTAAAATCACTGGGCGACACTTCACGACTACATACCATTTATGCTCTCCTCAAATTCTCAAATTCGGGCCTTGATGTTCCTTGATTTACAGCAGCTACATCAGTCAAAATGGATCCTGTCTGTTACTTGGCACATGCTGATAAACATAAAAATGTCACCTGTGAAATTTAACACCCTATGCGAGCTGGGGAAGACGCCAACTGTGTCCAAACCCTGGGTGCGCTTGTACATCAATGCAGCAAAGTGGAAATCCCAACCACTGGCGATCATTTTCCACTGAGGTTAAGTTGCTCTTTAAAACGTAATTAGTAAAATGTCATGGTGAACTCACCCCACATTACTATAGACTTCCAAAGAAACCCAATGTTGCCATTATGTAACCCTAAAAATGTTGATGGTAAAATAGTTTGATGGCTCTAAAAAAGCATGTTTGGTTCTGCACGGATGATTGGGCAAAAAAAAAACATGGCCGAGGTGTTTACCACCGTTCTGTTTGTTCCATCCAAAACCTCTTCAAATAAACAACCTGTAAACAATCATACATGCAGACCAGAGATTCCTGATATAATAGAGGAGCTTCTGCTTTGATCACTGAAGGATGCTGTGTGTGCGTGTGTGTGCTGACTGAAAAAAGCAGTGAAAGGAAAAAAAAACAAAACAAAACACAAGGATTTGAAGCCCAACAGTCACTGTCACCAGGGACACCATTAAGCCTTCAATGTCTTCTCTAAGAGAACAATTCACCCCTTTCTTCCTGTTTTAACTTCCCAATTTTTTTGTGTCTATCACTAGGCAAAAGCATGAATTATAAATGATCCTAGTTTGCTTGTTACTGTGAATACAATGAATGTCTTTAGTGAGGGCAGAGGGTAGATGTGGCACTAGTGGTTGGTGAATTGCTGGCGGGGGGGGGGGCACTTGCAGTGACACATAATGTGGATCACAGGGTGCTCGGTCACACAGGTAATGCAATATAGATAGTGTTATAAGGGTCAGGGACGATCACGACAAATCATATTACCGCGGTCTCAGCACATTAAAATGAAATGGTCGACCCTTTCGGCCGGGCATGCAAAAGCCCCGCTAGGGTTACCAACTCATCTTAAATATGCGACGGCTGGCTTCACCTCCAGCATCAAACCACTGGCAAATTCCCAGACATCTCATAGCTGTGCAAGATGTATATTAATCTACATGATTTATTATATTAATAAACTTAATGCACTGAATGGTATTACAAGTTTACTTTTGATGTTAATACGTGGCCTAATAAAATATTAAACATGTTTTTTTCCTTTTATATCAAGATGCATTTACGCTGCGCAATTAACACTGCGTATCCAGTGAGTCCAGTTGCTACCAGGTGTAATCAGAGGATCAGCTATTTACACAACGAATATGGCAAAATTTAACTATAAATAATAAAGAAATAAGAATGTTACCATTTTACTTCAAAGATCAATACAAGTAATAAGTGTTAGAATCAATATAGAGCTTAGATATTCAGGGCCAGTTACTTGAAAGGGATATTAAATAAACCAGGACAAGGTCATCACCTAGAATAATCACTCTGGTTTAGTAAGTGGCTTTCCTAACCACCTCTTAAATTTAGCTTCTTTTGACTACAAGCAAGGGAGTAAAGCGTGTCCCAATATAGTTTCAAGCTCATCCTTCAACTGGAGGCCCCACTCAATACATATGTTGGTCACAATTCATAAAACCAAAAAAACCCAAGGGTGTCAAGACTCTTTTTGTCAATATGTATCACAAGGTAACCAGAGGTTTCCATAAAAGTGTTTTTTAGAATTGAAAATATCGCAGAACATACAGTCTGATAGCTGCTTTTACCTACTGCCAGATGCTATGTACTGACAAACCACCTCATCCATGTTAACCGTACTAGTGTTGGAGGTTCACGTGCGATTACCAGTGTAATTGTTTGACATAAATCCTGCTCTGCCATCGTGGCATTGTGTAACTGTAACAGGAATGTGATTTTTGTATTTATGGCCTTAATCAAATCAACTCCAGATACTGCAGAACAGACCGATCTCTGTTGGACTGCGATCAGAGAGTAATTATTATCACTGCTCTCACTGTTCCCCACCGTTTGCCACTCACGGTCAACTTAAGAATAATGAACAATGATAGGTTTAAAAATGATGATGTAACATTTACTTTGCTGTTTTCAGGGACGGGATTTGAGGAGGAAAAAGTTTCAAAGAACAAAAGGTACATTCAGTAAAAGATAAGAATGAGAAAAAAGAAAAAGATGTTTGGTAAGTGGGCTACGGGACAGAATTTGAATATTTTATAGACGTAAGACAGAGATCCAATATCACCAGGTCATAAAGAAGGAAAAACTCTCACTGCACTGGACTTTACTCAAATAACCCCAAACATGCCTGCACATAACCCTGAAGCAGAGATGTTTTTAAAATAAATGCGCCGGAGGCACCACGGGGAAACAAATGAATATAAAAAAGTGAGATTAGGTCAAGGTTATGGAAGGAACTAGCTATCGACCAGCTATGGTTAAACTTAGAGGAACCCTCAAGGGAAATAAAAGTTAATCAATGCGATGTCCTTTACATGTAGAGTGCCACCATGGTGTGTGTTTGTGTGTGTACTGTAGGGGAGTTAAACAGTGAAACATGCTGAACCAAGCACAAAGCGCTTCGCCCTGTCCATTATGCATTATGAGAATATGTTTTCAGAATATATACAAACATGCACGGGCTGGAAAATAACTGGATGCGGCTCAATGAGCTCCACAGTCCATTTCTGTCATCAAGGCATTTCACGCAGTCTGGTGATTTTACAAAAATCTGTTAACAGGGGCCTGCGTCTGTATTTTTTATATTCATTACACACAGCTTGCAGTTTAATTGGTAACTGAAAGCAAATGTAAGACGCTAACTGGCTCGACAGGGATGTTTATTAGCTGACACTTCATTCCCGTTTCTGTTGCTTTCTATAATTTATTTTACACCGACTTGGATTCCCACCTGAGCCATAAACTCAAAAATGTGATGGCATCCCAAAAGTATTACGTTATACCCCCTCCAGCTGCTACAGAATATATCCATCAACCCAAAGGGTATACAGTGTTTTTGCTCCCGGTGGTGGACCAATACTGATAGCTGCTATTACTGTGTACTTTCCAGGGTTGACCAAAGCAAAGCCAAGCAGTTAAAAACGTGTTTTCGTGTGCTGTATGGCTAAGCATGAGCACAAACCTTTAGTTTATATAAGCCGTGGGCTGAGTGGGATGCGTGAGATGTGACCTCTGTAAAAGGGCATTGTAAATCAGCTGTAAGGGCTTGAGCAAACGAAGAAAAAAAACAAACAAACCAAGAGACTGGTATGTTTATTTTGTGTGAGCCATTGGCACAACTGGCTCTTACATGCGTGGCCAAGAGGCGCAGCTATTGTGAGTCCAATTACATGCAAATAGCCACACTGTCAAGGCCATCGGAGGGAATGAATGAAAATAAAAGAAGCACTTCAAACACTATCTGTTTTTATTGACAATCAAACGCTGGTCCAGCACTACTATTAAGCTGTTGTCTTTTGAATAGACACATATGATGGCTACTTCGCCAGAGGGCCCCCCGCTGTTATTAGTACTAAAAATGAAGGAAGATGAAAAAAAACCAAAATAGGGCCACTTCTGTTGACAGGCTTCTCTAAAACAGGAAATCCTGACATGCTGTAATAGCTAAGCATCAAGCCAAGAGACTCCATACTGTGCCAGCAACTAGAAACACTAGCACTTTCTAGGCAGCTGCTATAGAAAACAGCAGAGCAGACGATAATCTGTGTGTTCTTGGTAAAATGGAGGAAAAATTGCTGGGCCAGATTGGATTTCTTGTTACTGAATTCTCATCTGCAATCGTCAGCACCACTTCTTCCAGTCCATCTGTGGACAAGTGTCTGATTACTGATGAAAGAAAACAGCTGACTATAAGAGACATTTTGGAGCAGTAAGAGAAACAAGCCTCAGGACCCATTTATTCATGCTGTGGAATTCATTTTGATCCAGACAGCATCAAGCATCATTTCAGTAAAACTGGCAATAACAGAACTCGATTTTACTAAGTGAATCAGAGCAAATAACTGTGCCATGGCTCTGAAAGGCGGGTTGCGAATACTGAAATAATACCACCTCTGTCCTACAGGCTTTGAGTGTAGGGTCTGTGAACAAACCCATAACACTTTGATGGTATTTAATTCCAGAGAGATTTCAGAGCCTCTTCCGTCGAGTTAAAAGTCAGAAATAATGAGCCACTACAATCAATGAGTATGACTGAAGGAAGAGAGAAGGAACAGTACACTCACTCACTCACTGCGGGTCCTAATACACATCAGGCAGCATGCCAGTCCGAGCCCTGCCAGCAAATATCTGCTTAAATGGTGACTCTCATCCTGCGTACCGGATATTCAATTTGTTCCGTAAGCCGGGGATGAAAAAGCAATTATTCACAGTCCCCTCTTTTCACGATCTGTTTCTTTAAGATATCTCCTTTCCCCCCTACTAACAAATAAACCTGCAGATTAGTTCTGTGTGTGGCTGTTCATAGGGGCAGCCAGCTGAGCACTAAGATCAGGCCAACTAAAAAGCCCGTCAATCAGTTTGAAAGATGGAGTCTGGTTCGGCAAGACAAGATACCCCCCCCCCCATCCCCATCATGCCCAGGGGACATGGGTAAAAGCCACTAGATAATGGCTTGATAGCTAGATGTCACTTCGGAGCATGGAGGAAAGAAGCAAGCGCAAGTCAGAACACTTCTTTTACATCAATTACACTACACAGAGTGCCCTAAAACCAAGCACCCCCCCACCCGATCAGTGAGAAGTGCTGTCAGGGGAGCCCACTGAGCCGAGGCTCCAATTTACACTTGGGGTATTAGGTGGGACCCTAGCGTGACTGTGCAAAGTACAGCGGGGCTGCTTCGCATGCTCTCCGTTCCTTGAACACATCCCGGCACAAGTTGGCGAATCTAGTGAGGCGGAGACGAGCTCATGTTTGAGTCATGCCCTTGTTTCCTTCAAATGTTGCGGGAACAACACCTGTTGATTGAGAGATGTGAAAATGGTCTGCCGCTGTAATTGGCTCCCTCCGTGTTCAGAGAGCAGGGATACAAAATTGATAGTTGAAAGATGAAAAGGGGAGCGATCCGGTGACGTGACCACAGGGCTGATGGGAGGGAGGGATAAGCCTCAGAAGTCAGAGTTATCCATATGAGAGGGGCAGTGTGACAGCATCAGCTCCACAGAGGAGGGAGCTTAACGCTGGTCACCCATGACTGAGTTTTCCCATCTTCTATACCTCCATTCCTCCCATTACACAAAAACTTTCAATGTATGTGCTGCCTACTAGGCCCTCTTCAAATAATGGTAGACCTTTAATTATCCAGATACTAATTCTGTTCAACCTTTTCTATGTCTGGAAGCTATAGAAAGGATGGAGGACAAAGGTAGGGATTAATGCCAAACGCAGAAGGCTTCTGAGATATTCTGCCACATCCGAATATGCCAGCAAGAAAACGGGAGAATGGGTCGAGCTACCTCTGCTGGCTCAGCAAAGATAACGTAAATGGTTAGCCTTCAAAAGGACCGCAGGTGAGCAAAGAAGGCTCGTCGGTGCCATTTCTAAGCAAGCAACGTGGAGCGGCTTGCTCACGCTTGCAGCGGCTTGTTCACGCTTGCAGCTTTCGCATATTAACGTCTGGGCACAAAAAAGTGACTCAACAGTCCATAGGAAGCTATAAGTGACAAACTGAGAGTACAGAAGTGAACGACAGCTGTTTCCTTTACAGCAAGGAGGAAAAAACACTTCACCCGCACTGACGGCAACGTTTAAACAGGCACCCGTGTGAACTTAAAGAAGACAAAAACAAAAGCATATTGGTGACATTTTTAGATTATAGCTCCTCTCTTCCATAATCACAGTCTAATTAGTCACTTGCGATATGTGACAGTTTGCCACAGCTGGCTCTGTTGTAACCGATAAGTCTATATTTCCACATTTTCTTATTTGCTGCTGAGACACTGGGCTGTTTATATTTGCTCAAAAATAACGTTATAGTCTTACTCCTTACAGGGGAAAACAAAAGTGAATATGCATTAACATGTGGCTGCACTGTCAGCTGTCACAACAGCTTGGACACGAGTCCAAGATTGTTTTTAGCTTCCTATTAACTTTGCACAATATTTAATTTCCCCAAACTGTTGAAATGACTGAATCCATGATAATGATCACGTGCTTTTGTGCGAACATGTTTTCCCCTTATGAATGCTCATCTTCCTGCTTCCTGTCCACATCACTGCTTTGATACAGAGCACAGTTTGTGTTAAATCTCCGATCCACAGTCAATGCACAATGCTAAATCGCCCCAGCTGTTACATCCTTCACAGTCTGAATTAGAATGATAACCGTGTAGAATCAAGCAAGATGGTGATGGAGCACGCACTGGGGTTTTAAAAAGCTGAAATCTTGGTGGGTTGTGAGGGGTTAGGTAATATTTTAGCGCGAAAGTGGCTATGAAGGTTTTTCTTAACCTGTTTGAGCAACAGTGAATTTGGTCCCCAGCGACTATTGCTCTCACGCTTTGAAGCCTTTTTCATGCAAAATGCTGATCACGTAAACAAATGCTGTCCTAACACAACAAACCGACAACAGAGAAGATGGTGGGCAAATCAATCAAGGTTGCGTCCAAAGACTATTTGAGAGGGAATTGGTGCATAAATTGCCAACTATCACACTGTGCTCTGAAAAAAATAAGCCACAATGTTCAGTTTTAAGAAGTGCACTTCAGGTAGCACGCTTCAGTTTCACAGTGCATACAGTCCTGCCATGAGGTAAAGGGTTTGCAAAAAATTAAAATAGAGAAGACGATTTAAGATTTAAATACAACTAATAATACTAATAATACTAATAATAAATAAAACTATTTATGCCTGTAATGAACTGGAAATGCCCCAAAGCCACAGAAGCCATCAGATTGAGAATTTCATGTACAGCTACACCACTAATGGGTAAATAAGTGATTCATAAGAGGAATTTACCGAAAGTCGCTGGTGGTCAACCACTACAGGAGGATGGGGAGGGACTGGTTGTGGCTCTTCCTCCGTCCTCTCAGCAGATCCCTTCAGCTCCGACAGGCTCCTCTTGCATTTCCTGGATTTGGAGCCCCCTAATAAATGGATTATGGATGGAAGAAGGGTTAGCAATGAGGATAATGTAAGGGATAATGCCCATCGAGGTGTCCTTTATCAGGAACTAATCGATGATGGCGAGACTACGACCATCCAAAATGCAGTGGAGGACATTTGCCTCAGTGAACACCTCAGAGGGCATTACCCTGCTTATACCATAATGACCGGCTCAGCTGTTAGTTAGAAAGGTAACGCTATGCTAGCAAGATTAAAAGTCCAACCACTGCATACGGCTGACAGTAAACTGCTGTTGGTGAGATCATATTTTGGGAATAGGATGGGTTGATCACCAATGTGATACAAAGTATGACTAAGATCAGAGGGACGGTGCATTTCTTACAGCTTGTGTGTTACAGCTGTCATACTGTGGTGGTTAGAGGATGTTGCAACAAAGTGCTATTCATCCCTTCTATTTTCAATCTGCAGCATCCAAGCTGCATCCTTGACAGCAAACTTTTCACATTATCCAAACGGGCGAAAGGAAATGTTGAAGTCCATCATTGTTTTAATTAGCTTGGATGTTAGCTTGTTAACATGCTGCAATCTGTATACAGAGGTTTTGACTGCATCTGTTCCTGTTGCTATGGTTACTAATTTTAGTAACAGGCTGATACTAGCCAGCGCATTTATTTAGAGCCGTGAACAGTGGAACTACTTAGTAAGTGTCCACTGCTGGGAATTAACCAACATCCCTCAGCCAATCAGAGTCGAGTGTTTGCAGAGACCATGGTGTAGAAAGAATGAATACTGTGTGATGGCAATGAAAAACACGCCGATATGAATGGGTGGGCTAAATTTAAAACCTGTTTTCATCATTAACCACTGAAAAGCACAAAGTGAATAGTTACAGAGAACAAAATGAAACCGAACTGCCATAACTACAAGATTAATGCAATACTGCAGTGTGTGAAGAAAATCTATTTGAAGCTACGAGCAGCTACTGCAGGCACAATATTTCACATCTGGCCTCTTTCCTGTCCATTTATAACAGTGCTCAAGAAACGCTTTGATGGAAACAAAAGGCCTGGCTCGGCTTGTAATGAGTGTGGGGGCGGAGTGGCTGAGTTGTCTGTTGTTTGAGGAGCCACAGTTTGTTTATGTTCTGGTGTCTGATCGTGCCATCCTCTGATGGCTTCTCCATATTCTAGCAGCACCATTACCTCAGCCTTCCAGCTGGCCTCTATTCACCACAAGCCAAACCACATGTCTATAATGAAAAAACATAAATTTATTGGCTTATATTAAAATACCACCTAAAAAGGACATGGTAGAGTGGCTGGAGGGAATGCCAGCCAGCATTGTGAATCTTTTATAGACAAAGAAAACATTTCGGAATACATATCAGAAGGTGTGGAGCGCCTACAAAGGCACATATAATTTCATGCCCCTGGAGCTTCTCCATTGACTTGTACTGTCTGCTACACCCAGAGACAGCATTTTTATATTCTGTATGACTTATGGTGCATTATTCATGTCCCTGTCTATTCTAAAAGCTAAACTGGGTATAAATCAGAAGAGCTGAATGATGATCAAAAAAGTAATTTATCATGGTAATTATGTGTTGGGAAAAGCACTGAATGGATGTGTAAAAATTAGCAGATTGTGTTAACTTGCCTAATTGCTTATCTGCAAAGATCAAATCATTTGTGAGTAAAATGAAGCGACTGAGACAAGAAGCTGAGAACAGGCACCTCTCGTGTCCAACAGGAAGAACTCAAACCAGATTCAGCTCAGGTTCAAAAACATCTACCTGGTTGAATGCTTGTCCAAATAATTGCAAAGGTAATGGATGTTTCACCTGTGATTCCAAACTCACTTACAACAACATGTCACTGGTGAAATACACCATGTATGCAGCACGAGGCAAATAAGTTTCCATATGTTATTGGGACTTTAAAGGTAGACTATTGAAGCATCCACTAAACTTGAGATGGAGGGAGAAACGTTCCATGTTTTGACTGACTACCCGTGTTACAAAAGCTGAACTTCTTACCTTCTTTATCTTGATCTTCTTCATTTTCTGTTCCTGTCCTCCCATCCTGGGGAGGGTGCTCCTGAGTTGGTTGGCTCTCATTTTTGTCTTTGTGCTCTTCCTGCTCTGGATTATTATTAGAGCCCTCAGCCATGCTCTGAGGAGTTGTTTTCACTGCCTCGCTGCTCCTCTTGAGGCCCTGTGAGTCCAGGCTGTCCATTGACTCATTGCCATTCACACAGTCCACTTGTGATACTAGAAGACACTCTGTGTGCTTAGACTGGGCCTCAGCATCTGAAGATTCGGACGTTTCAATCAAAGGCTGGACGTCAGCCTGCTTCTTGTGGCCACCCATGTCTGCCTTGGGCTGGGAACTGTCACCAAGGCAGCGCAGCTCAGTGTGTTTCTCTGTGATCTCAGACTCTTTGGCTGTGGGCTCCTCCTCCTTAGGTGTTGGCTCTTCTTGGGCTTCACTGGCACTGGGGGGTTCAGCAAAAGCTGCAACAGGGGGCTCATTGGAGCTCTCCTCCTCTGTGGAAGGGACATGGGGATGGTGGCCATTGGGCTGGGGACCCATGGTATCACAAGACGATTCCTCATCCTGCGTCAAACATGAGTCACTGGGCCCTGCAGCTTCCACTTCTGCCTCAGGCTCCTCCTCCTCCTCTTCGGTTCCTTTCTTGTAGTTTTTCTTCTTACGAATGATACCCCGCCCCCAAGATGGCCGCCGGCGAATCTTCCGCTTTATATGATCTATGACGGAGAGAGGAAAAAGCACAAAAGGAAACCTCATTAATTCACACAAACATTCACAAAAATAACTACATATGTACAGAAAAACTATTAATAACATTGAAATCATTCTGAAAAAGGTTGTTATGTTCTAGGTCTCAGGAGCACACAGGGGAATGAAAAAGGCACCGCCAAAAATATTAAAATAGACAATTCATACCTATATAAACACATTAAACAACAGAAAACAATCTGACATTTGAAGCCTTTAACTGCAGACAATCTATTTTCTCCCTATTCCCTCTTTGAAAAGATACTGTAGTAGAAAAACCACGTCCTCCTTCACACGGATTCATAGTGTCGCTTGCAAGTTGATTGTATTTAAATCTGGACATTTGGCCCTCCTCTAAGAGTAACAGGGAGCGGGTGACAAGGATTGCAAAGGAGGCAGACAGAGACAGCAGTCCTGCTACATCATAGATGTTGGACACTAATGACAACAGATGGTGCTTGGGGTTTTAAGAGGAAGGGGGAAACCAAAGCCTGTTCTCAGAGAGTGCCGTAAAAGTGTCACAGCAAGCAAGCACGAATGCTAAATGCAGTGAAACTTCAAGGCATTTGCCTTCATTTACTGCCAAGCAGGCACCGAGATACAGACCAAAGCAGCAAAATCAGAGAGAAGTGCAGACACAGAAAAAGGGTGTGAAATAGAAGACACATAGGGACCACCACAGGTCATTTTCGTATGGACACGAGCATTTGAACCTGACAATGAGTGGCATCACCATGACCTGTCAGTGAGCACACCCTAACCCCGAAGAAACCCTTTGGGATCTAGGCACCAAAAGGTCTTCACAGTTTAAAATCATCAGTTGAGTCACATCAGACAGCTTTTGACACTGCATAACACCAGGATAACAGGAACAGTAATCCTTTCATAAAATAAGTGCCTCAAAAGGGGAAAAATGAGATTACTTTAAAAAGGTCTCACAGTTGCATGTATGCGTGTAAATGAACTCAGATGTAGACATGGACACTTGATGTCAACTGACTCATTAAAATGCCTAAAATTCTACCCATTCTAATTCTAGGATAACTAGAATGATCCAAAGTGATTCTTATGCAGAATCAATAACGTAGATTAGTCTGGCTCTCAAAGGACCTCAAAATGCATAATCACATAGCACAGCATGTACTGTACGCTCCCAATATGCTTTGCACAAAGGTTTTACCTCATACTTCAGATTCAGTGCGGAACATGTACTGCATCTGCTCTGCAGAAAGCTTTTACCTCAGATCGTCTCTGTTGTGTAAAATGCATATGCACCACATTCACCCCAAAGTTATGAAAAGGCAGCTTCTGACGCAAAATCATTACGTGTATGTTGCCTGTCAAGGCTTCTTTCTCTGCTCTCTGCTGTACATCTGAGGGCAGCTACAAACATAACCTCATGCAAAGAGCATCCACAGTGGAACAGCAGGAAAAATCACATTAAGTGAAAAATGTGTTTTGCTTCTTAAACGTGAAAAATGGTGCTCAATTAGTCAATTAATCGATTAACTGTCAAATATTAAATCTACGCCAATTATTGTGATGTCTTGTGTATATATTGTGATCATCAATTAATCGTCTGGAGAGATTCTTTTCTCAAGAAAACATGTTCAAAGACCTTAGCTCCAATTAAATACAATGTTTTTGGGTTCTTTAACCTCCTGTTAACCTAAATTGTATGCCTTTGGGTTTGGGTTGGAAAAACGCTGATGCCAAACAATGAATCAATTCATCAAGAAAATCATTGACAGATTAATCGATGTTGAAAATAATGGTTGAAGCCCTACTCAATAACCTTCTCTTGCTCTGAGCGGGCCCTCTTAATGACCAGCCATACACTTCATGTCAGACACATCCATTCACCTTTGGGTGTACACCAGAGGGTGAATTAAGTACATGCGGTGTCAACTAACGGTGCACAATTAACGTGACAAACAGCAATTTACACGTGTTCGTGCAGGCTATGTTTATCTTATGCATACTTTCAAGGACAAAGGATGCTTGTTGTAAACACCAGTGGATATAGAAAGTCCAGGTTTTTGAAATGTCAAGACAGAAATAATAACAACATAAATGAAACCCTTGTTTAATCTGTATGTTATTACGCTAAAAGACTAATAGACACCCTCCAAAACCACAAGTTACTCTATTCTACACTCATAAGACAATAACAGCTCAATGCAGCAAAGGTCCCCCCACAGATATTCCACAAATATCTACACAGACTGGTATTTGGGACATTTAAAAGTGATAGAAGAGGAACTGGGCAGTATTCCCTGTTGAGGAAGCCATCAGAGCTGGAGGTTCAGAGAGACGAGACACTTCCCCTGCTGCCAAGGCATGCTGTAGTGATCGGCAGCCTGTCCACTGGCCATCATGCCCAGTCTGTCACAGAGACTCTCTCAAGTGGGTACAAGGGCTGCTGGCAGAGCGAGTGTTAAGGTGGTATGTGGCTTTGGTTTTTGCTTCCTCCTGATCTGATCTGGAAGCAGGAGACAGCCGTAGGGTAAGCTACGGAGCAGGCAGAGATCGGCAGTGTGCTTCAGGTATGACTGGCACATAGGATATTTGCACTGCTGTAAGTGCGGGATGAGAAATGAAGAAAGGGTGCAAGAACAAAGCAGAAGCAAACATGCCAAGCATCTTGGATATTTCTGAATGCTGGCTTCTTTGTGTGCCTGAGCATGTCTTCTTATCTTGTCAAACGTGCTTTTTTTCTTCACTTAACCTCAGATTTCATCTTAAACAGTCACCTTGAAATGCCCTGGGATTAGTCATAGCTTGGCTCTTTTCAAATCAAATCCAGCACAGAATGCATTGATTTCTGCTCCAAGTTTTACATTTTTGTTTTTATTAAATATTTTATTCTAATATCAAAACACAGCCATGTAAAGTAACCAATTTTCTGTTGACCTCGAGATCCCCTTTTCCCCCTATTAACTCTTTCTGGATAGTTTCACTGTTTTTTTTTATTAATAAACACACACACCAAAGCAGACAATCCACAACTCAGTGGAAGAGGTCTCGATAGGGTCAGCTATCACCATCGGAGCTACGAAGCGTGCTCCTAAGGGAGGAAAAGGTGAGACAGAATGGCAGCAAATGACTCGTCATAGTCAGCTCTTAAATAATGCATGAAAATTGTTAGAGCATGAACAGCCAACCACAGAAGGGAGACGTGCCGATGAGGGAGGGAAGGAGGGAGGAAAGATGGGAAAGGAGAACCAGAGCACTTTGTATTAATTAAAAGTGCCTAACCCATACAAGATTCATGCAGTGGCAGAAATATTTCAAGCTGCCATCAAATGTATGTGTGTGTGTGCGTGTGTGTGTGCGTGTGTGTGTGTGTACAGCTTTTGAGTGCAAAAAGCCCCAGGAGGCGAGTATCCAAACTGCTGTACCAGCAAGTATTAAATAAATAAATCAGTCCAGTGACACTGATGGACAATTCAGCAGCATACTTTAAGCGAAGCCGTTGGGTGAAACGGTGAATCAGTGCCTGCGATTCACCGATTTCTTTATTTAATAAATCCTAGTATTGAGTAATCAGATCACAACTCACCAGCGGAAAGAGTCACGGAGAGAAAATGAGGACAATGAGAGAAAGAGAAAATCTAAAACCTCAGACGAGACAAGTGACAGCTTTTCTACTGAATTGAATGCTACAAGTTTTTTCTTTCACAGGTGGACATGGCCAGAGAGATCCGGTGTGTGTAGCACAGCTGAATCAGTAAAGCCTTGTCAGTGCAATCCACAGACATTTTTATCTACAATTTATAGCAGGGAAACTTCACCCTACGCCATAGCATTAAGCAATATGGTGTAGGCAATCTATTACTTTTATATGCTCCCAAGACAGACAAGCCCATAAAGGTATAAAGTGTATCCATCTCAGATAGATTGATATGATAGATCCGTGGGCACAATGCCACACCACAACTCATACTCACTACCCCAAAGCTAGTTAAACAAATTGCAGCAATCACTCCAATCAATCTACTATTTCATTCTTCATCACTTCACATTGTCCACATTATGAAAAAGGAAAAACATATTGGAACGACTAATCTTTCAAGTAAAAGTTTGACATTTTGGGAAATACTACCGAGAAGATTGATACCACTCTTACAAATACCAATCCAAAGCCAGCAGCTGGTTAGCGGAGCACAACGACTGAAAGCAAGGGGAAACAGCTAGCCCGTCTGCATCCAATAACAACAAAATCTACCTCTAAAAGCACCTCTAAAAGATCACTTGTGAACATGCTGTATCTCATTTGCCTTATCTGTACAAAAACATCTGACAAAAAACAACACATCAGCATTTCACGGGGTGAAATCATTTCTTTGTGAGGACCAGTAACGTCCTGGAATCTCTGCTGGTTTCCTGGCAACTGGTCCCAAATGTTTTTCCCAAAAACATCAAACAGGCCCAGAGCATTCAGTTAAAAAGGTAAAAGAGACAAAGAGATTAAAAAACACAACCACTAAACTTAACTGAAATGTAATCTTCTCATTGTGGCCAACTCCCATGTCTATTGGCAAACGCCTTGTCCATTTAGTAATTGTAGATCTGACCTCAGATCTCCATTTCCTCAGTCCCAGACAACATTCTAACATCTGCATTTGACTGAGGTAACAATACTGCACTTGTGCTCCGTGTCCCCGAGGACCTAAAGGTGACACATACTGCAAAAAAAAAAAGCTAATGAAGCCTCAACATTTCTGGCACAGCTAGAGGTGTATGTCTAAAAAGATGATCCTGACAGATTCTCAGATATGGATTATAACTCTTAATGATGTGAGGAACAATTAAGGCAAGTACGCTGCAATTATTGGCTGCAAAAGCTGAGTAAATGATACATGCAGTAATTAAAAGCAGCCAAGTGGCGTGAACCTCTCTGGATATCAACACCAGTTGACCACATTAAGTTCAAAATGTAAGTGAGACAACAGGGCGTAGCCACGATAACAGTATCCGTCTGAATGAGCTCACTGATCTTCAAGCTTGAAACATAAAATCCACCAAGCCTTTCGGACAATATTATTAGTTTTAAAGCAAGCCATTGTTCATTTACTGTTAAAGGAAAAGTCGAAGATGAAAACGTCACTGATTAATAACAACCCAGAGGGCCGTCATTCTATGTACCTACTCATATATCTTTGGGTAGCTCATCCTTTATTAAAAATAAGAGATTGCTCAAGATGGTTCGATAGAAAACTAAATTGTGTGGTAACCACTGAACCACTGATTTGCTGGCAATGTCACAAACTACACAATGCTACGATCATAATCAGATCTCACGTTGCAACATCTTTCAGTGGAACTGGTCTGGAGAGGCAGCTAGTTTCTCCAAATCAGTCCACATTGAAACAGACACAGTGCTTTCCTAACCTGGACAGATGCCCTGTTGTTTACTAACCTACTTATCTCGGTGCTGTTGTGTGTGTGTGTGCGTGTGTACCCGTTGGGGCGTGGAGTGTGTGTTACCATGGCAATAAACAACACTTTCCCAGCCTCCAGATAATGCTTGGTCTCACTCTCCTGTGTGACTCACATTTAGGACACTGGGCCAACACTGGAGTACACTCACGCTGGGAAATATAACCAAAGGAAAACAAGTGCCAGAGAATACACATAATGAATACATACTAAATACTGATATGATTTGGTTTGTTTGTTTTGGGTAATTTGATAATCATATCAAATCTGGGTGAGTATTAGTTGCAGCACTGTCAAATCCATTTGAAATCAGGGACTTAGGACAGTGGGGAAGCACGGGGACAGTTAACTTGCAACAAAACTCAAAATTGCAAAATATAAAAAAAAATATAAAATATAAAAAAAGTGGGACATTGGACAATATGTAATATAGGAGACAGTCATTCAGACAATATTTGAATGCAATGTGATTAACGTTTACATTGTTGTATACGTTTGTTAAAATATCAATGTTAAAGAAAAGAATTAAACTCAGTCATTGATTAAGAAGTGATTCTGTAAAGAATGAATATATTATTGTGGTGCAACTCCAAATTTAAAGTCCTTGATAAATCACAACAAAAGCAACAAATGCAGATGCTTTCATTAAGGTGTAATCACTGCAACTGAAAAACAAGTCATTACCACCCTATGAGGCTCCGTGAAGCACAGTGTATGAAAGGCTGAGAAGACTCTGGTCATGACTGTAGCAAATCAAACCAAACCAAACAGCCACTGAACCAACTCCAACTCTTATGTGAGGATGATCATAATGACCTGTTCCCTGCAACCAGTAGGCTTTGTGCAGGCTCATGCACACACACACGGTATATGCAGAAAGGCAGACCCGCTGTGCGCATGGTCAGAGACACAGACTAGCATTCAACTGTAGTTCTTGTCATCGTGGTTCATTGGAATCGACTGGAGTTGGAGCCTCAATCTTGTAACATTAATGAAGTATTGATCCTCCCTGCTCCCGCCACCTGCAACTGATGGGGAGGAGCTTGGGAGTTCAGAGTTGTGTCACAGCACAATCTTAAAATAAACAAATATTATTTTATGATTTTGACACGAATAGACTGGGTTGCTTTCACAACCGTTTTAAAGAACTGAATTTCTGTTATTCGTTAAGTCTGCAGACTTGCAACAACACTGTCAACAAATTCTTTCCTGTGAAACTTCGCATGGGGCAAAGTGCTATTGTTCCTTTTTGTCCAATTGCAAAAGACTGCTTTCTCCACCTCTCCCTCTGATGAATGTGTAATTAAGGGCATATTGTACTGGCCTGAGAGGGAGGTCCCACTTGTATTTATGATTTGATTATTATGGTAACAGTAAATACAAAACGTTTGCTTGATTTCAAAGTGATTAACCCGGGCAGGTGACAGCATTAACAGCCCACCAAATACTGTTTCTAAGAATCTAAATTCTTACAATGCTTTGGTTTTGCTGTTCTAAGCATAAGCAATAAGAACTTATTCTTGAAAACTACATTTTCCCCCCACTCTATCCCTCTCTGGGGATTTCGGCCGTTTTTCTTCTTCTATCTGAATCATTCCACTGAGCTGTAATTAACACAGCACAAAGGCTGTATATCCCCTGCCATGACTGTTGAACAAATTCCAATTCAATGGTTCCTGATGACTTAAACTAAATGAATAATTTAAATTTTGTCTTTAGAAATGTGCACATAAAAAAATAAAAACACAAGTCAAGAGAAGAACCCCTTTAAAAGTTAATATAACGTAAATGATGGCCATGTATAAATGATGACTTTTTTATATGATGTCTTTGTGCTGTTGAACAGCTAAGTATAAAATTGTAAGTATAGGTGGAGGTAAAATGAAGACTATTTATCAGTCCTGCATCAAGCCCAGCTGAATTTCAAATGACTTCTATTCAGCTCAGGGGTAAAAGTCAGTTTATTTCAAGTAGCTACTCAGATCATACTTTATAGCTTTATACATATTCAGATCTGTGTCTGTTTCTTTTCAATTGTGCCTTTTTCCCGTTTATATTTTATGCCTTTATTCTGATTCTAAATATCATTCCGCACTGATAGATGAACAGCAGCATGTCACGGCATTTTAACTATGAAGTAAGAAAGTATGCAAAAGGAGTGGTGAAAAGCAATCAGGAGACAACATTGCTGATGCTAAAAGGTAAAGTGCAGACCACTGATTGTTGGAGAGCACAGTCACTGGAACTGCATTTATATGACACAAAGCTACCAGAGTAACTCTTCTGTTTAATTTCATTACTCTTTTGTCTTGGCATATTCGGCCTTTTCCTAACTTAAGTTTGACTCCTTGCTATAACAAAAGCTGATTGTTCTTGTGTTTTTGTGGGGTTCAACAAACTATCACATGACATGCATCACCTTGATAATTGACTAGAATCATGTCTTTATGCAGTCGGCAGTGAAGAACACAATGTAAAAGAAGTACATGGTACTTGAAACTAGTCAAACAGAGCCAAGCCGTACCATGCAGTGGAAACACAGCTAAAGAGAGCCAGAAAGGCTGTCATGGTGACACAGGGCCTCAGGGTCTCTAGGTCATGAAAGGAAGTCAGCCGTTTGTCACCTGATGTGACACTTCACGCTGACACCTAATGAAAAGTCCGGATCAATAAATGATCCCATCCTTGCCTCTTGAAATGAAGGAAATCAGTCACTTCCCTCAGTCGCTGTGCTGCTTCCTTTCCCATTTCCCTCCCTCACTCCCTTTTATTCACATAAAGGCCTACACACCCACACCACAACTTGCAAACCTAGCACCAGTAAGGGGTTAGCTTAGCTTAGCATAAAGAATACTTAAATGGCTCTGTCCAAAGGTATATACAATGTCATTTAACAGAAAGTTATGTGCTGGAACCATTTCTTCTCTGGTGCTCCACCGGTTGCCTGGCAACCACACAGTGACAAGACGACTCCTTAATGCTAACAACACCCCCTCACACATGCACTGCAACAATGGAGCAAGTCTCGTCATATACAGCAAGTTTTCATAAAAAAGAGACTTAGGTTAAAGGTAAAGTGGGCCATCCACTGGTCTCAGAGTTGGAGATTTAATCCCCACCTCCTCCTGTCCACATGTTCAATTATGCTTTGGCAAGACACTGTACCCAAAAGCTGACGCCAAGTGTGTGAATACATGAATGAATGGAATAAGCCTAGACAATGTGGCCGTGTAGCAATTAGATTAACCCAACAACTAGCAGCTTCCTTATCTACAAGGTGCCGTCACATTGTTGTAGGACTTTGTGCACTAAATGCAGCACAGCCCTGTAAAATGCATGAGGAGCTGTTAGCTTTAAGTAATTTGAGTAAGCCAGCAGAGGTAAGTCACATAGTCACCAGTAAGCCCGCAGTGACAGGCCCTTATGTATCCATGAAGATCGTCACCTTGGAACTTAATCTTCAGAAGAGATCATTAGGAAGATCAGAAACCCAGGTTTCATATCCTAGATCATCACTGGGTACAACCCAGCACCCCAACAAAAGTCTTAGCAGTGGAAAAGCCCAATGTGTCAGAGAGATAAATTCTTTAGTCGAGATGGTTGTTTCATACAATATTTGCGGCGTTGTGCACAGTGAATTCAACCTACAGGGTCGAACTGTCAGTGTAGGTCTCGACTGCAACCTTCTGAGGCACTGGAGAGAGGAAACTTGGCACAGGAAATCTGAATTGTGCCCAATGTCAAGGTGGTTTCTCCAACAAACAAAAGTGCCATCGTGCACATGAAACTTGGGTTTGACCCAAATTTTGAGGTTTGGGCTCTGCTGAAGTTTGCAACTTTGCAATTAACTCAACTGGTCACACAGCAGCCTGTAATTCCAATCGCACAGGCTCTCAATATACCTTGATGTAGCAACACACAACAGTTCATGGTCATGCTACCTTTATTTACTACTCTAAGGTGAAGCTCAGTGTCATTGGCTTAGAAAATAATTGTCCTAACAGAATAGAGAGCGGATCATTAGGCAATTTGTTTTGTCAAAGCTTGTCATATGCATTCAAGGGCTGACTTTGTACCGACTGCATATCAATACTGCTAAAAAGAGGAAATACAGTCACAAGGTGTCGGGATGGGAGGACATAATTCAGTCAGAGCATCTATCTTTCTCTGTCCTTCTCCTCTCTACTGCTCAGTAAATGGCCAGTGGGATGACGATGCCTGTGGTGCCCGCTTCTCAGAAGACAGATATGCCCTAATGCACCAGCAGCTCCAAGTGCTGTTGAAGATGTCAGCCTATGCACACACGTACATACAAAGCAGGATATGAAAGCCTTCTGGGGGAAAGGTCTGTCGCCCCCAGCAAAAACATGCATGCAGACAAGTTGTAAGGCAGGAGCGATGAGGTAAAGAGATGTGCAGCGGTTGGCTCATTTGACTGACGTTTGAGTTATCACACCCTCTGTGGAGAACAGCAATGTCCAACAGCTACCTACTTTGTTAAGTGAAACACTGAAGTTAAATACTGTGAACAAATGGGGATTGAACACAGGAAACTGATATTAGTGAAAACTACTATAGAGCTTCACTAAAACTATCTTTCTTGCTTGTGGGTAAAATTTCCATTTCATTAGGATACATTGTGCGTTACAATAAGAGACTCATTTATGTTTCTATGTGATAAGAATTGGAGAATAAAATGTGTTATGGTGGCGATTTAAGCTCGATCGCCAAGTGCAATAAATGGTTATTCCCAGCCAATACAGTGTCTACAGATCAGTCATGGCTGCATCTTTTCCTACATACTAACCTTGCAATATGGAGCTTTGAAAATATATTAACTTAACCACTTAGATATATTATTATATACCTGGGTAAATACAAACAATTAAATGGGATCTATGTAGTTTGATGAATCCCTTGTAAACTGTTACAGCTAGATTTGCTTACACTTCACTGACTGTCTGACAAAAGCCATGATCTAAAGGCATATCGCATTCACTGCGAAGGATGGCCATTGTACTTTGACGGAACCCTTATACTTGCTAAATTGATTAGATTAGATACCAATTAGATACCCTGTGAGTCTGTTATGGGATTCAGGTCGTCACAGCCGTATAATAATAGGACTCGGCAGAAAGAGATATTAAATTAAACACTGTTTACACAGGGGTTCTTTGCTTTGCATAGAGGCCATGCAAAATGAGTTTTGTATTCACTGATTTTTTTTTTCCCTATAGTGGCAAATGAAATTAAAATTAGATCTCATGTCCATCACATTATTTCAGTCACATGCATTACATGATGTCATAACGAATCATAAGTACGAATTGTGAGAAATTACTTTCTCTACAGAACATTTTTCCAGGCCCCACATTTCAACATTCTCTGTCCTGATGATCATCTGCTCCTCAGTGGTAATGCTAAAACAAACATCTGCTCCCTTACATGATCAAGCTGTGCTCAGCCCTCTGGAAAGTCTTCTAATCACTAATCTTTTTCAGGACCTTTGCTGCTTCTACATCCATTAATCTACTCTTAAAAGTGATATTCAAGAGTTGAAACAATGGGCTCCTGCTGTTATGAAGAGCTTAAAAATAATGCTCTGTTGTGTCTGCAGATCAATGATGCACTTGCAAATAAGGACTGTGATAGGGACCCGTCACGAATACTGAATCAATTAGCTGCTCCAACATTCAGAATAAAGGTTCCAAGAAAGACACATGGTTTGATCTGCTGAAGATTTATATGACACACCTTTAATTGTTTTTTAAAATGTAACAGCCTGCACGGTGTTGTTGTCCTTGGATATTGTTTTGGTTGCATGGTGGGTCCTCCGCTTACTAATTGCATTGTTCCAAGAGAGGCTAATCCGAAATCAAACTGCCCCATGGTGTGGTTCTGTTGGACTTTGAGGTGTTGGGTGGCGTTACTATTGATCCGTCCCAGCTCTTGCTTTGGCTGGTTCAACAATTCTGCCTACAGGCAGCGAAACAGAAACAGAGCCCGACACACAAATAAAGACCAGTATTAACATTAATCCTCAATAAAATGTTCTTATTGAATATGTAAACTGTCTAAGCGTAATGAAACGAGCCTGCAAGTTCAGCCAGCCAATTCAAGTGGCACTGTGCTCCCGATCAGTTGAGTTCTTGTATGGCCATTACCAGCTCAATGGTCTTTCTAAAGTATCAAGCTAGGTTGCTCATTCTTAACTGCAATATGTGCTGCTTCTGCTTTTTATACAGTCATACTACACCGCTACACCTGAGGGTTTTAATATCCAGGGATGATGTTCTGGTTTCTACTTCTGCTATGACTTCTGTTTTTCAATAAAAACTACCTTTGTGAGACTGATCTTGTTTGACAGCAGCTAAATTCCATGTTTCCGTGTTCACAAATTAAAATTCCTCTTAATTATAAACAATCCACACCATGGTGGTCAGGCATGACTGTTAATTCTTTAACAGTTCTTTTCAGTGTAACAAATAACATCCTATAAAAAGGATTATAGCAGGTTTCTATTTGAGTAATACCAAGATACATAGATGATCAATCATCTGTGTTCACATTCCTACAGACCAACACTTGCCTCTCTTTTAAGTTAGTGGCTGTACTATTGGGAAATTTTCTGAGGCAAGGTAAGTCGTATACCCAGTCCTCCCACACCTACCTTACAATTACATTACAAAACTTTTTCATAACTTCCAACCAAGTTTTCATGAATATAATAACAGAACAGAGATTTTAGAATCACATCTTTTCGAACATGCAAACCCCAAATTTAATTAGGAACTCCAAAGCGCATAAGCTAAAAGCAAAATGTAAACAATAGCCTTCAGTAGTTATTACCAAATGTAATATTCTACAGTGACAGGAAAACAGTGAATGGGCTCTACTGCCCAAAAAGTTTATAATGGGATACAATCTAATAGTGAAGTTCTGCAATAACTCTCAGTTTGTGAAGGAGGCGCTTTCATTTTTTTTTTGTTAATATCGGCAGAGTAATGGTAATTTTAACTAGATTAATGTTTGATGTAATGTAGTTTGTGGTGGCATTGGATTGGATTGCGTTTGTAAGGTATCCACGTACAGAAATACTTTGAGAGTGAATTTACAGCCACTCGTCCCTGAGTAGCATGGTGGTGCCACAACTGGCCAGTACTGGCTCATAAAACAATTAAAAGCTCCTCATGAAATTTCTTATGTTAACACTGCATGAACACCGGACCATTAGTAACTGACATGCCACAGATAAGACCGTTTGATAAATAACAATGAAGCATTCACAGGTCTGACTTGAGCTGATGAGTTACATAACTGCCCTTGGCTTTCCTGACATGCCTTAATGAGTGGTTCGCTGGAAAGGGGCAGCTATGTATATAGAAAAGGCATCTCATCTCTGGGTTTAATGGAGATGTGGTGTAGCCTGGACAAGAGCAATTCTACGAGCAATCTGATGTGATTAAAAACCCAGCCAGCGCAGATTCCTATTGTTCTGACGGTCTGACGTGACTCATGTCGCTTAATGTGGCTATCTATTAAAGAGTCCCCAGAGATGTAAGCGAGAAGGGTTGAGTTTGTGTGAAAGAAAGTTAATCTCCATCTTATCTGTTATTCTGAGAAAGGAGAACTTTAACTAAATCGTATTTACACAAATTACACAAAAAAACATGTGTGAGAGAACAGAAATTAGTGTGATACCGTATCCCTGTTCAGAGTATAGAGGCTAAAATATTTTAAATCAGACAGGCAGTGAGTTAATGTTCAAAACATCACTGCATTTAAATGCACACCATAACACACAATCTGGCCACATTATTAAAAAGGAGGATTGTAATGAGAAACAGATACCAGTTTACTTTTCATCAAGCTGGGTTAAAGTAGTGCATAAAGTCCAAAGGATAATTTGGATCTCACCAACAAATCCATAAGTCATTTCAACTAATCAAGCACTAATGCATCATGTTTGTGCAATTGTTCCAGTCAATTACAACTTATCAGAACCAAGCAGAGAGAGGGAATGCACCCCATTAGGCTGCTTGGCGTTTACTAGCTTCTGATGTTTACTGAAATTGACTAATCGACTGCAGTATGGTAAAAAAACAATGAGAGTGAGAGCCCAGGAGGCCTTGTATAATTTTCTGTCTGTAGTACAGCCTAAATGCTGAGATGCTGGGCTGTTCTTTAGTGTTGGAGAGAAACAGAAAAAAAGACAGATCCTTTATCATCGAAAGCACAGCACCAGATCCACTTTAATTGGAATGGCAGGCCAGCCAGCTCTTTGTGAAAATCCAAACCACCCATGGAAGCCTCTGAATGTAATTTGTGATGGACAGATTTTCTCAGAGAGAAAACACAATTTCAAAACAATGAATCTGTCATTTGGGGTCCAGACATCTGATTAACCAGTCAATCAGCAGCAATTTTAGCATGGAGACACTGTATGAAGGCTGCTAAGCTTTGCAAAGCTTTGTCATCAGGTTTAGAAAAACCAGCATTAACATACCCAGCTACACACTGGCAGTATTTTACATGCACACCCTTGCCCTGGCCTAGCATCATTTGAGTAAAACTTAGTCTAGTTCTGAGAAGTAACCATATATTATAATAGGGAATGATAGTGTTATAACTCTTTGTGTATAGCATTCAGAAGCCTCCCTCCCTCCTTGTCCTTCTCCCTTCCCATCACCTTTCTAGCATCCTTAGGCAGCACAGCTTGCAGTCATTGGGCATGCACAGAGGCAATGAGCAGCAACACTCAATCATTCCACTGCAACTCTCCGGGCTCATTTGATTCAGGCAGAAATGTGGGCTGTTTACAATAATATGTATGGTTATCTGCATTCCACAGTAATAAAAAAAACAGACATTACAATCCCGTGAAGGGGATCACCACCCAGCCTTGTCAACTGTGTAAACTCAGCGCACGGCATCAACTATGTGTGCTGCAATATGCTGGGAGTGAAAAGACCCACAGACACAGAATGAATCTTCAGAGACACTAACACTGATGTCAGCTCATCTGCACCCTAAAACAATAAATGGAAGCAAGAGGCATCATGGATGATTTTACATTCATTTCACGCTTGGTGCCTCAATGATCCAAGAGGCATCTGTGCCCACAAAATGGCAGCTTAAGCTCAGCGCTTATTCGCTCAGGGCTTTGCATGCTTTGCATGGATTTTATTAGTGAGCGCCTCGGGGTGTCAGAGTGTGCAACTCAAGATTGTTTTCGCCTGGTAGCCGAGAAGTAGCTTGGGGAGAATCGGTGTCCAGTCCTAATAACTAATAATAACAACGCCATTTCGGTTTCAGGCAAAATGTTTTGTTTTTCTCCTGTTGACCACTACAATGTCCTAATTCTATCCCTTAGGAAACCGAAGAAATATTGCATCCACAGAACAAGGTGCCATTTATCACCTGTAGTCTGAACCAGATGCTGTTCAGAAGGCGTTGTAGTGCAGAGACACTATGTAACTCTGACTACAGTTACACTAAGAATTTGTTTGAAAGAAAACCCTCATTTGCATTTTCTAAATCAATTTGCCAAGCAAGGCAGAATCAACTAAAGAACAGAATTTGATTATCACGTTTTCTTTTCCAATTTTCGAATTTGGAACGAAAGTTGTGAGATGAAAGAGAGAAACAAGTGGAAACATTTTAAGAGAGGGATTGAGTGGCATGGAAAAGAAAACGTGAGAGAACTACAGGAAATAACATTAGCAACGGAAAAAAAGGAAATGTCTCCCCTTAAACTTTTCTACACTTTCAAGGTGTTTACAAAACACTTTACAGTGTTTAGCATTTACAGTGACAAAAATAACCAACAGTGAGTCAATTCACTGAAATGCAGCACTTGTAGAATAAAGCTTTAGTAAAGTGGCCATGGAAAAAATAACTCTGTAGCTTCTGCAAGCAAAAACAAATACTAGGGATATATTGTGGATCAGCTAGAATACAAAACACATCGGCTTCCAGGTTAAACTTGTCGGTTCAGTAAGTGCAGTAGGTCCGATGTCAGTGTAAACAGATGAGAAAATTAATTTAATAGACTTGTCTCAAAATAGTGCTTTGTGTTTATTAAACAGGAAAACAGTGCCATCCTATTAACCTATTTCCTCACGCACTGCAACCATGACAGCATGTCAGGTTGCAGTGCCTGCTGTCCTTTTGTCCTGAGCAAAAATCCAGGCCATCTTTTTACACACCAACTACTTCAGCCTGAGGTAGAAGGAAGCAGCAGTGTTTATTATGACTTTAAATATCCCATCAAGGTCTTGTGATGGATTGACATCGGCAATGGGGAGAGGAGCTGTCTGTTTACTGTGATGTGAGATACAAGGCAGGGGTGAGGCAAGACACAGCAGTGTTCCATCTACATGAATGCAGCCTGGTAGCTGTTGCCTTGGGCGTGCTATTGAGTGACGCGGAGGACACATTATGCAGCGGCTGCATCGTTATTCTTTTCTTCCACAAACAGTTCAACAGTTGAATAAGGATTCGTGTCAACTGGCAGTGGAAAAACACTGGTAAACCATGCCAAAAAAGAAAAGAAAACAGGCCAAGATGAGTTTCAGCAATCTGGAAAGTAGCAAACCTCTTAAGTCTCTGTTGTGTATGCAAAAAAAGCAAGACAATAATCAGACATGATATTTAGCTTAGCAATCAACAGCATATGTCTTCTGACTGTCACAGAGAAACAAACAGCTGATTTAACTTGCAAAAAACATGAGTGAAGGATTTAATTATGAATGAAAGGAAGACACTCTATTTGAACCGGATCCTTGTGGTGATGCACTATGAATGAACCCAGGACTGTGGCCCAGGTAATGGGCCTTGGGTTTTCTGCTCCCCCCTGGGAGGGAGTGGCAGCAGAGAGGGAGGGGAGTACAGAAAAGGGCTGTGAGAGAGAAGGAAGCAGAGAAACCGTGACAGAGCGGTCCATGCAGGCTAATGGAAACCACATCCTTCTTCCTGTTTTCTTGTGCATTAACAGCAGCGAGGTCTCCCATTTTCCTACCCCTGATTGACCTGGCAGCGGCCGGCAGATGCTCCAGCCATCAAGATCTCAACAACCTGGCTTATCCCTGGCCACTGCTTTTAACACCTGATTCAAAAATATCCCGAGCTTTCAAAAAGCCTTTTGCGTAACTTTCTCCACGGTTCCAAATAGTGCACCTCAGCCCTGCCGCCACTTTCCGTCATATCTGAATGTCACAGGCAATTCTCAGCTCTGGGCAAACGGAAAAGATGGATGGAAGGAGAGAGGGAGAGGTGGCCCAGATAAAAGCCCTATAGAACTGATACTAAAACGGCTCCAGCTAGGCTTCCCCCTGCAGGTAATGATCTAGGATAACTTTAACCTTCATGAGTCCTGACCTTCCACAGAGGAGAAAGGAAAAGCCAGCCACCCCCCACGAAACGACCTGGCTGCAGTGGGTGCATTTTCATGAAGAGCTCATTTCTTCAGTATTGACACAGACATTGGCCTCTCTTCCGGCAGATGCACTGTGTTTTCATTACGAGCCTGTGTCATACCTCCAGACATGACTGAGTCTGTGATCAATTAGCCTAATAGCTGCCTTGCTGAGGTGCTCCAGGTGAGAACTGGCTGCCGATGTCACAAATTAATCACCTGAGTTAGCCTAATTAATTAAGCCTCTGGTGGAGGCTGATAACGACTCTCCCAAGAGCATCTAAATTGGTGGTCCACATCTGTGACATTTGGCTTTGTAGATAACGACTATAGCTAAAAGTAGCGTATACAGGTCTACTGCTGGCTGTCACCTTTAATAAAGACGCAGAGAGGTTTGTCTGGCTTAATTACTCAAATACTTAATTAACATGAGCAACATTAGTACAATCTTCTGTTTTACTTTGCCTTTGTTTCACAGTGCTACAGACATGTGAATGCATAGTTTTGATTAGTTTGTCACCGTGTAGGTTTAATGAAAAACCAATGAATCAGTGCTGTAAATGGATGCTTTCCCTAGGACATGCACTCAGTTTGAGATGCGAGTTTGTTTGGTACGCCTCTGCAATAAACCATACATCTGTGGCTCTTTTAGACTTCAGTTTGTGTTGACAGAGTGCCAGGCTGTAGTCAGTGACTGATGCACTGTGCTGCATTACATTTTGTATCATAATACGTGTCTGCATCTCCACCCCTGAGCCACAAAATAAATCTTTGGAAACTACTGGATCACATCTGATGTTGTACTCTTCAATTAAAGATCCATTAGTTTAATTGGCTGAATTATTTGCAATTAAGTCTGAATATTAACTAGCTACCATGTAACTGTTTTCTCCTGGATTAGCAGGACAAGATAAACTGCAGTGAGCTTGAGACTTAAGACGTGTCTTAGAGTATCTATGGTGGCCAACAGAGGCCCTCATCTCTCAAGAGGGGACCATCTCTATGGGAGGAGGAATGGTTTACCCACACAGCAGGGATTCCATTAAGGATGCTCTCATGAGGGACAAGCACCATCTTGTGTTAGACAATTGTACTACATACACACAAAAATCAATCTAAACGTAAAAACAAACAGACTGTTATACTTCTGAGGCTAAACTACTTCAGCCAAATGGTGTGTCACTACACGAACACGACCTCCCGTCTTTTCTAGATTCTGTAAATCAAACTGTGACAGATGAAGGAGCTGCTTCTGGCCCATCCCCTTACTTTGTCCAGGAGAAAGCTAGAGGGCATCTTTCAGATTACATGCAAAACTGGCTTACCTCTGATTCGTTCAGGTAACAGCCTCATTAGTCTGCCCCCTGCCCATACCTGGCCCTCCCGTCACCCTCAGGCACCTGCCGTTTGCCACAGGTGGGCATGTAATTGCTCTGTGGCATGGTCATGTTCTGAGTGGTTAGGAGAGAGCAGCCTTGCTAATGAGGCTGCTCAGTGTGTTGCTTCTCCGCCGCTGAGAAATGTACGTGTATGCGTGTGAACGGGTGTGTATGTGTGAGCGGGCAGGTGTGTGCCACCACCACATACATCTGCTATGCTGTTGTAATACAACACAGCTGCTTGCAGAGAGACAGAAAAAAAAACAAGAAAGGAGAGCCAAAGTTTGAGTGTGTGTGTGTGTGTGTGTGTGTGTGTGTGTGTGTGTGTGTGAGAGAGAGAAAAGTGTGCCTGCAGACAGATTTATTCCTGCTTCTGTAAGAGCTGTGGGTGTCAGTGGATTGCTTTTGCAAAAGTATGCAGACACATTCCATACGTGCATAGCATCATGTGTATAAGCTATTCTATAGTAGCGACCACTTTCTACCAATTCACAAGGAAGCTGGTTAGAAAATGCCTCTACCTCAACAAATGCTACATGGATCAGCAGTTCTACTGTCAGTTAACGTGTCCTATAAAGTGGGCATGTGGGGTACGGAGAGCACAGGCATGCCTGATCACACTGTACTTCTCAGCAGTCACCCTGTTCAAGTTGTGTAACAATTATACATGTGGTCTGAAAGACTGCGTGAATACTCACTAGTGGTGCACTGTTTGTAAGTGGCCTCCCCTTGAGTGCTGCTCCTCGCCTGCTCCTCTCCTGCCGCGTGGTGCTTTCTGGTTGCCACAGCACTCAATGTTGTTGTCGGCTGAGCTGGCGTCTGGAGGTCTGCAGTGACCACGGAGGATCAGTTACCAACAACAGACAATGCTCTTTATATCTGCAAATTGTGTGTGTGTGTGTCAGTGGGAAAACACTTCTGAAATATATGGCTGGCAGTATAGTGTTTGTGGACGCATTTGTAAAACACCAGAGACCACGAAGATACAGACGATGATAAAAATGTGATCTAGCAGAAATAAAAAGACCAAACCGCTGTGATATGGCGAGACAGGTGCAGCCATACGTCGAACAGCACAAATATTACGACAGGAACTAGGATAATATGATCTGGAACAGCTATGTGTTTTACTCTGAGGGCTTATGTGCAAATGAAGAACAGAGGTCCAGCGCAGATACATGCATGACCCTGGAAAATGAGACATTTCAACTCTGACATAAAGCGATATTTAAGGTTTTGGCCAAATTTACCACAGCTCCTTTCATCTTTTCATGGGGGAGAAAATCCCCCAAGATGCACTGGGGGTTGCAAACACTGCTGCAACATCATGCAGTGCTGCGCTAATTGATAGCTTTATAGCAGGACCTCGACTGGAAGATGAAATATTTACGCTGGTGTATTCCTCCTCTCAGGCAGTTGACTTCTGCTCCTGCAATATTCATTTAGCATCCTGTGCTTTTAGTTGCTAAAAGAGGAAATCAAAAGCAACAGAGTGACTTCTGAAAATTGCTTCCTCTTTGATAAGTTTCCCACATGGCGTGGAAGAGTCGGTTCTCTGTGGCTGAAGTCAGAAGTCAATAGGCCCTCAGGGGGCAGGGCTGTGCATACTGCAGATAATGTTTAAAAAAAAAAAGAAATGAGGGCTTCTTGTGCACTTCCCTCAATTCACTTGTGAGCTTTTAAATATTTCTGAAAATTTAACCAAAACATGAGCCCGCGACAGTCCAGACATGATAAAATAATGTGCAGTGGTGTCACATCTCTTTGAAAGTGTTCAGATAAAGCATATTTCTTGGGAAAATTTGCTGAGATGTTTTCCTGATGTAGCAGAATAGTTTTGTATTCTCATGCCTGTAAATTCAAAAAACTATGAAGTGCAGGGAGGGAGACGTCCTCATGGTCAATCAATAAAAGAAGAAAAACACAGTGTAGTGGTTAGAGTTCTCTGATTCTGCAGTCTTAGTGAAGTTATTATGTATTTATAATTCATGGCAGCTGTGTGGTTGCTAAGACAAAACACGTGCTTGTGTATATGCAAACGTGTTTTGTCTTAGCAACCACACAGCTGGACAGTGCTCATAGCATTGTATTGTGTTTGTTAGCAGTGTTCAAAGTGGGCAGTGGGGCTGTGGTTGTGCTAGGCTAACTTGTTAAAAACACCGTAGGTATATTAATTTAAATACTTGGTTTCATTCAAGTATCTTAGTATAGTCAAAAAAAAAATGTTTTTAAAGTGTTAAAATTAGAAGTAATAAATACAGAAAAAGCTCAAAACCACAACAATTTTAGAATAAGTAACAATTATTTCATTGTTAAGTACGTTTAAAATGAAAAACAGCAAGACGACACATTTGTGAAACTGCAGTTTTCTGGCTGCTTGAAAGATATTTTACAGTCATTTTCCCTTCAGTTCACCTGTGATTGACCAATTTTGAACCCTGTATTATTAGCCTACTCCCATGTGGGCAAGTATAGCAACAGGAGTAATTGCATATGATTACATGCCTTTGTACCAAATGTTTGACCACTTACATGAGTGAATACTTAAAAGCTTAAGTGTCTCATCTACCCACATCGTATATGCGTGTGTCTACACACACAAACCTAATTTAGATTTACACTAAATCCACTCAACACTGCTCAGGGCTGTTTGGTAAGTGTACAGATGCAGAGCGTCGGGCAGACAGCAAGCACAGAAGGTACTGTCTGGAACAGCAGAGCCTCCGGCATTGCTCCTTTCCGCGCCACATACTCTACATTAAAAAACCGACCGCTCCTTCAAGTATTATTGGGCTACCTTACAGGTTGTTTTTTTTTCCCCTATAAGCGAGTCTCTATTCTTTGAAATAATCGATCAAAAAACTTTCTACAAAAAAGAAAAAGAGAGAGAAGACAGGCCAAGAACTACACAGCCAACAGGGACTGGCTAGGGCTAGGTATTCAAGTGATAAAGAATTCCTCCAAAATGTTACCACACTGTTTTCACATAAACTGAAGCTGCTCACTTCAGTGTTTTTCTCTGTTCTACTAATAATTTAACGAGAAGAAACACCCCCAGATAAACAGAGCGCTGTGGACAAAATAACTAGTGACTGGAATTATTTAAGTTTATGATCTTGCTAAATATAAAAGTGTTTGCAGAGAGAGATGTTCAAATGGTGTCACCCTTTATCTGTAGTGCAGAGTTTAGGTGCAATAGCTAGTTGTTTCAATGAATGAAAAACATTCTTTTCACAACGCTCCAAGTGATTTCCTTACCCCTCTTTCTGCGCGCCTCCTTGATCTCTTCACACATGCGGTCGAACTCGGGGTCCAGCTCCGCAGCAAATATAGCATGGGCTGTGTCCTTTAAACTGCATGCTCGGTGCCTGATCACCTTGTCTAAGAAAGGAGGAGACAGTGAAACTTAACACTAGGGTCACAAGGCACAAAACTGTGGTTTTCTGTGTGTGTGTGTGTGTGTTGAAGGACATGTCCTTCGTAACGCGGGATTATCACCCAGTCTTTTTTTGCCTCTTTAAATATCAGTTTCTTATTCTTCCGCCATCCGAGCTTGTGCCTGTAGTTTGCAGTTTGATATTGCATGTTCTCCACACCCTATCATGCATATAAGGCGTTGAGTTGATAGCAAGCCCACCCCTTTTCCCTGTATCTGTGAGAAAAGGGATTGTAGCGCTTTCTCACAGTTTGAATAAAAGGATATAGCCGGCTTTGGAGTGAAACGTTGGCGGGCAAAACTCAGACATGCGTGAAAGGTGAGCACGCACGTACACATTCACGCATGCACGCGCACAAACACCCATATGTATGAAATGTGAAATGTTTTTTTAACGCATACTTATTCTCCCTTACACCTTTATAACTCGTATGCCTCTTTTCCCCGGGCTGTACCACAGGATCATTAAATCGTCCTGTCTTCCCGCTCCTGCATCCATGGAGGGAAAATAAAGACTGCGCTGAAGAGGCAGGCTAAAAGCATAGCCACTGTAAACAGGCAGTCTCTCATTACGGCAGGCACAGGGAGAACAGTTCAGGCAGAGAGTGGTAGAGGGGTCACAATCTGCCAGCTTCCTTTGTCTAATTGGAAGATGGCTGGCCTAATTGCGATGGAGGCAATTTGTGTGCGCGTTTGTGTGTGTGCGTGCCTTTCTACTGACAGAGTACGCCCGACTGTGTGTAAATGCAAGTGCATTATACGGGCGAAAATGCCTGTCAGTGGAAAAGGTGTCAAAGGCCAGTTGGGATGACGAGAGCTCATCAGCACCCTTATGGGCCCTGCCTAACCTCCCCATCTAGAACAGACAAGTACGCACTGACATACAGCGCTGTTGCTTACGCCTTTCTTCAAAGTCAAAGGGTTGTTATCGCTGTTTCTCTCAAGCAACAAAGAAGCATTTGTGACACTGAGCCACATTTGTGGAGCACCGAGATATCAGCCTTTTTAACATAACAAAGTAATTATTTAGCAAAGGTGAGGAGGTAAAAGACAGGGAAACCCAGCGTGGTTGCAGATTGAGGACGGTAAGATAAAGATAGTATGCAGGACAAGGAGAACCAGACCACTGAGGGATAATGAGGTTTTTTCCCAGCACTTTGCAAGCTAGTGCTGAACTTCCACAGCAGCGTAATTGCGCAGGGTCTGGGCCATATTCCCTGGGCCAAACACTGGGCGAGCAGGCAAGAGGCTTCGTTAGTCTTCTTTATTAAACTGCCTAATTGCATTTTTCCCTTTTAGTGTATCATTTGTAGACCCCGCATTCCAACAAATGACCCAGACCCTCGCCTGCAAAGCCAGAGATATGATTTGTTCATTTGGGGTATGAAGAGAATTGTTTCCCATTAGTGTCCATGCGAAAGAACCGGAGCAGCTAAACACACAAGGCGAGAATTAAAATGGTCATATCAGTTGAATGGTCTGAAAGCCAACTGTAAGAAGCTTTCAGTTAACATTGTGGTTCAGCTGTTGGGGATTTGATTCAGGTGCAACAGGCTCTTCTTAACTTTTTCTTCTTATTATTATGTGCCCAGTTATTTTTTAAATGCATACACAAACATGTGTCTCCCCTGATGTGAGATTTTCCTTTTAATGCAAACAGGCACCCCGTTTTAACAGTAAGCGTAAATCCCATTTATTTATTTACAAGCCATCTTTGTTGGTGTGTTGTCGTGCTTTCCAGCACTTATTATGCAGCCCATTTTTGGCTTTGGAAAAGGTGCTGAGCTGGGAAGAAGAACGAGGTAAAATTCTGTTCAAATTGCAAGACAAGACACAATTAAATTTTCATGCATATGAAGCCTTTTTCAGCCACGGAGTGAGAATTACACTGTGGAAATGCCATTTTCAATGGGGGCTGTATGCACCTTATTTAATTTGAGCTTCCCAGTTGAAGAGAAACATATTTAGGTTCTGCCTGGAAGCCCTGTTCGTAAGTCATTAAGTGTTAAATGTAATTACTTTCTACTCACGCAATGACAACCAAATGGAACACGACAATAACTTCAGAGTCACACTGCCATACTTTTTTGGATAGTCCAATGCTAGCTTATTATCAGCAATCATCAATGACATAAACCAAAGGGACTGATTGGAGATATAGAAGTGTGACAGCTTGGCTTCAGTTCGCCATCAGTTGTAGTGATAATCTTAAATTTGAGTTTAGGATTAAAAGATATTTCTATACATTCACTTATTTGCTTCCCACATCCAGGATTCATCATTATTCATTTAATCTCCATGTATCTATAAGGAGATAGTTCTGTTGTGTGTTTAGTCTTAGATCAAACTAAATTTCCTCTTTTTTGAAATTGTTTTATTTTTTACTTGTACCAGATTTCACTCATGCACAGGCATATGGCTAATGGAGTGCAAGCATGTGAACTGTGCACACATGCATTTCTATGTACACATGGAAAGTGCATTTATGTATTACGTATTGCAAATTTCCCCTTGTGGGACAAATAAAAGATTTCGTACTTATCTCATGTATGTGCACTTGTGTATTCATGTAATTTTCCTCCTCACCTCCAGGATCCTTGTCAGGATTGTATTCTAATGCATTGCTGCAGATGAGGTCAATGTCCACCAGGAAGTCCTTCACTGTCAGGTACTGGTGGGTGTCAATCTTGGTCATGACAGTGGACAGGTCCATAGGCTGCCGGATAACCTCCAGGTAGTCTGACACCTGACACGCAAAAAACAAAGTTCATTTTAACAAAGGCCTAAAACTGGCTTCGTGAAACTATCCCAGAACCACTCCTGCATACCTCCTCAATGTCAACGGGCTTGCTGAAGATGTTAAAACGTTTGTCAGTGGCCAGGCGCTTGGTCACGTCCCTGAGAAAGAGCCGGAGCTCCCGTAGTGTGTTTTCCTCCTGTTCAGCCAGGCGGCGCTGTTCCTCTGCTGACAGGACCCTGGGGCCTGGAGCCTCCGCCACTGGCAGCACCTCTCTACACATCTCTGCTGGGACGCAAGCAAAAAGAGTTGCAGGCAGAAACAGTAGGGTATTTGTGCGTAAAGTTTTACCATCTGTATAAGAAGGCCTAAGTATGTAACTCTGAGAGATCCAGAGACAGAACATATAATATTTGTGCATTTGCCCACAGCAACAAGATACAAAAGCAGCTACAGGCAAAAATCACTACACAAACAATGCAAATAAAATATAGCACATTGGTTGGAGGCGAACAACCAGACAGTCTCATATCAAACCTGATCCTTGACCATCTCTTTTGAACAGCACAGACAACAAAAATACTTACCCTGGGAAAATAAAAACTTGTCTTAAGATTCTCGCAGCTGAAGAAAATAATACAGCTACGCACTTTACCAAACACTGGTTTTGTAATACACCAAGGAAAAGCCTCTGGCCAATGACAGAGTGATGAAGCAAGGCAAGCAGATATCCACTCCTGCTCTCCCAAGGTACCAGTCCTCGCCCAAGGCATCTGCCGACATCGTTAGGAAGGTTCCACAGCACCTTGGGCTGCTCCACTCACTAGAAGCAATCCAAGCCCTGATTCTAATTATGGCTAATAGCGGCCGGGCCCTCTCATAGCAATTCCTCTCCCTGCTTTTCTGCCCACCTCTCTGCTGGAAGCCAGACTGCTGTCTTAGTCAGGCTGGGACCCCTGAAGTGCACGGGGCGAGTAAAGCGAGGGACCCCTGCCTTGCATCAATGAGGAAACTATGGATGAACGCTGGGCCCCATTTCCATTTGAAAGCTCTGGTGGACATTTCTCTCATATTGAACCGGAACGGAGGGCTAGGGGAGCACTGAGGACTGGGGCAATGGCAGTTGGAGGGGTGGATGGCAGTGGGGTGGCTGATTTTGATGTGGGTGAGGAATAGAGATGTCCAGGAAAACAGACTTCACACTGAGCCAATTTTACACTTGTGCGTGCAGAGACCGTCAATATTTCACATCTGTACAACTCTATCTTCAGTCTTAAATGAAATTAAAACAGATTCTGAACATGGCAAACATTTAAGTCCGCTGTGCAAATGCAAATTAGGAACGTCCACAGGAGGATCCCTGCTCAAATGTACCAATAAAAAAACATCTGCTCCTCCACCTTTCACTGAATCCGAAGAGGACAATGGGAAAAGTGGAGGACAGAGCGAGGGAGTGAAGAAGCACATGTAGTCAACACTGCCCTCTAGGTCCGACGGCAGTGATGAGTCATAACTGTCTCACTCTGCATGTGCATCCCTCAGCAAATACACAGTATAGTATATAGTAAGTACCTGGATTCCTGAGGCGTGGTGGAGCCCTGGCTGCTTGGACCAGCAGGAGGTCAGAGAAGAAGCACCTCCTGTCCTCTTCTCCTGGAGGGCAGAGCGTCACTACCTCTCCATACGTCCTCTGGAACATACTTCTGACCTGTATTACAAACAGTCAGGTGGTTGTTAGGAATTCAGCGACTAGCATCATACGCTGCCACGCCTTACAAAGAACAACCAGTAAGGAGGCCACTGCACCGAGCTGGATTTACACTCTGAACTTAAAATTTAGAAAATTAGGGTTATCACAATCAAACTATGGTGGGAGGATGATCCCTCAGGATTTGTCCTTTTTCTTTCATTTGTTCATAGTTCAAAACACTAAATCTAACTGTTTAGTTTCTTTATTTCATCTTCCTGTAAAATTAATCAAGTCTGGAGAAGACTGCATTTTTTAAATACACCCACTGTGTTGCACTGATTACTTCAATTTATGTTTGTCACATAGCTCGTAGCCGATGTGCCTGTTTTCATCAGCCACAACATCAGCTAAAGCACGACTGAGCACAGCAGAAACCAAGAAGTTCAGGATTTAGTGAACAGATCTAAGACCAGATGACACCTGATCAAACTGTGAACCCCACCCCTTAACAAAAATCACACTCACACACGCTCAACCTTGCAACATCAGGACAAAACAGCTTGTGAATGCTGGTCTAATGGCCCTGTGGATTGATGACGGCATAACCTAATCAAGCCCTGATTAACAAATGATGTTGGAGCAAACGATGTGTAAGGGCCTCATTCTTCGTAGACATGATTTACATTAAATAACAACTTCACCACATTTGTCCAGTGCGTTTTGTAGTAATGAATAATGTCTGTAAAGTACACTCCTCTAAAGTATGGTATCGGTCTGCAAATAGGAGCCTCTTTCCAGGTACCGTAATGTCTGTTGTGCGTGTATACAGGGGGCTACATGGGAGCTTCAAAGATCCCAGTCTGCTTCCGTTCTGGAGCTCAAGGCCGCTCCCAAAGGCAAGCCCCGTTGCTGACTAAGCACCTGCCTTCCACTTTATATCTCCCCCCATCTGTCTTTCACATCGATCCTCTCCCATACCCATGACATGTGTGTTCTCTCATTCTCGCTGCATTGCCTTCTGTTCTCTTTCTTATGCTCCCTCTCTTTCTCTCTGGGTTTCTGGCTGCCTCTTCACAAGAAGGGAAAGGAAAGGAGGAATGGAGTAAAAACAAGGTAGACAGTGGGGGAGCCGCAGACAGTCAGAGTGTATGTAGCACACAGCAGGTAATGATTCTTAGTACTTTTCATCACGATAAAGGCTGCAAGGTGTTGACACAGGGAGGGATAGCAGCAATGTGTGAAGAGATGGATGGTTAAAAACAGGGAGGGGGTACGGAGGAACGTGCAAAGAAAATTGGGGATGTCTCGTTTGGTAGAGCGACTATAAAACAAAACTGGACACCTGTTTCGCTGGTGTGATCAATTATTAACTGCAGAAACTGACTTAAAAGCAAACTAAAGACACATCTCTCTGACTGCCTGACTGTGCCCCATTACATCTTTGTCTCAAATTTCTTGGAGAAAAGGAATCACTGCTGCTGGTATGAAATGAGACGGTAAAACACAGCTTGAGTGAATAACTCTTCATATAATTCACATAAAAACAGCTATTGCTGAGACACCTTCCTGGATCACAACTGTCTAAAGATGGTGCCTTAATTCTCCCAGAAACTAGGAGGGATCCTGCGAAGAAGTGCTGTAAACGTCTCGCAATAAAGCACACGAAAATATGATACTGACGCCTGGACAATAACGTACACACAAAAGTCCAGCTGGTGACAAATGAGCGAGGGAGACTGGAGAGAGAGACTGACAGAGATTTCTGTGGCGTCAGCATTGATGTAGATGCTATATGGGACTGTCCTGGTGAGGGCCCGAAGGCTAAGCCCTCAATTTACTGCTTGATTTATATTCTAACCATCAGCTATGGTCATGAGCTTTAGGCAGTGACCGAAAGAATGAGGTCACAGACAAAAGCAGCAAAAAGGGGCACAAAGTAGAAGCGCTGCTCCTTTGCTTTAAAAGGAGTCACTTGAGTTGGTTCGAGCCTCAGCTTCTAAGTTGAGATTGCTGCTTCACACTGGAGGAATTCCATCCCATCTGGACTGGGAATACCTCAGGATCCCCTGAAAAAAGCTGGAGGATGTGGCTAGGGAGAAGAACTTATGGAGTACCTTGTTTTGCCTGTTGCCACCGTGTCCCGAAACTGAAAAAGCAACAGCGAATGATGGATGGATGGCAAAAGCTGTTTAAGTGCACACCTTGTCAAGCCATTGCTAACTTAATGTATATCCGCCCAGGAAAAATGACCAGTGTTGCTAAAGTGCACTGCTTTGAGAGCTGCTTTGGACATGCAGAACAAGCCAGAGCTGATGCACACATGGAAGTCTTTTAAGGGTTTAGTGTACGTCCAACAGAGTGCTTGACAAACAGGGTCTTTTATAAAAAAGCGTGAGAGGCACCTGTCAAGGATATATCAGGCAGCAAGTGAACAGTTAGTTCAAAGAGGCGACGTGTTGGCATGGAAAAAATGCCGAGCGTAGGAACCTGATCGGCTTTGACAAGGATCAAATTGTGATGGCTAGAAGGCCGAGTCTAAAAGTTGCCTGAGGAAGGACAACCAGTGAGCTGGTGACAGCCTGCCCCCATGTCTGATACAACAGAACTGTGGCACACACTCCTGAAAATGTTAACGCTGTGATAGAACAGGATCAGAGCAGAGTGCAGACCAGTCAGGCTGCCTATGCTGACCCCTGTCCACCACTGAAAGGCATACTGATACCCACATCACGTCGTAGTTCAGGCATTTCCAAACATCTATCCATAAATAGACCCTCCTGTTTTCCGGCTCTTCTTCAGTTGGAATAGTAACATGCTTGATTCCTCTTAGAGTTGGCTGTTACAAATAAAAAACCCCACAGAAACACTCGCGACAGCTAACTCTCACACATTAATGTTGCACTTTTCCTTATTATGGCACAAACGCACGCCACCTAGTGAAAATTAGCTTGAGACGCTCGCTCTCATTGAGCGCAGTACCAGAGCTGATAAAGTTAGCACTATTAGATCTCTCTTGAGCAAGAGGTTTTACATCACTGATTTTAATTCTTACATGGTCTTAGATTTTTATTTCTGCTTAACTGCTTTACTTCAGAAGCGTCATCAGAGTCTTCTCCTTATTTTGCCTTTTTAAAACCAAATACACAGAAATCAAAAGGGGAAAAGTGACTGCTAACTATTTTTAACAGCAATTTTACTTGCACTTTGTGTTATTTTGGCATTTTACTAATATTTGAATACTTAGCAATGTTGATCACATGTACAACAAGAACACAAAACGGGGTCCTCATTGTAAAACTTTGGTTTGCTTGTGCTGTACGTATTCTTTACGTGCGCTGCTTTGAATAAAAGCGTCTGCCAAATGACATTGTTGAATTGTTGAGAGATCACATTTAGTTGCATTGTGGTTGAACATGCAGTTCAAGTGAACTTGCGATGCTTCAAAACACACATCCCAAAAAGTGTTCCAGTGCAAAATGTAAAGAGTGCCGGTACACCACCTCTCTCTCTCTCTCTAACTGCAGTAACTTCACTCTTACAAATCACACGTTCTAGCAATTTCCATCGGTCCTCCACCAAGAAGAAAGTCAATCTAAGCAGAGTGAACGGCTGTTAAGGGAGGGAGGGAGGCTGTGTAGTTGGACCCGAGCCTGTAGTGTCAGTTTTGGCTGGGGAGGGCTGCTGTCTGTTCCCTGCTGAGGTTTGGAGCTGAGACAGCAGCTGTCACTGTTTTCTCTGTGCCAAAGAGTGAAACAACACTCTCAGAGATAGCCAAATCACTTAAAGCACCATAGACTGCTGCACGCTCCTGTCTAAATATTAAAACCAAAACTCCTCAAACCTTGCTGAAAGAGGCTACAACAGTTCTAGCAAAAAGGTCCAAATATTAGACAAGACAAAACTGCTTTAACATGTAAACAGCCTGAGCTGCATTCTACACATTCAGCAAATATCCTGCAGATCATAACTGTTTTTTTAATCAATCAGGGGCACTGTTTGAGTGGAACCAAAGCGCTGGGTACATAGTTACACCTGCAGCATATAGAAAATCACTAGCAGAGGCAGGTGTGTGGAGCTTGAAAGCCTGTCTAATAACATAATAACACTGATTTAAACACATCCCCCTCAATGAAAACCAATAAGCATAAACTTATAACCTGCTTGAGATAATTAATCCATCACAGTCATATTACTATTTATACCACAGCTGACAGTGCTGATTTATTCAAACTGTCTGTTCTGGTAATTCACACGGTCACAGGAAGCTTCAGCACAGTGGCCTTGAGAAATGTCTCTCCAAATAACCAGAATCACAATTATCAGAGACGACTTGATGATCCATTGAACAGCAGCCTTATCAAAACGACGTCTTGTCTGACAGGGGTCAAGTGCAGCTACATGTTTAAGACACTCCAAAGAACCTTCAACCTTCGATTCTATTACAGAGCAGCTAATCCGCTAAAAGTTTGGTGCTGCTGAGAAAGACGGCTGATTGGACATCTAACAATGAGAATGTCAGCAGTGAAAGTAAACAAGATAAGGAGTTATCTTGAGTTACTCTTCAAGAGTAACTAAAGCAGCAACTGGGCAGTAGTATTTACATCATTGTCAGTGTAAGAACAATGATTTGCTTTTAAATGGAGCTTTTTCGCAATATAACTGCAAACAAAGTACATAAGGAACTGATTACCAGCTGCAGTGATGCAATCACGCTTAAATGGAGAAGAACTCACAGGAGAAAGCCACCATAGCCTAAGGACAGCCTTGATGCCATCATGCTGGCTCCATGTTGACTTGAGCACAGCATTAGTCCCATCATGTGCTTCCCAATTTCCCGGGCTGCATGGCTATGTGTTCAATGACCAAATAAAAGGTAATTTGACAAAAGAGATAAGAAATGTAATTGCCAATCCGACATGGTTTCAGCCAGTCAACCAGTATCTAATGAACAGCAATCTACCATTTGACAGAGGCTGAAAGGTCTGCGGGGTGTGATTACTTCCATTTTCATAATCTCCTAACACAGCATGTGAATCAACGAACATGACGCAGTTAAGAAGTGTAGCAAAAAGCCTTAAAGTAATGTAAAGAATGGGGGGGGGGAGCTGTCAATCACGCATAACATAAAGAAAACAAATAATGGTGAAGGGAAGAAAAGCCAACTGGAACTATGGAGGTCAAAAGAGCTGAGGACACAACAGGCGCACCAGCCCATGGGTGTCATTTGTAAAACAGGCACACAGTCCACCCGCACATTATATGGATCAGCACCACATGAATGCTGATACATATAATTGAGTCTAGTAGTGGTACGTTACAGTGACTCATACCAACAACTAAGAAGACACAAGACGAGGAAATGAGGATATGGCGAGTAACGATTGTGCGAGAGATGTGATTCGCTTTATTTCAACACTTTGCTAATTCACACAGTCCATGTGTGCGTTGGTGGAGACGTGTCGGGGTGAGGTGACTGGAAATGGCAGAGTGTGCCTCCAGTGCTCTTTGTTTGCCTTACAGCACGTGAAAGTATTTTACACAGAAAAACTATGTGAAAATTAAAAGCATACTTAATGTGTATGTACAGCAGAATTGCTGGCTTGAATGTTTATGATAACATATAAGCATGTAAGATGCATCTTTAGGTGTAAAGTGTTGCACGTGGTTAGAGAGCAGGCGCATTCTCCCGTCAAGTCTGTTTACGCAGATCACGAGGTTTAGGCGGCAAGTGGCGTGAGCCTCATTCAGGCCCCTTTTTGAACATTCGCAATGGTTATAAATGAGACCCCAGGTGCCTCAGTCCTAATGAGTCAACTACAGAGAAAGAGGCATCCAGAGAGTCCCTCTCTCCTTGGAACCTGGCCAGGGTTGAGGGCCTTGCCAAAACAGCAGCCACACACGGAGACAGAAACCGGGGGGAAAAAAAAAAAAAAAAAAAAAATCAACACAGTCTGCACAGGCATATTGACATGGGGTGTGTGTGTCCTGGGGTGAAGACATGGGGCTGCCAACCCCCGGACCTAATTAAAGCCCTTCTGTTGCCTGACTAGAGAAGACCCTCCTCCTTATTTGTCTCCATCTCTTTTTTCCCATCCAATTTTCTCCATTTCCCCTTATTCTAACGCAATCCCTCTCTTACAGCCTAACCCACAGCGGGTGGTCTCACTCTGCTTTGGCTTTCAGAAAGAGAATAATAAATCCAAGAGGAAGGATGAAGGAGCAGGGGAGGGAATACCCAGGGAGAAAAGTGGGCAGTGGGATAAATGACAAGAAAAGGGAGATGGAGCCAAAATAGATAAAAACTCTGTAGGAGCAGATGACCTTGACTGTGACACACTGTGTGTAGTCTGCACTAGCGCTCCTGAGTGTGAAAGAAAGAAAGAAACCCTTTGAATCATGCTTTGGCCTCCAACAGCACATAAAAAAGGGACATCAGGTTAACACGCTCCTCTCTCACACAATGGAAGCAATTGTATCAACAGCACTATGTAACCATTAAATAACATGGCGCAGGCAGGTGTACACTGTGTTCTTACCTCGTCTGACAGCTGTGAATAGTGAGTTTCGGCAGTAGCAAGGATAAGGACAGGGCTGAAAGAGGGCACATCCTGCAGCAAGGTGAGGAAAGTGCTCTTCACAGTGTCACTCACTGTCTCCCACCACTCTGAGACATGTGGCATGAACACCACACTGGGCACGCTTCGCCGTGCCTCACGGAAAACCTACAACCACACAGTTTCGTTATTTAAATCTAAATGTTATCAAAAAACAATGGAACAAATCAGCAAACCTAAAAGCCAGCAATTTTCAAGATAGGTGTGCGTGTGTGTGTGTGTGTTACCTGAGCACAGGACTCCTCTGGCGTCTTAGCGCTGACGGAGTAGAGAGTGGGCAAATCCAGGCGGTGCACTGGCAGCTTGTCCAGGTGGTGCAGCAAGGCAGGGGCCAAGTGGGAGCTCTGTCCTGAGCCCGGGGCTCCAGCCAGAAGCAGACGAGGCCGGTATGCTGTGGGCTGTTGGAGAGCAGAGCTAGAGACAGAAGGAGTTCAAAGTTAGTATAGCATCTAACACCTTATGGTCATGCTGTCATTCAAACAGCCTTGTCACAGAAGAATCCCTTTCATCTACAGTTTTCTTTATTTGCTGCAGTAAGCTCATGTTAAAGCATAATGCAAGTACTTAATAATTCCATTTTAATGTAAATGGAAGGTTTCAAGGACAAAATTAAGTATGTTACATCTCTGACTGGGATAAATGATCATCATCAGAACAGATTTTGCCACTCATTAAAAAAAAACCCCTGTGCTGAAGGGGAGTAATTTAACACAAGACACGAGTTAAGTGGTTATAGAGACAGTTGCAGAAGCTTGTTACAGGCTGGGCAAACCACCAACTGCCACCACACACAGACATGCACAGGACAGCATGCCTGCAGCAGGCGCTCTGCACAGAGCAGCGCAGTGCTATAAGCTCTGTGTCTGCAGACTGTACATGTTCCTCTGTTGCAGGTTTGGCAAATATTAGACGAGCCAGAAGTGATCTTGCTCTTACATTATTGGACCAGGTCACATGAATCTGAACTCCTGGAGATTTCGGCAAGCTCCCATTTTGGTACAGGTATTTAGATAATTAGGCCAGTTAACCCTGCCGTTGTGAGTGCTCCGATTTAGGCGGAGAGCCAATAGGCTTTAAGTGCTGTTTTAATGCCATTTAGTGACCATCCAATAAAGCCTTCCTGGACCTGGAAATCCACACATTTGCTTTGTGGGGTGTTTCTTTTATAATTCAGACGAACCAGTTTAAAGGAAAAAAAAGTTCTTCCAAGCGTATTTTGTAAATCTTAAAAGAGGGAAGGTTGATAATTTAGTATTATTTTGCATTATATTGCTTTTTGGTGTATCAATCAATAATGCAATCAAATTAACACCCGCAGTCATCCAGTCCATCCACCGTTCTCCATCGACAGCTGCTACCTGTCTAGACACTCTTTGTTGCTCATACCTCTTATTATACAGTCTGAGTTTAATGTGTTATATTTTAATTAAGGACAATCTTTCAAATGAGAAGACACTGCATTTGCAAATTAGTCCCCAATTCGGTGACTCTACGAAACCCAGTCACACTCTGGAGACCAGAGGTGGAGAATTGGCTTGTATATTGAAATAGACTGTCCGTGTCAGCATTAAGCATCAGCTATTTGATAAACATACACAGAACATTTATTGGCAGTTTCAGCGTCTTCGCCAGTTTACATTAATTTACTTTGTCACACATTGCAACTTAATCCCCAGGTGCCAATGCCCATTCTGTGGACTCACGAGGAGAAATGGAGGAAGGGTCTGTGCGTTGCAGGAGAGGAGAGCTGGCTCTTTGGGGATGCAGCAGGCTGGACTTCATAGATGGAAGCAGAGCCTTCCTCATTGTCATCGTCGCTGTACAAGTCCTCTTCGAGCAGTTGATTGTCACCGCCTGGCACGGAGACAAACACTGCTTATACTGCCTTGCACATGTACCATCTCACATTTCCTGGAGTTATTGAGTACAGTGGTGGCAAATGCACTTCAGAGTTTGTTTTTACAAAGTTAAACCCTCAAGGCAGCCCTATCAATGGCATTAATGTAGTCGTTTCACCGAAAGTGTGAGAATTTAAAGAGAGAGCTTATTAGGCAAGATCTAATGGGCATTTAAAGCGACACACCACCCAGGGAAACTCGGGTCATTACTGGGTGCCAGAAGTAAAACACTTGAGGGCAATCTCCCACTGGTCAAATGCTGCATTCTGGCTAATCTGTTGTAAAAGGGCTCTTGTTGACTGGAGTGGGCGCTGAGTTATTGAAGTGTAAGCAGGATGACTGGTTATCCAATCTCTGTGCTATCACTTCTGCGTTCTCAGGGGGAGTGTTTCACCACAGACTCTCTGCTCAGTGTGTGAGGGTGAGACAAAGCACTTTGGTAATAAGGTGGGGGGGGGGAACAAATGATCAAAAAGTGGAAAGTGCCAACAGGAGATGCACACTAACAAGTGAGACAGGAGGCAAGGGGGAACAGAATCAAGGTGGGAGAAGCTGCAGTAGGAACGTGAAAACAAATAATACAGCTGAACCATGGGCGCCTGGGCTCCCAGATCCCTACCATGTGTGTTGTCCCTGTCAGTACACTGAGCGTGGGGGAAGACTCGGAGCAGAGCTTTGAGCACCAAGGAGAAAGAGTTGGCCAGCAGGGGCCTGAGGGCGGGGGACAGGGCTCGGCCCGGGGGAGCCAGGGCCCTCTGGGAGGCTGGGACGATTATCCTCATGGCCTTGCTGAAGTCGCCAGGCCCCAGGACAATGGAGGTGACATCCAGCTTCAGTTTGACACTGCTGCCATAGATCTGGGGGTAGCGGCGGCGCAACGCCACCAAGGCTGCCTCTGTGCAAAGTGCTTTGATGTCAGCACCACAGTAGCCTGGGAGCAAGCCAGACACACAAAAGTTAGTTCATGTTTTCAAGCAGCACAGCAAACATGGATGTCAGCAAGTTAAATCCAGAATATTTCCCAAAACATTTTGTTGAGACCGCATGGTGCCACTTTTCTACACAGGTCTCTTACCGACACATTTTTCTGCAAGTTCATCTACAAATGGCTCAGCCAATTTGGGATTCCAGTCCCGTGTGTGAATCTCCAAGATGTGCTTTCTGGCCTGAACAGAGAATTTGGGGTGGACAAAGAGAAAGAGACACAAAGAAAAGCAGAAAAAGCAGAGTCAATACATGAGGGAGCACAAGCCCTGTGCAGCCTAATAAGAACAACATTTCAAATGCACTGGCAAGGTAACAGGTTAAACTGCCACAGCGGCTCCGGCTACAAGCAAACAATGTAAAACAACTTTGATTTAATGTGTCATTGATGTTGCATAAGACAGGAGAACAGAATCAAGCAAAGCATGACAACAATGTAAACCAAGCCACACCAGAATCACCATAATTAAAGCCATGTCTTACTCATACATACCTCTATGTAGAACTGACAACAATAAGAAAAAGATCAAAACTGAATGGACTGTGTGAGTGAGTTCAACTGAAGGGCTTGCTAACACTTCGGCACAATGCGCCCTTCGATTCATTGCGTCGTCTCCACAGGACTGCGCTTTGATAAGCAGACATCAAGAGCAAAGTGGTCTTTGTCGTGAATCAAGGGCAACGGTTTTCATCATCTTTCATCACATCTCCCTTTCTATTCAAAAGACACAGCTGAGCCAGATTCCATACAGGTTTCGAGCAGCTTGGGCTAAAACCAGGAGGGAGCTGAACTTGAATGTGTAGAGAGAATTGCTATTTGCACAAGAGCAAGGTTTTTAATCAGTCAGAGCTCACTACTGGTGAGCTTAGCCGGCAATGGCCTGCAGATTAGGCTTTGATTACCAATGATCCTACTGTGCCGACAAACGATGCAAGGCGACCCATTAGACAGGCTCGATGGGGAGGAGTCACCTACACCGAGCTGCTCATCTGACTCACTGTCACTTTATACACATGTAATATTGTTTTGTGCGTAGCAAGTGCAACATTAAAGCAATCAGGTCTGCGCAACAATAAACTCTAAAATTGATTTTTCATTTTCCAGAAACATAATACACATTTGCTTTGCCCCTTGCTTGCTCAATCAAATCATCCAAGAATGAGGAAATAAGACTTTTAGAGAGCGTTAACAGCCAGAGGGGTATACACTAAATTTGATGCAAGACTCCTTCTGACTAAAACACTAATTACTCCCACATTATATGATGTATCAAGCTGGGTCTGCATGTAGGTACAGCGTTGCATGTGCAGTAAGAGATCTGTATAGAGCATATTGCATTCTGTTACGTCATGGTTGGACACAGCTGGCCGTGTCTATGAACAATATTGATGTTTCACTCTATCTCACCTTCTTGTCGGGCAGGTTGAACAGAAACTCCCGGTCAAAGCGTCCAGGCCTCCTGAGTGCTGGGTCGATAGAGTCAAGTCTGTTTGTAGCACCAATGACCACTATCTCCCCACGACTGTCCAAGCCGTCCATCAAGGCCAGCAGAGTGGACACAATAGAACTGGACAGAGGGAAGGAGTTGAAGGGACAGAATGTAATACATGCTATTTAGTATGTAGCTGTGTCTAAAAATTACAATTCAACTGCTCCATTTCCATGTTGACTAGAGCTCCATGCTATTTATCCAGCATAGCAAAAAGAGGAGAACGTCTAACAACTCAAGTGCACACACATTTCATGTTTTGTATAAACTTAGGTCGAGAATTGTAATGTTACATTTCGCAGTCACAAATATTTCATTTCCTAGATGGCAACCACTTCCACATGTGTCAACTGCAAGCTGTGTTTGCATAATAGGATGCCTGGTACGGATATGGGCACATGTGTCTCTGATGTGAAGCACCCAAATCCATATCCAGCTAATTTCATTTAAAATCAGATGCTGCAGTGCCTTCAGCTGTGAACCTGCAGTTTCAGAAAACCTGCGCCACCCCTTGGCAAGGACAGAAACAGCAGCAGCAGATTAGATCTGAAGATGCAGGCGTTGCCAAGACAGCAAAAATAAAAGGAACTGCAATTTTGACAATTTCCTTGTTGCAATTCTGACACTTTGGCCACTGCATGTCACCTCTGTCAAGTGCAGCTGTTTTTGGGCGAGTAAGTTGTGTGAATTGAAGAAGGAAATTTAAAGATAAATTGGTGAGTCAGCGTTTCTATTTCTAATAAGCCAATTCCATAAGGTGCTTCACAATTCTGCAATTTTCACTTTGATAATTGAAGATATACAGCACAGACCAACTGCTACTGAGGTTGTTCACTGACAAACTGATACGGGCAACCTGACACTGACTGTGTATGAAAGTACATTTCACTAAGAAACACAGATTCAGATAAGTCATTTCCTTTGTTACAACCCTACCTGTGTATCTGGTCTTGCCTGCTGGAGCGAACAGGCGCCAATCCATCGATCTCATCAAAGAAAATAATGGATGGCCTCATTAGGTAAGCCTGGTAAAAGCAAACACAAGACCAAAACCAGAACATTATACATACTGAAAAGACATTAGATATATTCATTAAATTAAGAGTGAAAGAAGTGAAAAGGAATGTACAGTACATTTGTCATGTACAGTTTGATGTTTCAGTGGCTAGCACATAAGAAACACAGGAGCTATCCAGCCACAATGAGCAGTATTCACAAGGATATTGTCCACAAATCCACTTCAGTCCCACCAATGAGCTGCATAAATGTCTGACCTGGTCAAAGAGCAGGCGTAGCTGGCGTTCTGATTCACCGACCCACTTGCTGAGGCAGTCGGCTCCTTTCCTCATGAAGAAGGAAACCTTCCTGTCTCCGTGGCTACACTCATTGGCAAGCGCCCGTGCTACCAGAGTCTTTCCTGTCCCTGGAGGGCCATAGAACAAACACCCTCTGAAAAGAAAGGGAGAGGAAATGGAAACTGCTTATTTCCTATTGCACTGTAACACACTTTTTAAACACAACTTAATAAGTGACCTCTGTGACACACACTGTCACCTGTAAGGGTCTTCTCACCTGGGCGGCTGAATCTTGAACTTCTCAAAGATCTCAGGGTAAAGCAGTGGGAACACTACCATCTCCTTTAGCGACTGAATGTGATTACTGAGGCCACCAACACTGTCAAATCTCACCTGGGGAGAAAAAACACATTTAATGTTAATTTGTGAAAAGCTGAGGAAATCTGAATGAAATGGCAACGTAACCAAATGGTAATAACAGATCTTTAAAGAGTTGCTTTTGTAGATTTCCAGCTTTTAAGAATTAAACTGGCTTATTAGCATTTCCACTCACTGAGCTATCAAGGTTCATGGGATCCACATCAGCCAAGCTGGCACCCACTTTCACTCGATCACGCAGCACACCGCTAGCCAGGTCTTCTGCTGTCAAGTTCATGGGCAAACATCTGTGGGAAAAAGAAGACTGACATAAGAGACTACATTTGAAAAGTACAAATGCTTCACACCCACAAGGGTAGTCCTAGATATGAAAAAAAAATCCCACTATAATGGAAAAGTGTTTTGATCAAAGCAAAAGCCCAACAGGGGAAGATGAAAGAAAGATTTAAAAAAAAAAAAAAAAGGTAGAAGAAAGAAGGCAGCGGCCGGCACCTGTTCCTGGCCCGGGTCATGCTCTTGCTTTTTCTCCGCTCAAACCGCTCTTCATCAGAAGACGAGGTGGTGTCACTGCTGTGAATGGCGTGTTTCTTCACTCTGGAGAAGTGTGACAACCTAAATTCAGTCACATTCCTTAATCAGCAGATACCAATGGAAGTGTAAAAAACTTTTTATAGTCCCGGCTCTGACTTCGTCAGTCATGGTAGTGTAAAAGCGGCTCGGGAGTCACACATTGTAACGCTTTAGCATCCGATTTGACTGGAATTTCGCACAAATTTCTACCAACCTTATATGGCTTCTTCTTGCTGGGGATCTGTGGGTGTCAAAAAGTGAGGGGTTGCTCTGTTTTCTGTTCACGGGCTCTGAGAAAGCAAACGCAAAGCAACCAGTTGTCACACATAAATCCTCTAAAACAACCCCAAATAGAACTGGACAATAGATATTGAAAAAAGCCAAATAAAATGCAAAGGTTTATTCAAAAAACATCTGCAACGGGCAGTTACCGATAGGTGGTGCCTCATATCTCTGCACTGTCTTTCTCTGCCTCAGGTTGTACGGTCTGTCGTTCTCCTCCCCCGGCTCCTCCGCTTCATCCCCTTCATCGTCTTCATCGTCATCCTCTGCGTCCTCCTCCTCTTCCTCACCGTGAGAATCTAAAATGAATATTAAAACTGAGCTTCTAAAACGATTCACAAAAAAACCACCCGGCAACCAACTCCAATTTTATGGTTTGGTGGATTCTGATAAAATGAGGTGGTTCTTAAAAGTTTTCTCTCTTTTATCACTGATTCATAAGTAGAACATTAGTGGGAGACTGACCTTCCGTCCCTTCCTCTTCTTCCTCCTCCTGCTCAGTTTTACTCATAACTTTGTGGTGTGTAGGCATGCTAAAAGTGCTCCTGCGCATGGATTTCCTGCGCTTCACTCTGGAATACATGTCCATGTTTTCCTGGAAAAACATCACATTTACATTCACACGGGCTCATCGGGCAGTGGTTCTGTACCTTTCTGGCTCTACGTTGTGTGTTACAGCAGGGCCGCACTCACCTCCTCAGTGTCGCCGGTCCACATGCGAAGTCGCTCCACCTCACGGTTTTGCCTGATGCTGCTGATGTTGTCCATCTCCTGAAGGACAGCCTCAGCAGTGCTGCAAGCACACACAGACACACACAAAACAAGGAATATGAAAAACTGAAGGCACCTTTACATGAGTGTAACACGGGTGAAGAATTCTTGTCTAAGAGGTCTGTGATCTGTCATGTCTGTACTGCAGCTGCGGACGGTGAAGATTTCTGTAGCCTCATATAGCCTCTTTACTCTAAGGCAAGGGATCTGACAAAACAGAATGATGATGGGGGTTAAACGCTGACATTCATCTCTAATTTGAGGGTGTTCACATCAATAAGTGAACAAGAGTGCAGGACTTTTCGCAGTTCTTTATGTTCCAAACGTGTCCTCCAACCTATTCAGTTATTTCACCTCTCTTCTTTTCTTCTGTTAGATGCTATATTAAAAAAAGAAGGGTGTCAGTAGTGTGACTTCTAGCTACCTGTTGACCAGCTGGTCAAACAGCAGGCTCTGATTGAGGTGTTCAAATTGGCTCTTCTTCACCCGGCAGCTTCTCTTCAGCTCCACATGGCCATTCATGTGAGAGTGATCTCCCCCTCCGCTCTCCTCATTTCGGTGACTCATATGGGCTGCAGCAGCAATAAACATATAGTTAGGGACAAATTCCTTAATTGTATGACTCCCAAAGGCATATGTTTAATGTATGGCTTTAAAGAAAGAGACTAATTGAAGAGGACTGTCTTACCATGTCCATTTTGCATAATGCGAGAGGACAACCTAGAAGTAAAACAACAAATTGAAAAGATGAATGGACATCTGCATTGAAGAGTACATTTAATCACATAATACTGTTTCACAGCTTACTTTTAAGTTAGAAGACATGGCAGGAAAAGAACAAAATCTGACTCTAGACCAACTTTGTAAACTTTGTACATATGAAAAAACTAATACACTAAATGATCATAACACAACTGTTTTGACAAGACATTATTAGTGTTCAACAACAACATTATGCACATCACGGATGAGGAATAAAACAAAGGTCAGCAGCTGACCTGGTGCGGTAGGTGGGAATGTCCCAGCTGACCCGCTGGCCCTTAGTCTGAGGGGAAGGGGAGGTATCACTTGAGCTGGGCTCAGAGGCGGTCTGCCGGCGCGTCCGCTTGGAGGGGGGAGCCAACCTTGGGCTGCTGGGACTGCTCACATCACTACTGGGCTCCTTCTGTTGAGCAATTAAACATTACACCAATTAAAGAGAGGAAGAATGAAAGGACACAAGAATGACAAACAATCAGAGCAAGCAGGCAACAGAAAATAGAAAGCCTCAATCTATGACAGCCTTTTCACAAATATTTGTATAAAATAATTCACCCTATCAATCATTGCATAAAGCCAGAATATTAAGCATATAACAAGCAAGCATGACCACACCGCTCATGTACATTACAAATCTATGACAACATAAAAGACTCCAAGAATAGAAGGAAGCAAGAGCCCCAAATGGCAAAACCAGAATACAGTACTGTGATGAGACAAGACATCTTGTACCCATCTCCTCAATGTATTCTCTGAATCACAACAGAGCACCAACCAGACATATGCCCTTGATGCTCACGCCCTTCACAGCTTAACTTCCCTGCTGATATGAGTGTGTATCTCACTGTTGTCATAGGCAACTGTCTGCAATGCCTGCAGAGGGGTTTGTCAGACCGGCTGGGTAGCAAGATGCAGACAGCCTGAAAAGTGCAAGATGTACCAACAGCGAACAAATGCACAGCTGTAGCCTGATGGGGGCACCTGGAAATCATTCCTCATTTAAATCATTTACCAAACATTGTCTCAAAACCACAGCCAGCACCAGCAACAAGTTTCTGGGAAGAGGCTACATTCAGCAAACAGAGTGAAAAGGTTGGGAGCATAGTGCACAAAAACAATCAGACCTTTTGGAAACAACATTGTGAAAGAGTAATGTGAATCACTTTAACGGCTTTTAATCACTGAGCGCACTAAAGTGTGTCATTAATTCGCTTAGCTTGCAATCTAGACTGGACATTAGCCAGGAACGGCTTGAATTTCTTGAACCACAATTCAACAAGAAGTGTAACGGTTCGCCAAACTGTCTCATTAAAACTCAAAGAATGTGCAGATGACTATAAATAAACGATCAGATCAGTGAAATACATTGCTCGTCTACAATGAGCGTAAATAATGCGGAAACACGGTGCCTACTGCTTTGCATAATCTCAATGTTTACATTTTGAGACAAAGACTGTCAGACAGCTTGTAGGTCAGACGATCAGAGTACAAACTAGTCTATTCATTTAGAGCACAGTGCGAATAAGTACTAAATACTGTTCGGTGTAATGTTACAGGAGTGCGTTTGAAACACTTTTAGTAAAAGCACGCTATATATGGGTCTTTGGGGCATTTACTCCACAAAGTTCACCAAGTTCAGACTTGCTAAATACGGGACTTGAGCCAGTCAACTGTTTTGAACCTGGGACTCCCTTCCCCCACTCTAAGCTAGCTGTCGGGCTAGCCGTAACCAACAGACGCTAGCTTAACTAAAGCTTTATCTCTCTATTTGAGAAAATAAACACGCTAATACTTCGGGGACAGCGACATGAAGCAAGGCCAGTAGCCTCGTGTCAAACTCCCAGCTGTCTTCATTTTGGAAGACTAATTTACTGAGACAATGGTGAAACAAGTCAGCCGGGTAAAATAGCCAAACACAAAGGGAACTCAAGTTGGGGCTAGCCAGGAGTTAACATAGCTAGCTGGTAATTTGACAGCGGCACAATACGTCCAGTACGGGCGACACGCGTACTAGTGGCTGCATTCATGTCTTTTATTGTGTATCTGCGTGACTGAGCGGATGTCAAGTTCATTACCGCTCGTACTTTGCTGTGAATAATACATAATGTGGAGCACCTTGAGGCCACGGCTACAGCTACCTAGCCGACTAGCAGAGCCGGCTAGCTCGCCGGCAAAGAAAGGAAACCGGCTTACATGTTCCTCAGAGTTTCGCTCGTTTCTCGACGACGACCTAGTCCTCGAGGATATGAAGGGACCGCTCCCCGGCCGTGAGCTTTTCCTCGTGTTCACCATGTTAATTTTCCTTTTGTCTGCCCTTACTGAATCTCCCTTGCCGGCTCCAAACACTGCCTCAGTGAGCGCAGCATCGAGGCGCCATTTCTCTCTCTCTCTCTCCCTGTCTGTCTATCTCTCTCTCCCCTCCCTCTCTCTCCCTCTCTCTCTCTCTCTCTCTCTCTCAAGTGGATGTGGGTCTGTTTGGCAGGTGCATACATTTTTGCCAACTGGACTACCACCACAAAGAACCAGTAGCCCAGTAATCATATGAACACTATGCAGACAACACAAAAGAAACATTGCAATAATTGTGTGCTGTTGTTGTTTGTTGTGGGTTCTGATGTGCAGTTTACAGTGTGACTGTGTACAGCAAACACTGAGGATACAGAATACCACCAGGTTAAAAAGTCACACCACTACTCAAGAAAAACATGATCTTTAGGGAAAGTTAAAGGAGTCAGGCTGAGAAAAAGAAAAAGTGTGTCTGTAAACTTCAGTACACGATGTACCTTTCAGAAGAATACCATGTTCTAGCTTCTTTCATGCTTTTATATAAAGTTTAGTGCAGTGGATCACTCGCTGGCAGCGAGCAGCCTCCAGTTTATTGGAAAAACAGTTCCTTTCTTTGCAAAGTTTTTTTCCAAAGTGACAACTGCTTGCTATAATTCACCCTCCTTTCTAGTTTTAACATTAAATTGTCTGTTATTAAACTATATATACATTTCAAAGCAGGATTGTTTGCTCTAGAATTACGGAAAAAAATAGCAAAACCTCAAAGTCATTTTGCTGGGTAGCTCAGACACAGCCTGAATATTAATATTAAACCTTGTCTTTTTTTACTATAACCTTAAGGCACGCAATCTAAGTTATTGAAATAATGCTGTTCATTATGAGCTCTTTCTGTTTCCTGTTGCTCTTTTTGTAACCATTTGGTTTCCAGTACAGTAAATCTAAGGAATATAGTATAATAAATGTGAAATATCAGAATATCTGTAAGGCAGACAAAGAGAGTATGTTTTTGGTATCGTGGCTACTGGAGCTATAGCAGCATTTGAAACCTTTGATCATACCTTGAAGCAAATGTGAAATTAAACTAAAATATTTGCCATGAACTTCCTGTGATCCCCTCCAGTGGTCCCTGTGGGATCAGTTAACCCAAGTTCAGGGACCACTGCTGAAACCCAAACCTATGTGCGTGTGTGTTGACCAGACTATTTCTGGTTTGACTGCGCTCGCTGTCTGCTTTACGATTTTGGTTTTACGTTGTTTTTTTGTTTTGATTTTTGTTTGTTTGTTTCTTTTTTTTTTAAATAGCAAACTATTTTATTTTAGGGTGTATTATACACTTTGTGTGCACATTACACATGTTTACACTGAGTTTAGAATGGAATTTATGGCAAAATAAACGGGCTGATTGCCGCTTTCAGTATCATTTTGGAAACCCACTCTTGGACTAAGGCTGGGTCAAAGGTGACACAGCCAATGAGGGATCCATTTGAACTGTGTGATGTATGTGAAGGACACAGCTGCCCTTTTGTAGTTTTATGTTGCCTCCTCCCTGTGTATCTTTGTTAGCTATTTTGTATTTACCGTGGAAAAAAACTAATGCATATTCTAATTTTGCAATGGAATTAAACAAATAGCACAGGGATAATAGGGGATAATAACAAATATCATATTCTAATCACTGTCAGATAGATAGATAGATAGATAGATCACTTTCAGTTAGGATAACTGCTGAGAAGGCTGAGCTCAGCAGTAACAGTGTCATTACGACAAGAGGGCTCGCTGTACGGCGCTGTTACGTCACGCGTGCTGTATTGCTCAGCAGAAGAGACGCTGACTGAAACTTATGGCTGCAGATGTGTAGCCCGGGATTAACCGCGAAAACACGGACTGGTAAATCAGTATTTGACCTTAACCTTAATACGGGCATGCAAATGAGCATCTACTGTGTTTATATGCGTATTTATAGTCCATGTTGTGATACACAGGCCCTATGTCGTTGGCTCTGTGCGCGTCCATGGCTGTATAACGCCCACTACATGAGCCACAACGTTATCGTACTGGTCTGCCTGGTTGTTTATCGATAAGGGTTTAGAGATGTGTGAAAACCAGCAGCGGTATTTAGGACATATCTGGCCGTTTAACACGCTGACAGCGTAAACGCGAATCACAGGGAATACATTTACATGTTGAGCTAATAAAGGTTAGGCTAAAGTACACCACACTTGCCTTGTCTGAGGTGGCAGGCCTCGTCATGACGCCTGTCTTGTTCACTTGTTTGTCATTTTCTCAGATGGAAAACACAGAACGTCATGAAAGAGATTGACACTGTGGGGGGCGAGAAAGATGACAACTGGTAAGTCAACACACCGCCTGCGAGCTGTTCCGTTTTCAATGATGTCCCCTATATTTAGGTGGAGTAAATTGATTTTAGATTTCCCATGATTCCCATGGTCCTGCAGTAATGGGAGTTACTCAACATTATCAGTGTTACAGCAGTGCCTTGGTGTGAGACTAGATGTCTTTTAGATTCGTTGTCTTTTCCTGTTATTTCTTGCCTTTACCCAGTTAGTCGTTATATCCATATTACTGATGATAACATATGAAAAATCTCACTTTGTTAATATTTTGTAAAAGTACCAATAGTTGTCTTTACAAAATCAATATTAAGATATTTGCTAAACATTATTGTGATATATGATTTTGTCCATATCGCTCACACCAACCACTGGATTTTATCAACGTTAGTTTGCTGCGTGAAGCATCTAGAATGAGAAATCAATCTGGTTGGACAGAAGGTGTCCGAACTGAATGCTCAGTCTAACTTTTGGGGGTGAGAACTCAATATTGCATTTTTCCTGGACAATAAAGCCAGTGACTGCAGGCTGAATTCAATAAGACGCGTAATGATTGAGCATTTCTTGATGGGTTGTCAGTGAAGAAAATGAAGAGGAGGCTCCAATGAGGCGTAGTTTCTCGGTAGAAGACCTCCTTGATGAGGTGGAGAAGATCTGTTACGATGCCTCGGGGACGTCAAAGGTCAGACATGCATTCAACCTGCTCAATCTACATCCATGAAAATGTGCATTTTGCAACTGACACAGGAAACTTCATTTTTATTTATGCCGATAAGATTGTTGATTGTACATTTGTATTTGTACGGCCCAGGAATCAATGAATACTGTTACATTGAATGATAATGTCTGTCACTATCCAGTTATATGATGTTAACTCCTATGTGTCAGTGCAAGCCTACGTTCAGCTTCTTCCACATTTCAGATCATTTTGACCCAGGCTGATCAGGGCTTATGTTGTGACCTTCACTCCAGGTGGAGATGGTGGTGAGGCTGTGGAAAGATGGCTTCACTGTAAACGATGAGGAGTTCCGCAGCTACTCCATACCAGAGAATCAAGACTTCCTGGACGCCATCAAGAGGGGGTGAGTCCAATTGGACTAGGGAGATGTTTATAATAGTGTGTTAAAGGACACGATAATATCTCAGATGAGGTTGTTGATTGGTATTGGTGACAAGTGCTGAGACTTCTTGTTTGTCTCCCATCTCTCAGGCAGTTAAAGATGTGCCATGTTCGGTTATTGCAGCACATTTTATTCTCCAGCCAATCAAAAGCAAACAATTGAGCAGTATTATTATTATTATTATCATTTTTATTTCTATGATTTTGTTGTGGTATTACAATGCATCACTGGCTGTTCCTGTTGGCTCTTGGCTTTATTGAGAAAACGTAACTTGTGTCCATGACAAACAAGTGTGCAACCTGTAACTCAGTGACTCAGTGATACTATTTCTGAAGTTAATAAAAAGAATAAATAACAACCCCTCAATGACAGCATAACCCTGTGTCATGTAAGGGATGTGGGTATGATGCAGTTTTAATAGACGTGAGGTGAAGACTTGTTTGACTGAGTCATATGGGACAGCTGCCACGGGTTTAATTTGCAGCAGTGATTAATGGCAGAGTGATTTTCTCGTTAAAAGTCGAGGCCATAAAACAGAAGAGCACTAGGTGATGTCATCACAGGTCACATGAGAAGCTGGTGCCGGTCAAAATAGTTGTTGCCTAATTGTGTTTAGGTCAACGTATTGATTCATTGTTGCAGCTCTATACAGGCTAGAACTTCACCGACACCTTTCAGACTGCAGTGCTGTTCCACAGAAAGGACTGCGAAGCTACGGAATTCTAGAGAAATACATTACGTAAATACAAACGCAGGTTTCTGTTTCAGTTCTCTCTGCATGCTCACTCTCCCTCTTCTTGGGCCCTGAGTCTTACTCTTTTGATTCTCTCTTTCTTTCTGTATTTATTATCTCGGGAAGACTAGTTTTACATTGTTTAAATGCCGTGCCACGCAAAATTCATGGTGACAAAGTCAGACGATCCATGTTGAGGAATTGCCACAGTGTTGGTCTAACAGACATAACGATTTCTCTATACTGGATTTGTCTGGTGGATGATCAGTTTTCATATTTCCCTTAAGGTTATAATATGCAAACCCTTTTAAAGCTTCACATATTTATACTTATGTATATGCACATTATCTCAACTCTACAGAGAGAGAGAAAGGAAGCCTGTATCCAAAAGAATGTCTGTTCTTGGTTCAGTCTTAGAGTCAAACCTCATCAGTCCCCAAAGGGAAAATTAGCAGTAAGGATGTCCCTCCTACTGACCACAACCAGGCGACGTAAGATAGATAAAGCATAATGTTCGTTAGTGCTCATTTGTCATATTGATTGATCTGACTAGACGCCAAGCCTGGTCTTTAATTTGTCCCAGGGAGCTTCCGGCAGAGTGGGAGAGCAGAGCAGAGGAGGAGGAGCTGGAGATCAGTGTGGAGGATCTGACGGAGGAAAATTATGTTCCCAAGAAGAAGGCCTTTCACCCGTTCAGCGGCCGAGGATACCGACTTGGCAGGTAAGAGATTGTTGTTATAGTGTTACATTTAAAACATTGATACATGAGTTTTACTTCTCTAAAATAACAATTTTGTGCTTGCAAACATATTATAATGGTCTAAATAATCAACAGTGTAACAATGTCATGTCACTTGTAGTCTCATGCTCCAAGATACTATACCACTATATACCACTAGGTGTCCTTCTACATCCAGGTTTTAGTAAAAGCACAGGCAAATGTGACCAGGCAGACAGTGAGCCTGATAAATTGAATCCCTCAACATGTTCAGGACACCTCTGTGTGAATACTAAAATGTCCAGAGAGGGCAAAAACACCAGGTGTGAGTTTGGGTCTGCCTTCACTTTGGAGTAGGGAATCAATAAAAATACACAAATGCACATGCTGTGTGTACATTTAACTGGCTCTTAATCTGTTATTTATTCCTGTCCGCTCCCAGCGTTGCACCCAGAGTAGTGGCCAGGTCACCATCTGTGCACGAGGATGGAGAATCTCTTCCTATTCCCATGGTAACACTAGACCACGCCCTTCCCGTTACCTCCCTGCAGATCTGGTTGGCTGACGGCAGGAGACTGGTGCAGAGGTTTAACCTATCGCATCGGTACGTAGCGCAATGTCAAGGCCCAAACACGTCTCTCTCTATATCCGAGCTTGACATATACAATATCTACATATTAAAGACTAACTCGAAATCTACCCCCGCTACTCTGTCTGTCTGTAAATCCCCTAATCTCAAGCATTGCAGCGAAGAAGTAGTTCAAGGGATGACAAAAGATTTTTGTTTGTACTAGCTTGGGAGGTGGTGCGGGGGTTTGTTTGAGGATTACGTAATGCTTTGTTCTAGTCTGCTAGAGTTGAAGGCATGGTGCATGTTATATCCCCTGCCACAGTGCATGGGGCTGCAGAAAAACATAATCTGAGATGTAGCAACGGAGTGGATCTATAAAATCCCCAGAGAGGGATTGCGTAACTCGGATGCAGCATTTATATAACAGAGTTTGTAGCTTAAGGAGAGAGGACTGAGCCCCTCTAACCTTCAGCTACTGTGTGAGGAGTAGGGCTGCCATAGGATCGCTCGTGTATGATGGGTCGCAATTAATAATAGATTATGTTACTAGTATAGCGCCTCAGAGAGAAATTGTGTGTCACAAGAGACAGTGGAGTATTTTGCCGGTAATGCTTTGCTGCTGGAAAGGAACGGAGCTGAGCAATAGTCCCAACTATGCTTTTCTTGATTCTGTTTCTTAATCTTTAATTCAGTCTGTAATTCTTTTCCAGGATCACCGACGTTCAAGATTTCGTGGCACGCTCCCAGAGGAGCTGCCCACCTTTCGTCCTGACGACATCGCTTCCTTTCCGGGAGCTCAACGACAAAGAATTAAGTCTTGAAGAGGCAGACTTGGCCAACGCTGTCATTGTCCAGAGACCCCTGAACACACAGGCGCCGTTTGGACACTCCTGACTAAAAAGGGCCCCCGTAATTCACAACCATTTATCCCCTTCACCGACCCCTCACCAAGGCCTCCTATAACTTGTAATGTTTCTCTGTTCGGCCGTTTGTGCTGCATTTAATGATTGCGATTTCCCTCTACAGTTAATTAATCTTGGTGTGGGATTTGGTGTACGGCTCTGGCAGCACATTTTAGTCTGAGCCTGAGAGCGAGAGAGTGGCAACAAAAGCCCGACCAAAACCCAACTAGAGCTCGACCCAGTTAATGTAAGCTAAATTTGTGCTACCCTGTCACACGATTGTTGCTACCATGGATACAACTTGCCTTTTTTTTTTACCTATTTAAATGTGTGGGCATCTTGTAAATGACCGTCAAATTGCTGTTGTTTCATATAGGCTGTGGTTTTAAAGGGCACTCACACATTATGCAATGTCACCTGCAGTTAAATTTGGCTCTTCCACTATATGTTCACTAAAAGCAAAACTGAAGCATCATGACATGTAGGCTAAACAACATTTCTAGTTTTTGTCTGGCTGTCGTGCTCTGGTCGGGTATCCACCATCTAGCGGGATTATGCACAGTCTAATGGAGATGTTGTCAGTTCATTATCTGCACTGTCACAGGTGCTGCTGAGGCACTGTTGTCAGTGCTTGCTTTGTCTTCTTCCTCTGGAGGACAGTGTTTACCTGCCAACAGAGCTCCCTAACCCCCTCCAACTCCAAAAAACTGTCAAGGCAAACCAATTCTGTCGCCCGCGCAGATGGTCAACCATGTGTGTCCATCTGTTGGTCCACCACGTGTAACCCTTTCCCTCACACACACACACCCCCACACTCACACACGTACCAGCACCACCAGCACCACCAACCAACTCTCCAAAGTCTTCCCAAACTGTGATCGCCAGTTTTTCTGCACTACTTAAAGTGAGATAAGCGTTTATTTCCTAATGTTTACAATTATCTTGAATGAACAATTGATATTTTAATTGCATATTGTTCTTCTTATTTAAAACAAGAAATAATGACAGCTTGTTATTTATGCTGGTGAACATTTGCCTTTGTTTGGGAGGTGTAGGGTAATTCAGAATGTAAAATGTGTTGTTTTATTTAACTGCATCCTTTCAGGACATATCACAAATCAAGGTACAATAAAAATCCTCCTCAAAATTCAGCCTATTTTGATGATTTCGCCTTTGGAATCCGACAAAATCATGTGGTATTTTTCCAAAGCTAAAACAAAATTGACAGTTGCCTTGAGAAATTCACATTGAGACTTCCCAGGTGTGACGGTCTCTGACAGAAATGATATGATAATTAGGGCATCCTTTGGCTTCAAGTGATTATCACTATCACAGTGATTATGGCACGACTCTAAGCGGCACCTTATTTCATATTGGAATGCAACATCTGTGCTGTCATTACAGATTTAATGGGAATTTAGATTAGGGAAGAAAGAAGGGGCGAGTGACGTCAAAGAAGTCAGAATTGAAGGGATGATGACTTCACAGCGTTGACACTAATACGTCTAATATGGAGAGCATGTATCTGATAGTAGGAGGCGCAACCACAGTGATCACTGTGGGCAATAGTTAAAGAAATTGGGGCTACGCCACAGAACTATTCTGAAAAGAGGCTAACAATGCCATCCAGATGGGGTTAAGTAAAGTTGAATCCTTGCTCGATGTTTTTGAACGAGACCTCTTGTGTTCCTTGGCATGTCTGAGAACACGCATGTGCTTTTACACGAGTGCGTGCTCGCTTCTCAATCTCCGAGCTCTCTGCCTGGCCTCGGGAAGAAGGCGAGCACCATTATCCATCTTCAATATTTAAAGCAGTGGGAGGGAGGGCTGTGCAGAACAGGAGAGGGTATGTATTTGCTCATGGCTGAGGAAGAAGAGATGACAGCCTCAGGGTGGTCAAGGTCGGGGGAAGAAACTCTGGCAGCAGAAATATCTTGAGTAGCATAATCCCCTCTAAAGAATTACCTTTCTTTGAGGCCGTGTTGCACATTTTAGGATTTTTTACCTGAACGTTCAGGCTGATATACACCACTTGGTTGGCAGCCAGAGGGGGTCTGGCTAAAGAGTAAAAGACAGCACATTTCCTTTGTGCTACATATTTAATAAGGCTAAGCATGCAGGGAATTACTTTCCCTTTAACTCCCACATTTCCTTTCAGAATGACCCTTTTACTCGTGCAGCAGCCAACCTTTCATTTTGCACATTCCTCTTCATGCATTATCGGAAACATACCCATTCTAATGCAGTTCATATGCCTGACCTTTCTGCGGTGGTGCCTTTTTCATTGTCAGTAATGCGGTTTTGTTGGAGGGGTTTGCATGCTTGGAATTTATTGAGAGGTCAGGGTTCATCAGCCGAGGTCTCCATGATATGTTTGCTGTCATGCTCTGAGGAGAGGTTCACTGTGGAGAGTAAACATCATGCACCAAAGGAGCTGCTTCTGAATGCACTTTATGTCAGAAGTCAAATACTGAATGAAGGGCCTATAAAAATAACAGAGGTATCAGTGGAACTGTATCTCTTTGGCCAACCAGACATAAATGTATTTTCCTTTCTAAATAAAGCTAAGCTTAGGGTCTAATTGGAATCAGACAATGACAAATTAGACTGACGATGGCTGCAAAACATTATGAGAACATAAATTTAAAGGTCAGATCAAGGGGGATTGTTAAAGTCTGAATTCATCTTGGGCTTGAAAGTCAGTCTTTAACAGAAAGCCTGCACATGGTTTAAAAGGAGCTAAATAGCAGCATTAATCCCATGTTTGGGGTCTAAATGACTATTGTGTGAGAGCGATGCAGCTAGCAGCTGCAAAACAGGCTACATTGTAATCCTTATGGGCAAAGGGGACCCATCAAAGTACTGCATCCGCTAACACTGCTTGAGTTTTCCACCGATGGGCTCAGATTGTTATTTAACGTGACCAACCAGAAGCAGCTATCCCATTGCTCTGTTCAAACCCACCAGAAATACACCAGCCACTTGCTTCAAGATTTTTATTGATATTATTAGCTTAGAGGCTAGTGGTGCTGTAAATTCAAACAGAGATTGTAGAGTAGCAACCCTCTGTGCTGTGGGTTACATAGAAGAGATTAAGTAAAAGCATTTGGCGCAACATGTCTAAAAGGCTCCCTGTCAACATCACATTTGCTCTGACCCCCATGAGCGAATCAGGACCATGTATCCCAATTTGTGTTGCTTCCATTCTCTTTTTAATCTTGTTAGCTGAGTCCCTTCTTTTTCTAAAAGTGCAGTAATTAATTACTGGATTGCCCCTTTAAGTAGGCCTACCACACACACACACACACACACACACACACACACACACTGTGCCCTGTGTTAGAATGTCAGATGTTATATATCCAAAGCACGTATACATATCACTGAAAACCAGTTTGCAATGAGATTTCGGTGTACAATATTAAGATGATGATGATGTTTACGTGATGACGATGCAGTCTGGGAAATGTATAATCGGATGCTTGCGCGCGTGCTTATTGAGCTCTTTTCACACACACACACACACACACACACACACACCTTTGTCGCTGATTGTTCCGAGGAATGACACAGGTATTTCTCTGTGAGTGTCATTGAAACGAAACTGCATTTTAGACATTCCGCTTTTACCACACCAGCTTAATGACACTCAAGTGTGCGTTATGAGCGCGAGGACAAAAGGAGTGCACTAACAGGTTCATCCCTTGTGTGACCCGATTGTTACCAAGAACAGCTGTGTCGAGACAAGGTTAGATGTCAGATTTAGAATATCTGAGAACATTATTGTTTATCACGTGGTATTAAAATAGTACAACTTTGTTATTATCCCACAGAAAGGAACTGTATAAGCTTCAATATTATAGAAACATTATTATTGTTGCGTTGTTATTATCTGCGTTATTACGTAGGGTTTCGTTGCGCTGCGCTCCCATTCCAAAGATCACTGCTGGTGTCAAACCACCGCCTGCCCCATAATCCCCTCACAGATGCGCACACGCACGCATGCACGCGTGTCATATACCGTCACTGCCGCTGCAGGGCGCAGCTCCGTCACTGCAGACTGAAAACAACCGAGAGTGGAGACGCGCAAACCATCTCCATCCTCCGCAGTCTCCTTCTCATCCTGCCCGTCTGACTGACTGACTGACTGGAAGATCGGCGCACTGACACAACTAACTAACTAACTAACTGCGCCGCTGACAGCACCGGCTGCTTTTCCATCAACACGGGGTAAGATGATAATTGTGTTGTCTCTTTATTTGGAAAATAAGCCTAAAGGTTCTTATCAGGTGTGCAGAGCGCTTGTTTATGGATGCACTTACAGTAATAGTAAAATGAGGGCAGGCAAACACACTCCTGCACGGGACATCGTCGCATTTTGCGCCTCTGTTTCCTCAACCAAAGCCAGCTGTGCAAGCTGTCAACCAGAATGACATTTGACTTTTAGCAGGGTATATATTTGAAAAGGTTGCAGAAGAGGTAGAATATGTGTGTGTGTGCCTGTGTGTGATTTCTTGTTGCATCTGCATTCTGCTTTTAGGTGTGCTTCTGTGCATGCATCCAAAAAGCAAGTCTTTGTCTGAACTCATGTATGTGTGTTGTTATGTGCCTGCATTCCTGTGTCTGTATGTTGCAGTGCATGCTTGTCATTGAGTGTGTGTGTGTGTGTGTGTGCGCGCGTGTGTGTACGTGTGTTTTTTGCACATGTGTGCGGCACCGCCTGTCTGACTTTGCCCTTCTCTCCTGGCCTCATTCCAGAGCACAACAGCATGTGAATGGCGGCAGAAAGCGGCAGAGTTGTCACAGAGGAGCAGGAGGAGCTCCCAGCCTCAGGAGCCGTCACTCACATGCACCACACACACACCCGGAGTCAGAGCCACATCCAGTTTCACCCTGTGACACACACCACCCAGTGGCAGGCTCCTCGCACTCTTGCTCACACGAGGAGTCACAGTCACACTCACTTCAACGCTCCTTCACACACGCCATCGCAGAAGTACGGCTGCCGCCTCACACACAGCCTCTCAGCCATGACCAAGGGAGAGAGGGGAGCGCAGGGCTCTGTGGGGAAGCTCATCAAGCCCACTGAACCACTCTTCCCCAAAACACCCCAGCAGGTAAGATCAACTTCTTTTGTATTGTTCTCCAAGTTGTCATCACATGTATTTGAAATCATGTTGCTGACACCCTCGTTTGGGCACTTACTGTGTAAAGTTCCAGGCTCAGTTTGACCGTGAGTGACTTCATATGATTGGATGGAGAGGGTTGCAAAAGATGCAAAGTGTGATCTCTTTAGACGCTTATCTGTTCATGATTAATCAGCTGCATTGCTTTTCTGTGAACTGTAATCCCCCTGATAGTAGATTCAGTGCCTGGAAGTTGATTGTTTTCATTTGAGAAAGGTTGTTCCCATTGATGGGATGAAATGCCGGATGATTGCTTTCTTTTGTCTGATGCCGGCGATATCAGTGGACTTTGGTGATGAAGACTGTTGTAGTCGTGATAAACAGGATGCAGGACAGTGCATGGACAGCAGAAAGGGAAGGCATGCAAAGGTTACACAAATACCAGAAGACTGGGTTGACTTTCGCATCATCGTTTTGGTTTTATCTTATGTCATTTGGCTGTATGAGCGCTCCATGAGGCTAGAGGCTGATAAGTCAGTGAGTGTTAAGACTGATACTCTTCATGAGCACATGGCCCCCAGGCTGGAAGACAGAGCATGAAGCGTTGCCCCGTTATTAAAGCAGAAACCATGTGATACAGACGGTGTTTCGGATACTGTCCTAAAACAACACTATGGCAGTTTGTCACTCATTTTCTGTTTTGCTCCAAAGGCTCAGGGCGCCCATGAAACAGTGTTACATCACCGATCTAACCAGTTCCGCCACTGTCTCTTCTCTGCCAAACCTCTTTTTAATATGCAGGGCTCATTGTTTTATTTTGACTCCATGGAGTTGGATTTGACTCCTTCACCACAAAAAGAATTGTCACTTTTACGGATGCAAACACTGTAAAATATCAAAATGCGAGTGAAAAATATATTAATTCACTCAGTTGCTGCAGAGTAAAACTAACTGATTTAAGTCCACGGGACTTGTGAAAACATGTTCAATTAACCTAAGATGTGAAGTCAGTATATAACTGTAGCAAATTTAAGAGGCAGACCTAAAGCATGTGATTCACACTTTTGAATATTCACACAACAGCATCTTCTTCTGCCCATTTTGTGGACATTTTTTCAAAATTTGGATGCAAACGTTATTTTCTGAGCGTAGAGAGTTTTTATTTGCTGCAAAGCTCACACCTGTAGCTTCCTGTATTGCAGTTGCTACAAAGACGGGACTGTAGTAGTATTGTTGTTGTTGTTGTTGTTGTATTGTTTATGTTCGTATCACAGGAAACAGCCATGACTCATTATGTTGTAAATATACACAGCAAGCTCCAATCTTGTATTTCTTTCTTCAAACTCACGGAACATAACGTCCCTAATGAGTTTGACCCCTAAACAATATTCATGTTTCATAAAATGAACACTAGAAAACTAGAAACGGAAATCGGTAAAACTTAAAATTAAAATATTGACATCTAATGCTCATGGATTTGTTGAGTCATATCATACTTCTGCATGCATTATGTTGGAGGTATGAGGAAATGGCATGTAAGGATGCCTAAACGGGACACAATAGGTGAAAGAGGTTGGTCCCTTTGTGAATGAAAACACGCAATAGTCAGACGGCAAATTCCACACAAACCAGCGCTGAAGTACGCAGCTTTGCCGCTCTGACACTCATCCGTCTCTGGATTTTGGATGGTTTCCCTGCAAGTTTGGCCCACGTCGCCCGGGCTACCATTGACGTTTCAAGGGCTTGCCGCCATCACTGACATAATCAACTTTTCCTTTCAAACGCATAATCCATAATCTGAACTGACGGCACAAAGCTACTGTTTTCGTCTCTTATCACTGGAGCCCGTGACGTGACCCCGATACCCAGAATTGTCAGAAAATCCCTCAGCGAATCAACATTTAAACTGCTTTATGAATCCATTTTACCGGCTTAACTTGACAGGCAAACATTCAGCGTACACATTTTTGTTTGGAGAGTCTAGCTCAGCTGGCTCGAGATGTCCCCCCCCCGACTCTCCTTCCTTTGCTCTAGAATTATCCTCAATCCAGATTTAAATCACTCACGGCGCAGTTCAGACTCTCTTCATTAACTTTAGAGATTAGTCTTATCTGTCCTTGTCCCTTGTTTGTCGACAGTCTGAACTCTGCAGATGCTCCCTTTACTCTGAGCCAGTGTTTCTGCATGTGCGCGCCGAAATGGTGTGTACGTGTTGTCGTTTGTGAGTCCAGACAACAGTAGAAAGGGATATCCTGTTTATCCTCTTTGATGATAAGAAGCCAGCAATGAAAGATTGAGTGTTTGAGAGTTTGGAGGGAAAGAATAAGAGTTTAGAGAGAGATAGATAGAGAGAGAGAGAGAGAGGGAGGGAGCAGTTCTGGGAGCGCAGAGTATTTTTGCACATCATCAGTTAAGCAGCATTCTCCAGACACCAAAGACTTTAATTTTTCCCTCCAATTAGGGGTAATTGCAGTGAGAGTGGAAGAAGGGAGAGTTTTGAAGTCGGAACCGCCACGCAGCCTTTACTTACCTCTGACCCGCTTGTCTTGCGATTGAATAATTACACCCCTCCCTCCTGGTAATTGTCGTTCTCGAACCCCTCCATGTTTTGATGGGGCGAAAAACGGGGGAAGAGAAAACGTGAGTCGGATAATAACAGTGTGTCGGTCGTGGCTGTGGTCTCTTTGGTGATTTCCTTCTTTCATAAAGCTCTGAGGGGAGTAGCTGTGGGCCAGGCCTAGGCCACTGGATGTGGAGTGACACTGTTCAGTCTGTGTGTGTATGTGTGTGTGTGTGTGTGTGTGTGTGTGACACCAAAGGTTATACTGAAGGGAGGAACAGGCAAAGGTTGATATGTGTGCACAGCCTCGGAGACAGTCGTAAATATCGGGCTCCCCAGACTGTGGTGTCTCCTCTTATTCATGTGTGAAGATGAAAGTTTGCCCGTCTCGCGGCGCACACCCACGCAAACACACACACACACACACACACAGGCGCGCAGTCACGTGCCTGATGGTTTTAGCAGAGCGTGGTGAGGGGGGAAACGGAGCTGTGGATGACTCGGTGGGTTCCTCAGGCTCCTCCGTGTGCCTCAGTGTCTGCACAGACACACCACAATGCAAATAGCCAGCAGGAGGTCTCCTTCTGATCCTCTCTATTTGGCGCACGCACACACACATACACATACACACTTGCACATATTTTAACCATTAACATCTTGCTTGTCTGCTAGACTAACCTGCCATTTAAGGAGATGAAGATCCAGGCTGATTTAGGGTTGTTACTGTGAGACAATTCACGCGAGCGAGTGTAATTCATGAGAAAACAGATGTACACAACTGTTTCCCTCATGAACACATCTTCCCGAGGCCTGCATCATAGCAACATATCACAGCGTGACGCGGTAGCAAGCCTTGGCAAACACTGTACTTTTCTTTACATACCACTGACTCACTGAATGGTTGCAACATAAATACAGGAATGATTGCTGTTTCGGCAGCACCTGAAATAGAATTCGAAAGGATTCAGACTGTGAATGTCAGCAGCGTTCGCTATCTGTGAGTCATAAATCCGTCCTCATAGTTTAATTTGGGCTGTTTGAGAGCGACACACCTTACTCCTGCTTGGCGTGTCTGGGAAGAGGTAGTCTAAAGTTTGGGTAAGAGTTTGCACGACTCTTGCTTAAATAAATAACTCCACTTATCGATGGGAAGAAACTGAAATGAAGAAGAGCAATGTTTATCTGGATTTTTAAGACTTTACAGTGAATCTCATGGTCTTTTGTTGCCAGTGATATAACTGAAACTCACAGTTCATCGTGTCTCAGATTGACTCATCCGTGCTTATTGGCTGACACAGTGACACATTCTATATTTATGCAGTCTATGATACTGACTGACTTCCTGTTCCAAGTATGAGTCTGATGAAAGTATAAGCAATAAATGCATACTGACTGTCATCTAAGCATATTCTCCTTAGCCTTGACTGCATGCTTACATCCATGAGTATGTGAGTCATGAATTCCATAAATGCACAACCACCAGTTTGGAAGCAGTTACCTTATAATTAGTTTCAACTTCAGCAGTAGGCAGTTACATTGTGTTACATTGCCTTTATTTCACCGTCCTGCTCAGAATGAGGGTCTCCACCGGAATGCTTGCGGTGGGGAAAAGTTAATTTGCTCATTAGCAGCCTGACCTACAGGACAGCATCATCTTATTAAATCTGTTCCCTCCCTCATTGTCACCTCTGTCTTCACAGACCGAGCTGGGCCACAAGTTGTCGTTATGCAGTAAGCTGTGCTTTGCCATCGGCGGGGCGCCAAAGGAGGTGGCTGCCAGCGCCACGGCCTTCTTCCTGCAAATCTACCTGCTCGATGTCGCTCAGGTAATGTGTTCGAGGACAAAAGGAGTGCATGTGGCTCCTGCTTTGTGCTCTGCGTGTGTTTTTAACTCAAGTCTGTCCCTGTTCTGCTCTGCAGATCAACGCCTTCCAGGCCTCCATGGTGCTGTTCATTGGTAAAGCCTGGGGTGCAGTGACAGACCCTGTGGTCGGGTTCTTCATTACAAAGAGCAGATGGACCAAGATCGGCAGGCTCATGCCCTGGTGAGCTCCCTGCTCTCACTGGGAGGGAACCCCCCCCTTCTATTGCTTTTCTACATTTTCAAACAGGATTACTTGCTATTCCTATTTTTAAAATGTTGATGATAAACACCGTAGGGAAGTTAGTGACACAACAGAACATTATGAGAAATGACCGCTCAGCTCAAATTCAGGACATTTTATTATTTTATTGTATGACATTTTAATCAAAATACTAGATAATATCTAGTCTCATATTCCAATATTGGCAAGATGTTAAACTTATGTTCTAACAACCCAATTAAAGAAGGTATCTAAGCTAGTAAACCTGGGTGAAATGATCCTTTTTACACACGATGAAGTGCTGCTGATGGCACACAGAGGTGCTCGCGTAAAAGGATCGTCCCTCTTTCGCCACATTATGGAACTTTTGTTTAGGTTCGCTCCCACTCTCTCAGACATAATTGTGGCCGCTCCATCATGCTAATGTTTGTGCATACTCTAAACAGCAACAGCAAACCCGCGCGCTCCAGTTTCGGCTGCTTTCGAAATCATTCTCAGGACCAAGCCTCTCACCTGAGGATTGAGCTGAATAAATAGGCATTGTGCTTTAATTACGCAGCTCCCCGACGCTCCCTCTGATGAGCTATATGCTTCAAGGGCGTGGGCTGCTTTTTCGCCTTTTGATGCCAGACAACAACAGATGAGGAAGTTCATAAGCATTCTCTTATAAATCAAAAGCTGCCTGGTGACATTTTATTACATTTATGTAACACCTCATTTCACATCTTGGCATCATCTAGTTTTCTTTGTCTGCAAGATGTTGCTCGGTATCTCACGGCCTTTGAAAGTACAAGTTTACTCTGTGGCTCTGTAGTTGTGGATTACATAAAGCTACTGCCACCATTTCCTCAAATCACCATTTTCAGAGATGATTTCATAAGCGGATATGTGTGTTTATGCAGTGTGTGTCTTTTGAATACCCTAGCGTGACGCTTAGTGTAATTACACATCCAGTTTCTAATGCCTCCTGCATTATAAACCATAGATTACACACAAGCTGACAGTGCTGGAGGGGGACCAAGTCCACTGTGGCCAGCCAGCCACGCTCAGTACCAGACAGATGCTGATGGCTGTTAAATCAGCTATGATTACCCCCGGGAAGCTGTAGGTGTATGTGTGTGTTCTTGCTTGTGTGTGCGCCCATGTTAATACTTTGTGCGGTATATGTGGGTATTTTAAATGTGTGTTCATCGGTATTGTTGATGAGATTGCAAGACACTCCCTCCAATTCGGCCATGTTTGGAAAGTCCCGTCTGCCCATCCAACAGGAAGTGTCGTCAACCCCCCCCTTGGCTGTCACATCCACAGCCAGACATAGAGTGATTTGTATCTTTACCCTGAGTTCTTCAGGATTGGGTCATTTGGCCCAAAGCGCCCACTTGGGTGCTGCCCTGTTTGTTTTTTTTGGGGACTGTAGCGATGAACAATCTCTGTGGCAAGCTGAACCTTGAGAAAGGATTTTTTTTTTCTCTCATAGAAAACGCCACTTGGTAAAAGAAGCAAAGCAAAAACAAAACAATATTTCAAATACTTTCTTAAGGAAAGTGAAAGAACTTGGCCCCTGTGACCAAAAATAGACATGCTACACCATTAGACTGTTAATCTTTTAAACTTTAGGCACCGAACAGTTATTGAAATGAAACCACGTGGAAGGTTCAGAGTCTCTCTGTGGAGTATTTAACACTGTTTTTTTTTCTTCAAATTGAGTTTAATGAGATTATATATTTTTATATAAAATCTTAATTTGGAAAGTAACCACTGTGACATATGTGTTGGATTAAAAAGTACAGAATGTTCCTCTGAAACTAAGTGGAGTAGGAGTATAAAGTACTATTAAATGGAAATACTCAAGTATTGAAATTGCACCTAAGTAGAGTACTTGAGTAAATGTACTTTAGTATTCTCCATTAGTGGCGTACATGAACACAGCTTAACCCTAAATCAACCATGAAAGCACGCTCTCACCCACCGGACCTCTTCTAAATCCCCTCTGCTCCACTGCACATCAGCTAATTAAACATGCTGCAAGTGTCCCGAACAAGTCAGAGAGGAGAGAAGCGGCCGCGCCAGCCTCCTGTCAACCTGCTCTGGCTTAATTAAGACTGTGCAAATTCCTGGGACAGGTGTGAATGTGTATTCATGCATGTCCCGTGTGTGAGAAAATATGCGAGTGTGTTTGCGTACGTGCCTTTGTTGCCTCTCCCCGAACACAGTCATCTTGCAGGAACATTCTAACTGTCCCATTCACCGACCCCGGGGCCCTTTCATCGCTCCCATGACCAAGCGGTCAATACTGCAGCACCAGCGTTGTCACCCGCCTTTGTTTAAGCAAACAATCATGAGGAGAGTGAGGTGGGCTGGCTGGACGATGCTAGAAATGACCATTCCCCGGCCTCTCTCTACCTCTTTCTCCCACTTTCTGTGTTTATAGTTCCTGGTGTTGAGCAGGCCAGAGGTCAGAGCCACAGCCGTTTGTGTCACAGTCACCAAAATCCCCCCCCGGTCCTTTTTCTCCACCTGCGGATGTGTTTGGTTGTGCTTTTGTGCACAGCAAAACTGCATTTACTCTAAAAAATAGAGGCGGGTGGAGGATGTAGCAGTGTTTGCAGAGGAGTCATCGCGTTGATCATCCATAACCTGCCCTTTTTTGCTTCATTTTGAAACATGCAGCTGTTCACTTTAACCATAATGACACATGCCAGTTGTTTACTTATGAATTATACATGGCCCACATATCACTCCAAGTTGGGAGGAAAAAAGCACAACGCAGCAGAATTGCTTCATGCTGCGTTTGCTGCTTTGAGTGTGTGTTGCGTATTCATGCATTTGTGTGTGTGTGTGTGTGTGTGTGTGTTTGTGCGCAGATCCCTAAATGCTATGTGGGTTTGAAATATTGTGGTATTTCCCTGCCTGCACGTCCCTCCCAGGACAGATTCCTATCATACTGGGGCAACAACATAATCATTTAGCAGTTAGCTGAGTTTCGCTGTAACCTGCCAGATATATGGCCTGATTTTAACACTGCACTGATCTAAAAATTACATAACACAATCATCCTTCCTCTGATGTTGTGTGATGGCAGCTCCGAACCTTAACTCTCTGGAACAAAGGAAAACTTCCCTTTCTCACCCGACATATGTCCATGTTCTGTAGGATGGTGGGTTGCACTCCGTTCCTGGTGGTCTCCTACTTCTACCTCTGGTTCGTTCCTCCTTTCATCAGCGGCAGGTTCATCTGGTACCTAGGCTTCTACTGCCTCTACCAAACCCTCATCACTGTAAGTATCACCTCTCAGCAGCGCATTTGATGTTTAAGCAATCTGAAATGGCGCACGATAACTCAGCAGGACTTCGCACAGAGACGTCAAGCGGGAAACAGGAGATAAAAGCTCCGACTGATGCAGCTCATAGTCTACAGACGACGTTACATAACATGTAGATAAAATGCAGCAAACATCGCAAATGATAAAGTTTAGAGGGAAGATGATTACAGCCATCTCACGCCAGGCTCCGACAGCTCCTGGTAGGATTTACACTTTGATTTGTGAGACATGCAGCAGATTAGAGCTTGGAGCTTTTAGATACCTCACCTCAAAGGGGAAGTAAAGTTATTTAGGTTGCCTTTTGTTATTATGGTCCAGACCATTCATCTCTCTCCCTCTCTGCCCTGCTCTGCTCTGGGGTAACCCATATAACATGTGCTACAGAGCGTGTAGACCACTGCGGCCACGCTGCGGCGAGCTGTAATGGCATGTCATTCTAACTACTTGATAAGTATACGGTCAGTCCTGCCAGGAACCTCTCGCTGGGTAAATGCTGGTTACCACTTTTAGCCTCCCTTCATTGTCTGTAGATGTGTGTTTGTGTGAAGTTAGCTGGGAAAGGCCAGCTGTTATCATTCATAGGGTCACAGTCGGTAAACAGAGGTCGAGATACAATGCATCATCTGTTTATGTAATCAACTAATAATGGGTTTTTACGAAATTTATCAGGTTTCACTTCCATCTGTAGTGGACAGCAACGCAGGTTACGTTCTATAAATATTTGCATCCAGTAAAGGCCCCATAAATGACATGCTGTATGGAAGCAGTGGCGGAAAAAAACAAAAACAAACCCTTTTCACGGCCGTGTTTATTTTCGTCGTGGCCATGCATGCTCGTTTGGCCACAGTGCTGACTGGGCCCTTGTGTAAATTACAAAGTGAAGCCGGACTCGGTTTGCTCGCCTATTCTCTGGGAGAGGTGGTGAGGAAGGAGCAAACAGAGAGCTGAGGTTGGCCAACATGGAAAGTGCAGCGATTGCTTTTGATATATATACAGTGTGTGCTTTGCATTTTCACAGAAACGTGTAGATAAAAGACATCTAAAGATATCTTGGGTGTTCCCGTTTGATTGCGAGTCAAATGTTCAAAGGCTGTATGTAGACAAACCGTGCTAGCAACTCTCTGAGGACACAAGGCCTACTCCAGCACAGTGGTGCACAGTGGTGCGCTGATATACTCACAATGCCAATGCTAACATGCTGATGTCTAGCAAGTATAATGTTTACCACATTCACCATTGCAATTTAGCATGATAGCATGCTAATTTCTGGTAACCGGGTACAACTGATGGGACTGTCAAATCAATTTTGTCATGAACCAAAACATGGGACACATTTTGAGCAGATAACGGTGCTAGATGAGCGAAGTAATTACATTTCAACATAAAAGAAACATGTGTGCCATATCCTGGAAATCCCTCCAAATGTTCTTGAGACATTTCCTTCAAATGGACAAGTGTCAATGATGTGGAAAGTACAAAATTCTGTGAAATATTAATTGAGTTGTTGCGGTAATGGTGAACCGAGAGATATGAAAACTTAGAATCAATTGTTGGATTGCTGCTGTGCCAGATTTAGATGTATTTAGCTTTTACCTAAACTGAGACTTCTCCTTTCTCCTCCATTGCAGTGCTTCCATGTGCCTTACTCTGCTCTCACCATGTTCCTCAGCACGGACCAGAAGGAGAGAGACTCAGCCACTGCTTACCGTAAGGTCTTTTAATATTCAAAAAGCAGTCATTAATGCCTGCAGTGCTGAATTATTAGATTTTTCCCCAGCTCTTTAGTTTTTCTTGCATCAGTTCAGATCAGGAATGTGTGCATGGCTTTGAAGTATTGAAGCTGACAGCTGGATCTTTACTTGTATGATGCCAGGAATGACAATGGAGGTGCTGGGGACACTTGTGGGCGCTGCCATCCAGGGCCAGATCGTGGCCAGCGCTCACACTCTGAAGCACTGCCCGACTAACAACACGTCTGCTGGTTACCTTGGCAACAGCAGCGGGGCAGAGATCGTCAAGAGCCTGGTTCGCTCCCAGGACTACCTGTCACACTCTGTAAGTGTCACTGTGCCAAGCCAGAGCCCAGGTGTGCTCAAAGTAGGCCACAGAGTTGGTTTGAAAATAACTTGGACTGTCATCAGCGTTCTCACTTAGCGCGGAGCTGCGGTGTGTGCTCAAGGAGGTTTACTTTTGCAAAATATCCGAGGTTGAAAAAAGCAGCGCTGAAATGAAAAGGAGGATTGTTTGAAATTGGGTCCATATTTACACACTGTCTACATGTTCTGACACCCAAAATGGATTCAAGTTTTAACCCGTGGAACCCCCGGGATTGAAAGGAGACGCCGCTGTTTGATATCTGAACCTGACATCCTAAGCCAGCTCCCCTCTCATGACCACAAAGGGGGGTTCCTCCCTCACATCAGGCTCCAAACTGTGGCCCCCACATTGAGGGGTCTCCACAGTCTGCAAGTCATTAGGCTTATTTATATCACATGAAGAGCATTTGAAGGCACCCCAGATTCAATATGTTGGAAATATTAGTCTTTTTACTTCAAGGTGGCTGCACTTTAGCTTTAAGTTGGAGGGAAGGGAACGTGATAGGACACATTCACATTTACATTTCAGTTTGCAGAGCTGCAAATAAACACGACAGCTACTGCAAATCCATCATGGGAGTTTTTGTGAAGATGAAACACTCTAGAGTCCAAACCGTCCTGCGCTGGATTTTGGTTGCGCCGCAGCTATTTGGGCTTCAAATAGTTCTTTTCCAGTGGATTTTGGGTGAACCCTATCGGGGCAACCCACTCACCACGCCAAACCCTCTGCAGCCACCCGCTAAATTCCTTCGTGGTTGCTGGTGAGGGTGGCACACTGTCTGGGCAAACCGGGTCTGCCCTCGGAAACAGCGAGCGTTTGATGTGCATAAATAATAATGGAGCGCTGGGCTGAGCCACATGGAAAAATAGCAAACAAACAGAGGTTGTTTAAGGCAGAGCAGTTCCTGTCCGAGTACGACATTAAACAGCTTCGGCTGTATTTTAGGATGCAGATCTACTTGTGGTTTCTTCCTGTTTATGCTTGTATTTGTACAGTGCACTGAGCGTGGCTAAGCTTTCAGTTGACACCGACGTGGAAAACAACACAAAAAGTAGTAGGCCTTAAATCACGTACTGATGACTGTGTTTTAATGGAAAAAAAGAAAAAGAAAAGATAAATGTATCCAACAGTTAAGTGAAAAACAGCCTCCCACTGTGACAATTTGTTTCCAGAATGCACGTATAGCACGTTGAAATGAGGCACTTAAATTTTTTAGGCGTTTGAGAACATTATGAATTAAAGATTGAGGAGAGGCTCAGAATAGACTGGATTGTGCCGGCTGTGTAAGAAGAGATGGATTGATGTAGGCTCCATGTTTGTTCTCTCCCTCGCTCTCTCTCTCTCTCTCTCTCCCTCTCTCTCTCTCTCTCTCTCTGCAGAAGGAGGTGTACATGATAGCTGCTGGTGTTATAGGAGGAGTGTTCCTCGTCTGCACCTTGGTGATGTTCCTGGGAGTCAAAGAGAGAGATGGTGAGAATAACAGGTGCTGTTGATGGACAAAGAAAAATGTCATCGGGGGTCGTCTCTGATTGCAGTACAAACTGGAGATGTGTTTTGGGGGTTTAAAACTGCCTCTAGAGAGTCCCTCAGCTTTATTTAAGTGCAACACTGAAACGCTTGAGCGCCCCTTTAAATCATTTATCAGGACATGAGGTTGTCTCTGCTCCTCAAATGTGACAAATTTGTTGCATTTTTACCATTTTTATAGCATCCCAAATTAAATGTCCCTCGGGTTTGGACTGATTAGATAAAACAAGCAGTCTTTTAAACTTTTTTTTTTTATGGCAGTGATGAATATAGCTACCCAATAGCTGCAACACCAACGAGCTACATTTGGGAACACATTTCGTGTATTTGGGGATGAAATAAATAACCAGGGGGCATCCATTGAGGCTAGTGGTCTAAGATACACACTGCTTAACCACAATGTGTGTTTAGCAATGAAATAAAGTCCAAAAAGCCAGAGAGGTAATCTTAAATTCACTGCAGCTGTATTTAGTACAACCTAAAGAGGTGTCTCTCTTTGCTGGGTGAGAGCTCTGTACAGATGTAGGTGTGCGTCCACTGCATTGCAGGGGCAGTTCCAGGATCTCCAGTGAGCAAAATCCATCGCCTTTCTCCCGCTGCATGTTATTCGATACGCTACGCACTCATATTCTCTTTCCACATGTAACTGTTTCAGATCCGTATGCCCCAAAGACAGACAAGCAGATCCCATTCTATGAGGGCTTCATCCTGGTGATGAGACATGGGCCATATCTCACTCTAACCGCCGCGTTCCTCTTCATCACTGTTGCCATTCAGGTAAATGCAAATTTATTAATGAAGCACTTCTCAGACATGACACCCAGCGTTACAGTAAATGGAGCCAACTCTGGATACTGACGGTGCGGAAGAATTGCTGGCGCTCAATGTTGATTTGATCAATGTAGAAGAGCACTTACTGAAAGCTCATGGTTTAAAGCATGTTTGAAGTCTCCCGAGAGTGATACCAGCACAGCGCAGTCTGTCACACGCAGGCCGCTGCTTCAGCTCGGGTTTGAGGCTGCTGAAATCATCGCAGATTTCCCAACTTTTGCATCGGATCTATTTCTGTGTATTTTCGCCCCTTCTCATATCAGAGGAGGTGTCAGTTGTCATCCGTGCGAGGCCGGAGTGGGAATAAATCACTGCAAAAAGAACACTGTCAGCAGCTTCTCCAGTCACTTCATTTGGCACTCAGCGCAGCAAGCTTAGTGCCGAGCGACAGTGCTGAGTAGACAAGACGAGGCTGACTATCTGAACATTTGATCTCTGATTTCTGCAGCTGGTACAGAGCAACTTTGTCCTCTTCTGCACTTACGCCGCCGACCTGAGGGATCACTTCCAGAATATTGTGCTGACCATCCTGGTGAGTGGGGCTTTTATCACTGACTCACCTCGCGAGTGCCCAAAGATACAACATGTAACTGTAAATTACAAATGTATAGTGCTATGATTTTTTAAAACATTTTGAAACACTACATACACACACATTTGTACATTTCCCCGTGACACCCCAGCGGCTCTTTTAGGTGAATCTGATATTTTTATGTAATAAACGATTCATCCCAAAACAGGGAAAAATATTATTTCTGACTTACTGTGTCACGTTCAAAACAATTCTCTTCACATATGCGTCACACTTTTCCCGCTTGCGCATGTTTACCCAGGTTTCTGCAGTGATAAGCATCCCGTTGTGGCAATGGTTTCTGCAGAGGTTTGGGAAGAAGACGGCAGCTTTCTGCGGCATCACAGTGAGTACACTGGTTTATTTTGGTTTGCCGGAGCAGCTTTTAACTATTACGCTTAGGTGTTTGTGCCATCTTGTGGTGAAGGTTGGGATTGTGGGGTTACTGGCTTAGTCGCACAATCACGCTTGGAAAAATGATGTTTATTTAAAAAGAGTTGTAAGAGTTTTATGTCTCTCTCTCTCTCTCCCTCCGTCTAGTGGATCATGCCCTTCACCATGATGCTGGTGTGCATTCCCAACGTTGTGGTGGCCTACGTCGTGGCTGTCTCCTCTGGGCTCAGTGTGGCTGCCTCACTCCTCCTGCCATGGTAAGACTCCGTGAATTACACTTCACTCAAGTGGACCATTCCCCATTTTATTTATAACCACTTCATTATATCTTGAAAAAGAAAAGTAGAAGAGAGCAAACACCAGTGGGATAAATATATTTGTTTTTAGCGTACAGAATACTGCCCTTTGATTATGATACAATAGTTTCCTTGTAGTTTGTTCAGGGAAAATGTATCTTTTGCCACCATATTATAGGTTTTTCACACTTATTTCAATGCAACATAAGTTATCAGAATTATTCCTATATCTGTGCTTAATCACTGGCCCCAGACAGAGCCTTTAAAGTAGAAACATCTATTAAGAGATCACATGAATCAAGAGTTTCTTCTTATACACTGCTCCAGTTTCTTCTAGCAGTTCAAAAACAGGCAAGCTAGGTAGACTTGAGACTTTGTATTTAAATGTGAAACTGTCCAGGGCGTCTCCCTGCCATCTGCCAAGTTTACATCTGGAGAGCCCCAACAGTGAGGATTAAACGCCCATACATTTATGTCTTTAAAATACTAAGACATCCTCTAAACCTCTGACATTGTTTATGTAATTGCAGTGCTGCGATGTGTCTGTCTGTGCAGTGGTTGTGCTGCTCATGTTGGTTCCCTTTGATTCAGTATCAAAGTGGCATTAGTCAGGCCACAATAGTGCACCAAGATGCTGTTAGTGGCAACTGTGCGGACGTCCGTCCACTTGGGTCACGTCACGGTCGTGGAGGTGATGTCATCGTAATGAATCTAAGACGGCGTCTACAATAAATCTCCTATACCATCACAGGGCTAATACAACGCCAGACGTAACTCAAGTCTTCTTCCTCCACGTCTCTTTTCCAGACAGTTTCTCCTGCTCTGCTCCTCACTCATCTCCTGTCCCCTCCTTCAAACCCCAAATTACAGGGGCCTCCCAAGGGGGCATGTTTAGTTTGGAAGGGGCTGATTGTTTATCCTGTCTATGGGCCGTGGCCAGTGGTACCGCCCGCTGCTCATCATATAATCATGTTATTAGCTCTGTAATTTTTAGCCCACCGGTTTATCACAGCGCTATAAGTAGACCTCACATCATCAGCTGCTGCCATCTTGACTGCTTGTATAAGATGATTAAAGTAGGAACGTGAGGGAGGTCTTAGGCGCACGCCAGCTTAAAATTTTGCAGTGCCTGAGAGTGATGCTGAGAATTAAAAACAAAGGACACGTGCTCACAAAATCCCCCCAAAAGCCCAAACAAATACCGCAGATTGTGTGCATTCAACTCTGCATGCATGTGTGTCTAATTCAGGTCCATGCTGCCAGATGTGGTGGATGACTTCAGACTGGCCAACCCCTACTCTAAAGGTCACGAAGCCATCTTCTACTCCTTCTATGTGTTTTTCACCAAGTTCGCTGCTGGGATCTCCCTGGGAGTGTCCACCCTCTGTCTGGAGTAAGTGTGCATTACTATCTCACATGCGCTATTAATACACACACTCTTTGATGCTCTTCATCTGCACTTAGTGTGTCATGATATCATGCACCTGATTTGTGATTCATCGTTTGAAAGGTGTGGAGTTTGTGGATTTGCAGCGATATCCTGTAACCTTTAATTAAACGGGATCTATCCATATTTGTGTGTGTGTGTGTGTGTGTGTGTGTGTGTAGATTTGCAGGGTATGACACTGGCGCCTGCAAGCAGCCCGCTCCTGTAGTGTACACCCTGAAGCTGCTGATAGGTGCTGCCCCAGTGGCCTTCATTGTTACAGGGTTAATGATCCTACTGCTCTATCCTATCAGCGAAGACGTGCGGCTCAGGAATAAACTCTGCCTGGATGAGCTACGGTCAGTGGAAATCATGGACGTACACTGTAAACTGTCAGTCTTTAAACAGGTAGACGGTTTAGTGTACTTGTCATCATTAGGAGCACTACCTGACTTATAAATACAATTATATAATTTCTTCTAAAGGTTCAAGGGTTCTTCTCAACCTACACACACAAACACATAGTTAATAGCACTCCAATGTGATGCAAATGCATTTCTAAATTGCAGGTGTACCCCTTTCATTTACGACACATTTATGGCCGTCTAGCTCCTTATTGTGCCCAATTTACTTAAGAACATTATGAAGTTATCAGAAATGTTACTACTATCTGCCATAACTATAGAATAAATAATAACTGTGGAACAAACTGTTCAAAGCCAAAGTATAGAAAATAAAGATATTATTGCATTATCTTGAGTTAGAGCTCATTTTAGCTACTTTCAATGCTGTCGGGTAGTCTAATCGATTAAAAAATAGGGTATAACCATCTGAGATGTAGTGGAGTGGAAGTATAAAGTAGTAGAAAATTTAAATGTTCAAGTGAAGTACCTAAAACTGGTACTCATGCACAGTACTTAAGTGAATATACCCAATTCTTCTCCACCGCTGCTATGAATGTAACATATGACTGATGTTGACGTCTCCCACAGGAAACAAAGCATCAGCTCCAGAACAATGGAGGATCTGAGTAACGTGTGACCTGGATCTTGACTGGAGTGAATTCATAAAGCCACGTATTCCAGCCACGCAGCTGGGAAGTTGTTCATTAGTGTATATTACACTGATAAATAGTTCAATTGTTTTAATGTAAACATTTTTGTTTTATTTTCACATGTACTGTACAGTCATCTGGGATATATAAATATATATAAGATTACCTAATTTATATAAATGAATGTATATCATTATTTGCTGTGTTTAGCTCTACAGCACTGTTATTTATTTATGATATATGATTACCGAGGGCTGGCGATATGAAATGAATAAATGTTGTAGAGGTTGTTTGGTAGACTGAATAAATGTGTCACGTTTCTTTGTTTAAGTAAAAATAAATAATACACACACGAGTGCACACTAGTTATGCAAATTTAATTTTCAAAAAGCTACCAAAGAGATTCACAATTCCATACACGCTTTTACATTTCTTTGGTCTTCAACAGAGCTCTGAATGACAATGGGGAGCAATGACAGGGGAGTTTCTGTTGAGTCCTGCCCCCTCTAGCGGTCACTTGTGTTACTGAGCAAGATAATATTACAAATACAGAGGAAAAAGTGCCTCAACTGTGCTCTCATCAACACTTTAGATGTCCCCAGAGGGTTTTATAACAAGGTTAAATTACACTTGCAAAATTTGAGTGGGTCTATTCAGATCCTGCTGATCCAGGAATTTAATGGGTAAAATCTGAATTTCATACACCTTATTTCCATAAGTGTATTACTGCAGCGCTCCAGAAACAAGTAAACAAGATCAAAACAACAATTTACATCATGCGTAAGCCTCTATTGGTTCTTGTACCAGGACATAAGGACAACTGCAAGCATGTTGGAAACGTCCAAAAGCTGAGAGGGGTGTCCTGGTGTCCTGCTTTAATGAAGGATTAGACCTCAACAACTGCACTCTGCGTTTTATCAAAACAAGAAAAAGAAGAGGAAAAAACATGGCTGTGCTTCTTTCAGGTAAGCTTTCATTTTGAACTGGCAACATGTAAACATCGCATCTGAACAGGTAGCCCTTAAATCACTTCTGTTTTTCAATACAAAAATAAATTTAACGTTCTCTATCTAATAAACCTGTTTTTCTGCATTAGTGTATGCATTTCTGATGTGCCTTCCACATCCGCTCTGCCTTGCATTCTTAGAATCAAGTCAATATATTTCTAGTACCACTAACAGGGATACAACTGCACAAGTCCGATAAACTGAGGTGTATGTTGAGAGGCACTATATGGAGGCCTCTGTGGTTGTGTTGGGGTTTTGGCCGGGGGCTGGACTGGATGGGCAGGAGTTCTCCGGACTCCCAGGAGTCCGCAGGGTCGTTTTCCGCTTCCCATTTCGAACTGTAAGCTCCTCTTTGGGCTTGAACGTTAGAGGCACGAAGCCGTCGGCATCTGCCACAAGCACAATCCACAATGGACCTGGGAAAAACAACACAAGACTGTTGGCTGGGCGTGGCTTTATGTATATCTGTGTTCTCTTTCACTATCAAATGAATTGATGAATCAATGCACAAATGTCACTTTGTCATAGATATTCCTTGCTCCTTTGTCTCCATTCAGGGACAATCAGTCTTTGCTGCAGTCACAAAACACTGTGCATGCTAATAGTAGTAAGCAGCTTTTGTTTAAAACCTTGTAATCTGACCTAGGCTTTTAATCACTTCCAATTATAGCTTTATGCAAATTAACAGAAGAACGGAATGCTGGAGTGTGTCCTCCATGGATCTGTACAGCAAAATATGAGTTTGTCTCTCATTTATAATTTCTTAAAGAGTGACTTTAAGTGGAAAAAAAGTAGGATTTGCCGTGGGCTCCACTTGGAGAACCCATCTGATGACTTCCAGGTGACCTCACTGAGGAAGCGCACCACACGCAATTGTAGAGAAGACTCACAGGGGGAGACCTTCCTAAGAGGCCTACAAGGAGTTTCCTCCAAGTGGCTTTAATTAATTAACACTGTACACTCTGTGTCCCATCGTAGCTAATCTCACAGGCAGGTTCTAAGGAGGCAGCTTAGAGGCGGCTTCTTAGTAAAGAATTTGACGGTTTAAAACCTTTTAAATGACACTAAACTGAAAGCAACTAAGTGGTAAAAACGATGGGTATCCTCAGGTGCGCCACTTCATGACGGACTCAACGGGCTGCACGTACCGTACATCATCTCCACAATAGTTAGGTTGAAGAGGTCTTGGAGAGCGCGCAGACACAGTTTTCCGTCACACAGCAGCACTGGCCTCCGCTCATCGATGAAAACGTTTTCTGATAACTGCTTCTGCAAATGCACAAACACGGACCAAGTAAAGCAGAGAGACCAGCCACCAGTCACCACCAGGAATGAATGAAACGAGTAAAGCTACGTGCAATCATCACAGTTAGCCAATATCCTGATGTGATATCTGTTAGCGTGCGTACCACATTAAACGATTCCAGGGATTTCGGTTGCCTTATCCTTAAAGTGAAAATTGCAGCTGATTAAGCTGTTTAAGCCCTTCGTGCAAAAGCGGCTCATGACAAGAGATTGTAAAAAGAAAGGGATTCTCCTCCTCTCTAGCTAGGGTTGTTATCTCTGCACAGTTAGTTGGATATGCACAAAGAAGATATAGAGTAAAACTGTACCTGACATGTGACATTGACATAGGGGGGTTCACAGGCGTTGGGGTAGACACTCAGGGCCTTCTTGCCATTCTGGGTATAGTCTCTGATTTCCGTCAGGCACTGCTGAACATCGGCAAAGCGCATAAAAAGCCTCTCCATGTTGTGAACAAGCTGCTCCAGCGCACGCTCCCTGGAAGGACCCGATGCCTTATCGGGCATAGGCAGTGTCGGCTCTGAGTGAAGCTTGTCCGATGGCTCCAGGCGAGGTGAGCTGGCCCGGCTGGAGTCTCTGCTGGCCTGGCCGGCCACTGCCAGGCTGGCCATGCGGTTGACGTGGTCCATGTCGAAATTCTCCACGGTAATGGAGGAGGCACTGGACAGGGCTCTGTCTGATGCTCGGTCAGAGAAGTCCACAGAGCTGGTGACGGGGCTGGGCTCGCTGCTCCTCACCTCCTCCACCAGCCTGCGCCTGTTGCCAGGTGATCGAATTACTCCCCCTCCAGGCAACACCAAGTCCTTTATCCCTGGGCGCTCCCTTTCATCCTTGGATAGGTGCTCCGAGTGCCTCCTAATCCGTGGGCTGAAATTAGAGGTGGACTCATGATTGCGAGCAGAGGGTGATGGTGCAATAGGAGCTTCTCCATCATACATCAACTCTTTGGCTAAGAGACGAAGAATATATTTATCTGTGTTAGAAGACGGAAGGAAGGCAGGGTCAGTGGACTTCTGCCTGCCCACCATCAACAACAGCATCTTGTCGTTGAGGAAGCAGACTCCTTTGGGCCTCTCATTTGTCTGAAGAGAGATCTGCTGAATGTTCGGCATGGCAGAGGCCGTGATGCAGTACACAAGCACCATGTTGCAGGTGTTGGAGGCCACTGCAACTGTGGAGCCACGCGGGTCAAATGCAACAATGTCTGGAACCAAGATCCCTGGAATGCTGACTTTGCGGGTGGTGGTGACTTTACGTTCATAGGTGACCAGGATGAGGTGTGATGAGTCCTGGCCAGAGCCTGTCATGGTGTCACGGCGACGCAGGTGAATAAGAGGGCTGGGGTCGGAACGACGATGCCTCGCCAAGAGGTGGGTGAGGTCTAGAGGGCCTGAGCTGGGGATGTAGGACCTCTCGGATTCAAACGATCTTCTTCGCGAGTCCAGAGGGCTGTCGTCATCTGATATGACATTTGAGCCCTGGCCTTGCAGGGATTCAGCCTCTGTGGGCATGTCAAAAGCAATGCCAGCATTTAACCCACAGATTTTATCCAGAGGTAGCTCGGTAGCCACTGCCACTTGAGCCTCCCCCGTGGCCTCAATGGCACAGATGTAGCCTCCCACGTCAAAGATGGGGCAGAAAGAGCAGGCCACCAGACTTTTCTGGATATCATTCCAGATGTAAGAGTGGAGGGCACTGCCGATAGCCACCACCAAACGAGTACCATCCTTAGTCCAGCACGCACAGTGGATAAGTCCACTACCTTTGATGTCTGCTTTTGTCCTCCTGTTGTCCACCCTGACAGAAAACAGCACAGAAGTGTCCCTCTTGGTCAGAACAGCCAGAATGTCCAGTTTAGGATGCCACACACAGCCTTGGGAGAGCAAGGGGAAAGGCTCACTCATCTCACAGGTCTGAGTGCACAGCAGCTTGTTTTGCTCGAGAGCACTGAGCTGCAGCTGCCACACGGTAACATGTTTCTTGTGCTGAACAGCCAGCAAGGCAGGCGAGTCAGGGCAGCAGAGTGGGCCCCAGAAGAGCCCGAAGACATGCTCAAACTGCCCGATGACATTGGTGTCCCCAAACTTCACCTCGCCATTCATGAAGTAGAGAGCCGTCAGACAGACCTGCTTGCCGTCCGTCCATGCTATCCCATGCACGGGGTGGATGGCTTGGTGCAGAGTGTTGAGACCTGTCCTAAGGAGCTTTGCCTTACCAAGATCCATCCTGGATGCAGGTATGAAGAAGCTTGTTTGAAGAGAAAAAGAAAAAATATAACACTCAGATCGCTAGCATTGGTGACAGAGACGTGTATCTGATCTGAGTGGGTCCTACACAAGAGTAGCTACGGCTACCTATGCAGATTAAGAATAGCAAAAGCCTCTCGTGTCTCCTTCCAAGTACATGCCTTAATCCCCTCTGCCTGAGCTGAGGCACTGGTGACGAACATTTATAGCTGCTTACGCCTGAATGACCTTAACAACACACAGGTCCTGTCAGGACCTTGGGGCATTAACAATACTATGTGTTGAGAAGGAGTGTCTCATCACAGCATTTCAATCTGTCATGATCACTTTGGATAAACCTGGGTCATCCCCTCATCAAAAGACAGATGTTGTTCTTCATGAAATGGTAAAGGGGCAAATGTGAGAGTAAGGCAAAGAAAAGGGACAGATAGAATACGGATTTTTATACAAGAATATATTAACTGAAATTTGTAACTACAAATACAACAACTGCATAAAGAGGTTAAGAAATAAATACTGCCTTGCTGAAGCTAGGTTATATTACATGTGTGGTTAAACAGAAAAGATTATAAATGTAATGAAAGGCAGAAGTTGATCATTTCAAACTCAAAAGAAATCAATTAGTTATCTTTAATACATAGCGAGGCACCTAATAATTAGCATACAGATCGAAACAAACATATAATTTAAAACAACGCATACCTTATAAAAACGCAGGAATCTCATGTGGAGTCCATGTGAAACACTTACATCGGGAAACAGATCAGTTAATTCACGTTTGCCGGTTGAAATGTGTCTCCAACGTTCATGTCTGTTGTTCCGGAAGCAAAACCAACACTACGGTGCATTATGGGATGTGTAGTTGTATAATAAACGGCCTGTTTTACAACTTTGCCCGCTCGAAGGTGCTGCGTCTGCTAATGTCCAATGTTGTGCAGTTTATTTAAACTAAAACGAGCTACTTATTTTATGACGAAAATATAATTAACGTAAAATGAAAATAAACCTGTCGTAAGACAGCTGTTGACACACTCACCTGACACTTGACGCCACTGTGTGGCGCAAGTACGCCACAAGGCTGAAGGCTACGTAGGCCGTGCAGTTGTAGATCTCGACGCTGCCTCGCTTCAAGCTGGAAAATATCTTAGCTGTCTCGCGGTTGGCTGCAGCTACGGGTCGGTAGTGGTCGGCGAATGCATGGTTTCCACCGATATAGCCCGACTTGTAGCCGCAAAACGGGTAACGTTGGCTGTCGAGACGGCTTTTTAGGCTGTATGTTTCAGAGTCTATCTTTGCAGTAGCACAACCATGGGTGTGGAAGTCGAGACAATATCTCCCGGTGATGGTGAGTTGATTTATCCGCATGTGCTGTGCCTTGATGCGGGGGTGGTGTTGGGGCTTGGTAGTTCCCCGGAATGCCGTTCAAATCTTGTTAAATAGCGACATAATTTACATAACATATCAAGTTGAGTGGTGTAGGAGTTTGGGCAGTTACTCGTCAAATATACATCAACTAATTATGGTGTGAGGGAAATTACGAGGGGTCTGTGAAACCCAGTATTTTACCGTGTTATTCATCATCTTTTGCCGCGTGCGCTGCATCTTTCTAGAAGTCTCCATACTTGTACTGTTTCTGTTAAATAGGCAAATTCTGACAAACCTAATCTGCGGCTCTCCTTAGACTGCATTTGCTCCGAGAGAAACCTGCAGGGCGCCTCAGCGTGTATTTCTCTCTGCCTGGCGTCCTAATAATGTTATTAACTCAGAGGCATTTTAAAGTCCCCTCAAACTGGGTAAAAAAACCCTCCAGGCTAAAGTTTCAACATGAGGATGAGAATAACATACGCATATCTGACTTCGGTATGTCTGCGGGCGTGCCAGGAACACCTCTCCAGACGTAACCCAGTCATTGTTAATCTACAAGATTACCCTGGCAGCCTCTGAGGTGTACACACACACACACACACACACACACACAATAATACTTGTTTTCTCTGTCTCTTGTTAACAGGAAGAACATTTCCAAAGAAGGGCCAGACATGTGTTGTTCATTACATAGGTAAACTGATTCTTTCTTTGCTTGTTCCTGAAACCAGACGTCTTTCCTGTCTCTTTGTCGAGAAAGGAAATTTGTCTCAGTGTGTGTGTGTTTTTGTTTTTTCTTTTTGCTCAGTTTGCAGGCCAGCTCTCACAGTGTGCACACTATGCAAGGCATGTATGCACCTGTGTGTCGCTCACGATTTCAGAGAGGCCACACCCAGAAACTGTGATTTTCCTTTTGTTTTGATGGAGAAATTCGGTGCCTTCTGGTGTAAGTGCCATCTTAGACACGGCTTTAACTTGCACTGTGCACGTGGTATACTCATGCACACACATACACACGCGCACACTTTCTTTTTCCTGTTTGTCTCCTGTCAGATTGCCCAATTTTGAGGCGGGGCAGTAAGACGCCGAGACGTTTGGGAAATAAATTTGGGTTATTCTGTGCCCCGGGGTTGGCAGTCCAGACAACTAGGTCAGACAGAAAGTAAACAAAGCCTAGTTCACATGTCATCAGTCTGTCTGACTATCACGGCATTATTACATGGTTATAAATGTTGTCACACACTCTGTGGCATTGACTCAGTACTGAAACGATTTTATTCAAGAGTGTGAGTATTGTTGTGTTGCACATGTGTGTGTGTGCTTGCATGTATTAGACTATAGCTCATTCCTGCAGGCCCCTGACAGTGAGGAAATGTGTGCATGGGATTGTCTTAGTCTGTCACTGATTATTTAGTTTCACGTGAGAATATCTGCTATGTTTGATTAGCGAGCTTGTGTGTCTGTGTGGGAAAGACAAAGGCCAACTCAGGATAACAAATACTGTGTTGTTGAACTTTTTAGGGCAGCGGAAAAGTAGCCGTATTTCAATTTGGGTCTGATCTCTGCAGATATCAGCTACTGCAGTAATGAATTATGCTATAACTGGAAATGATACATCTCAGCATGCGAAAGCTGCTCTTTTGCGATACAGTACATCCCAGTCTAGAATCTTGTACAGTGAAGGATTGGCACCGCTTTTAGTTTGATGATCAGTTATTTGGTTAGTAAATTAGCAAAAGCGGATAATGAGTTTTATTCTCCATCAGCACCTCCTCCCACTCTAGGATTATTCTTATTTTGGATGTATTCCTACTTGTTTTTCTTCCTTTGTTTCCTGTGCTCCATTGTTACAGTCACTCCATTAATGTCTGTTTTCTATTTGTGAAATGACAAGAAGTGGCTACAGTTTTCTCACTTTATGATCTGTTAACACCAGGATGTGCTAGACCCTGTGGATGGCCCCTGCGGTAGATTAGAGCGAACTCTGTGCTTGTAAAGAATCTTCAGCTCGAGCTCTTTTTTCGAGTTATTCATATGAGCCCCCCCTCCCCACCAACCGTCTCCCTTTTTTTTTTTTTGCTTTTCGTTTTCGACTCACTGGATTTAGCCATAAGCTCCTGGTGTTTTGGCAGCAGTGGCACGCAAAATGCAGAGTTAAGCCCAAGCAAGGACCTTGAATTAAAACAAGCTACAAATATGTTATTGTATCAGCAGGGGAAATGTGTTTGCGGTGGGCAGATAGAAAAGAATGCTCTGCACGCTCGGTGAAAATGAGACCTTAGTGTTGAACACAAGCCGGGAGATTTGCCAAAGAATTTTGTTTTCCTCAAAAAAAAAAAACAAACCATAGAAATTGTGTTGTAATTATTAGCTGTCTAATTAGCTGTCCAGGATTTACCTCGCAGTAAGGCGTGCATGTCCATAAAGAGGTAATTCTCATTTTTATCTCTAATGATGTTAACCTAGTGTAATTTAAGGAGTCAACTGGCAGAAAGTAATCCTAGAACCCAGATGAAATAATTTTCTATTTCGGTTAATCCCTATTAATTGATCTAGTCAGCCAGTGTGGGGATTTTACCCAGGAATTTGTATGAAAGCTAATTGTCCGGTGGTTTAAGATTACACGCTTGCTGTTCAGGTCAGTACACTGCAGTAAAGATAGAGGCTAACCCACATTTGTTTTATTTAAAAGCTCAAATACAAGATTAGCTCAAGATCTGATAAAGAGATAGCTCTAGTAATAGATGTTAGCTGTAGATTTGGAACAGAAGCCTGTCCAAGTCATCCAGCTGGCTGTATGACTGACTGCACCCTCCACTGCACCATGCGCTGGTGTTAGTTTTCCAGATAGCAGAGTGAAGATAAACAGTAAGAGGACATAATGGGATTCGAAACCACTCTGTTTCCAGCATTTAACATTAGCAAGCCTCATTCTCCCAGAATCTCTCCGACACTCTCTCTCCCTGTCAGGCCTTCTTGATGCTCACTTTCACCTCAGGGATTTTAAACATGCAGACACACACATGCCGGCGCACACAGACACACAGATATGCGAGTGACCCCCTCTGACTCTGGTGAGAGTTGTGGTTGCCCAAATTAGCAGAGTGCTCATTGCCCGCGAGGCAGCTAAGGGCTCTGGCTTGGTGAAAGTGGCAGGACAAAATAATTGGAAAAGCTGCTCGCTCTTCCACCACATTCTAGTTTCTGGCATGCCTGACTGCGGGTCTGTTCAGAGGGCAGCAGCTCTATCAGCCGCAGTGTTGCACAGACAAGCTGGCTGGTGTGGGTCAAGCTGGCCTGAGATGTGTTATCATCGCTTTTACTCTTGGTTTATCTTTCACTGGCCTTGCCGTGCTCTTACACACATGCACACTGAGTCCAGTCCAGTTTCTGCGCCCCATTTCTTTGCTGGGCATAGCTAGCAATCCTGCAATCACATGCTCATGTGTGTCAGGCTGTCAGCGAAGAAAGAAAATGGAAGCAGATCTGATATCAGTCATTATCAAGAAAACTACAGCAGCCTGTGGGTTTCCATGATTGATGAAGTTCGACACTAGACCATGATGACAAACAGCCCCGTTGGTCTCCACTGACAAGACGTATGAGCTGTGGGAGCAACAGGCTTACTGGATATGATGTCATGTCCAAATGTGGACGTCATTCCTTACCATGTTTGAGCTCCACACTTCACCACAAAACGTGCTGGAGTTGAGACCGAATGGCCTTTGGTGTGTGACACAGAAATAGATATAGCCTGAAACACCGGGTTGTATGTCCAGAGATGCCAAGCTCGTCTTCCAAGGGATGTTGTGATTGAGGTTCAGTCCAGGTTTCGTAGAGTTACAGAAAGCAAGCAAAGTGATGATGTGCAGCTTCTAAATCATCAATCAGGTTAAGCTTTTGTTGAATTATGGCCTCCAAGTGTCAGATGGGGGAACACTACACCATTCAATATCGAGCTGTCTTTGTGCTTGAGAGGCCTTTCACAGCTTGTATGAAGAGATGGGACGAGCATATGAGAAGGAATACAACAGCGGTGTCATGATATCAAAATTCACCCTCTCCACTAGAGAACCAGGACATCTTGTGTCGTGCTCAGCATTAACTCTTGTTTGGCTCGTATAATGATAACATTAAATCAATTTTAAAGCCATTGCTGAAGTTCACTCTCAGACTATCCAAGCTCCAGCAGGGAGTTAACTATTTATTGTCTTTGCTGAAAATTCTGCAGAATATACACCCAATTACACGTTGCACCTACACCCAGTTTGTCACACTTGGCATACTAATGAAGCATGAGCAAGATTTAATTCTTTCCACTGAGATGAGCGCGCTTGCAGCTGTGAAACGCGGCAACACGTATAAGTTTGTCGTAGACAGATAGGTTTACACGCATCTCATTACATCCACACTTGGGCCGAAGGGGTTGTTGTGCTGGCAGTCATCCTAGACGGTGGGGGGGCGAGACAGGATACAGTAAACGGAGTAAAAATAACCCCACCCTTGTGCGCCATGGCTTTTTGCAGATCTAGCCAGAGCCTTACCAAGTGAAAGCCTTTCATGAGGAGAGAGTGTGGGAGCCAGCCTCAGGAAGGGACGGGTCCTGTTTTATTTTTGCAGAGACCCCACCCATGCTTAGCTGTTTAAAGAGTGATAACGGAGCACTGATACAAGCTGGCTGGTCGAGGGGTTTTGGTTGCTTTTACTTTCCACCAAGTTACAGTCTGACAGGCCAGGAGTGAAACATTTATACACCTGTTTATCTATGTAGGAAATATTGGTGGTAGCATAGTACAATACATAAATGTTCAGTATGCTGCACATGTACCGTCAAACCATGCAATAACTCAGTGAAATACCAGACTCCATATCTCTCTTAAGAACAATGCTGCTGTGTATTCCTTTCCACAGGAAACAAGGAGCAGGTGGTGTTTTCTCCATTGCTGTTTTTTTTCTGAAACTGGTTTTGGCCACTTGCCAGCGTATGAGCCACAGTCCCTGTTACAGTCCCTGTTGCTGTAAACCCCTCTGCTGGCCAGTGCTGGCACCTCCAAGTCCGGTTGGAGTTGTTAGTTGGTCCTTTTAACTCAATAAGGTGGAGCCTCAAACCAGTAGAGGTTTTCAGGTGTAAAATACCCCTTCTCAGCAGTCTCTGGACAGTTGCCTTAAGCCAACCAGGGAGAGTGATTAGTGCAACGCCCAGGATATGATCCCTCACTGGCTTCCCTCTTGTGAACATTGCCAATCTGTGTTTCTTTGCAAGTTGCAGCCACCGCTGCCAGGCTCTGGACCCGCCTTTCTGCGGTTAATGCAAGAAGGTTTTGCCTTTCTGCTACTTGAATGCCCTGCAGCAGGTGGTATTTGCATTGGTGTGTGCACTTGATGACTCCATGGTTGGACTGAGACCAACCCGCTGATATCTGGGCTTCTGTGATTCTTGGAAATGGTGGACCTACTAAGTTTAGGGGGAATGAAATGGGAGAGGCAGTACAATATCAACATTCATATGACCGGAGGAGCCAGGCATCACTAAACTTCAGTTAGCACATAACTTTAAATGCCAAGTATTCACACTTGTTGAATTACGACAGAGTAAGATAAATCAAAGGACTATCACAGAGCAACCTCCAAAGTGCAAGTGGATGTTGTGGAAATTCTTTGCTTGATGCCACTTTGACTCCATGCAAGACTGTGAACTAGGGTTAAAAAGTCAACATTCATACTATGACTGGGCACTATATATACGTATCAACAAGCTTTGATCATATTATATGTCATTTTATATTGCAGTATAGATACATGGCACGATACAACACATTTTCAGGAAATCAACTGTGAATCAATTAGTAGATAAATTAACCAGAATGGATTATCTGCTTCAGTCTACTGCAGGGAATTAAATACCTGACAGATCTTCATTCATTTCCCACAATTAAGTGTCTGCTATGGACTTGTTATGTTATGTCATACTTGTATGAGTTTGACAAGGGACAGCTCCTGTTGTTGTCTCTGAGCCCATATTGAGACTAGTCATGTAGTAAAATTAACCAAATTCAGGTTCATTTTTTCATTTACTGTGTTCATCTGGGTTTATCAGTTACTTTTTTATAACAGGTTGTAAAATGGAAATATTTCTCTCTGTTGTTTTTTTACAGTGCAAGCTTTTGGCAGTTCTTTACAAGCACTGCACATCAGTTAAAACTAAATATTGCTCGCCTACAAAGAGATATTGCTTGTTCTGCAAATATACTTTGTGCATATAAACTATCCTGAAATTGATCATAGAATGGGTCACAAAGTTCATGAGTTATCCTAGTAACAGAACATGGCTTCAGATGGCAGCTTGGATTCACTCAAGGGAAAGTGTCAATGGGAAGTCAATGAGGGCACATTACGATGTCTAATAAAGTGGGGCCAGTGGCTCATCGGTAATGTTTCATGGCCCCAATGTTATTATCGTGTCTGAATGGTCAGTCAGTGTTCTGAAGGAGTGCAGTCCTGCACTGCTCCGCCTTTGTTGCCCGTTTCTCCCTGTGGTCTAGATACAGGCAAGCAATGGCCTAGTTAACTTCAAAAATAATCCACTAAACCAGGCCAATGCTTCCTGATTCACATTCCCTTTGTTCATTTGGGTAATTGAAACAGAGCCAAGATCCTGATAAGAAGCCGCGCCACTATAATTCCTCAGACTTTAATCTTAAAATGCTTCATCCCAAAACATTAGCTGCTGAGGAAAGGGCGTGCATTGATCTGGCATCCCGATGACAAAGCAGTAAAAATAGATGTCTTAATCAAATCACCAAAACAAGTAGTTTGTCAACCTGGGGCTCCTCTGAATTGTATTAATGTAATTTCTCTGTGGCAGGTATGCTGCAGAATGGGAAAAAGTTTGACTCCTCTCGAGACAGGAACAAGCCCTTTAAGTTCAAGATTGGACGGAACGAGGTCATTAAGGGCTGGGAGGAAGGAGTAGCACAGGTAAGAGTGTGGACCTGTGTTAGTTAGTTGCATTTAATGTTGACTTAGATATTACTAAACTATTACTAAATTAGCCACTACTTCAGTTATTCATTTCCATTTGTAATGGAGTCACACCGACAAGTGTTCTGCCCCTGCTCTTATTATTGTTGCTGTATTGTTATGTAATAATACTGTCAAAAGGAATCGATTGCTTTGAGTAATAAATTCACATGTTAAAGTGTCGAAGGTAAGCTGCAACATCTGAGACCAAGACTTTAATCATGAATAGAAGGGCTTTGGTTGTGGTATCACTTTAATGGAAGAAGCTGTCTGGTGATTGCACTGCTGCTTGGGTATGAAGTTCCAAATCTTGTAAGGTTTTCCCTTCAGGAACTCTGAACACACCTCGGCCACCAGAACAAAAAATGTGCTTGATATTTTTAGGAAACATAATAAAGACAAGAATTGTTAGCTGTGATGTATTTCTTATCTTATGTGAAATTGTATGCTCTACTAAATGAAATGGCTGTTAATTATTAGAAAAAATATGTATTTAATATGTATTTAATATTTAAGCTTTTGGTCAGCCACAATGGAGAGTCTATAGAGAGTGAGTTAATTGTTTAAAACCACCACCCAATTTTGTAATTAGAGGTGTTGCTCACTCACACAGGGGATTTCATTATTTGAATTAGCTGATTAAACTAATGCTGAGCTTGAGGTTGAGCTGAGCCATGCTGGAGATCAACCAGTGTCACCAGTTTCAAAAAAGCACAGGTGTCAATAATTCAAGCGGATAATGGCTGTTTGCATTTAGCTGCTTCTGTTTCAGGGTCTGCACTGACTGCCACCGTGTTGTGTCTTTCTGGGACAAATTAACAGAACAGAGCCATCAATAATAACCAATAACCAATAATCACACCTGTGCTTTTTCTACTGTGCCAACTCAAAAATGCATTCTGTGTAAAAACTCCCGTTGGTTTAAATTGCTTTTAAAATTGCTGTGTTTTCCTTTTCTCCTGTGCTCCAGATGAGCCTGGGCCAGAGGGCAAAAATCACCTGCACACCAGATATGGCTTATGGAGCAACAGGCCACCCCGGGGTTATCCCCCCAAACGCTACACTTATATTCGATGTGGAACTGCTCAAGCTGGAGTGATGCCCGGGGCTAAGCGCGAAGGTTTAAGGTTAATGAAGCTGCATTCGCCACAACCTGTTTCCACAGGGAGACCATACTCGGCTGCTGCCTCCCACCATCCACCTACTCGTCTTCTTCTTTGATTTCTACAGTCTTCTTTAGTTCAATATTTAAATGTATCTACTGCTGCTTTGTTGCCATCTTGTCATAGATACTGCAAGAAAATTTTCACGTCACACATGACACACAAACACACACCACGGTTTAGTTTCTGTTTGTTAGTCAGAAATGCTATTTTGTTTAATTTCATTCAAAGTTGTAAATTTTGTTGAAACTCACGGAAATCAGTCATCTGATGAAAAGCCGTACTACACTGCAATCAAAACATATACTGCCTTACAGTTTCAACAACAGAGGAGGGGTACATATGTTGATAGTACATAACTTCTGCTCTGTATCTTAACTGGGCATTATATACCACTGTCTGCATTGCCACTTTGATAAAGGTTTGTCCTGCTGAATGCTCTGAATGATGTTGCTATGTTTAGTATATTTTATATCCCTCATAAACATTTACTGCAAGTGTACCCTATCCAGTCTAACCCAATCCAATACTGTACAGAACTCTGTAAGAGCCATTGCTACTATGACAGTTTATCGACCAACTCTTGAATAAAAATGGCATGTACTGTGTTGAGAAATATGTGTCCTGTGCCTGATTTGAGAGTGAGTGATAAATAAACTGAAATAGAAATACTGCTAAAATGAGTTTGACGGCACCTTTAAAATAGACTTGTGCAGGAACATCGCCCTCTAATGGAGTGATCACCTATTGGCTGAATCTGAATTATTCATGGCACTAATAATAATAACTTGAGTATTTATAACGACTAATAGTATCCACCATACAAAGTAAATGGATAGAACGTCGCTGACATTTAATATTAAATAACAAGTAGATAATTGAGGGCATTAATAACATCTGGCATTGCTTATCTCTCTAACGTTCAACAATCTTGAATTTAATATTTACTTCCGGTGTCTGAGGTCAAAGTTCATGCGGTGACGGTAGCGTGTGATTGGCTGGCTGTTAATGTTATGAAACTTCATTGGACAGACGGACACACGCCTTTCGTCAGTCTGCAAAGAGCACAACAGTCGGCAAGGTCAGAAATGTATCTTAAAATATGTAAAAATGCTCGCAGTAAAATGTAATTACGTGCCTGCAGAATGCCCCGTGTTAGCCAACACACATTAGGTTTCTTAAACGAAAGCTAACAGGTCAGGCTACGGTATGTAGCTAACATTCACGGTTAGCTAAAGTGCTCAGCAGCTAAAGTTTGTCCATAAACATTATGTCAACATCAACCTGCACGTGTTGCTTCTAAACAACTCATGGGTAAACAAATGCCGTACTCCCTTTATGCTTTTTTGAATCTACAATAAGAAAATGTCTGTAGAGTTCAGCTACCGTTAACTTAGCCAACATGGCTTCAATAGTTAATGTTAAGGGTTTCGCTATCAAACGTTAACATCAATGTCATCTGTCAAGTATCACAAGCTAGCTTACGGCTATGAAAGGCCAAACGTGCCCATACGATACGAATTATTTCTAATGCTTATCGACTGACCGAGAAGAACTGAGATGCTGTGCCAGAGTTACTGTAGCTAAACATAATTTGGCTAATGAGCATGTCAGGTAGCGTGTCAGCGTACCAGAATATTATTCATCTGGTCCTATGGTATTTATCCACTAGAATAAAGTAAACTTCAGAAGGGAAGCAGGAAACAAACACTTACGTTTCTCGATCTAAGATGCTTAGTGGATGATATACGTGCTGACAAAAAGTCTTTTCATTGACTCAATAATGGTCACATTTGAACCTTTGCTTCTGTATCTAAGCTGAGCATCATTAACATGCCATCATTTTTAAAGGATTTGTAACAGAAGATGGAAAGGGATGCAGTGAAGTTAGTGCATCCATGTGTGCTGGCATCACCAGTTATCTTTTTCACCATGTCACATCTGTTCTTAGGTGCTCCATGTGGGCCTGACTGAGACAACATTAAGCATGCTGACTGCACAGAGGGCATGTGCAGCGATGGCTGCCCGTCACCTGGTTAGAGCGTCTGTCTCCGCAGCGCACACACACCGCTCTCTGATCCACACTTCCGTACCGTGTCAGGACCAGACTGAGCTGCTGCCTGAATGGGCCACCCTGGCTAAGAAACAGCTGAAGGGAAAGAACCCAGAAGATCTGATCTGGCGCACGCCTGAAGGAATCAACATCAAGCCTGTGTACACCCAAGCAGACTCAGCAGGCAGGGCAGATGAATTGCCGGGAGTGTTTCCGTACACTAGAGGGCCCTATCCCACCATGTACACCTACAGACCCTGGACCATCAGGCAATACGCTGGCTTCAGCACTGTGGAGGAGAGCAACAAGTTTTATAAAGATAACATTAAAGGTAGATTTTCATGTGATTGAATTGTGCAGATTCACCCCTAGGATTAAACCTATCCCTAAACAGAACTTTTACGCACCCAAGGTGGAGTTATTACTCTCACCGACTAATGCACCACCTCACATATAATGTACATTAACGTCTTCTCACACTATAATGACAGTGAAATTTGTGATTTGTTCACCACACTTTTTTTTTAAACCTAATGTTCCTGCAACACTTCACATTAGCCAAAGTCCATCTAAAATGAATAATTATTCTAGGGGTTGCACCTTTAAAGACACAGACTAATTATAAAACTAGATTAAAAAGAGACAGAAGAGACTAAATTTACTGTGGCATGTTAGGGTCATATACTGATTTTGTACATATGTGCAGAAACTGCATGAGCAGCTTTAACCTTTAATGACATTAAAGCATGCAAGGGCCAACCACGAACACTTGTTACAGAAATCTACAGTAATTTAATCTTAATGTAAATACATTTTGGTGAGTGCCTAACAATCACATTGAAATACGTGGCAGCCATGTAGACGTTTATGGAGCAAGGCCACTTTTCATATCAACTAAAGACTAATCCTCATAAGTTCGCTCCTCTACGATAATTAACAAACAGATTATACGAATAGATCAACCTTTGCTGTCTAAGTTTACCATTCACTAGCACTTCAGCTAGGGGCACATGACAGATTAATTAGATGTGTTTAGATTAGATTATAATCTTTTTTATTCCACGTCTGTTCATGTTTGCAGCAATTTTCTGTGAAATTCTATTTGATCTCCAATAACCCCCCCCCCACCTTTGAGTCTAATCCACCTTCTCTTTCATTTCAGCTGGTCAGCAGGGTCTCTCTGTGGCCTTTGACCTCGCAACTCACCGCGGTTATGACTCAGACAACCCACGAGTCCACGGTGATGTTGGCATGGCTGGTGTTGCCATAGACACAGTTGAAGACATGAAGATGCTCTTTGATGGAATCCCGCTGGAAAAGATGTCTGTTTCGATGACGATGAATGGAGCTGTTATTCCCGTGTTGGCCATGTTTATTGTGACTGGAGAGGAGCAGGGCATGCCTAAAGCCAAACTAACTGGCACAATTCAGAATGATATTTTGAAGGAGTTTATGGTACGCAACACTTATATTTTCCCCCCGGAACCTTCCATGCACGCCATCGCTGACATCTTTGCTTACACCTCCAAGGTACGTACGACTTAAAGGTCACTCAAGAAATCCACTTGTATGGTGCTTACTTTAATCTAATACACACCATATTTGATGTTGGCTCTGAATGGCTCTTCATCTCACCAGCACATGCCCAAGTTCAACTCCATATCCATCAGTGGCTACCATCTTCAGGAAGCTGGAGCTGATGCCATCCTGGAGGTAGCCTACACCATCGCTAACGGCCTGGAGTACTGCCGCACTGGTCTGAAAGCAGGCCTGACCATCGACGAGTTTGCTCCAAGGTACAAAATATTAATATCTTATGTGATTCCTACACAACCTGCTTTGATGTACAAATTTGTAGCTGAAAGCTATGGCTAGAAAATATATTTTTAAATATTATTTAATTATAAATTTCTCCAAACGAACATATCACAAAGGTTTGCAGTATTACATGTAATATTCACGGAGGCTCTTGGAGCTGTAATGAAGGTCATACTTCCTGTGCAGTGTTTCAGACTCTGGGGTGAGAGAAAAGTGCAGTAATATCGGATACAAACTTTACTCGATAAGGTCTTTTTTTTACAGTCTGGACTTTTAGCATGTACAACACATTTAGTTCACACTTGGCTCTATCTATCACATCACATAACACCATCACAATATTCAATATGCTTATCACACATGCCCTGCTTTCTCAACAGCAGCGACGCCCTCTCAGAGCTGAACTCAAATCCTGTGTGTGTGTTAATGCGAGATATGACACTATGATTTCAAACATATAGGTCTGAAATAATGCTTCCTTACTTCTTTATATACGTTCATTTGTTTTCAGCCTCGACTTTATACAAATAATTACCCAGCTCTGCAACTAATCTGCATAAAAGAGAGAATGTACATGCAAGTACAAGTCCAATAATATCATAAACCTACATTTAAAGGGGTTTGTTTAAAATGGCATCAAACAAAATACTAGTATTCAAAATGAAAATCCAGAGATTTATACATATTTATTTTTCACCCACTTATTGTCTCTCTGTTGTATATATTTATTGTCTGTTGCATATATTTCTCTTCCACTGATATATTTTTTCTATATGTGTGTGTGTGTGTGTGTTGTGTGTATATATATATATATATATATATATATATATTTATTATATTTCTGGTGTGCACTGTTCTTCTGGCTTTTCCTGCTGCTGTGGCACTGAAATTTCCCCGGAAATCCAAATCTAAGACGTCAGCCATAACACCCGTAACTATCATCTGACTGAGCTCTTAGCACCAGTGTCGGACAGTGGTGTCATTGGTCAAATTTCACAGAGACTAAATTCGCTTTACGCTCAGTCTTTTTCAGACACTTGATCTTTGTGTGCGTTTGAGTTGTCATGAAAAAGTTCTGCTCCACAACATTACAAAAGTCACGATTGTTGAGCTATGCATTACTCAAATGACGACATGTTGGTCTCTCCGCAGCCCTGGTTGAGGGATTCATGATGTCGTCCTTTTTACTTCTGCTCATTTTACCACTGTGTCCGTTTGACTATTGCACAATGAGTATGGCGTTCCCATTTAACTGGCGAATAAATACCCTCCTGCTTATTTGTCGAACTAACATATGGGACAGAAGAGTGGATTAGCATACAATTAAAGCCAGATGGAAAGGCTGCTAATCAAATCAAACAGTTCTTTTAGTAATTTACACAAATACCCACAGTTGGACACAACAACTCGTGGGGTCTTGATTGCCACAGATTCATTTATTTATCTTTTTATTTCTTAATGTCTAAGTAAAGCATTTCTGCATCCAAGTCCACTTTTTTGATGTACAAATTTCTAAACCTACGATTGAATCAAACAATTTGTATCTATCTCCACACTCAAGCTTACGAAGAGTATGCTGCTTACCCGCAGTCCTTGAATAAGAAAAAGATGATTTGTACAAAAATCCACTTCTTTGTAAAAAAACAAAAAACAAAACAAAACCCCAAAAACTATATTGGTTATTCGTAATCCATCTTTTATGTGGAAGAAAAACAAGATTCTTTTATGATTTCCAGTCTACCTGTTGCTCCACACAATCCCATTTTTGCTGCCCATTGTAAACTACATGATGATCCATGACGTCTTGCTGCTGTAGACAACAGACGGCCTTTTCAGTCAATAACACAGCTGCACTGATTCACCAGCCCAGCCCACTTCTTGTTTCATGCATTGCACTTTTGTTATCACCTTCAGCTATTTCTTTTCCCACTGCCTTTCAATTACTCAGATAATAGCAGAGTTATGTGTGCGTGCAGTCCTCAGCAGCATCCTGAGGGCCCAGTCCAGCTTGACCTTCTCCACATAATGACTCCAGAGACAGACCATGCAGACAGTCACCGTGAATCAGTACAGACATGTCAGTCTGAAATGGAGGGTTTTCCACCCTAAGCCATTATCTCTCCACAGATTTTGTTCCCTCGTCTCACAATCAGTGCATTCCCTTGGGTTCGCACAGAGAGACCGGAACTTCACGCTGGATGTTGTTACCTTGCTGTCACCCCTTTGCACTTTTTAATGCCACAGTGGAAGGCTTTCATGTTGTGTCTAATTTCTTCACAAGAGGAAGGTGCATGCTGTATCAGTCCCTCTGAGCAGCATGGGGTCTTAAGTTGACTCATCCAAAAATGTTTCTGCGCTGGAACAAGTGTGGAAATTCATCATAATGAATTACATCTTGGCTGTGCAACACGATTACTGCGGTCATCTCCATTTTCCTTTGATAACTTATTGTAAATGGTTGAGGCTGACATTTTTTAGAGTTAAATCTGATCTTTCTACATTGAATGCGGTCATTACTTTCCTAAATGCATAACAAAGTCAAACATTTCTCACTTGTATAGATTATTGACCAGCCGTAGAAACGTTTTTTTGCCTCAGCATATCATTCTGTATAAAATATGGATTGCGTCCTGTAGTATCTGCGCACAATCAGGGCCTTGATTGATTCTCTGCACACGTTGCTTTCACTGCTGCCAGCTACGACCTCCTCCTGCTTTCATGTCTGCATCATAGAATAACATTTTCCTCAATTCCCACCCTCCACCCAAACGCAAACACTTGTAATTACGCCAACGCGAAATTCTGACGGTTTCGCTTTTACCCCTTCCCTGATTTTGCTTCGTTCTTCTCTGTTATTACCAAAGTGCTGCTGATCGCTCCATCACATAAATATGGAAACAAGTGCAGCGCGTCCTGTGTTGTTGTTCGTTGTTGCTTGGCTCAGAAGAAAACAGAAAAGCGATCCGGTTGTCTTTGTGACTGCGGCGCCAAAAATAATACCACTTGGAAACACTTAGGGGGGAAAAGTTGAAAAGTTGTCTGTTGCCGCTATAAAGAACTGTGGCCTTGATATGAACTGACCAGGACATGTTGCCTTTGAAACATAACCTCGTTTTGTTCTCTGGTGAACAATCTGCTTCATGAGACTAGATTACATCCACCATATTTTGGCCTTTCTGTACTGCAGTGTCTTGTTACCTAACAGCTGATATATAAACCCCAAAAAGCCACATTGATTTTTATGTTTGAGCAGAATTGCTGTCATTTTCAGTAATAACTGATTTCTGCTTTTTTCTGCACTTTCTGTCTCTGCTCTCAGGTTGTCCTTCTTCTGGGGTATTGGGATGAATTTCTACATGGAAATTGCCAAGCTGAGGGCAGCCAGGAGGTTATGGTCCACGCTCATCAAAGAGAACTTCCAGCCCAAGAACGAAAAGTCCCTCTTGCTCCGTACTCACTGCCAGACTTCAGGCTGGTCTCTAACTGAACAAGTAAATATTGTTTAGTTTCACAGTCAGTGAAATAGACAGAGATAAAAATCATCGAAATGGTTGTATTTTAAATTCTGAGAGTTGAACCCGTCAACAGTTTGGAATCAAACTCAAACTTGTGAAACAAACAAACGGTCATCAGAACTGTCGCCCTCGTCCTAGGATCCGTACAACAACGTGATCCGCACAGTGATCGAGGCCATGGCCGCCGTGTTCGGGGGAACCCAGTCACTCCACACCAACTCATTCGATGAAGCCCTGGGTTTGCCCACCGTGAAGAGCGCTCGCATCGCCAGGAACACCCAGATCATCATCCAGGAAGAGTCAGGCATCCCCAAAGTCGCCGACCCGTGGGGCGGGTCGCACATGATGGAAGCTCTCACAGATGACGTCTATAACACGGCGTTGAAGGTTTGTAATGCGGATAAACCAGAGTAATCGGAGTAGTGTTTATTTTATGTTGTGCCCAGGCTCATCCATGCCACACAACTAAATACTGCTGACTGTAACGTGTTTCATCATTGTAAAGTCATGTATTTTAAAACCTGTGTTTTCCTTTGCATAGTTCATTAAAGACATTGAAGAGATGGGAGGTATGGCCCGAGCTGTGGCAGAGGGCATTCCTAAACTGCGTATAGAGGAATGTGCTGCTCGCAGACAGGCTCGCATTGACTCAGGTACTGTATAGATCTGTCATCTGCTCATTGCCTTAAAGCCTCTCATTCTTTCACCTTTTATCTTCCTACGCTGACTTAAGTTCTTACTGCTATCTACCTCTTAACTCAGTGTAACAGAACTGCAGTGAAGTATCTTGTGAAGGCTACACTTTCAACGTCCTTATAGTACGTTTTGGCAGCTTTGCTGTAACATGCACACAGACTGTCCGTGATGCTTCATGCAGTGCAATGGCTCTCCTGCCTCTTAAAACCCCTTGTTATCATCTCATACTCACTTCAGATTCAGCTTTAAATGCTCTTTGCTTTGAAGACGTAGTGTGAAGACTTTGAATCAGCCAGATAAAATGACTTTCTGAAGTAACCGTGACAAAAGATACAGGCGAACACTCGGCAGCAGTGATCTGTTTATGTGAATGTCGGTTTGCACCTCTGACTATTAAAATCCTGCTCCAGTCACCTGGAATGTAAGTTTTATTCATCTATTTATTGAAAGTGCCCTTAACCCAGACCTGTTAATCCTCGCTAGACCCCAAGTGACTGGAGCAAATATGTAGACAGGCACTGCCAGGCTACAGCAAAGGGTTAGGACAGCAACTCACTTGAGATGCTATCACAGCTGGATTCAGGCAGACAGTGTGTATTATGTTTGTTAGCAGAGCTCAGGGGTGTGTATACGGTTTGGGACTGTGGCAGGGTGTTATCAGGGAGTTTAATTGAGACTCTTTTGTGCCTTTTTGGAATTAAATTTTTATCTACGTCCCGTAATGCCAGAAATGACTGCGATGGAGCCGAGCAGAACCTCCACAGACTGTGTAGCATTCCTACATAGTCCCCTGATGCCTGCGCTCATTGATATTCATTACCTTCCTGATTCGACCTAGCAGCACATCTTTGCTGCCCTTTTTTTTTTTTTTTTCCACTCCAGATGGGCCTCGAATTCTGATCGACCACATTAGGTTCGCATTTTTTGTTTTTTTCTACGCCGGTGTCAGTGAGATTGTGTATTTCGGGGGAAATGAAAAAGAAGCAGTCAAGTTAAGAAAATGGTTAACTGTTCAGGCTGGATGGCAAACTCTGGGTAATGCTGTCTTTCTAGGTTGAACGTTAACCTAAACGTAATTGCTATAAGACCCACATAATAGCTGAAAGTGCACACACAACCCTCTGGTTTTGGATAAACTTCACAGAGTAGAAAAAGCCTTTCTGCCAACAATTGTGTTCTTTCTGTGTTTGTCTCTCCCTGCCTGCCCTCCTATTATACTGAAGTCAATATAATACACTCACCTGCAGTTTGACTCAAGATCTTGTCCTCTCTGATAAGGGCTTGAGTCCCTATAGGTCTTTTTGTCTGGCAGGAAAGAAAGGTGGGATTAAGTGCTGCTGCGGTGAGAGAAAAAAACACTGCTTGCAGGTTTTGTTTCTATGACAGCAATACCTTGACAGTCACTAAAATGATTGTAATCATTACCTCTGTCATATGAGGTGAGGCAAGGAGTCTACAGGTCTGCCTCCTGTCCTTGAAATCTGAGCTGCTCTCTCTGTAGCAGCTCGAGACAAACAGGGATGTTCATGAATTCACATCGTATTTCTCTGCTCCACCTCCTGCCACGCTCTTCTCCTCCTTCTCAGCCTTTTTCTCTTTGCTGTTCTCGTCTCTCAGGTTTTTCCATTTTGACTGACATCATTCACCTATAATCACAGACAAAATATTTAAGAAAAGGAGATTGACAGTCAGTGGATAGGCTAGGCTAACTTAACACTTCATTAACATTTACAGCTACGAATGAGCTAACAGCACGTAGCTCGACCCTCATCAGCAGCATTCATGGTGTGGCCCTGGGTGTGTGCTGAGGTATATGATGCCATAATCGGTCATCAAGCTCAGGATAGACAGAGGTCAAGCTTTTTCTCTATTTTCTTGGTTACCACGGTGACAGGTTCTGCTCCATGTAATATGTGATTGGTGGCTTGAAAAGGGTAACAGCGGTGACATCAGTGCTTTTCTGAAAAGTCCAGAATATTCGACACCCAGAAGTGGCTCCACAGTGAAGTGGAAGCGCTCTAAGAAAAGGAATAGGTGCAGCACCCTTTCTCTTCCTTCAGTTTACTTGTATACTATCTATTGCCTTTCTGAAGATGTTTGTTTCCCTTGGGGTTTTTTTTTAAGAGTCTATTCCGCCTCCTTGCGTGTAGTTTTTCAGGCTGATTGTACCTTTTATACATTCTCTCCTGTTCTTTTACAGGATCAGAGGTCATCGTCGGGGTAAACAAGTACCGCCTGGAAAAAGAAGAGTCTGTGGAGGTGCTGGCCATAGATAACACAGTTGTACGTGAGAAACAGATTGAAAAACTGAAAAAGGTCAGTGTTCCTCTGAGAATCTCCCACTTTTAGATAAATCTCTGGTTTTGAGATACCAGCACAACACTGGTTTGTTTCAACCATTTTTTTTTCTTTTTTTTTTTTTGCTGTCAAAAGAATAACAAATGCTAAAGCATGAAAAAACAAGACGGTAGTGTCACTGTTATTCATCAGTGCGCAGCTCTAACTTTCCACTATCCACAAAGGAAACATTCAATCTATACAATGTGAAGTACTTGGTTTTTGTTACGCACTTGACAGTGGAGTCAGACAGGAACCATGAAGAGAGTCGCATGCTTCGTGTCTGGAATTGTACAGAGAAATTTGCGGTTACATGGTCTAGTCTGCTGGCAGTACACAAGGTTTGTTTAACCTTGCTAAACAGTTTCTGTTCATTGAGCTTTTTATTAAAATGTAAATGTGAGAACTATAGAAAAAGACATGTATTATTTGAGTTAATACTTGAAATTGAGAAATAAACAGAAGGCTCAACTTATCAATTTTCTCATTTAGGATCCCTCAGGCAGCTGAATATTTGAAACACCTGCTCTGCACAACAGTTGTTTCTTCTTTTGTTTTTGGTACATGCATGAATATTTATATGCAAGATGCAGTATATGCATTTAATTATAAAGTCGAGCAACACTGCAGGCAGTTATCAAACATGCTGCATGCAAACCGACAGGAGAGCGCTCCTGTACCTGCAGCCGTCGGCCAGTCAAGCATTTCAGCCTCACTGCTTCTGCTGGAAGGTCACCAGGCATTGAAATGTCATTACATTAGGAGAGCAGCTGTCACATAAGGTAGAATAAAATGCCACAGTGCCTACTCCGAACACTTTCCACTCTACGGCACGCGCTTAAAACAAGTAAAGGAACCTTGGACCTTGTACAACAGCAGATGACAAGCTGTCCATATTTCTGTGATGTGAAGAGGATGAAGACAGTAAAGCGTTTTCAGTGTATGACATTACTGTTTTCCCTGGTTCATTAACACGTTTGATCTTGCCTCTGTGGTCATGAGTTTTCACATCCTAATCCTCTTCCAATCTTATGTCAAGACATTCACATAAACACGCACAACAAATAAAGATCAACCGGTCAATGGTGCAAACAAATGTTTATTCAAGACGACCAACTGCATTCTGCCTCCTGCAGAGAGAGAGAGATTGCAGGGAACATGCCAGAGTAGCCTTTTCCCACTTCTGTTTCAAAGATGCACAATGCTTGTTTGTTTCCCTGCCCATGCTCTTCCTTTACTGCTGTTGTTGGTGTTGGGTCTGAGCCCTGGCATAACAACTGCTGCTCATTAACACACGTGCATATACGCTGCCAAGATTGATGAGTCATCAGTTAAATTGTTACATTTTTTTAAAGTGTTTCAAACAGCAGGAAGTTAGAAACCTTCAAAAAAAAAAAAAAAGCCATGTTTATTAAACGTTGACTCCTTCCTCGGTTGTAGGTGAGGCAGAATCGTGATCCTGAGGCAGCCAAGAACTGCCTGGCCGCCATTGAGGAGTGCGCCCGCACCAGAGAGGGCAACCTTTTAGCCCTGGCTGTGGAGGCAGCGCGAGCCAGGTCAGAACTCCCGCAGTCACTAAAAGCTCCGATTGCAATCACCCCTCATGCGTCTGCGTGACTTTAGCTTCAGATACTGAGTGTAACTGTTTCCTGCCTTTCCTTTGATATTTATTACACTGAAAAATAGCCAAGACATACATGTGAAAAGCTTTCATACAGCGGACATATCAGATGTCCTGTTCCTTTGTAAGATCCCCTGATACTTGGAAAATGTGTGATCTTGCCTCCCACGCATACACGATATGCCATGTCATATCGCCTCTAAAGCTCTTTTGTTCTAGGGGAGCTTAAAGCTGAGCATTCATACCTGAGGCTGTCATGCAGCAGGTCATGTCACAGATGAAATCATCAGAGGCAATCCAGCGACTGCAGGAAAAGGCTTTTTCCCCAAGAAAGTTCCTGAAAATCTGATTTTAATAAAAGATGTTAAAGTCTGTCTGTTGTAACTGACAGGAACTATACAGACTAGATAAGAAGGTACCTGTTTGTCCAGAAAGTCCAGCAATCTCAAGTCATCACACACGAGGATAACCTAGACTCTGTTCCTGTTGAGCCTGTATCAAGAAGAGGCAATAGATTTGTTTGATGCTGAACTGAGACGTACTTGTGTGCAGTGCTCTGTGAACAGTCACAGAGCCCACATACTGATCACAACCCACTCGCTGAGAGGCTCTGGCCCTTTGTGACTTCACATCACGGCTCATCACATCATCCATAACCACTGAAACATCCCCTAATTTCACTACCAATAGACCTTGAATTCATCTCGCTGTAATACGCTTCATATTCTCGTACAGAGTACAAATTTCGTCAGTAATTTCCATTTCAGCAGCTGACTCGCAAATTATACGTGACGATTGAGGGCGGGTTATTTTTCAAAAAGACGCCCTGATTACAGTAAATTAGAGCGTGGCTTGGTCCTTGCTCTTCTGCCCAAAACCCTGACATGAGTCAGACGTTCTGTAAGCTGAAGCAGCGAATTTGTGTGAATCTGACACACAGTTGATACTCACAGTGGATCCTAAATGGCGTTGTTTCGCATAGAAAGAATGTCAGACTTACATTGAGTGTTTGTCCTTGATAGCGCAAATCGAAAAACAAAAAACAAAAAAAGGAAAAAGAAACAAAACATACATCAGTATGCACGACAAAAGCCAAACACATCAACATAAAGGACATTAATTTAAAAAAAAATCATTCACACTACTCTCAAATGTCAAAAGAGACTAAACTGCCATGCGACAGTGTGCAGTATGAAAGTGATCTATAGTTAGAAGGACATGTGAGATAGAAAAGCAACTTTACCAAGAAGAGCTTTGTAGATAGAGTACCATGACATTCTCTCTGCCTGCCATGCAGCTTCCTCATACAGTATACTATGATGCGCTCTGAAGCCAGTGATAAACCTGAGGGCCAAATGATAGACTGCAAAGAGTGCTAATATTCAGGAGCATGCAGATAATTCCTGAAGCTACTATATGATTGTGAGAAATGAGACTAAAGGTCTTTCTGCCATGTAACACTAACAAAGCACTGTAAATGATACAGGTGGGTATTAGAATTTAAAGTAAGCATATTTACATATAGGCTGTTAAATGTTGGTATCTTAAAATGAATTGGAACAAAGTGGAAAATCTAGAGTTTTGTTTATTTTTAGATGTACTGTTGGTGAAATAACAGATGCCATGAAGAAAGTGTTTGGTGAACACAAGGCCAGCACCAGGATGGTGAGCGGTGCTTACCGCAGCGAGTTCGGGGAGCATGAAGAGATCACCTTGGCCCACAATAGGTATAAAAACTAAACCTAGTCAGCATTTTTACATTCACCTCGCACCAACCGATTAGTTAAGTTACATAAAGTTCTCCTGCCAATTCTGTCTCAAATCTCAGAGTTGCAGATTTTAAGAAGCACGAGGGCAGGAACCCTCGTCTGCTGGTGGCAAAGATGGGACAGGATGGTCACGACAGGGGTGCTAAAGTCATCGCCACAGGGTTTGCTGACCTGGGCTTCGATGTGGACATCGGACCACTGTTTCAGGTCAGTACTGTACTGTAGAGTGGAGCTACACGTCTGCTGCTTGCATCACCACATCCAGTATAAAGATAATGTCCAAGACATCCAGAAGGTACCTTTATAGTAGGAACTGATAGTAAACAAAATAACCCTCACAACATGCATTGCATTTAAGTAGCTATGCTCAGTTCATGAGAAATAATTGCAAATACCTATGTCTTAAAGGTAAAGCAGGTGACTCAAGTTTCAGTTTCATGTGATTTACCTGCAATAGATAGCCTTTTGATTGCTTGAAGATACTAATAAGATTCAGTAATATTCATATGTTCCTTTACAATACAAAAGAACATATGAGTTAGCAAACCCACAGATGCTAAGAGGGCTTTTAACTAAAGCCTGGTGCATTAGAACGTACAAATACTTACTTATGCATTTGTGTAAAATGTATAAAATGTATGAAATGAAAGTTCAAATACATTTACATTTGAATTTGTTTGAAAATTCAGTCACATCTGGAGTTGGAAAAACTTGTACCAGGCAGTGGGAAGTGGACAAACACTGGTGTTTGTCACTGATTTACTTGTCAGGCTCAAATAATTACCTTGATAAACAAAGGCTGCGTTCCATTCAGACGTGTCGGTCTCGCTAGTGTGCACATCGCCTCCTGCAGAGCATTCACACTAAAATCCTGGCACATTCAAATTGAATTGACATTATTGAATTGACATTATTAAGCTCATTAGTTACACCTTTCACGCTTTCTCTGCTATGACAGTTCAGAATATTTGCTGTTTGGCAGGTCTGTTAGCAGTTTCTTCGCTTCTGTTCTCTGTGTTTAGAATGTAAACCCCATTTGATGATGCATTACTAAACAGTTAAATGTACTCTGACGTGAGTGGGCTAAAGTAGTGCACGCCCCAGCTCCTGGAAAGCAGGCCCAACTCTCCATTCGATAGTGTTAGAAAGCCAAGTGCGAGTGCAAAGGAGCTAGCCTAGCACATAGCCACACTCCCTTAGTCTCCATACCTTGTATCTGTGGTTGATATTCAAATGCATTAATGCTAAAGAGGTGAGGACGTACAGTGTTGCATTACTATTCAAGGTAATTACATGCTGCAGATAAGACCTATATCCAGGTAGCTATCCGCCTTTGTTTAGATTTTGTAGGTTGATTGACAGGAAAGCTCCAGTGACATCTTAAATTATAGCCAGATGAGCTCAGATCGTGCCAGACATCATACACCATCAGATCAGTTTAATATATGTTGTTCAGCAGGCACCAGTCTTTTCTGTGGTCCATAATAAGAAGATAAAAGATTCTTTAATGACATGTGCATACTGAGGTGGTGTTCCCAACAGAACCAGTTTGTCACACTCTGTTGGCATAATTCGTCAACCTTTGATCATATGGCCCAGTGTTGAGCTGCCGCCTGTGGTAGCGAGTAAATAAATAACAAAATGCATAATGAAAAAGCGAGTGCTATGTTAAACTGCTGGCATTTGGAGCACAGCGTTCACACAACACGAGGACCCTGGGAACTGTATTTTAAATTAAGCTTCAAGTTTGACAGTGGGAAATACATGTAGCCTTTGATAATGGACCCCCGGGGACGTGCTGCCCATATAAAGTCCAGTGTTCATTTTTGTTGCGAGCAGGGTTTTTCCTGGCTGTGAGAGTGACTATGTACTGCAGTGGCTCTGTGTTTGAAGCACATCTTTTCACTTTTCTGTTATTTCTGCTTATTTGATGAGCAAAAAATGGAGGCAGGTCTTGATACAAAAAGTACAGTGTGGTTGCAATTTAGCAATTTAGTTTTTTCCTCTCCAGGGCTGAGGATATGGCATAACCAGCTACTGCAAACAAGCAGCCAGCTAGTGAGGTATCCCCTCACAGAGAAGCGGTTCGGATATTAAAGCCCTAATTTGTTGACCTCAGTCACATTGTAACACCACTCCTGCATCATACACATTGATTTTAATATTGCAAATTTTTATGGCAATGTCACTACAGATAATTGATTCATTCGGCCCTCAAACATCTGTGTGGTGTATACTCAACATGCTGTGCTTTCACTGGACTTGTTTTTCTCACTGCACAACGGTCATGTTGCATGCACACATACTCACACACACTGTCACACACGCATTCATATAGGCTCTATATGAGTCTAAATGACTCTATATGAGTCCCCACATGTTCTGTATCAGATAGGCTCATTTCTCCATTGTACTGCACGCGTTGTTTTGAAGCAGAGGCTAATTGAGGTCAGTTGAATCACATCTTGTTGATTCAAATGATCTTTATTAAAATCAAAAATGAACATATAGGACGGAGCCTGCCGAACTTAATTGAGTGGTTATTTGTTTGGCCAGCAGCCAGTGCTTATGGGAAGTGCGTGTGCGGCAAAAATGCCAATATGCAGGAAAAACCCAGGAAAGCAATATTCACAACAGAGTAGGATATTTTGTTCAAATGCAGTTGTAGCTAAACCCAAAATGTCATAGGCACAGTTGTGGATACTGGAAGCACACAGTTTTAACTTTCAGCAAGTAACTGAGACGGTTTGAATCTGTTTCATAAGCCACAGGCCTTATCATTAGTGTTACATGCTGCTGTTGTTCATGCTGTTGTCATGTTTTGTGTTTACATGTCTGACTTTTCGGTGAACAGACTCCCCTTGAGGTCGCCCAGCAGGCGGTCGATGCAGATGTACACTGTGTCGGGGTCAGCACCCTTGCCGCAGGCCACAAGACCCTGGTCCCGGAGCTCATCAAGGAACTACAGAAGCTCAACAGGCCTGATATCCTGGTCATCTGTGGTGGCGTCATCCCACCGCAGGTAACATTTGACATGTTCATCAGGTCTCTAATTTTGAGATAGACCTACATTTGGAAGCTGAGCCTCATGATTGCAGCCCTACAGGCTTAATAAGAAATAAGTGATGTGCATAAAATGCTGATGTGTCAGAATACATGATATCTAGAATTATCTGACCTTTATTTATGTTGATAGTGGTCCTTGTTACCTTTCCTCACTGGAAAGGCATAGTGTTGAATAATCTGTTGCTCTACAGAGACAGGAATCAACTCCCTTGCAGCTCTCTGAGGCATGCTTAACCTGCATAGCCTCCAGCATGACTACTGGCGCTTTGGAGCCATGAAAACACACAATGCGGCATTATGCATAAGGAACACATATATGCTCATAAAATGTCACAGGGCCATCATGTGAACAAAGAACCAACCTGTTATGATGAGGATTCCCATGATTCATGTAATTACCATTACGGCGCGCCAAGATTTCCTTGATTGCATGCAGGGCAGATTCATTTCCTGTCATCCTGTTCCTGTCAGTCTTGGTGTTTGCACTGCAAAATGCATTTCAGCGCTTCCCTTCTGAGAATACTTGAATCGGCTATAGCATAATTAACATGCTCACACAGGGTTTGTGCACATCGTTCTTTCTCCCATTAACCGCAGTTCATATTAACCCTCTTCCGCCTCCATGTGTATGTATGCAGGACTATGAGTTCTTGTACCAGAGCGGCGTGTGCGCCATCTTCGGCCCAGGAACAAGGATCCCACAAGCTGCGGTGGAAGTTATTGACAATATTGAGAAGAGCCTGGAAAACATCCGTCAGGCCATGTGAGCTCTTAGTACAACTTCAAGAACTGTCTATTCATGCTGTATCCACAACAGAGTCACAAGTGGGAGCTCTCTGTACAGAACAGTTTGAGTTGTGAAATCGCATCGCATTAGACTGTAAAAAAACAAAAACATCATTCCCCGCCATGATAATGCATATACAGTCAGTCCAAATCATTAAAAACCCGCTGGGGTGTCATGATTGCATTAACATCTCATTCACTATATTCCAAATTTGATGCTAATATCCTCACAGTTTGCCATTTTCACCTCTGTGGAAGTGAACATCACAAACACAGTGTTTAGAGTTGTTAATTGACATTATCACTACAATCTGAAGGAATCCCGTCTCACATAACCTCTTTAGTTGTGTAGCTGTGAATGTAATTTAATTACTTCACCTTTTGAAGTATTCACGCCTATGTGTGAATGGCAGTGGTCCTGGAAATATCCTAGAATGTGACTGTCAGCCAGCAGGATAGAGTTCAATACTTAAATATTAATAAGAGAAGTTAATATTCAACAGCCATAAATTATACAATACATAGTACAGAACCGTGTAATAAAAGCTTTGGCTTGAAATGAGCAGAGCAGTGTGCCGGAGATGGAAAATCAAATCACCTCACTCATGAACTCTTTACTTTGCATTTGTCTGTTCCTTGGTATTATCATCTTCAAAGTGGCCTTGTGTTGTCTTGGTCTCTTGCCTCTCTGCAACATGTTGAATTTAACCAGCTTCTAATCTAGGATACAACCGTGGAGCCGTGATCGCCATGCACGAAACAGCTGGACATTGTATTTTTCTATTCCTGTTGAATCGGATTTAACAGTGTTTGGTTTAAATAAAGTATGTGAAGTATGGAAATGGGATTCACGTCGAAAGATTATGAGATGTTCAATCATTTTTGGAAAAAAAGCGGGTGAATCTGTTCAGTGTATGGGCACAGTTTTATTTCTGATTTTGGCTGGTTATTGCTGGCTTGAAACTGAACATATACTGGTGTGTATGAACATCAGAGGGATGTTATACTTTCCTCTTCTGCTCATTTTCAGTGTAGTCTCTAGGTCATTATTTTTAACTCCCCATTTACACTTGAGTTTTAAGTTCTGCCAGCCTGACGAGCCAAATGGTTTGCTCCACAGAGCCATCTGGGCTCCCGTCGAAAGAGGCAGGAAGTTTCGAATAATGCTTGGCAGGTCAACCATCTCTCTTCATGAACTTCATTCATTCAAATCAAGAAACCATGTGAGATGGTAGTACACCTTTTAGTCTTCTTCATCTTTTTGATTGAGAAAAGCCTTCAGTGCTGTTCTTTGTTCATCTTTAAATGAAGAAATACTCTCTGGAGCCCCTATGGTTGTTTTCAACCCAACGGTCGCCTTCACTGTTGTCACAGTCACACCTAAACCTTGTCCACAGCTGCCAATATATCTTCATAAGACACTGATTGATCCAAAGCCAGGAGTTCTGCAATAAATGCAAAACCTGAAGGCTGGTGAGATGGATTCTTGTTTCAGGTGATCTTATATGATATGTCATGCTGCCTCACAGTGTCTGCAGCTCTTCTAGTTCCATGAGACTTGTTCTTTACCCCTGCATACATAGACTGTTGGAGTTTTTTTTGAAGTACTGATCTTGATGCAGCAGATCAAGAAATATAGCATTTTTTAAAAAGTTTCCTCTATTGTGTCAAAATCCGATGTTTACAATGCGCATAATGGAACTCAGAAGTTCGGTCAAACGTTCAGGTGTGACGCCCGGGGTGAGGAGTTGGTAAACTTACTTCTTTGTAACTCCACACCTGCCAGATATCTGTTTTCTAACTTGGCTTTAGACCCAACTGATGCTGACAAATGTGACATCACTCGCTTGCCAAAGACCACACACCTTTGAAGCTAATATTTTTATCCTCAGCTTCCATTCATATTTAATAGCAAATGTTAGCATGCTAAAATCCCAAACTAAGATGGTCAATTATGAACGTTAAACATGAAAATGCCAAAGGCGGCAGGCCAATATTTTTAGTCTTTAGTACATGTCTCTGAGGTTGCAGTCTCACAGAGCTGAGAACATCTTCATCTTTGTTGCTAATTATATAACTGTAGACACCAGTTCAGCTCATCAGGGTGGAAACACACCAGTTAGGCCACACATGGGCCTACAATACCTCCCTGTGTTGGTTTTGTGGAGACGCCATCCATCCCGTTAGATGAAGGACGTAGCTTTGCTCAGCCTCAACGTTTACATCTGACAGTATTCCTGGCAGGAGTTTCCAAATGTTGATCTGGCGTGTTGAGGCCACCCACGTTGCGTCTTCACACATGAAAACACGAGCATAGTTTATTTCATTTTATTCTATGGAGGATGTCAGCTGCATTTGAAGGGAACATATAGCATACTAATGGTATGGAAATTTAAAGCGTGTGGAACATATGCACTGACATTTTTCAGTGGATTTACACTCTACCTGATTGACATTGTCATCCCTTGCTCCTCCTCGAGCCCCAGCTGTCTTTAAATTAAGATTGAGACAATGTCAGAACTCAAAGTACTGCCTGACTTATTGTAAAAGGTGACTGCAAGCAAGTCCCACGGTTGCAACTGTGCCTGACTGGAATTCAGGATTAGAATCTCTATGTCCATATCAAACACACACATGACCTTTTTTGACTGCGTATTACCATCACATTGTATTCATTGTCCACTAAGGAATCAGTGAGTCAGTGTTTATTCTCAAACAAGACCAATGACATGTGCACACAGATAGGCTCAAGGTTCATAGCTCTACATTTACAAATTTCAGAAATAATTAAACACTGTCAAGAGTAGTTACAAGTTACAATAGTAAAATAAAAAAAATACACGTGACACAGCAAAATCCAAAAACTAACAATATTTGCCACTCAGTCAAGCCCACAGAAAGGGAGCGTTTGAAACAAGCAACCGCTCAAGATACTCCTGCTGCTACTGAAGAATGCGGGTGAGTTCCCTGTCAGCTGAAATGGTTGTTGTGACGTGCACCGATTATCATCATGAACTATATACAGTATTACGCTGCACTGTATCAGTGTTAGAGGGTTTCCACTGAAATTTAGGTGCTCTCGTTAATACCCTGCTGACATGAAAAGCAGCAGTACGCTGATTTTGAAAGGATCTTTTTATTTTTAGAGAGTTCTGGGTGTCCACAATGTTAGAAAGGTACAGGAATTAAAGGATACAGCATTAATTGGTCTTTTTAATTATTAATATCCATCCATCTTCCTCCGCTTATCTGGGGCTGGGTCGCGGGGGCAGCAGCCTGAGTAGGGATGCCCAGACTTCCCTCACTCCAGACACTTCCTCCAGCTTGTCCAGGCGGATCCCGAGGCGTTCCCAGGCCAGTCGAGAGACACAGTCCCTCCAACATGCCCTGGGTCTTCCATGGGGCCTCCTCCCGGTGGGACATGCCCGGACCACCTCCCCAGGAAGGCGTCTGTGAGGCATCCGAAACAGATGCCCAAGCCACCTCAGCTGGCTCCTCTCGATGTGGAGGAGCAGCGGCTCTACTCTGAGCTCCCTCCCTCCCTCCTAATAAATTTAATAAAATGCCAAATGCAGCAATAAATATGTTCTACCAATGACTACTGCCTATGTAATTAAAGCATTTGGTAGCTTATTTATTTGTGCCCCAGAACTCCATTATTGTTGACAAAACAGCCCCAACTCAAGCTCCACTTACACATTTACACATTTGTTCTGGTGCTTTCAGCTGCATCCACTGGTCCTCTTTAGCAGACTGAGTTTGCCCACCTGCTATGGAAAAGAGGAGTTTCAGACTTTTCATGATTCTGAGCACTTGTTGGGACTTTCCTTCACGTTAACTTCAAAGTTTTCAGATCTGTGGCAAGTAAGCAAACTCGGCCTCCTAATGAGGACTCTGATACGGTCAGAAGCTCCAGAACAAGTGAGTTAGTAGACCTTGAGACTGACTGAGCCTGCTTTGTCAGCTGCTGTTTCACTCTCACGCTTGATCAAATATGACGCTTCAACCAGCAGCAGCAGCTTAGCTCAACTAAAGGCAAAGCCTCGAAACAGAGAGGAAGAGCGAACCTAACTCCATCCAAGGGTTCAAAAAGAAAGCTTACTGATTAACACGTTATACCTCATTTGTTGTGTTTGTACAAAAACTTAAATATAAAAACAACATATTTGGATGGATTCTGTTAGCGTTGGCCCATTGTTTCCACCTGTTGTTCATGCGAGGCTAAGTTAATAGTTAGCTTCTTTTGACTGACTGTGACTGTAAGAAAGAGACTGAATAAGCCTTTTTCTCCAAATGTAGATCTTTCTGTGGAACATAGTGCAGTAGCTGTACCTGACAGTACTTGTTAGAAGAAACAAATATATTTTGGTTTTGGTCCAGAATAGTTGGTAATAAAGAGATTAAATAATGACAGTCTAATCCTTTAAATGTAATAACTGGTTACATTACTGGTCCTAACCAGTAATCAGCTAAAACAGGGTAAACATGGGCAATATTATTTTTAATAGTCATTTTTGTAAACATTTTTAAAAGGCAGACTTATAAAACATAATCTTTCAGCTGTCACTTAATTAAAACATTTAACACATACAATACTGTTGTTCCTGAGTTGAAATGATCAGTTTCTTCTCTTTTTTTTTTTCTTCTGGAAAATATTAATGTCATAAGAAGTAATTATTCTAAGAAACAAGTACTCTAACTATCACAGATTGAACCTGAAGCGTTTAAGTAAACATCTCGTCTTCTTTTGTGCTAAAAATAAGGTTTTTGTCATATTCTGCTGAACAACCTTTGGTTTGTAATGTGTTAAAGACATGGTTTTCTTAAATCTTTTGTGGCTGCCACTTGACACGTTTGCTTCTTTCACAACAACACTCAGCTGTGAGTAGACCTCTGTTTCTGGGCTTCAAAGGTTTAGGGGGCTTTCAGCGAACTTTAAGTATGGAGTTAACTCTAACCTATAGCTTGGTTGATTTTTTTTACAGCATTTTAACATATTGTGCAAGCACACCCTCTCATTCAACGTGGCCACACACAAAAACGAGGCCAGTATTACCCTGCTTGTTGTGTTACAATAGCACTATCTATCCTGATCATGTTTGTTAGATAACTCATTATGAGACCACATTTTTTTTCCACAGTCAACAGCACAGAAGTCTTTGTTGAGGCGTAAAGTCTTTTTTCTCGAGTGTATCCTTAAAAAGTCTTTCAAACCAAAGTCACTGCCTTTGACTCCATGATCTCCCGCAAAGTAGACCGTGCCTCTACTTTGGGCTTGATGTCAGTACTAACCATATAAATGCTGTTGTCATTGATGCTGTTGGAGACCTGGCATGAATTAGAGCCTAGGCACATCCAGCGCAGCTGCTTTACCTCCCTTTTGAAGGTCTGGCTGAAGACGTAGTAGATCATGGGATTGTATACGGTGGAGCTCTTTGCAAACATGCACGGCAGGAGGCTAACTTCAGGTGGAATGGTGCTGCTGTCTTTGAGAATAGACCACAAGCTTACCAGGCCATAGGGCGCCCAGCAGGCTATGAAGCCTACGCTGATCAGCACAGCGATCTGCAACAAAACAAGAGGATTGAGTCTGTAAATATTCCACCTGTCCTGGAAATAAGTAGCAATTTCATTTTTATATAAGCTCCTTTGATCTACCAATGACTATGCACACCAAAAATTTAATTGAAAACCAAACCACATTAGAAAGCCACTAGCATGTTCTGAACATAACTCTTTTCCTAACATGTTCCTGAACATAACTCTTAGCCTTAGTTTAATGGCTTCATCTTCACGCTCTATGCACAGACAGTTGACAAATTGAAAGAAAAAACAACATTTTGTGTTTTCATTGTGCTTTGGCATTGATTCTACGTGTCTCTGGAACTTCGATGAAGGTATAATCACCAGTATTACAAAAGATTTTCTCTTATTTGGTGTTTTGATGATGATGGTGGAGCCATTCAGTTCATTGTTGAGGCTCCCATCACGGCAGCCAACACTGAGAATACATTTTTCATCAGAGAGTCACTTACTATTAACAGCCTTCGATGGAGCTTGACAATGTTGGGGACGCGGTTGCTGCTGATCATCGACTTCTTGTAGGTGAAATAGAGGTTGATGCTGATGCCAGAGTAGCAGAAGATGATGATAACAGTAGGCATGACAAAGTTAAAGGAGAATGCGGAGATGACAAAAGAGAAGCCCTTGTTTTTCATCTGTCCCCAGGCGAGTGAGCAGGACAGGCCGAAGGGCTCGGGGCCGTACTGTCCCCAGCCTAGAATGGGGAAGAGAGCCCAGATGAGAGCATACAGCCAGATCCACATGCACAGCATCTTCACCTTCTTCCAGCTGATTTTCTCATCTGCAGAGAGAAGAGACAAGGTTGGTTGTTTTCTTGTTTATTTTTGCTGTTTAAGCTGTATAATCACACACAGATGGTCCTTTATTAAGGCACTTATGTGGGGCAGTTTATATCTTATGTATATTACTGATTTTTCCCAAATCACACATTGATTGCAAGGATCAAAAGTGCTCAGGAGTGCCCAAATAAAAGAGATGAGATCATAAATAAAACCTATTCTTGACATAAGAGCTGACTGAACAAATATAAAATTGACTGCCCAGTTTCTTCAGTGCCTTAAATCAGTCATCGCTAGATATAACCAGACATTGCCAAATGAATTATTTGAAGGTTTACACAGAAACATTCAAACATTGAACATGAAATGAATGCACAGTTTGCAACTTTATGCTTTTAATATATGTTTTTGCTCATTATAGACATCTGCTGAAAACCTAATTTTAAAGTGGTAAGTCTGAATTAGAGTGTTGGAATGTTCATGTAAGCTTGATGGACGGCTGTGCACACTGACAGGGAATTACAACAGGCACTTTAAAATGGCAGTCGAATTTCATATTCAGAACTTCAGTCTACAGTCACAAGAGCATCACCAGCACAAATTACAGACCATCTTAGTCCATGCACCATACAAAAACCATGCACACTTAAATATACTATCAGAATAACTGGGATGTCTGGAGAGAGATAAGAAGAGGCAGAAAGTGTCTTCCATAAACTCATCAGAGTTGGGCAGGATCAGAAATTCAGTGGCCTGGTTAAATAGGAAAATAATCTAGTATAAATACATAGCTGCATAAAAAGCAAATATGTGTATTTCCCAACTACCACTGATTTAAACAGAATTGTATAAGACAGAAACATTTGGTTTTTCGTAAGTAAATAATTCAGAGAGGCAGATGCCTACCACAGGTCCCTCACATGCTGTTCAAACTATTTTCATAGTAAACTAATGTTTAATAAAAAGAAATGTAAATGCTGACACGTCCTGCTGCTTCTGCTTAAAGACAATTTCAAATATTAATGTTGGAAATATTAAGTAGAAGCTGTGAATCGCCATATTGCATGCAAAGCAGATTTCTGATTTTTCCCTTTTGAAGTGCAGCCATTAAAATCCTTGGAGAGAGATTGGAAAACAAATCTTACAGGGTATTTTTACTCATAGAACATGATTACAAACTTTCATTGCAATCATGTTCTCTACATGATGTATCATAAATACCAGGTAGTATTTTTATCAGTGTCTGAGACCTGAATTACTCACTATGAGACTGCAGATTGAGGGACACAATGAAGCGCACTATGGCCAAGATGGTCAGGTTCATGATGCTGGCGACACCAAAGAAGAACCCCACCAGGCCGTAATATGTACAGGTAACATCTCCCCCGAGCCAGCGGTGGTTCCAGGCGGAGGCCACAGCAAGGGGGTACATGGTAACAGCTGCTCCCAGGTCTGTCACGGCCAGATTCACGCTCAGCAGCTCCGGCGGCTTCATCCTCGATGACCTTTTGACTGCCATGATGAGCACCAGTAGGTTTCCAATGATAGAGAGAACAGCTGAGACACACAGGGATATTAGGTAGTTTGAGTAAATGAAAATGTGAAAAGTAGCAATAGAACCAGTGAGCACACCTTTAAAAGCTACCTTTCAGTGTGTCAGCCGATGTCTTTGGATTGCATACAGGATGCTTCACTGTGGTGAATTACATCAATTTTTCCCTCTTATATGTGACAAAAGCTTCTGGATAGCTTCACTGCAACACACATCATGAATCCATCTGCATCTCCAGACGTCATTACAGCCCCAGAAGCCCATGGGGGGGTTTAAACAGTTTGAATGGAGGACAGTGAAATGCAGTGGGTGCCATGTGAACCGAACCAGGAGGAGCCTTGCACACAAATGTTACTGGTTCATCTCACAAGCTGCCCGGTTTGGGTGTGCTCCTGTTTTTCGTGTTGGTAGTGTTGACAGATTCTTCTCATTCTGCACTGGGTAATGCCATCCTTACAGGCCAAGCTCAGGGGACAAATGAACAAACACAAAATAAGACCGAGCTGTGCGTCCTGTTTAGAAATGTTTGTTATGCTGTTGCAGGCTTAAATAGAGAGGATTTGAGTGGGATTTTGTGTTTTTTTTCCCAGCACAGTTGGGAATTCTTATAATTTCTCCCTCACGGGGAACTACTTGCTACCAAGCCAAGGGCAGACGAGGGACACTTGGTAATTTGTTTAGGACATACATTGAGTAGAGCCCCCTCCCTGTCTTCTGTTTGTTTTGGATACTCATTAACTTGATGCATCCAAAATAAAACAGCCTGTGCTCCTTCTGAACTGCCAGACAGGCCAAACAGAATGAATACACATTAACCAAACATAATCATGAGGTCTGTAAAGAGGGCACAGATCAGTGATGTATGTAATGTATGTAAGGGTGAGTGAGAGTGTAAAGCGAACACTGGATGGAGGTTGTAGAGGTCGCCCGGGAGCTAAGAGAGAGGGGGCAACTGTTCAGTAACACGGGCCTTTTGGAGTACAGAAGCCTCAGAACAGATGCTACAAGTTTGGCTTATGAGCCAGAGCTCCACCCACTGGCAGCCTGCAAGAGAAGCACAAAGCCAATATACAGCAAAACCTCAAAGACATAGCTTGGTTTTTTTGGAAATAATTTGCTGATTATTTGCTGTAGTTCCAAGAGTGAGATGAGAAGATTGATGCTGCCTTCACACCTGCGCAGTAATTATGAAGCTACAGCCGGCAGGCATAGCTTAGCTGGCATAAGGACATGAAGCAGGGGGAAACTGCTAGCCTGGCTCGGTCCAAATGTGACATCAATGGTGAAATCAATCTGCCAGCGCCTCTAAAGACTATTTTTTGGTTGGGTGAAGTAATTTTTTTGGGCTAAGCAAGTCATTTCACACCACCGAATATTTGTCCTGTTGTCTTATTACTATTCAGTTTTTTACAGATTAAACAATCAAAGGATATTAAAGATATAAAATGTTAATTAATGAACTTTAGAGGCATGCATGCGTTTTTTTTTTCTTTTAGGAAAGGGCATGGCTTGTTTTATTCCACTTTGTTACCATTGTTCATGCTTTATATAGAGCTCTGAAGTGCCACTGGTACTAATGTATGTAAGTGAGTGAAACCCGATCAACCATTATGTGGATTAATTGGATTTTTTTGTCTGGGCCTAGAATGACGGCTCGGTGATGCATTGCAGCCATATTAAGCATTACTCCTCTAACTCTACCCTCTGTAAAAACTAGCTCCAGGGTGGTGGTTGAAAACACTCATGCCTAACTCCCAAATAAAAGTAGACAATTTAAAACAGACTATGTTCTATGTTCTGATCAGCCATTGATCAGGTAGACAGCGGAAAAGCTCTCTTTTGTTGTTGGGAACAGGAAATAAATAACCTCGCTACCACTGTAGTTCTTACTGTGAGAGCACATGACCTGGACCTTATCCGAGTACTCTACACAGGAATGCTACTGTTGCTTAGTGGCAAGATGGCAGTGACGGTTGTATTCCACAGGACACCTCGTCTCATAGCAGATCTGAGATAAGTGTCAGTTTATACAGTGAGATGGGAAATTCAATCAGTCCCATTTCCACAGCGACAGCGACTCAGAGGAGGAAGACACCACACAGGCTGAATCAAACACACACATCTTTAAAATTTTATAGGTACTTTCACGTCAGTCCACATGATCATCAGTAATGTATGGAGCAGAACCTGGGGGACTGACACCTCATCTGAAAAAGTCAGCCTGCCTGAAGGAGAAGCTTTAAATGTGACTGAACATGTGCCCCCACATTAGCTTTCCCTGCTGGTAACACAGGCACAATGAAGGCTGCATGGGGATTTGGCATCTCCTGCAAAAAAACGAGACAAACTCATTGAACTGCATCTGAAATAGTCCACTTTTGTCCATTTATATGCTCAGGCACGCTTCCTTCATGGTTCACCCATTGTATGGTTGTTAGATTTTGGATATGGTCATTGTGCATCAGCTTATCCTTTGTCAGAGCTCTAAACTGCAGACAATTGTCTCTTGCCAAGCGAAATGCTTCAAGAGTTTTGGTAACTACTGCTACCGTCAGTGCTGAAAGAGCATCCTGACGTGAAGCTGAACCAGTCTGAGAAGTGGGGATAATTTAAAACTCTTTTCCTGGCGTGGTAACTCATACCTCTTCTGAAGCGTGGTTCCTTCAAAGAGCTTGTGGGCAAATTGCCATTTCATTTTAACAGGCTTTTAATGTCATCGTCGTGTAGCGCTCAGTAATTTTTGACAGCTGCTCTTTTATGTCACAATTAAGCAAGTCCTTCCTTCTTACTAGAATTACAAAGAACTGTTGAAAAAGGCAACAACCACGTGATGCATTTCTATTTACTGACAACTCAACCAAGGGTAGCTGTCATTAAATCTAATTAGGAGAAGAAAAAAAAATCTGTGCTCCAAACACTGAAACGTACTGATCCATGATTTCTTAAAATCGGAGACAAAAGGGTCCTTTAAAGACACACCCAGTATGATCTTGGGAAAATTTAAGTATAAATCACTTTGAGTGACTTGTAATGCATGTAAATAGCAGATTAAGCAGCAAGTAGCAAATCAACTTGGGTGGAGATGCCTTTGAAAAGGCGAACACTTAATTCAGGCACCAGACAACAATCATATTTATTGTGGAGGACATGCACAGGTCCCTCCAATCACTGTGCCTCCTTCTGTTCCCTCCTGACAGCCTCATTTCACAGCGCGCTGGGAAGCTGGAATTGTCTGTCCATATTTATTGTAGTCCATGGACCCAACACACAGAGCTGAATAAATCTGTCTATTTCACACCCTCAGCCTGTAACCTGCCCTACTCTCCTTTTCCACCTTCCTAAAGCTAACTCTGAAGCTGTGTGACACAAGAGCCCAGCGACGCAAACAGCTTCCAGCTCAGTGATAATCACTTTCATGGATGTGTGTCCAAGCCAGTTGCTCTAATTGCAGTCTGCACAAAAACCACAAAGGAATCAATGGGGACACCTCAAGTGACCCTCGCCTCCAGAGGGAAAGTGAACGTTCGACAGGGATGTGGACACTGTCTTGCTGAAGGGTGTAAGGATGCGGAGCTTAAAAAGAAACAAGTTGCATGCCGTGATAGTCTAAAACAGGGAATTAACTTCAGAATCTGGGATTTTCCCCCAAAACATGATGCTTCCCTCACCTGCCTCCTAAAGACCAACCCCAGGAAAACCTAATCTGTTACCTCTAACTGTAAGCAGAATAGGAGGCCACACACACTCACACACACACACAGTAGTAATGTAACATTTACCATGTTTGACAGCTCATGCTCCTTTTGGAACGACAGGAACTGAGACTGACCGTGCACAGAATGCAAAAGTGATTTTATGACCCAAAAACAAATAGAATCACGAGGTGTGTAAAGAGGGCACGGACCAGCGGCGTGTGTGTAATGTAGATACTGAAGAGAGAAAACGTGGCGTAATGAGTTTTAAGAGGGGCCAAAAACCTGGTAAAACAGTCATTATATACAATGAGCGTGACAGAAAGATAAATGAGGCGGATGAGGATGCTTTCTTCATCTTAATCCTGACAGAACTCAATAATGGTCTAATGGTACAATATTGACTGGAAGGGGATTACGATGGGGTGAGTAGGGAGAGCAGTGGGGGAGGTAGATAGATAAATGGACAATGCCTTCACCTGTGAACTGCCCCTCAGCAATCTATAGAAATATGAAATATCTTGATATGTCTCTTCAAACTACTTAGAGCATTCATCCAGACATCTTAGCATCATGTGGCTCCTTTTGTTTCTGAACAGTCAAGCTGTTCACTGTACTGTGACCATATAATGCAGGGCTGTATGCATTCATGTGCGAGAAGCTTGTCTTCCCAAGATGCTTATGCATGTTTATGTAACTTTGTGGCAAAGGGGATTTGAATGAATGGCCTAGAGGTATCGCTGATATTTAGATATTTATTCATGTATTTATCCATTTTTTATTTAGTTATGTCAGTATTTTTGATATCTACATGATGGTTAGTCCTGTTTTTTATTCAGTTTGCAGTGGCTGACCACCTTGTCCTACCATGGATTTAGTTTTCCACCCTGAGGCAAACCGAGACTTTTCATACTGTGCCCCATTATGTGCCTGCAGGGATATAGACACTGGGTATATTATTAGACCAATGGGACTATACAGAAATGACTAAAGGTTACAGGTGATCAGAAAGAGATTGTTAGTTGGAGTTTTTATATGCGTCTGTGTGTGTATGTTCTTGGGTACTAAATGGTTATATCAAAAAGACAGCTTGCACCATGGCGCAAAGGCTCGTCCTGTCATATGCGGAGGACAACGGATCTGTCTCTGCACCGTGGTTACATAGATGTGCACTTCAGTGACACACTTCAGAATTTCCACTGAGATTTCATGGCACACTGTTAAAGAAGCTGCATCAGTTTAACAACTTATATTATTTTGACAGGCAGTGGGAAGGGTGGTGTGTTTTTCATTTTGAAGTGGAGGGTTCAAAGAAAACATGAATTACTCCGGGGAGGGCTTGGCTTTTTTACAAAATGAAAACTTAACTATCCTCCCCACATTATTTATTTTGGTGCTCCTGCTTTTAGCTTTTACAGCGACTCTTGAATGAAATCGTTATGTCCGTGGATCATTAACTGACACACATATTTTTCGGGCTGTGGTGTGACTGTTAGTTTCATCATTATGCCTCGCTTCTGTGTAATTTGTGCAAAGCATCTGAGAAGAGCCTTGCCTCAACCTAATGACCTGAATCAGAGCAGTCATGTTAGCACCGCCATCTCACTTTATTTCAGTGCTAATGAGAGTGTAAGTGTTGTGCATTCATCCTGTGTCTGTAGCAGAGAAGTGCAAGGAGATGAGACGTGTGTTGAATCTAACTCCCCTCACCCCTCACCCTCCCTCTCTTTACCTCCTAATGGCATGCAGCGCCAAGGTTTTTGAACAACACATCAAACAAATCAGGCTATTACAGGATGGGTCTTTCTCTCCAGTTATGCTGCTGTTTTATTATTATTATTTTTAATTCCCATAATCACTGAGCAAATTCAATCTGGAACCACCATTTTAATTTACAGCAACCTTTTGTCAAGCCAGTAATCCTCTATACCAATTTCCTTTAATAAAAATGAGGTAATCATAACAGAGAGACGCTCACTGGCACAGCTGTGACAAAGTGTGAAATAATGCAATTTATGCCCTGGTAATTGTCCGCACTATGAAATATTGAGTCTATATATCTGAAAACATTTGGATTTCACCACATAATGTTATTAACGTGGGAACAGAGCAGTGAAATGTGTCTCCTTAGAAGAGAATTCTCGTTTTTCCCTTTTTTCCTGAAGATATTTTTGCTTTCGTTATTTATTTATCACCTCCGTAACAACATCTGATATACTTACTGTCATGTAAATTTACACCATAGTTCATCTAACACCAAATTCATCTCGCAGCGTTCCTGATTTTTGCTTCTTTTTGCACACAAACGTCATGTGTGAGGTCATATGACACTTCTGACTCTAGTCTGCCCACCCTGTCCTCCCTGTGTTTGTTTAAGGGTCACAACCCGCGTCTCATATCATCCCTGACGTTATGTCACATTGCACCATGAAAAGAAAAAACTTTGAAAGTCACTGAGACGTGAGTTCTTCAACGCCTGTCCATAATGTAAGGCTTGATGCTGCTGAGCCGGGTGACATTTGCATTTCACTTCCAACTGATGTCTGTTTTTTTTTAATGCAAAATGCATCGGCCACACGCACTCACACACCCTCCTCCCAGTGGGTAATGAGTGGGGATGAAGTAAATGTCAAGGCTTATTGCGAATGTGAGATCCATCCGTACCCTTCAAATATGTCACAGCATTGGTATTGAAGTGTATATATCAGCAGGCTGAAACACCCTGCTGTGCACGCTGAGAGAGAAACATCCCCTGAATTAATTGACCACGTTTATCTTCTTTATAGACCACCTGAGGGGCCCTGCATTTTTTAGTTCACTCATATCACTGTATATGAATACTGCATAATGCTTACATTAATATCAGTGTTTGACCTTTTTGTGAATATTGCATTGATTTACACTCTTTCTCCAGCACCCTAACCCTAAGTGTAACCACCACTAACCCTAACCTTAACTGTTGGATTTAATGGTTGACATTGTGGGGACCCTCTTGTGTGTACAGGTTTCTGTCTAAGTGCACACATACCACACAAAGCTGCTCACAGCTTGCCCTGAGTGTGCGCTGCTCAAGGGATGAGTCATGTAGATTAAAGCAACGCGGTGCCTCTGCTGTCACACTGAAGACAATCTGTTAGTGATGTTTGCCGAGTGTGACTTAAAGTCAAAGTTCTGGATGAAGGAGAAAACACTTGTAAACACAAAGCAGCAGGTACCCAGGTCATTATGCATAAGTGAAGTTAGGCCATTAACCCAGCAGTAGTATTCATGAATAAATCTCAATCCACCTGTAGTAGCGGGCTGGTGTGCGTAAAAGTGGGTTATGGAAAAGCCTCCTTTGAAGTGTTTGGATTCTGTTTTCAAGCCTTCAAATCATGGAGAAGCGATTCAGTCAGTTCCACCTGTAATTTTCACTCACACATAACTGAGCCAGGCAGGAATGCAAAGCCTCTGAGCGCCACGGCAGCTTATTATATCACGCTTACGCGCGGCGCTTTACTCACCTACAACCAGCAGATAGCAACCAGTGCCGATGTCCAGCGCTGGTGATAAAGTGGAGCTGTACATATCCATTGGGGCGGCGATGAGCAGCGGAGAAGGAGAATAAAAAGGATAACAGAGGTGAAGTGAAGATTCTTCGTGGGATGGAGTAAACGTCAAAATGCGCCGCTGTTGATGCGCCCCGGTGTCAGATCCATCTGTACTCAAGTAGGGAGCGGAGAGGTTCTCAGGGCGCAGCGCGCCGGTGTCCTCTGCTCCAGCTGAAGCCTGTAGAATGTATAAGGTGCGTCGCCAGGGAGATCGCGTATAAGGGCAGGGCTACTATCCAGTCTCTACACTGCTGCTGCTGCTGCTGCTGTGTGACTGCATGAAAGACTTCTTAGCTCACTTAAGTGACATAGTGTGACTCGAGTGTAACAAAGGAAGAGAAACCTCTTGAAGACTCGGCATATTGCGCTCTAAATCACTAATAACAGCTAAATAACCATTAAAGCCCCCCATGTACAAAAATAGAAAATAATACAAAATGAGAAAGTTAAAGTTATTAAGTTAAACTTATTAAAACATTCATTCATTCAAACAGTATTTTCAGGTTTTGACTGCTGCCATCTCCTAGTGTGTATGGTCCCAGTGCAGCTAATCTTGCTGTATATTTAATGTATGCCTTGATCATGGATGCATGATGTGCTATAGGACCAGAGGGCAACTGCCAGAGTGCGGATCCTTCATGGTTATGTAAAGGATGCGGATACGACAAAGATATGCAATCTTTAATGCCTTGTTCTCTGTTACACATTTGTTGAGTCTGGAGGGGTTACTAATTCATGCACTGAAGTTAGTTTCCTCTCTCCCTCAGTTTAAGGTTTGGCAAATTAAGTTTTGGGCTTTATTTTTCGGACTTATTTTGCATCTGGTGGGACCTCAGTTAACTTTGAACCAACATGGCCCACAGTTACAACACACTCCTATTGAAAATTCACACCCTTTTGAATGAGGCAATCAATCAAAGTGAAATAGTAACATAAAGAAAGGATGTTTTCTGTGACAAATGTCAAAAAAGCCCCAAAAGGCCAGACCTTTAATATTGTGAAAGTGATTGGATTTTTCTCTTTTAGCTGTCTTTTATCTCTATCATTGTTTTCACCTGCAGTAGAGATCCATTGTGGAGACTCAGTGACCCACACTGTCCAGACTGTCTGTCAGAAATGACGGCCATGATTAACAGCCAGGTGCAGGACCGAGCACAGATGTATTTTTTTCTTTTTTTACCGCTGAGAAAGAGAGGGTGAGCGTGAAAAGGGACATCATGATAATACAAAGCTGTCAGAGTTTAAAAAGGCGAGAGTATGAAGCGATTTGCAAAGGCTTGGAAAATGCCTTTTTCTGTGACAGGGTTAAGGAGGTGACAGGTGTTGATTGGAGTGTTGACAAAAAGGCTGACAAAAAGCTGACGTAGCCCCGGGGGTGGTGTCAAAATTATATGAAAGTGTTAATTTGTCTTTGATAGATGTGAACCAAACATGATTGGCCTTTCCATGACATCTAAAAGCATCAGGACCTTAGGGTTACAAATATTGTCCAAACCCCATGACACAATATGTACATTTGTAACATTTGTTTGTCTGAGATGTTAAAGGAGCAAAAATAACTCCAAGGTAAAAGATTGCTTTTCTTTGCTGCAGTTAATGTCTGTGGCATTGAAGTGTAGTTTTAACTGTAACTTGTTTGTAACCAAAAGCATGCTTTGTTTACTGTCGAATCTTCCCACACACCCACATTGTGTTTATCCCTAAAGCTGTAGTACAGGACTTTTACAAATAAATGAAGTTCTGCTACATTAAAAAGCGCACACAATGCTGATTAGGCCTGTCAGACTAGATTTGTCTCTCTGTATTTCACAGAGTTTTTCCAAATCTGGTGTCTGGTGTGACATTCCCATGTTGGTACGCTGGTGCATTAACCCAAACCAGCAATGATCAGTTCACCAGAGTTGAAGGGGGGAGCACCCAAAACAATGACTACAGCACCTAAGAGCAGGGAGGACCCTATGACATCATAAAAAGTGTCTAATTGCTCTCACTGCCAGAAGGGGGAGACAACAGGTTTAAGGCCTGTAGTGGATGCGTTTCTAATATGTTGACACTTTTGTCATTTACATTGTTGCAAGTCTCTGCAAGTAGCTAATCCCACAAGTGGAAAAGCCACAAATGAGGAAACACATGAGCCAGTGTGCAGCTTAATTTGTAAGACAGTGTCTATATGGTTATGTCTGTACTTAGCAGGATATATATGATAACAGATATAGCATGCAGTATACACTAGACTTAAGCCCTTTTTTGCACTAACACCGGGTGACATCTGGCTTTTGTCATCCATGTACAGTCGTGATTCACACCTGTGTAATATGACTCTGGAGTCACAGGAGTTTATTGTTTCCAGCTTCGATCACAGTAATGCAAAACAACTCCCCCTTAGCCGGGCTAATTTTGCCCCTTTTCCAGCTATAAGGTAATATATCACTGTTGTATTTACATTAGACTAATAGTGTGTTTTTGAGACTAATTCGGACACAGATAGAATCAATTTCAATAACTTTATTAAAGAATATGTTTCACTCATAGTAAATATTTTTATGTAACTAAACTGTGACATTAAGATGTTATCACAAGCATATTTCTCTCCATTATAGACACATAAAATCTATCTAACTGTACTTACTGTTGCTTTGATTCAGCTATAAATACAATTTATTAATGGAATAAGGGAGAGTATATTTCATGTTCGTGTAAATTAAGCATGTTCATTTATTGCTAATTAATAATTATTAATAATAATATGTTATTTATTTATTTATTTATGTATTTTACTCAATTTTGATTCCAAATGGCATACAGTAACCTCTACTGAACAATAACGTTATTGTTGATCAACTATACCAGGAGGATGGCAATATGGCTGACCACAACCTTTTCTTTAATATTTCATATTTCTTTTTGAATAGTCCTTTTCACCTACCCCTGAACTGCAGCAAGCCTTCTCCATGAAATAGCTTAGAAATCAATACTAATAGGGACTTTCAGGGTGATGGGAGGCCTTGTGGAACTAAAATGGCATGTGTTCTTATATGAGGTATTGACAGCGTGACAGTGGCGCTGAATTCCTTTGAAAGGAGCTGCTAATGACAGACCTGTTGTCTTTTCTCTGTGGAGGAAAAAGGTGTTATTTAATAACAGTTATTTATTGTGTGGTCAAAGCAACAAGCACAGTTATCTCTGTGTGATCACCAAAGGTGCTTTAGTTAAGCCAGCTCCTGTACTGTGTCTGTTTCTATGCAGCTAGTATAGGTTTTATTTGTCGTCAGCGATATACAGTAGAGATGAATGAAATTTGGTTTGTGCCGCTCAGATACTTCAAGTGTCCCCCTGAATTGCCAATTTGTTCCAGTCAGTCTGACATAATGTTCATGTTACTTGATTTCTTGTTGGGAGTAGAGGTTCTTTTGTTTCATTTTGCCTTAAACCATCTGTGGTGAGCGGCGTTAAATCCCTAAATCCCTGATGTCAATATTTAGTCACACATTATCGACAACAGCTGTTTCCAGGAAAGGTTTTCGCATTTAACAATAAAATATGTTGATGTGTAAGAACTGTTAGAGAGGCTAGGAACCAGGCTATAGCCAGTTACATGGATGCAAGCACACATGAAAATGAATATTAAAATCAAAAGGTAAACAACATAAACATACATTAGGCGTTTTTGGAGGACAAACCTGACAGAGATTGGATTTGGTTCCAATGTGGTAATGCATTGTCTTTCTTGTACTAGGAAATCACAGTTATTAGTGCACACCAGTTTGCTTTGATGTATTTTCATAGAATTTATTAACCCCAAACCCCTAAAAAGAGCAGGTTTTTATGTAAGTAAGAAGTTTTACCAACAAACACACACCTGGCTGCTTGGACAGAGCACCTTAAGATTCACAACTGTCTGCTTCCATCATCACTGAGCGTGAGGGAGAGGTGGGTGAAGGTTTCCCACCTCAGACTAGTTAGGGGTGTTGCTGCTATGCTCCATGTTCTTTCCGTAACTAAGGTGTATGGACATGATGATGTAGAGTGGGCTTTCACTCGTGCTCTCAGCTGTCAGAGGTGAGATTTGTCCAGATTTGTCCATGTGTCCAGATTCACAGTGCAGGATCCCCCTGGTTGGAACTGGTGATTGGCTTGAAGGAAATCCCGCCTTGAACTCCCACCAAAATACAGCTAACGAGGACCACCAAAAGACCTGTCAATCTGCTGTGCCAAGTTAAGTTTACATAGTTAGTTAACATACTTTTCTCATAGTGGCTAGCCCAGAGTGAGTCTGATTACCGATTCAGCAAATCCTTTAATTTGTCACTAAATTATGTAGGCTTATCAGGGTTACTGTTATTCTGCACATCATGCCAATACTCCCTGTACTTCAAAGTGCTACTGTGATTATGCACATGCATATCCGCATCTAGTTTAATTTGTAATATTTTTTTCCAGTGCTGCTACAGTTGTTCTCATTAAACCAAATATTGTTTCACTCTCTATGACAACTCCTATAGTTACTTCATAATCATATCAAGGCTAATCCAAATTTAAATCTCATATAATGACATTTTACACCAACTATACTGTATGTATTTTATTCTGTCATTCAAAAAGGACTTATCCAAGTATCTGTGCACCATGGCCTAGGAGACTACCGTGTGAAAAAATCCCTGTGTTAGTCGGCTAAGAGTGCAGTGATATTTCATTTCCCTTGTCCCAATGTAGCGTGGTTTTCTGGTGGTTACAGTGGATTCCACATTTCACAGCAGAGGAAAGCATCAAAACGTCAATACATCTTTTTCTTTAATAACACTTCACCATTTCCACTTGTCCACATAGATAAGACTTGAAGTCGAACCATAAAACTATTAACCCGTACCATTATTAGCATTTCTGAGATTTTAGATACGCATATTTGATTTCGAATAGGTTTTTCACAGTCCATTTCCTTCATGTAGAAAAAAAAAGAAAACAGCTGCACAACACCTAATATGTACAGAACCTGTAAAAAGAGCATTTCTTGTTTGTTAGTGAGCTTTAAAGGTGATTTAAGTGATTTACCACCCTTGGACAGAGCTGGACACATTTTTGTTTCCAGTCTTTAAACCAAGATGAGCTAATCAGCTGCTGGCTATTGCTTTTTTGGCGAGAAAGCTGATGCACATGCGTCCCAAAATGTCAAACTAATGCTTTAGGCAGGACTAATAAAAACATATGGCAGACCAAACAAAAACCTTGTGTCTTATAACACTGATAAATCATAGTATGCACTTGTAAGAGCACTGTGACACAAAACTAATCATTTTAGAGCCACTATGAATCAGCTCCAAGTTTCACCAGACTGAACTGCTACTCACAGTTGGCTTAAAATGGGTGCACACAAGGCCTAGAAATGATTCACACCCCAATTAAATTCCCTGGCACGTTTTTCCAAATTTGAGACATACTCCTCATTAGTTGGCAGATATCCTTAAAACTTGCTCAGTCTGAAACGTACAGTGCTTAATGAAGTAGATACACTACTTAATGATGAGCAGAAATTGGTGATACGTGTTAGCCCTGAAGAAGATAAAATTATGCGAAGTAATTTCACTTGACCATGTCGTGTTAAATAAGTCAAGGGGGAAATTAGACATGTTGCTTTAAGTGAGAACTCTATTGCATTCCCTGGGACCATCGTATTTGCCCAAAGAGTATTGACTTAAAAGTCTGACCTGTGCAGGTTCATAATGTCCCCAGGCAGTGCTTCCATGTGTGATGCAGTTTGTTTGCTTCTTGTTGTTGTTTTTTTTGCCTTAGTTGGACGAACCATGCATCAACTGCAAAACACTTATTTGAAATAATATCAGCTCTGTTTTTGTTTCAGTCAGTAACCTCAATTAGGAATTAAATACTTGTACTCATTAGCTACAGGCTAAAAACAATGTTTCACTCTGAGAGGGAAAAAGTAGCTATTATATTCCAAGTAATTATGACCAATAAATATCTCAGTTAGAAGACAAAAGCTGTGGAATACTGAATAAACAAAGGACTGTGGATGTATTTCCTTTTTGTTTATTGAGATTTTTATCCACATACACACACACATACACAAGTTAACACAAGGGCATGCTCACGTTCAACAGATGTGTCTTCAGGCCATTCTTTAATACTCCTTTGTGAACTTTTCATTTAATGCCCAGTCGTCCAATGTACAACCAATTTGTCTGCACTCCTCTCTGGTACATGATAGAAAGTAAAGTAACAACCAATCAATCATCCTTTATCTGAGCTCTATAATTGCCCTCAGAGTCTTTGTGTGGGACAGACTATCCATGCTGATCGCATTATCCTAACCATTCTTGCCCGCAGTCTCGCCATCTTCTTGTTCTTCTTGTTTTTTTTTTAAAATCAGGGACAAACCAGTGCTGTGAGCTGTTCTTCCTTTCTCGAGCTCCAATTAGCATAATCTGCTAGAAAAATTAAATCATTTTTTATATGCGCAAAACCTGGGGTATTAGAATAACTCCCTCAAGGCCAAATTCATGTGGAAGAATCTTTATTGTGTGGCCCAATCCATCTGTGCTGCACTGCACTGTGCACCGTCAAAATGTACTTTATATGTACTATATGAAAATTGTCTAACATGGAAATCAGGTTTTTTCATACCGATACAGAGGCAAACTGCTGTAACGTCATGAAAACCTGGCTTCAGTAGTCCTCTATGAGTTTGGACCAGATTGCTCTACATGTCAAGTTGCCAGAGATCACAGATATACATACAGCATAGTGTTTCATGCACACCATAATTTGCTGACTACCGTTTTCTGACACACGAGCTCAGCATGCTGAGGTGAAACAATACAGCACGTATGCTGAAGATGCCATTGGCATTGGGGAAACTAAGAGTTCACAAAAGACAATCATATATGTGGCTAATGGCAAGCCAAGGGAAGGTCACACTCATGTACAATTACATTTCCTCTTTTTTTCTCTTTCATCTCTGCTCTTTGCAAATAAAATCCACAGGTCTGCTTGTTGTTAATCTTGTGGTGAACTCCTAATTCGAGTTTTTATTTTGGTTTCATCCACCACAGTTTTAGAAATCTGACTTTTTTTTGTTGCTGTGTCTGTAGCTGTAGCTAGAACGCTAGAATGCTTTCAGACGGTGGCTGCTGTTCCCGGCTTGGTTACAAGGAAGTAGCAGCTGCTGAAACCCAGAGAGCAAACAGAAGTCTTAGAAGCTGAAAAGCTGCAGTGTCCAAGAGAGAAGTCAGTGTCTTAGGTCAGGAGGGTGTGCTAGTTGTTTTCTCTGCCATTTGTGGGATTGTGACTTGTGAACTGGGCCCCTAGGGTCACACTGTCAATGCTGGTCTCTTTTTCACCATGCTGAGGTACCTTAAGGTGGACATTGTGCACAAGCAACCTACATTGCGGCACTATGGCACTTGGGGGCTCCATCATGAAAATATTACTGACCCTAGGCGTATTGAAAAAAAAAAGAAAGGTTTGTACCAACACAATCACAGTCACAATCTCTTCTGACCCACCCTTGTATTTCAAGTCATTCTCCTAATGCTAAGCTAAGCTGCTTACTTTAGCTTCATATTCACTACAATGCCACAAGAGTGGTATCAAGCTTCTTACTCAAGGCAAAAAAACAAATACTACAAAATATTGACCTTTATTACTTACAACTTCTAGAATGGGTCAAATAAGATTGTAGACTGCTTCACATACAGTTTCAACCCAGGGTCATTACCTCACTCCCAGACTGACTGCCAGGACCTCCCGTTAGACCCACACAGGTTTCATCAGTCCCAATTCCAAAAATGGTGCAGTCAGAACTGTTGACTGTTTTGCCTTCAAGCATCCCTCCGTCAGCAGGTTCACTGGCCTGATGAGAACAACAAAGCATCAGTCTCTGGAGCTGCAGCACCTTGTGCTGGGAGGTACGCTGGAAGATGAAATATATGAAAGGGTTGTATACGGTGGAACTCTTAGCGAAGAGGCATGGTAACAGGGTGACGAACGGAGTCATGTTGTCCTGCTCCTGAGAGTGAAACATACTCCAGAAGCTGACACCTACGTAGGGGGTCCAGGCAATAAGGAAACCTGAACTGATCATCACAGCCATCTGAAATCAAAAGAGCAGATGAAAGAAAAGGGAAGGGCGGGTAGGAAATTAGAAAGATAAAACAAAGGGGCATGTGAGAGATGTGAGTTCAGTAAAGGAGGCAAGAGGGGTCGGTAAGAGAGGAGAAAGAGAGGAGTAGAAAGAAATAATAATTAGAAATAATTTAAAAGAACAGTTTGACATCTTGAGAAGTTGGAGTTATTCGACTTCTTGCTGAGCAGTAGATAAGAAGATCAATGCTTCTCTTATATCTGTCCATGAAGCTACAAGCAGCAGCCAGCGCACAAAGATAGGTGAGAGGAGGAAACCTCATAACACAACATCGAGCACTAGTGAAACTGAAGTGTTAGAGGATACAGATGTTGTAAAGCATGACAACAAGAGAGCAGATACTTCAGATAAAAGTGTTGCATCAAAGAATATTGCACTGTTAGAAAGGCTTTCAAATAATAGTTGTAGGTGTGGTTTAGCTGAACGAAACTTTTCAGCACAAATCAATCATCAATGGACAGAGATATCATTAGAAATCATTGAGTTACCATGGCTATGTGGGACAAGACAAAGACTAAACAGCTGGCCACTGTCTCTGGCAGGAGGCGCAATTTAGATCTTGATGAAGTCAGGTGGAACGAGCTAGAGCTTGATTCAAATATTGCATGCTTGATGAACGATCCAAACCGCTAAACACGATCCCACTGGCACAGAGAATTTTAAGAGGATCTTCAATATTTCCATATGATGTAAACTAAATGTCTATTTACCTAGAGGCTACCGTGTACACAGTTGCACTGATGTGACGCGATGAACAGTAATGACAGTGAATTTATTTGACATTCGATAGAATAAACTACCTTGAGTAGTCTGGGGGAAAAGAGCATTTTTTTCCCCAAATGGTCTGCTTCTCTATGAGGGGAAAAGTGGACTTCCTGAAATTAAGATGAAACCCCATCTGTCACCTATTTTCAATCCATTGTTTGGCTGTTGGATTTATAACTAATTGGAAAATTAATTGGTAAAAAAGGGGGAAAAGATAGAGCTTTCCTGTGGGAGAACAAAGTGAAAAGTAATGTTGCAGGCACAAAACTTGCACACACACACACACACACACACACACACACACACAACAGCTGAATCTGTTGTGTTCTCAGAGACCCAGATGTGTAAATGTGGTGACTAGTAGTTGACCTCTGGCGCTCTGTCAGGCACAATTGGTTGATCGATGAAACACTTTCCCTTTGGATCTTTGTCAGTTCCCCCTCAGCCTCCTGCAGAATCACATTCAGTGCAGCCTGACCAAAGATTAACCCCAGAGAGATTTACAATCAAAATCAAAAAGGATGAAGACCTTTACCTACATTTTTAAAATCTCCTACAAAAATCAAAATCAGTTTTTTGCTCTAATATCTAGGAAACCTTTTCATTGATTTTCAAGAATGAAAAATAAAATGTAGCATGAGCTTTAAATTACGTTTTCTAAGAATCACAGGAAATACCACATGTGAATGGATTTGCCTTGGATGCCATGTCACAGTTTAGCATTTCCTCTCACACTCTCCACTGCACACTTTGACACGCTATTGAATATGCATGAACACACACACAAGTATTATACATACACACGTGGACATACACTCAAGCTCAAATGAGGTACACAACAGGGGCTTGCACATCACATGAGGCAACCAACATTCCACTGATTACCTGGCACTGAAGTGAAGTACCGCCTACGTATCAAGGGAGTGATAAGACTTCCGTAATTCTTAAAGGTGGGACCACTCTTTATCTAGTGTCCTTCACTCCTAATCTGTAATGAGTGTTTTCTCCAGAAACCAGGAGTTATTTCTATCATTATCTCCAAATAACAAACGTTTTCGTGCAATAACACGGAAACATTTCTCAGGCTATCTCGGGATAACAATGTTACATAAATTAAATGTGATAGGCATACTCAATTGTGTCTTGAGATTTCCATTCCACTTAACATGCAGTGTTGACCACTGATGGATAACTGAAACACTCATGTAGACGGGTCTGCTGAAATCTGCATTTGTTTTGTACTTTGACGGACATAACTGCTGAACCAGATCTTTCTCTCAAATCTTGCTCCCATGATACTATGCCACCTCAGTGCAGTCAGCCTTTGTTTACCTCCAGCTGATTCATGCATACAAATTCATCAACATTAAATTCTCCTACATCTAAGTAATTTACTGGATCTGACATTTAATCTATACTTTGATGTAGAACTTATTTTCCTCAGTGACGATGGAAACATTTTCCTGGATGTTCTCTGTGATTTATTGACTTTTTACATGGCCCTGAGCAGCATCAGTTGATATTGCTGAAGTGTTTCGAGGAATGAAGAATCAGGAGGCTCTTTAATTCCTTTATTTCTTGAAACAAGGTGGCGAATCCTCAGGCCAACCAGGAAGCCAGTTCAAACCATGCCACACCAAACCAACAAAACCTCTATGAGAATCCAGAGAACATAATCGAGAAGCTGTTTATTACTGCTGCACAGTGCCTTGTGTTTCTGATAGGACTCATTTTCAGATGAGAATATACAAGATTCCAACATGATACTGATGCATGTGCTGGGAAATTGTTTGAGTTTGAGTTGATTGTGGGCTTGTTATGTACTGTCTTAATAATTTCTGGAGCACTCTATATTTATCATACCTCTGAAGAAAGAGATTGTGTTGCTTGTATTATTGGTTTTGGATGGCACGGATTTAAATATTTCATTAACCAGCCAACTGTCTCCACTGTCCTTTCCATAGAGTCATGAATCTGCAGCCTAATGCAGGCATTGCTCACCTATGTTAGAACCACTGAAAAGGATGCACTTACAGAGGCTTTGGACATTTTCAAGGTTGCTGATATGCAAGAGCTCACTAATCTGAGCAGTCACAACTGCACTATTCTACAATCAGATTAAACCTTACATTGTTGTTACATTATGTTCTTGTAGGAATTAGCACAGTGGGAATTAGTACACTCAACATTTATAATATAGTGCTTGAGGCCAGTCTGGAAAAGTATAGGATGGGTCCTTGAGTGGTGATTTTGGGCAAGAATCAAGCTGATCTTTAACCAAGAGCAAAAAAGAAAAAACGTAGTGTCCACCACCAGAGAGGACCACTTCTCTGCATCTTCTGAGATTTGTCTCAGAAACTCATCTGAAAAAGAATGGACTATCCCTTATGTTTTGCAGAAGATATGAACATTTCCTGTTGAAAACCTTCAACATTTCATTCACAGACATGTTTTAATTCTTCAGATGTTGAGTAACCTATATCTGCACCTGTGCACTGAAATTGGCAGGCAACTAAAGCACTTTCTCAGAATCAGAGTTTCTGTCTGTCTAAAAAGCAGAATATGGGTGATAGATATGAGGTGACTAGTTCATGGTCCTTTTGTTGGTGTTTTGTTCCATGTTTAAAGTTACAGTTATGAGCTGTTGTCTACACAGTGCGCACAGTGAAATGAAACTCAGCGCTCATCTTGTGCTGGCAGATTACATAATCTGAACTAGAAGTTAGAAAAGGTCCCTGAAAATGGCGCATGAAGAACATCAATCAGCGTTGAATATGTTGGTGGCCAAAGTATAAAATGACCCATTCGACCATCACAGTAGTGCCAGAGATTCAGAATATAATGGAATAAAATCACAGCTTCTCTAGAATGATTAATGATTCAACTTCAGTAGGAGAAGTAAATAATAATTGCTTGCACGTTTATAATTTGCAATGAGATGAATTGAAAGTCGAAGAGGTTACTATCATCTTGCAGCTTAACTAGACCGTCATATTGCAAAGCAGTGTTTGGTAGATGACTGCTGACAATGGCATATGTCATGTGTACATGGCAGTGCAGCTGAAGTTGACTGACCGAAGTAGTTCGCGAGCATCGCAAAAAATGTTTGCATGCCAGTTTGCAGAAAACTCCCAACTATCACAGTTCAGAGTTGCAATAAAAACAAAGACAGCAAATGCCATGTCTAAGGGATCTTATTTAATATATTACATCACACCTTATAAGTTATGCTTATGTATGTGCAACATTCTGTCCAATAACTTTTCAAGAGACATTTGTCACAAATGTTTTTTCCCTTCCATCCTTTTTTCTGACCTACCATTTGGTTCTGCTTGGTGCACTCTTATTAACAGTTTCAGCTGTCTGTAGCCTGCTAGCCTCAGTAGCATTATAGCTTTCCGAAAACAAACAAAATCTTCTATCATAGTCCAATGGAGGGAGGTAGTCCCATGCCTGGTAAAACTCTGGTCTGTGACACATGAAGACAATGTTTGCCATAAAACAGGCTGCATCCATTTCAACCTGTCCAGATCCAGCGTGTATTCCACATCGTCGCCTCAGTGTCTAAATCATCCTGTAAAATAAGATACATATTCAGATCAAGATTTTTCTCATTAGGTTTTCGTCAAATTGTGATGTCGTTCTGTCAGTATTAGCTTCCCCTGTACCACTTAACATACAACAAAAAGTGACACCAAAAAAGAAATTTTAACCAAAGTTAACTTGCCTTACATTACAATTCCTAGTTACTGCTCTACTGGCATGCATTTTATACAAAATATGTTTGTTTTTTTGTGTGTCTGTGAAAAAGAAAAAGACAGAGAACTTGCCTGAATGGCGTCAAGGAGGCTGAATTGAATGAGAACCTTCTCAACCGCACTGACATTAAGAAAACAAAGAAACCACTGACGCAACCGGTAAAATATGTCAGCTTATGATGAAAGTCGATGTGTCAAATGTAATTTAGTCCAGGGACGCTGTCATTCCTTCTTCAGAGTCTCCTATGTCTTCTTCATTGTATACCCTATGGGTTCAAAAAGGATTGTGTTTCACATACACAACACATTGATCTGCAGTCTCAGTCTCAGTTTTCATCCAGTATCCATGGAGATGCACAAGACCTCATAGCTAGACAACGATGTAGTTTACAATGGAATCAAGATTACTTTGATGATAAAGCTGAGGCCTTAAATTTAGATGATGTGCACAAATGTGTATATTATACATAACAGCAAATCAAAAAGCAAATTCAGCCTGTCTCAGGCCTTGACAGATCAGAAATGTTATAATGGGATCAATGTGCTCTTGTTTATTCAACATTGTTACATAGAATGCAACTGTTCCAGCATTGATTTCTGCCTTATATACCCTAGGTTACTACACTATATGTTAATTTCTTTTCTAAGGAAAACAAAGTTTTGTTATCCTGAGATTTTAAGAGTATCACACAAAAACATTTGTTATTTTGAGATAATGAAATAAATATTTTGTGATCCTAAGACCAAATCCTCTTGTTATCACAGAAAAAAATGGATATAATATGTTTGAATCACGACCACTGGGGGCTCCATACTTTTAAGAAGTGATTAATATTTGTGATATGGACCCCACTCCTTGATCAAAGGCTATTAAAACACATAGATGAGGCAAACTCCTGCACTGTCCTCATATCATGATAGAAATGCAGTCTAATCCAAGTGCCTCTCAGATATGTTATCCTGCTATTGCAAATACACAGGGAACCACAAAATGTGTATTAACTCAGCTCATATCTGTATGCTAATATGATACTCTGTTGTGTAATGTTTATTAGTAAAGTTTAGAGTGACTGGTAGACATTTTTGTGTTAGCTTTGCACAGTGCCAGGCAACCTTAACTACTAATGTACTACCTCTGGTTGCATGTTTAGCACAGAGACATCAAAGTGGTGTCTTCTTCTTATCTAAATCTCTTTTGCTATATATCTTAAAAAATCAAACTATTCTTTTACATGCTTGCTTCCTAAATTGGAATGATAGGCTGGTCTATGTGCCACAAACATGGTAGGGAAGACAGAAGGTGCTGAGGGAAGAACAAACACATTGTAGGTTTCATCTTTTCATGGGATTCCTTGGTGTGACATGGTCGGTATGATGTGTTATTCCACTTACCAAGGTAGGTGTGAACGTTGAATGAGCTGATTTCAGAGCTTTGTAATTATATATAGCAAATTAATATGTTTAATAAGTCCTTTATGTAGAATACTTGTGTGTTGTGAGTAACTGAAATGCTACTATAGCGTATAAAAATTAGATGTGGTGCATTTTATAGTGTTTATTTCGTCCAAGTATAGTGTTTATATGGTGTCCAAGTAAACTGTTACACTGACAAGCAGCACAGACAGGACTGGAGGATAGGGCCTCCAGTATACAATGAAAAGTCAGGAGGTTGTTTAATTAGTCTGTTTCGATGACTTCTTGCTGAGCTCATTTACACTGGTAACAAGGAAATTATAAAATAATCCTGACCGAATCCTTTGAACATGCTCTCTGTGTTTTAATCCTCTTTTGTCATGGTAGTGTTTCAAAAGCTTTGTCAAGCAAAAGGAAGAAAGGGAATCAGCTAATTTCACAGAAATCCCTTTTATGTGTTTTCCATAGTTAAATAAATAATAATAATATGATAGCTTGAACATCTCTATAGGGAAAAACAAATGATTCTCCTGCTGCGTGATATGATAACTATAAAGATACAGCTTTGTAAAAATCTTCATAAATAAAGACTGACAGGATATCTAGACTACTTTCAAAATGTATGTCTCCACACATAGAAAATCATGAAATGATCTGGGCTGCTGCATATATTCTTGTTGTGATATTAGGGGTTTTTAAGCATGGTGATATGAATCAAAACAAAGCCTCTACAAGGGCCCCCCAAAAGTCACAGACCAGATGTGATAACATATTAAAAAAGAGGAAATCATTAAATTTAAAAAAAAAAACAACCTTCAGTTAGTTTACACTAGCATTGTCTTTATAGCTAAAACCAGATAGAACGTAGTGGTACCTTCCAGTAAATGTAACAATAACATGAGACAAATTGTTGCACTGTTCGTTCATTGTAATTATCATGCAGTTTATTTTGAGTCTATATCTCTGATGCCCTGCTGTGATAAATACTCCATAGACCCCCACATGCCTATTAATTGTGAGTTACATGGACATGCCTATCTCTGCTTGCCTCGGTAATTATTTTAATCAGAGTATCAACAATTGTTTTTCTGTCATATTATTTAATATGCGCACAATTACCAAAATCTGAGCTAAGTCACAGTATTTTAGTTTCTAGTTGTCTTGTGTTTTCACCCCTATATACCCTGTTTAAAGTATGTATAAAAGGTATAGTTTTGCATCTTAAAATACACGTCTTAATTACATTTTAGTACAAGGGCCTTTTAATGACTATTGAGTACACCGTGTAAGATTTCTCCACTCCGGGTACACAATTCAATCAGCGAAAGAAAACGTAAGAGTCTATACAGCATTGACTGTCTTTTACTTACAAGAGTGATTTTCTTCTCAACATTGCCATAGTGAAAATCGATGCTCTGGATGGATTGGTATGCCCTGTGCAGCTTCCAGGCAATGCCAAAATAGGTGAAGAGGATGACCAGACAGGGTAGGAAGGTGCAGAGTACAGACAGAGTCATGATGAAGGTGGAGTGGTTTAGGGACTCCCCGTAGCCAGTCCAGTCTATTGAGCAGGCGAGTCCAAATGGCTCCGGCCCGTAGCTGCCCCAGCCCAGCAGAGGAAACAAGGCCCACAGGCTAGCATACACCCAGATCCCACTGATCACAATACCGATGGTTCTCCTCTGGAACTTGATACCTGTGTCCAAAAAGATTTCAAATTGAGTTTAGTATGTCAACCGTATGGACCTATTGTGATTTGTATAGATACTATTTGTACCGCAGTATATTTACACTGTATGGCAACATTTGTGGCTCAGCACGTAATGAGGAGGAAGAGATAACAGTGTGGAACAATTACAGTTCATATTTTATGTTATGTTGATCATTGCAACTGTAAATAATGCTGGAAATACGTTTCTCCAAGTATACAGGTCAATGCCTCCACATATCTACACAAAGATGGGCGGACGAAGACCTATCATGTACTTGTACAGACCTGCATGAAAACCAACATAAATGTACCATGTACAAGTGAAAAACATACAGCCATGCAAGAGTTTCCTTGTGTAACCCCCTTATGCATGTTCACCTGTGCCACCAGAGGCCAACTTAACTACTGTTTCTACCTGTTACCTACACTTATATTGTCTGGGTTATACAGTATGCTTTGGCAGAAGCTCTGTGAGTTTTCCAGAGGTTAATAGAGCTGTATAAAGGCAGTCTCCTACTGTTGTGTACTCACAATAATCAATTGTGTAAATAACATTCGGTTCAAAGCTCCCTTGTGTGTTTCCTGACAACTCGCATCCTAATAGTGTTCTGATCAAATCGATTTACTTTCATAATGAAGAACTCATCTCTGGGAGTCAGATATTAATCCAGCTGCCAATTCTATCCCATAGTGCAAACTGGCACATGCTGTTCTTCAGCTTATTCCCCGTTGTATCAATCATTGTGGCAGGCTCTTATGTAAGTGCAATTTTGTATTCCATTTTATTATTTATTTTTTACAGCTCCAACTAGAGAAAGGTCACAAAGGAAAATATCTGCAGCATAACATCATGTTTATGAAATCAACACACTGTAATTTGGGGAGTTTGTGCATTAAGTAATGCAGCCTTGCACATGTGGCTTTACAAAACTTTCATATATATCTATATCTACACTGTTGCCCATAAAGTTGGAATAATTTTGTTTTCAGACACATTTCTCTTTTAATTCCTATGTACACACATCAGTAATCACTTTTGACCAGGTGCAGTGATGGGTTTTGAGAAGATATACACTTTATCTATCAAGAATAAATCACATTGTCACAATCATTTCATGAGAAGAGTAACAAAAATATTTTATTCCAACTTTATGGGCAACAGTGTATCTATCTATCTATCTATCTATCTATCTATCTATCTATCTATATAGATAGATAGTGTATATATAATCTGAGCATATGATTCTGCAAAATCTGCATGCCCAATGCAGAAACAAGTTGGCAACTCGGTCTAGCGTGTGGCAACAGCCAGATTGCTACAACATTTGCTGCAGCCTAAGCAGGCCCAAAGGTCTCATGGGTTCCTCTGCCACCAAACAGACTAAAGCTTGTAGATTTTCAAAGCAAAATGTCCAGTCCAAACAAATAAAATCATTATGACTCCTATGTCTATTATTAATCAGACCATGTTGTGTTTACTGCTTGCTTTGGTTCCAATTCACACCAATAGCCTTAGGAGAATGAAGTGACTGTCAAGATGAAAGTAGACAGCATCCCTTTCAGAGAACAAGGCTTGCTCAACAAGCTTAGATTAAACTGGGAGTTGTCAGGCCATTGCAGATCAATAAATCACAAGTGACAGAAAGATCAATCAGGTAAGATCCTTTTGATTCTGGCTCATGTAAATTGTTCAGTCTTATAGTAATGCTCATCAATAAACCACATTAAACATTTTAAAATAGATGATAATATGAAAGGCTTAAATGAAATCGTTTAAGAAAAGGATAAATTAAAAGGGCTTTCTTCACCATATGATATCCAGCAGTATGAGGTTAATCCCTTTGAGTTTTCATAAAATTGTTAACTTATGGTATTAATTAAGACCTAGCTCTGATCTCCTGTACATCCAATCTGAGGTTACATTACCTTTCTTTGGTGGATTTCCAGTTACCAGATACCTGACCATTCCCATCACAGCCAGAGTTATGATGCTGGTTACACTGAAGATCATGCCCATCAGGCCGTAGTACAGGCAAGATGTGTCACCTCCAATCCAGGCGTGGTTAAAAGCTGAAGCAATGGACAGAGGATACATGCTGAGGGCCATGCCGATGTCTGTTATGGCCAGGTTGACTGTCAGCAGCTCAGGAGCTTTGAGAAGGGCAAACCGACGAGCTGCGCTGACCAGGACTGCTGCATTCCCCAAGACAGACAGGATGGCTGCAGGAAATAGTATGATAGGGATAGAGAAACAATATGAGTGGTATCTCAAAACAACACTAACTATTCCTGTTGAGAAATCTGGTAGATCTCACTCGTCAAAGATAAAGTCATTTGATATCTTCCAAAATCTAATACTGCCCTCATCCTTTCCCAGGTAGAGTTTCATTAAACCATGCACATAAATGCCTCAGTGATAATCATGTGCTTATATATTATATACACAAGACATGGGAAAAATGTTTTGAGATCTGTTATATTTTAAGGTGTGATTCTTTACAGCGCTATTAAATCACCAAGCTTCAAATTACTAGGGGGATTAGGGGCGGTGTTGACAGATAGCGGTGCTTTGCTTTTCTGCCTGACTGGGGCGTTTTACATTGAGCTGTTTGTAGTAAAAATGGGCTTGAGAGAAGACAATATTTGGACTGGTTTACCATGTTGGGCTGAGCTGGGGTGATCAAATACATTAAAAATGACAGTATATCAATATCTATCTATTTATGTTCAATATTCATACATTTATATTCACATTCATTAGTATTCCTCACTACAACTTTGATATGACCTGACTCATTTTTAGAATTCTGCTGAGAGGAGATATGAGTTGAGATCAATACATCTACCCACACAAACCCAATAAACAGACACAAGCAGCATTTTTGTAAATCTGTGTTCTTATATTACCACATGCTTATTTGTTTGGTCTTTTGAATGCATGGATTTGTATGTAGTTCACGTTGTGTGTGTGTGTGTGTGTGTGTGTGTGTGTGTGGCACTTCCAATTAACACATTTATCAGCTCTTCTTTATCTGAGCTGTCCTGTTGTCCCTTTAATTTTCGTTCTTTTGCACAGCACAATATAGTCTCTTATCTGCTTTGTTGTGCACTTCTGAAGCTTTTGTATTGTTTTGTTCTTAAATCATACAGACAGAATGTGCTGAACGACGCTGTTGATACCGTCTATGAATAAACGTGTAGTGTTTATCATATTAGGGCAGATTTTGAACAATGAACATCAAACTAGCCCAGTGTTGCTGGGCTAGTTTGATGTTTTCTCTCAGCAACACTGAGTGGGGAGGTCTAATTGCAAACTGAACACATTCCAACAGGGGTAACAATAACAAACCGGGGGTCAAAAAGTGCATATCTTTCTTACACGTAATCATAAAAAAAACATAATATATTTTCCAATGTCATGTCTGGAGGGAAGATAAAAATGTTTACGACACCCCTAAAATGGACCATACCATTTCTTAAGCTTGACCTAAGTTAAACGTGAACCCGTTCAATTCGCGTCACTGCTGTGTTGCGCATGAATCGGTAAAACACGATGGAGTCGCAGAAGGTAAATGTAACTAGCTTGCTGTCTTGTAAGTTTAATGCATTTCACTTTCTTCCCTTCTTAGTTTCTGAAATAAAGTTGTTAAACGTGTCTACAGGGGAATGCTAACGTTAGCTAGTTTCTTTCGTCCATTTTCCTTACCTTCCAGACATAACATGAAACACGCAAGATACAGTAACCTGTGGTCCACACTGTCTACCTTTTCGCGTGTGTGACGTCTTCTGCGGCCTGCAAGCGCGTGGTGTTCACAAGGTGAGTGCCTGGGCTGTAGCTGCTACTGGCAGCTCTATCTTCCTAGTTTCATTTCTTTACATTTATACAGTTGTGTTGCTTTATGTTCTGCTGTTTTTAAATAATTTACAAATAGTCCACTTACAATGTTTATTTATTGTCTTTTCATACATCAGAATACCTAAGAAGTATACATTTTTAGAAAAAGCACGCTACGTTAATGCTGGTTCATTATTATAGCAAAAAGAAGCAAGGGGTTCCACAATGCACGGCCATAAGGACTGCAAGACTTAACTCACTGACGCACGCGCAAGCACTGTACTAGGTTCCCTGGAGAGAACGTTGACCCACCATCCCCATCTACTGTCATTGTATAATTCTCAGTGTGTGAGATACTAATTCTGCACTTGTGACCACACCACCCTCCAGGGAATTGAACAATCCTTGCTATTCTCTGATGTCAGTAACTGTGGGTTTTTCTCCTCCCTCAGGCTTAGTGAGTGGTTTGTTCTCACACTATCTTTGGTTAATTCCAGACACGATCACGTTAGAACTCAAAATAATGTGTGGGGAATGGCTGTTCGTGAGATGTTGAGACCACCAATGGCACCCACGATTATAAATGTTTCGCTGTTTACTGATTTTCCCCCGGCAGGCCCATGCCACAACCAACACATCAAATCTAACAAAACATAGACTTTGGTAAGCAACACTATCTGTTTATGTATGCTGGACAGTTACATGTAAAGCTCTGCACTTGATTAGTGTGTAAATTATGTACAACACAATTAAAGAAACAATTAGACAGTTTGTAATATGTTCAAATGCTTTTTTGTTGAGATATAGATCAGAAGATCATTACACCTGTGTGGTAAATGTGAAACTAAATCTAGCGTTTCCACTGTTTGTACTGAGCTAAGCTAAGAGTCTGATGACAGTAGCTTCATATTTTTACTATATAGGAATGATCATGGTCATCCAACTGCAAGAAAAGAAATAAGCGAGTTTCCTGTATCCCAACTTATTCATTTCAGCAAGAGCTCGCCTCAAAGCATTGTGGTATATAAAAGAAAACAGTCATATAGAAAACAGATGCCAACCAGTCCAATCATTAAATAGTCGTCATAAAATTGCCCTATGGATTTATCTGAACTCTTGTTAAAAGTTATTATAAGTTATTTGCTTATCAAAATTTTTAATTGTGTATTGATAATAGACTGTTTAAAGGTAGGGGAAGAAGATCTGATTTGATTATTGATTTGATTAAATCAAAAAAATTAGATTAGATCCACAAATTAATAGTGATGTCTATTCACATTTCTAAGCTGGTCACTGCTTGTGCGACAGATCACATATTTGAAAGATTTTTTCCTTTTAACCATGTGCATGTGATTCTAAAAATAGAAAAACATGGGACCATAATTACAAAATTACTGCTAATGTCTACTCCATTAAAGAGATTGGTCAATGTGTTCTGTGTTCAACCTGCTTTACATAATATCTCTCCATTACATAAGCTTATGGGAATTTGATTGATACAACATGCAATATTGTGCTGTCATGTTTTCATTTTTAAATAGTCCTTTTAATCCCTGAAAAAGCATATGAGGTCCCTCAATAGTACTAATGGAATTTTCTCACCCAGAGCAACCTTGACGCACACTATCTGCATGCGTTCCTTATTCATGAACATCCTGTCATCAGTATAATGCAAAAGGACATGAATGCACACTTTTCTATGAGCAGATTTTTAGTCATTGTTTCTTGTCATATTGACTCTGTTCATTAGTGCTTTGGGCCGTAGACCATGACAGTCAAAGCTGTAAAAGGAAAGGTCTTTATTGAAGCAGGTCTTTCTGCATATTGAATGTAATCCATTTACTTTACAGTCCAATATAATAGAATTGTAGCTTATTGTATGTGTTTTAGTAGAAGAATAAGCGATCAGTTATTCTTTGATTTCTTATTTGGAGTAGGGTGCCATCAAGTGCTTTTCATTTCTACAACTGAATACAGCATACATACAGTTGCAGTACATACAGTGAATGACTCTGAATTACATCAGTCAGTATATAAAAATATTCCTTTTTTCAAAGATCATAATGCTGTCAGAGTTAACTCAGGGCGTGTTGATGTACAGCTTTACAATGGCAATGTAACATGACTTATGAAAATATATAGGATGAAATAAGCTTCTAATTCAACACACACAAATGACAAAAGAACCAGCTCAACCAAAGTGCAAACAACGAATGATCTGAGGACACTCACTGAGCTGTATCTGCTTCCAGGGAGTGTGCTTCTCTAACAAGTCCCACACGGCCATCCAGTAATCTTTTCTTTTTTTTGCTCAGGATTGAAAGGACAAATAGCAGTCCTGTAATGTCTTGCAGCAGCATTTTAGGTGACACGCCATTGACCCACGTCAACATTTGCATTGGGCAATAATGAAGCATAGAGTGCAGACAAGTTCACTGAACACAGCAGCTCTTCCTTAAGTCCTTATGAATTTACCTTCAAATCTTGTGTTTAGGAAAAGATAACATCGGGATCTCCAGTGATGCAAATGTTACAGGATGTCTTGAAGAGTATTAATAATTGTGTGTTATATGTCTGTTTGTCACACTGCAAATAATCACTCCTTTCTCTGGCTTCGACCATTAGACGTGGGTGAAGTGGCAAATCATGTGGCGAATAAACTCTGCAGACTCCTCAGTCTGCGAAAATTCTTCCGACTCCTAAGACACGGAATAATTGGAGCCTCTTATGGTTGTGAGACAAACGAGAGTCAGAGTAGGAAAAGTCAGGATGATTTATCTCAAGCCCTTAGGAATGACCATCAGCCATAAAAAGCAGCAGCTGTCCTATGTGTCTTCTGAATGTGATCAATAGTAAAACTCATTTACTCTGGTTTAGTGGGGTCGACATACATGACATGGCACTGTAGCGTAGTCAAATTTCACACACACACAACACATTAAAAGCAGAATTATATAGTAATGAAAATAACGATGAAGGAGGGATTTAATACTAAGTTTTAAAAGTTGGAACTCTTTTAATTTACACTTTCTGGCAGCACTTAAATGTATCTTTTAACTAGCAGCGTTCGTGCTGAACATGTGTGAGATGTGAATGGGCTCCACTGCACTGGCGATTGACTGGCGACACTTTTACAAACTGTCGCCCCGAGTTTAAGCCGAAATGTTCTGAACTCTTTCGACAATATCGGTCTCTCTTTGTGCACAAGTGGCCAAACCAAATTCAGAGGATTAGACATGATTGTGCACAGTTACATTTTTTCCGGATGACATATTAAACAAAAACTCCAAGCCACTTAAAACAAATCCTCTTCATTGGATTTTGTCTGAGTCTGCCTGCTTAGTCAGCCTTCAGTGTTGTATTAATTAAGACAAACCTCTGCTGTAATTAGGGGCTGCATAGTAACTTGGCAGCTAGTGTACGGCTGGTTTGTCAGATTCTTCTGTTGGCCATTTCTACCTATATCGCAGACTAAATAATCATTAATATGGAGTCATTCATTTTAACGTTAACAAAACGTTTTGACGGCTTTGTATTTACACTGTTTTTTATGTTTTATTGATTTTTTTTTTTAGGCTTCATAATGTTTTACCGTTAGTGGTGTTCAGAAGAGGAGAATGCTGAACATGAACATGTTCATGTTCATCCTGAGGTAATAAGGTATAGCCACTCCATGTGCTACCCCAGTAGCAAGTTCTCCAGCCCCCTGTCTGGGAAAGTTTTTGAGGTAGTGGGGAAGTTTGTAACCTCACCATAACAAACTGCACTTGTCCATTAAGAAAAATTTTGGTTAATGTTTTCTGAGTTATTTTGTTTTTAATACGTTTGACCTGTGGCATATTTACATTTTGCTTCATAACCGATAATTTGACACTAGTCATGCGAGTAACCAATTAAAGTTCCAGTTTTCCAGTGAGTGAGGTGACAGTGCTGTAAATACAGATGGTAATGATTTCCAATATGGTTTGCACTTCAGCCTGCTAGTTAAGTAGGCAGCTGTGTAGGTCACAGCAGTTCAATCTAATGAAGATCTTTTATTAGTTGATGGAGTTCATGCAAGTTCTTACTGTTTTTTTTTTCTGCATTTTGAATTTATCTCAGCAAGGGCATTTAAGGGTTGTTTATGTCCTGACTTGTATAAGTGAAAGTCCTTAAAGGCAACAAGACTTTGCAGCAACACGATTAGCGGTTTAGCTGTTATGAAGCAGATGATGGATTCCCGTTCAAAATACCCAGAGTGCTTTGTCTCGTCTCTAATAATGTTTCTGGCTAAGTTTTTATTTCGTATTATTTATCTGAAAGTAGCAGGAGATAGCAAGAAGAATGGGTTACCATGTACAAAGTAATTAGATTTGTCAGTACCAAGAGCTGGTGAGTGCTGGAATTGCGCCAGCACTCATTTGTCTATGGACATGATCTGTGGAAAGCATGTGGGCTGGAAAGCCGTAACGATGTACAGACAGTCACAGAGCTGGGATTTCTTCACTTTGAACACTTTTCCATATCACTATACACTATTATTTGAATTACTTAAGTACTTACTTCATATAAAATATTAATTCATGCATATGAAAACAACTGTTCAATTATTGAATGTCCCTAATGGCAACTGATCCTCAATTTACCAATTTGGCATAAAAACCATACTTAAAAATATTCAAAACTCTCATGTGCACGCTATAAAACATTCCTCATAAATCATTTTTACCTTAATAGCTACTGTCGTTTTAAGGAGAAAGTGTCACTTTTTAAAAATAAATCTATTCAAGTTTGAAATACACTTGATGTAAGCAGTGTACTTACCAATTACCACCAGGTATGTTCCCGCCCAAAAATCAACAGTAGGTGACAGTTTGGACATGTACTTATGATCCATGTTCGTCCAGTCAGTGGTGGGAAAAAAACATCATTAAAAGGTTCTTAAGTCTAGTCCCAAATGTACCTGTGCTGAATGTAAAAGACTGAGCCCATATTTTTTCATGTCTCCTCTGTCAGCCCTCATATTCTTCCTGTCTGATCTGACATCTAATGTACAGGCATGGACAGTTTACTGCACGGTGCATACACAGTGGCACAAATGATTGACAGACCCCGCTCCATCCTGCTACATATACAAGCCACACCAACACACGTACATTTGCAATGGTGCACACACACACAGCCACCCACTGCTAATACAGATTATGATTACTAACAATGTTTGTCCCTCAAAAAACCACTTCACTTAGGCATTCTGGCACACACACACACACACGCACACACACACGCACACACACACGTACAGACACCTGGGCCGATCTATAAAAGCCAGAGGTAATTACACAATCTGATGTCAGCTCTGGCAGGAGCGGAGTGTGGAAAAAGTGATTCATCACTTATCACTACTTCACAAAAGCAGTAAAATGACAAAAGACAGCTTTTCACTTCCTACATTGATAAATGAATCAAATGCCAGGTTATTTAAAACTCAATCAGGCAGCTTTTTTTTCTCAACAGTAATTATTAGAAACTGGAGAGACGACAGGACTTCTATTGTCTGTTTTGCATTCAATTGAAAATTGAATTGAAGATAGGAAATAACCCCAATCCATCTTTTCTCAGGGATTTATGCTGCAAACTAGGCCACGGTCTGTCTATGAACACAATGTGTGTTTTGTCTGTATTCTCGTGTGTGGGTGCAGTTTAGTAGAGAGAGATCACAATGGGTTTTTCAGAAATGAAGAATGTTTCGCTTTACAGGACTCCAGGGATAATTGAACCCTTGACCCTTGTTAATATAGCCTGCAGTGTGTCTTTACCTTGCACCTTCTCCACATTTGTCCGAGTGATCTTTGCACCTGTTTAAGTGTGAAAAGGGCACTGAAAACATCAGAGTTCACATACTGTCTCTGAGGTATAAAATGCTGTCAGTTGTTGAGGGTGTAGCTGCTGTGACCACAGTTATTATGTGACTACAAATATCATATTGTACTATATTGTCATATGCTGCAAGAATATAGTCAAGATACGGAACATAGCATTCTGACAGAGTGTTTGTTTGAAGAGCTGGGTAAAAGCAGTGTTCAGCGCTCATGGATGTTTTCCAAGAGTTTCTGATTCTGTACAAGTCAGTGGACATTTCATATTTCCTGCATGGGCAAGTGCTATTACCAAGGATGTGTTAAAAGCAGTCACTGTGTTACATGGAATTTCAGGCCTTGCTAATGGAGTGACTTTATGGTGGGAGATGCAGAATGCATTGCTATAATCATCTCTTATTGTCAAAACAAGTAGTTGTATGTTAAAACCAACTCACTTTCCACCACTGACAATTGGTTAGATTTCCTTTATTAGTCCCACACCGGGGAAATTTCAGAATCAGTCAAATTCAAATTAATGCCAAATTCATAAATGTGTTTCTCAATTTACTTTTGTTTTATTTATTTACAGAACTTTTTTTAATGTACATGTTTTTCAAATTGGTGAATTTGATTCTTTATCTGCAGTTGTGTGATTCTTGTATTCTTTTAGTACTTGGAACTTGGAATTTTAAAAATGTAAGGAGTATTTTGTGTCTAGTATTCAATATAGTTTGGTAAAACAGATTATTACTGTGGCCACAGGAATATACACTGAATGTATTAACATAACATTTTATTTTTCCAAACATTGCACTTTAAACTTTTTAACTAAAATCCTTGTTATCAATGATACTGATGGACATAAATTGAACTGCGGTCAGCAGTGTGTTGCTCATGCTTGTCCTTGATTAGTGCATTATTGGACTCTTAACTACACTATCATAGAAATTGCACTGTTCATTCTTCGGCTTACATTCTTGGACTAACATACTGTAAATATACATGTGTGTATATTTAAAAATATTTATACAGCCTACTGTATTCTGTAAATAATACTGTACAGACTGCAAGAAGTAGCATCTATGCAAATCTTATTTGATGCTAACTACACATCATTGGCTTTTATACCTGTTGTTGCACCCTGTACATTGACACTAAAGTTGAATCTAACCTAATTAACATGCTTTACTGAAACATTAGCTTTGACTTCAGACTTTGTAATTAGGTTGTTGCTGACAGTTGAGATTGGATTAGAGTGGACTTCATTCCTGAGTTAATGTGAGCTAATGTTAAACACTGTTGGAATTGTAGGGGAGTGGAGGAGAGGCGAGGCACACAGTAACGTGCATCAGTGTTTCTTTTTTTCTTTCTGGAGATGTTTACATAGAAATGAGTCCTCAGGTTGTATTATAGATAGAATAGAGAGGGTACTGTAATACTGGTACTGGCAATAGAAAACAATTAATTGTTGCAACTTGCTTTATATTCTTAAACGTACCATAAAGAAAGAAAGGTGTGTGAATTGTTTAGAAAAAACAAACAAAAGCAAACCTAGGACATACAGAGAGGGAGGAAAAAATGTGTCTGTGCTTCATTCTGCATCATATGAAATGGAGTTACCAGCCCTCGATAGCTGCCATATCAATATCACCACATGACTCCTCTAGTATCACCACATGCCTCACCTACTTCGTGTAACAGGCATGCTTGTAAGTATGGGGTTAGCATTCATACAGCTCCTGTTGTCATGCCAATAACAACTCTTCCTTACCTGTTGCCTATTCATAGAGCTCAATGTTTACTTCCAACAGCTTTTATATAATCGTTGGAAGACTGGGTGTGACTGATGAATGGCAGTACTTAAGAACTGAAAGATTATATTTTTGAAGGCGACATAGTATAAGAATGTAGATATTGCTCCTCTCTTCCTCAGGCCAGCAGTTGCTTTGTAGGTGATTTCAAATGTAAGAAACTAAGGACAAACTTCACAATCCTCACTCTACAGCGCTGCTGAAGCTAATACAGAGCCTCAACAGTCTGAGGTACTCAGTTAAAGTGGATATTTTCCAAAGCTAATCTTTGTAGTGCAAATCCCCTCTCAAAAATCCCCATTTCATTTGTCGACCTCTGTTATAGCCTCATGCTAGAGTAGTTTCAGCCGAACTTAATGTATTTTTGTGCTGAGCAAGGAATGCATTCAGTCCTCTAGCTCTTACACTGGCATCTCATGAAGAAGTATATATTCATGACCTTTGTTGACGAGAAGAATAATCATGAGAACCGGTAACTGTCTCCACAATTCTTCTGAAAGTCTAATCACACACAGCTTCAAGTACATGAATAATTTAAACAAATAACAGAACAAATGCTACAAATATGTGTATAGCTGCAGTGCACTGAATTTAAATGCTTCCTTTGTCATTCATTCTGCACAGTTACACTGATGCCTAACACCTCAGCCTCAGTGAACTGTGTGGTAAATGCTGGTTAGCAACTGTTGGCGTAACACCATGACATTAAGTGGGGACATTGTTATTGTGAGCGTGGTAGCATAAAGATGTACAGCCTCACAAAGCTGCTGCATTTTTTTTTTACAACTGTCAGCAGCAGTATTGGCCTCTAATTAATATCTACACATGCACGTACGTTTGTTGGGGTATCAGAATAATGTCCAAAGTGGAGTATCATAATCAGTAGAAGTAATAGAATATGCATATTTGTCAGGGCTAACTAAGAGTCACTTTGGAATACTTGTGATCCTGGCTTATAAGATTAATACACACTCAGCCATATGGAGACTGAATGTTTCAGGAGATTACAAGAGGGTTTGATCCATCCGCATGGATGTTTGTATTATTATCTCTTGGCCCATAGTGGTTTTGAATAGTATCGTTGGATTAAGTTAAGAATAGAAAGCGTTATTCTTTGTCCCTCTGACGGCGAGAAAAGATGGTCGACATCAAACAGCTTTCAGATGTCAAACACTGTTTGAGTGTGTCCATGTTTAAGCTCCCGTACATCCTCATAATTATTCATATGAGTTAGAAATCAGTCTGTTGTTTACGACTCAAGAATTTATCCGGGTCAGTTGTTGGTGTGTAAAATACAAAACTGAGACACAGCTCTATCTTCGACAAGGTTCGTTGTCAGATAATTCAATCTCTGGCACTGATTTTCACTAAACTCACTATTTCCCTTTCATAGTGTTCATCTAAGATGTCATCTAAGATATCAGGAAGGGTGTTAGAGTCAGTGCAGCTGTAATGTTCCATATTATTTGCTGTTAACAGAGCATTGAATGACCTTTGTTAAGTCATTTGCCTCAAATCTGTAATTCACTCGTGATTATGTAAGAAACCATCAATATTCCCAGATTTAACAAATTGTTGATTTTACAGGTCATGCTGTCATGGGATAAGATGAAAAATCAGCATTGGTTCAATTTTGTTCACTCAAATCCGGACAGTAATGTCAGTGTCTGATAATTAGGAATACAATTTGGGTATAGGGAACAGCAGGCATTATCTTAAATAACCATAGGCCTCTGGTGACAGCCGTTGGTATGGCAACCTTAGCTGTAACCCTGAGTTCAGCGAGGTCATTTACTTTGACGAATGTTCTCCCATCCAAACACACAGTATTGGTTTACACCTAACTGACTGCTCATATTCCTAAAAAAGGCAGCCAAAGAATATTCTTGTTTCATGGTAGATTGAGCAATTTTCTGTTTATTGCTCTTGTGCTGTGATATTGAAAGAATCTAAGAGAGCAGTTTTGCTGGGGGGCTTTAAAAATGGAAATGTGATAGGAAAATGATGAAAATATTAGATGTGATAGGAAGCAAGCTAGAGGTACAAGTCAGTTTTGACAGTCTGTACCATAGAGGTGTATGAAAAATCTTCAACTAGATGCTGCGGGAGTTTGTTCTTTTCTCACATTTCCTGTCAGGAGATGGATCAGTAACAGGAATGACTGGCATGAAAAGGGAATGCATGGTGAGACTTAGTGCTCATTATCAGATTCCTGCCTCTATGTATTGTCACTGTTAGATAATCTTGAGGGCCAATCTTTAAGACCAGAGGATCTATAAATAGCCTCACATTGATCTCAGTAATAGATGAAAAATGTCATGACAAATCTCGATGTGGATGTACAGTTCTACACCTTGTAAGAGTATGTAGGGAAAAAATAGCGTGTACTGTGTATCCCCTCTGTACTTGTCCTCTTTCTGTTCTCAGTTTAGACCTGGAGATTAAAAATTGATTATAACAAGTCATTTAAATTGAGCTTGATAGTCAAAGCTAAAAGAGCAAGTATTGTATATACTAGTTACCAGAGGGGACACAGGTATAGTGAAGGGTACTGAGTTGCTGCAGTGACATCGCCCTCTAGTGCATATCACACTCAAGGAAAGAAGACATCCAGACCAGCTAAAATGAATTACTTTTGCAACAGCAAGAACGCCAGCTCAGCATCTGTGTTGTAGCCTTCTATTGCATAAGGCTCTCACTAATGACTAAATGCCAGGTTAAGAGGTTCAAACTCTGTATGATTCCTACAACTTGCACCAACATGGACAGAAGCTCTGATCAAGCTGCATGCATGAGAGACTATATTGAGTGAGAAAGGGAAAAAAAAATTATTTCAGTGTTTGATTTGTGAAATGTATTTGTGAATGACCCTGAAAAAAGCTTGGTGGCTTTGATGTAGTGCCTCGAATGATGACAGATATGTTTTTTGGCAGGTTGGACATCATGGGCTACTCACCAATCTCAAATCAAGACATACATGTGAAGTCAGTTTCTCAATGTGCTTTAGTCTCGAACAGCTGCCATCCTCCATCCATCCATGTTTTATTGTTGCTGGATCCTCTTTCGAGAGCAGAAAGCCCTTAAGTGTTCCATCGAAACCTATGACTTGATTGCCCACTCAGTACAGTATATTCTGCTCTCTGCTAGGCCTTAATGGGCACTGGAATCATTTGTATTCAAAAAAGGTCTGCCACAATTCAGAAGGAAGACAATGTCCATGAGGAAAAATATTGTTAGGTAATGATGAAAAAAACAACAGGAAGGAGGACAGGTAGAGCAGTAAAACCTCTCCTTACAAGCAATTCTCATGAATCATACATTTAAGAAGGCATTATGTACAATGATGCCCAATTGTCTCTGCTAAAAATTCCACAGCAGTAGAGAACATGGTTTTGAACAAAACCTCACTTCAATAATGCAGGTTCTACAGGAGGCCTTGGCGTAATGTATTCAAAGAGGAAAAGTAAAAGTCAGAATATTAAATCACAAGAATTCCAAAGGAGGATCATTCATTATTCAACAATCTGTCATCTCGAACAGACGCAGCAAGTTAGAGAAAGGCGCAGTCTGAGTATGTCAGGGATGAATGGCGGGAAGATGCTGCTTATATACCGATGTCTACACATTACAGCCTGCATGAGATCAAGTGTAATGTGACACAATAAGCTTCAATCAGACAATCAGCTCCTGTTTTCCAGGAGCTTTAAAATGCGAGGTGGCATTATAGGCTATTCTAAAAGTTTATTTAGGAGCAAATGAAGCAGAAATGTAGCTAAGTAGTAATACAGAGAAGTGTAATCCTTTATAACCTATCAGGTTAAGAGTTCATGCTACATTCAGTGGATTAATAAGAGCATGAATTCCTCAAACAGAAAAGATTGTCCTTGCATTTTGTTTTGAGGAACTTAGTATTTTCCCCCCAGTATTTTTTAAATCCGTTGTATTTCTGTCTCCAAGTCCCAGAGCACAGGTGACATCTGCAAATGTCTTAATCCGTCTGATCAATAGTCCAAAACCCTGAGAAATTCAAACCCAAATGTCAACTTTGAGAAGCTGGAACTAAATAAATTATGCATTTGTGCATAAAAGTAACTCAGAAATGCTATATCATTTGATGAGACTCAACGGGTTCATTAACTGACTCTCGGCTCTAAGTTAACAACTACAGTTGGGACAATGAATGAGTCATTAAAAACATTGCAAGTCAGAATATCACCACTAGAGTGCAGGATTGCGTATCTCATTTGTTGAGCTCTGGCATTACATGATTTTGTGATTTTAATGATATTGCTGACATATAGATTATAGACAGTTATGGATTAAATGTTGCGACAATATTTATTATATTTATAATTATAAATAATTATAAAAAGTAATTATTAAAAAGATCATTTTAAATATTCATAATAATGAATAACTGAAGATATGTTTTTTAATGTTTTATAATTACTCAGAACCTAATCACTAATGTTGGGCTTGTATCATGTCAAACATCTATTGCATAAACCAAAGCAACCCTATTGGCACTCCTAACGAGGCACTGTAAAAAGTCTCATGCTGAAATTTATTGGTGTCAGCATTCTGTGACCACTAATGCAGATAAAGTTTCAATGTTTATTTTTCACATAAATAATCACACTCATTCTGTTTAAAAAAAAACAAAAAACCCGGAATGCTCAAGAGAGGCATGATAAATTTAGTTTCCATGTGAGCGAGTAAAAACAACTTTGACAGCAGTGATGTTTTAACTGGGCAAGTGAATTTTGGCACCACCAAAGGCACTTTCCTGTATTTCTTTTTCAGAGGGGCACATACAACTCAGCTTAATCAAGGCTGCTGCGCACAAAGGGGGTATTTGTTTAATCATTCTGGCACTGACAGAGGCATGCACAGGCGACACGGACTCACAGCCACGACTTGTGTGGCGTCAGTATGCATGTGTGTGCCTGTGAACATGCGTGCAGTTGTGTGTCTGCAATTAAAGTATCTGTATGTATACAGCTCTAAGAATTTTTATTTTCTTGATTCAGATTTTTTTTTTAATCTGTGACAAGAGTACAAATGTCAACCTTATGGTGGTGTTAGACGAATCAGCAGAATAAAGTCTGAAGGACTCAACTGCATTGAACCAAGAATGTCTGTACAAAATGGCATAAGTATCCGTCCAACAAATTTTTGTTTTTTTTCAGAACCATGACACAAGCATGACTTTAAATAGCACACATTAAAAATGAATGAGTGTAATTGTGTGTTTCACACTGCAGCTCTTTCTTATGTGTTTATCTTTGTCTGTTTAGATAACTTGTAGCAAAGTAGCAGCTTTATTGCAATTGCCTCAAAAATCCCTTAATCCATTGATCCCAGATCTTCTTTCACCCACCCTGGATGTCTGTTTGATCAAGTGATGGGACAGACAACACTTTTGAGGTCTGGTATCTGCCCTGCAGCCATTTATTTTAAAGCTGTTATTTATGTCATTCACAGCACCGCCCCCCCTACATAGGTCTAAACCTTATCTGTCAGACATAACTTGAAAAGTGTGGTGCCATAATGACCTGCAGCGTAAAATATCTGCTCACTACCTGAGGTCCTGACAGCACACTGTCAGCGCAGTGTCCACCTCTACTGTACGCCCCCAGCCTTTGAGCAAAAGAGAAACCATGTGAGGAACCTGATCCCTGTTGACACAGTGTTTAAATGACAGTATCCCACAAACACGGAGGCGGTGGGCCTCCTCTGGGGGCTTGTACGAGCCCACAGCTCCTGTGTACAGTTTAAATAGCTTGTAGATGATTAGAAGGATCAAATGGCCAAAGGATAAAACCACAAAGGGGAGCTCTGCTTCGTGTGAAAACATTAAGGTGCTCATTATGATTACTTACGACCTGTTGACTCACTAAAATTGCTGTGAAATTGGCCATACTGTTGAGGAATGCTTTACCCAGACAGACAGTAATTGCATTTCCTGTTAGTCTCTGAGTCCCCCCTCTCTCTCTTGCTATGTGTGTGTGAGTGTGTGTGACTGAACACCTCTTTCAGCTGAGCTTGATTACAGAGTGTAGACTGAACTGACTGTAATAGCGACAGTCAAAAGAGAAGTAGTGATACTCCACACATTACATTCTAGTCACATACTAAATGAAAACCTTTGGAGAGTGTTTTCCATTAGGATTTCATCATCATCATGAAACCAGCTTTGCCCAGGCCCCACAAATTGACCTGACCCTATTCGATTTAACTCGACTTTATGGGATTTTCTGATGCCATTGATTGTCAGGAGAGCATTTACCTCAAAAACGTATGTTAGTGTGTGTGCACGTATGGCACCTATAAAAAGCTCCTGCTGATGGGAAACGCAACTCTTGAAAATGGTTGACTGCAACCCAGTCTCCTAATGGCAGTGAGCCGGGAGAACAAGCTCACTCCTCCATGTCCTGTTCGATAAAACCGGGGTTTGGATGTTTGCCATCACTGGGGGCTTGGCAGGATGCAGTGACTCGCTGAGGTTTGAAACCCCATTAAAAATTGTCACTTTATTTTAAGCAGCTGCCACACTTGTGAGTCCCACATCCTTCTGGAAAACCAATCAGAGCCCCTGAGCTGGCTGGGGATTGGCCAAACGACATTCATACTGTGATTGTCTGAGTTGTTAAAGTTTGTTTCCCCTAGATGACTTTAGGGTAATGAAGGCTTTTAATTTTCTTGTCAGCTGAAATAAAGGCGTCTGTCTGGCGTGTTGTGTCTTGAGACGCTGGGAAGATTATTTATGAAACTTTCACTACATACCTGACTAAACCATGATGGTTGTGTGTGGGCCAACCCATAATCCCAACTAGATTTAGTGAATTTGCTACAGCTAGACACTTTATAGCACGAAAAGTCAATTCTCGAGGTCACCTTACTATAATTCTCCTTTGTCAGCTCGTAGCTGCACTTCACTGTCTGTTTTTGACCGTGTACATTTTCACTTAATTATTACTTAATAGCCATTTTTGTTTTACTGACACAGAGAGAATCAACAGACTCCCCGATGACCTGGAACAAAGGAAGATGGGACTTGGATGTGACCATGTGCCTGAGCCTAGTAAAGACACGCCATTTGAAAGAGGTCAGTGACATAAAGCTGGATTTAGAACCGAGGGGTTAACAGAGGTGCCATCAATGATACCTACAACAAAGGTTTTGATCTTCAGTTCGGCAGCCGTTTCACCTGTTGATGGCACCATTGCTACCCTAGACGCACGTCCTGAACATGATCAGGTTGTTTCTTGCATCGACTTTATTCCCCACGGTAAATGTGTTTGCATACATTCATTTGCTTTGAGACAGAGAGTTGAGGTGATCTACCTGTCAACCTGTCAGTCGCTACCCACTACTTAGAAAACTGGAGCGACGTCCAAGTAAATAATAATGTTATTTGCCGTAGTATCATAAAATGATGAGACGGCTTTTGTCTTTTCACAGAGAACAGTGATCTCAATGAGCATAAGGTTTGCAGTGACAATAGTTTTACCAGATGATCTTGTTGTATATACAAAAGTCTACAAAGTCTATCTATCTATCTATCTATCTATCTATCTATCTATCTTTGGCTAAATGTAATGTGAATAAAACAGCTACAGGCACTCTGTAAGACTCTGTAGCCACTGACAAGTTGATACTACAATAAATCAAGCTTAAGTGCATAATGATGTGCACTAACTCTCAGTCAATCAGGAAATGGGATATTCATAAGCATTAAGTTAATAGCAACTAGATTTACCGTTGTGTTTAATATGTTTTGCCACTGGTCTGAAAAGATTGATTGTTCTTTCAACACATATTCATCAAAACTGATACTACCTTTAGGATAAGTTGCAAAAAGTCTTTAAAGCTATCACCTAGTACCTCTGGATGTCAGTTACAATAATAGCGCAAAAAACAAATCAGTAAGTGAAAAATGCTGTAAGCTAGCAGAGTCAGTAATAATTCTTGGCTGGTTAATCACTGGAAGTGATCCTTTTCACACTTTAATTAGTGCTTTCATCCAAATAAGAAGTAGACTGACTTTTCATTTAAAACAATGTGGTAAAATGGAATATGACAAAATGTATGAATAGGTTTTACAGAATGAATGAGATGGCTACTGTGCAGTAATGCTCCGACTTTATATTTCTGTCTCTTTCTCTTGTGCTGCTATACACATGCATACACAAAGTCACACACACACACACACACACACACACACTCTCATGTATGTGGAACGGTTTTGTCTCGCTTGCTGGACATCAAGCTGGCAATTTTGTCCTTATAGCATGCAGATGGTTGGTGTCACTCCAAGGTAAACCTCAGCTCTGCCAGACAGAGTGCATACTACCTGCCAGCAGCCTCCGCTCTATCATGGTCTAGTAGCATCCACCAACCCAATGCTTGGTAGTGGGCGTCTGCCTAGCAAATCCATACACACAGTCTAGTTCCTGTTGTTCCTCTGTCCTCAAACAGCTAGAGATGAGTATAAACAAGCCCAGAAACCCAGCTGTTTATTGTTACAGGTATATGCAGTCAAGGCCTAGCAACAGGGGTGAAAACGCGTCTGTTTATTTTATATCCAGTTCTGAAGTGTGCCTGGAGACACACGGAACAGGATGAATAACACATTTAGGAGGAAAGAAAAGACAAAAAGCAAAATAATCAACACTGGAGCAGAAAGATGGAGGGGGTGTGCAGAGGAATTTTGGCAGAATTTTGCAACAGCAGCAAAAAGTCGCAAGGCTAAAAAGTTAGCAGAAACACGTCTTCTCGATATAAAAAAATATTTTAGAACTGGGCGAAATGAGGGGAAAGAAAGGCGAAACAGTTTTGTTTTTGTCTATGAAAGTTAAAATGTTTGCCTAGGCAGAGTGCCAACATGGAGGAAGGCCTGCTGTAGTTCCTCTGTTCTGGTGGGCCATGAAGCAGAGGTCAGCTAAGTCTGCTGAAATCAAATCCAGTGTCTCCCACCCGCAACAACAATGTGGCAGAATGGCCCAAGGGTAATGACATGATTATGTTGTTGTGTTCTGGGCTAAATCTAAGGAGAAGTTCGAGCCCTGCCCTAGCTGTCTCTCTGGATTACATCGACATGCAAGGCCTGTCTAAGCAAAAGCCAGGTGCCTTATCCTATCGCCTTGTGTGGCACAGAAACAGCTGAATTAGCAGAACCTTGGCAAGTCTTGGCAGTCTGGTGCACTAAATGAGATCTCGTATCCTCTTTCATGTTTGAAACCTGTTCGACATCTATGTCAAACAATCCTACAGTATTCCGACCTGATGACAAAAGCAGATATACTGTGACGGTAAACTACCTTTTTTAGATGATGTTGTTCCTGCAAAATGCTAATGCAACAACTCTTGACACTCAGGTCAGGGCTCAGATGACGTAAAACAAAATCCCTTTTAGACTTGACAACACATCTGCTCAGTGCAACATGAATTTTCACTCCAGACTGGAAGGTCGCTTGGTTGCAAACAGGAGATATACGATAATGGAGCCTACACACTATAGTGGACATGAAAACTGTTTGAAATGTTACACTGTTTCAAGACCTTAGTTAATCAGAATGAGCCATGGTTTTCAGATGGTATTTAGATATGTAATGCTAACAAATGAGGCTTTGCTATTATAGTAACAGGCTCTTAATGTTATTTCAGCAGCCAAGTCTGTCTGTTTCTAGTGGTTAGTGGAGCTTAGACAGTTTCCTGAGGCATGGACTAAGCATGTTTGGGTATGCACATTCCCTTCTTAGCGTGTAATTGCGATATTATTGCCATGAAATATTGGTATGCAAAGTCCACGAATTCAGCATTCGACATGGCAGCAGTTTGTGTCTTCAGTGCATTGCAGGACATCTGCTGGGTTTGCATTCAGAGTTTCATTTAGCAGCATGTCTGGATCTTCTTAAAAACTGACAGACACCACTGAACACACTATTCATTTGGTCAGGCATATTAAGATAATTGCTCCTGACTGCTATCAGTGATCAGATTAAGACAATCTCAAACCACTTATGATGTAAACAGCTAGACTCTGGGCACATAATCATTTTGGTGGATTAAAACTACACCCAGCGGTTTGGTCTCTATTTGTACTTTTTTCCACTTTCTCTTCCACCTCACACACCTCTCAGCCCTACATCAAGGAATGCATTTTTTCAGTCACGCCCCTGCGCTCCTGACAGGTAGCGACTGCATGAGAGGACAGTTTGTCCTGCAGAGCTATGCAGGCTGCAGGGGCCCATGTTTGGCTTGGATGCCAATGAATAACATTGTATGGAGAGAGGAAATTAAAAATGCAGGGTTGTAATTTACTGGAGAGTGGAACTGATTTAAAAGCTTTTTTTTTTCTCTTCTCACCGCTTTGCTTGAAGTTTTCCAAATATGCCACAGCTGAGTGTGAACTGAGCTTCGTTGTACTGGCAATAACAAGCCAGGCCAAGCTGCCAGCTCTCTCTACCTTACCCCCCTTCCCATTACTTCTTGGCAAAGACAGGACCATGCTAAGGTAAGCTCTCATGAAATCCAAATGCTAGACATGCCGAACTGATTTCACATCTCAAGTGAAATGCAGCTTTATGCTATCAAGAGAAATGCAAAGGTATTTCCCCCCGCAGTTAGACTATGTGTGCACTGTTTGCCTACTTGCCAGAGCGATGACTGATAGAAACATTTTTCAATTATTGGCCTCCCAGTGAGCATGGTGTGCCTGCTTGTGGTCGCTGTGGGTGGTTCCCTGTTGCGACACAGGTAACAACAGATTAATAGTGTAATGAATCTAACTTTACAAGGCAATCAAGCTTCCATGAAATTGGATCACCTGCCTTTCGCCACTGTATTTAAGCATGCCACTGAAACATAAGACTAAAAACGGCTGTTGTTTTACAGTCCTCTCTATTATCTGTAGTAACTCTAACACCAACTAATGAAAATCAAAAAGCAACTAATTATAACTCAGTTCTTTGCTCTGGCTAGCTGCTGAGTTAAAGGAAACTGCACTCTGATTTTTTTTTTTTTTTTTACGGCTTTCTCCCTTTATAAACCTCAAATTTGCTGCTGGGTAACTCAACCACTTCCTCTCTTCCTGTGAGATCAGGCAGTCAAGCAGGGTGAAGCCAAGCAGTGCAGGGGCTGCTGTGGCTTGCAAACAGCTGGCACGGTTCTCACTATACCTTTGGCACCTGTGGGTGGGCGTCAACACTGTTGGCTAAACAAACAAGGCCATCTTCCAGCTCTTACCGCAGTCATGAACAGGAGAATGGAATCAGAGCGCCACCTGCAGCCGAGGAGGCCACATAGCTGGAAATTAGTGTTTACTTTTCCTTTAGCTGTTGTGTCAGGACTAAACTACAGCCTGGCAATATCAAAAATATAACAGTATTCCTCATTTCATAGCATAGCACATAGATATGGCAGTTTTTAAACAAAATTGGTTTCAATCCTGCTGGTCTCCTGCAGATGGCGATGTTGTCCTGATTTGAGATTATGCCCTGGCAAAGTCCAGGCCACTATGTGTGAGGCCTTTTTCCTAATTGGTGACTTTTAACAAGCCTATGCAAATGTCTCTCCCTGTCTCCATCCCCCATTCCCTCTTGGCCTCCAGCCTGATATCAAAGACTTTGTCACATGATGTTGAAAATAAAGTGCAGTTCAGGGAGGGAGGCGACGGGTGGGGGTGGGGAGTTTTTGGGGTTGAGGTGTGGCCAACTTTTTAGAGCTTGTACGCCCACGTGAGCGTCTGGTAGAACGTCAACTTCCAAGACAGAGAGGTAAACTAGATGGATGAAGTGGCAACTGATCTGTTTGCCTAAAACAAACACAAACTGGAAATTTGCCTCCGTGATGGTCACATGGAAGACGTTAAGGCTGCAGGGGCGCGCACCATCACCACCAGCGGAATTTTCCTAAAACAAGAAAAGAAAGTCGAGGGCCAGATAGACAGAAATAAAATGAGCGAGGAGAGAAGGGGACCCTCCAGAGAGGAGTGAAACTTTCCACAGGTTCACTGTGTTTATGTGGGGCTGGCAGGGCCTAAACTGAGAAGAGGATGCTGGGGAAATCATACGTGTTGCTGAGCAAGGTTCTCTTCCTCTGATCTCCTCACAGGCTGCCCTTATTTCTATCATTCCACCTCTTTCCTTTCTCAATGTCTGCCTTTCGAGTCCCTTCTTTGCCTCCTCGATCCCCTCTGTTCTCACACCCTGAATGTGCTGATGTGTGTCCAGGAAAAGAAGGCATTAACAGGCCTAGAGGGCAAGCCTGGGAATGAGCCAGATTTCCCACTTTACTGCCCCCCTCCCCTTCTGTACTCTCCACTACCTCCCCCATGATGACACAGCTTTTTCTTTTCCTTGCTGGGAGCCCAGAACAATAGTGGACAAAGCTGAATCACAGGCATTTTAGCTGGAATAATCAATTTCAGACAAGAACGTTGAAAACAAGCAAAGTTCATGCTGGCTAAAATACACCATTTAGCATAAATCATCCCCTTATTTTCTGTAAGGAAAACATGTCTGTACTTTAATTTAGTAACATTTGTGGTTATTTTATTTAATTTAAATGGAGAGATGACTCTTAAGATAGGCAAACTCCTCCAAAGCTTTCATACAATGGCCACAGTGTAGCTTATGTCACCATCGCCTCATCTCCATCAACACACAGACGTTTACTCTTCAGCTCACAGTCCTACCTCAGGCTCTGGGATGACAGGCACACTTAGAACTTTTGTATATGATAAACTATGTGATAGGTGACCCCCACCAAACAACCGTCGACCTTTTCCTCTTTTGCTTGCCTCCTCACATCCACTTTTTTCTGTACTCCTCTCAGATTACTTCTGCCCTCCATGGGTCCCCCCTGGCCTGGCCTCAGCCCTAGCTGCTGGCTCTCTGCCCACAGCCGCGGATGTGAGTGCCTAGCGACGCCCCGTGTTCCCTGGGGATGGGGAGCCTGTGAGCCAGGGGGCCTGCTGATGGTGGTCAGAGCCTGAATGAGCTGAGTGGCCGCAGGAGAAACCACAGCATGCGTTTGTGTATCGTAGAGTGCGCTTTGGTGTGAACCCCCATCCCATGGGTCAGCATACTTTGTCCTGCAGATCTAATAATGGCAGAGCAGACCCTGTTACATGAACACACACACACACAAGTTGTGTGTCCATGTCTGTTCAACAGCTCACAAGCACAAGGCTGGGCAGCGCTGGTTCACTGCTGTGGAAAGCATTATGTGTCCAGCCACTCCGAAGAGTAAGCCATTAGTTAGAAGTAGCTGTCATAAAGAGATTCCCTTGTCTAATAATGAGGTTTGTTAAGTTAGGCCAAACAGGGCCACTGTTGCACGCTGCGGTGGAGCTTGACCACTAAGCTAAGCACTAGAGAGGCAAGTGCGAAATCAAAGTTGAAAACACTCTTTATTTTTAATGCATTGTGCAGTGGAGACTCATCAATTTGAGCCCTCAGAGCTTTGAAATCAATGGAATGTTTGACTGAAAATACATTAAACTGCACAGAGAATCCCAATCCAAATCTAAAAATCAGTACGCACAAAATTTCCTGTCTTTTTTGGGTGTTTAATTTAAGATTAATTTAAATGAGTGATCCCTGGCAAGGAGAGATGTTCTTCAGTTTTATCTGTAAGAACTTTAATTGTGCATGTAGGAGGCAGCAGGTTGAGACAGATTTAAATATAACAGCACAGGATTAGCAGTGGTATTGCCATTTTGCTATAGAACAAATGGACACTCTGTGCTTCATACTTCAACTCTCTCTATAGTAAGGAATGGTTCGTAATGGTATAACAGCAACCACTAAAGAGGCGAACACAGACCTTTTTTCCCGTGTCAACGCGGCTGATCTTGAGGCGGCGGTGGAGGGGTAGCGGTCGTGGTTTGACCTGTCGTTGTATTAGTCCTGACAGGTCTTAACAGGATTAAAACCCCTCAGCCTGCACTGAAAGAACAACAGAGAGGAAAGCGAGCGAAATCGGGACTCAGAGAGGTTGTGCTTGTCATAATACACGTGTGTGAAGTGGACTGGATTAAAGTCTTGACACACACAAGGCCTGTTAGGAGTTTGCATGTGTATGTAGGCTACGTACGCGAGTGTGTATACATACGTTGCTCCAGATTGTGGTGAACAGTGCCTCCTGCCCCTCTTCACACACTCGCACGCTGTTTGTTTTTACAGTTGCATTGTGGGATACCATCGTCTTGCTGCCCCTGCTCCCAACTGTCAAACAAGATTATTGGGGTTTCCCCGTTTCTCTCCTCCAGTACTGAAAACTGCAAAAGGACTAAGCCATATTGCTTTCTTGATGACTCGCGAACGGACAAAGACGCACACTCGCACGCACAGTCAAAGGCTAACCGAGGCTAAATATCTACCCAAGTCCACAGCAGTAATAGAGCCATGAAGCCATAACAAATGAAAGTCTTTTAAAACAAAGGATCCACTATTTTGAGTACAAACATACCCAAGAAAGACTGTTTCCCTTTCTTCAATGACCGAAACAAAGACTCTTTAAAAAATTGCTCTTTATGGTTTTGAGTTGCATGGAGAAATTGGATTGGGGTTCAAAGTCGATTCATTGAAGGTCTTCCCAGTACAACAAAAACCATGAAGCTTGAGAAATAGCATATGGTCTGAGACAAAGAAAACATACTAAGTGTTTGACTGGTTACTGCACTAGAAATCTATGAAAGTACAAGAGGTATATTAGTATTGGAGAGGTATATAATCTCAGCAGGTACCTCGAATTTACAGATTAAAGCATCCTAAATACCTCTTAAGTGTGGGACTTGACATACTTGATTTATCTCTGCTGATCTGGAAAGTGCATCATGCGCATGCAGCTACCTCGCCATCAACAGACCTGGGTTATAATTCAGAGGGAAGAAAGGCCAAATTCATATGCAAGCCCCACTTCCTCAGCCCAGGGTCGACCTGATCAAAATGCATGATTTGTGACGATGGGAGCTCCTCCACTGTCAGCGACCAGATGGAGATAAAGCCCATTCAGACTCTCTGGCCTTCAGCTTGGTTGCATCACTGCTTGTTGATACTGCCCCGCTGTGAAATTCAGCTTCAGTTGAAGCTCTGCTCTGTGGCAGGTTTGAAAAATTTCACATAAAAACATCCCACCGTTGAGAGTTGACATGTCACACATTACCCCCAGTCAGCCATAAATGATGTCACATCCTATTAGCCCTCCCTTGAAGTAGATCCTTTTCCTGTCTGTGTGTGTGTGTGTTGCTTGGCTAGCTGTGGTGCTAAGTCAGAGTCCAGACACCTGGAGAGGAGAGAGCGTAAAAGAGAGTTAAGGGAGTAGTTGCTTCAACACAGGGAGAGGGGGGGGGCAATAAAGGAGGATAAAGGATGAGAAGTCTGCTAGAAGTTGTAGCTGTAAATCAGCCTGTCTCCAGTCTGAGAATCGCAGAGGATCGGCGCGTGTGATTTATGAAGTCTTTATAACCAAAGGAGGTGGCATTACGCACAGCAAAGAGTTACAAATGGAGAGGCATTAACCTCTACCTGAGGCTGTCAGAGTGATACAGTTTCCCCCTTTGCTTAGAGCAACACCACCATCTGAGGCTGAGCAATGAGCTGCAGGAGTTACAACCCTCCATAAAGGTTAGACACTCTGTACGGTTAATGGTGGAAAAAAGAGCTGCATGTTGCTCTCTGTCATCACTTGGCTGGTAAAGGTGAACCTTTTATTTCTTGTCTTTGAAAATAGCCGTTGGACAGGTTGTTTAACTCTTCTAAGCCCACTTCCTCAGCATATTTTAGACTGCAGCGAAGTAGGAGTCCTCATGAAAATGAGAAATCTCCGGAGCAGAAACAGCCTGTGTGTTCTTAATGATGAAATGAGGCGACGGAGTAACACCAACAAAAGTGAAAGTGATAAATTCGACAGCTATGCTGTGAAAACACATCAAACCGAAAATCCCTTTTCCAAACATTCCACACTCATTTGAGCACCTTTGCATTTATTTGTTTTTTAATTCGTTCTCATGCATTTTAATAGATCCATTACCTATAAATATCCGAACATACACAGGGACGTATCCTTAACGGGGACCAAGAATAACAAGCCCAGGAAGGCTCAGATAGAGGGGGCTGTGTGTTCATTATGATATGCAGCCTTCAATTGCCACATTAATTAAGCAGCTCGAGGCAGCAGTGGCAGGATGACGGACAGGCCTAGTCACTGGAGGCACGTCTGATACCCTGCCAAGTCCAAGCCCCTCTGTCCGACGGCTGATTTATGGACAGAGCCAGAAGTCGGAAAAGTATCCAGGAGTCATATTTTTAGTGGGTGGTAGTGCTGAGCACATGTGCAGGGGCTTAGGCCGGCCCCCGTGGGACGCCATTCATCTCTCATCACTGCCATGTTGATAACATCCTCCTCTATAAGACACACACATCCCATCCACACACACACACACACACACACACACACACACACTCAGAGGAACCTGGTGGTGGTCAGCTTCCTACAAGTGGAGTCACATAAATACACAGCCAGTGTTTAGATGACACTAGGTCTCTGCTATAGTCTTTTTGTAATCCTTTTGTGAGTTTGTGATTTGCGGATGTTTAACAGGAAGTTATTGAGGAGTGTATAAAGCCTGGTTTCCTTCCTGCTCAGACGCTGCTGTAATTTGGCTCTGTTTTAACAGCTCCACAGCTCCCTCTGTTTGGCCTTGTTCTCTCAATATTTCTTCCTTATGCCTCCCTTATATCTGTTTTAATGTACACTTCTAGAAGGTTTAAAAAAAAAAAAAAAAAAAAGAAAGGCCTGTTGTAATGCCAGCTGTCCCTTGATATATTCTGGTCGTCAACTGCACATGTGCGAATGATGCTTTTCCTGTACTTATTTGAATATCAGAATAGCTGATTATGATGGTGGCATGCGTGAGCACAACCCTTCAGGGGCAGAGAGCGAAAAGAAAGGACAGAAAGATGAAAGGGGGCTGGAGTTAATAGCTAAGGGTCTGCATTGCACATCACACAGTCTAAACACCAAGCGGTCTGAAAGGATTCAGCATCAGTAAACAATACGATTAAGACGGTTACAATATTCAGTAGTTCCGTCATTTTCAAGTCAGGGAAAAAACTATGAATAATTGGCCACTGGATCAAAACTGCCCCTTCTTTATGTAGATTTGAGTGTTAGATGTGGATTTTAGTGTAGTTTGAGAATGCAGTCTGTGTTTCTAAAATAGACTGGCTGGGTTCCTCCCCCGTACATCCACGAGTGGAGCCCTTAAGTCACACGCGTTATAAGACATATATTCATCGTTTCTGACACGCAACAAAGGTCCCCGGCAGAAATAGAAGCAGGGAATTTACAGTTATGTGGTGTGCTCTCTAACCGTTTGCCTGCCATGGTGCCCCAAGATATACATTCTTAATATTGTGCTGCCCTGCAGCTGATGGCAGCGCCCAGACTTCATTTATGTATTTGGACAAACTGTTCACCATTGCTTTTAATAACTGGGTCCTAGATCGATGCTTTTTTTTTTAGAATAATCTCTTTGCAGGGGAACTTTTCATTAATAGGAAGAGAGGGGTTTGCACGTTGAATATAGCTTTGTTAATTGTTCATGTTTAAATAGTAGTAGGCCACTGACCATAGGGCTCTTAAAGGTCCCAGATTCACCGTGTGATTTGCAAATTGGAAGTTTGTTTGCAGTTATGCACCGCTGCCTTGCAATCTAAACTGAATTACAAAAGGCCTTACAGTGTCCTGCAGTTTAACAAGACCTTGATGCCTAGTCTTGAATTGCAACCGTCTGTCCAGTCTAGTCTAGTTATTACCACCTAATAACAATTTATCATGGGGAGCCTAATCTGAGACCCACTGGTATTTTTTTCTCTGGGCTTTCTAACATTTAACTGTAAATGAAAAGTTGTAAAGTCAAATGCAGACTACATGAAAAAGGAAGAGCAAATTACGTGTTACACAGCAGTACATTTATCATACTAGGTCAACACTTGGGAGTCATCTGATATCAACATATAGAGAAAACAGAATGGTAATGTTGTGGTGATCGAAACATGCTGCGTTTTTCATCAGTGTCAGACACCGGCAAGTGACAGGAGGCTGGAAACTGGCAGGAGCGCTTGGCTCTGTAACTGCACTGTAATGACCAGATGAAATGTATTCATGTATGCTGATCTGCTGCTGGTTCTGCTCACAGTATGTTGCTAAACCAGATGCTATTTGCTCGAGTTCAGCGTGGTGTTTCTGCACAGATGAGCAATGTAAATGCATCGGGGCGTTGCGAGGAAGTCCTTCTGATAAACAGATTAACTCAATGTAAATATTAATAAATACTGCACGCAGTGCTTGCTACTGAAGTTATGCTATACTGTAACTGCGCTCACATTAATATCATGCAGAGCATGCTGCACCAGGGTGGTGCAATCTCATGATTGCATTTTGAAAAATGATAAATGCTCTAATTTCTGTGTTACACAAACATGGAGCAGAATTATAATAAAATAATTTTTGCCTAACCCAGTTTAAATAAATCATTTAGAAGTGATATCAGAATAAAGCCAAAGATGTAATTGAACCCAGCTTTCATATTGACAAATGGAAAAAAAGGATGCTGACTTTATTTCATTTGCCACTGGGATGGTGCCTCTTTAAGAATGAAAACCGCAAATTGCTCTCAACAATTCCTATACCTCTGGAGTTGACCACTTTAAAATTGGCCCGTTCGGAGATTATAAATATGGCTATTTGATGGCTCTGTTATTACGCCTGAGAGTGGGGAGGAGAGGGAGGGCTTGTGGCTGTAAGGCCGGATGGTTTCTCTTGATGTGGGCGAGAGCTTTGAGCTTCCACACCACACGCTTCTGTGTCTGCAACAGGAAAAACACAGGAGATCACTTCCAAATGAAAATGCACGTGCACGTGCACATACACACTCCATATGCAGCTGATAGAGTGAAGTGATAAACAAAATAAACAGCCCGTCCATCCACCGCACAACACCCCAAGTGTTAGGTCGATGACAACGCTGAGGTCCTGTTGCTATAAACAGTAGCTCCATAAATTATGTGTTTGCATGTTGGTGTTTTAATAGGTATACCTCTTTCCATATGCGCACACCTAATCTTATTCCCCTGGATGTTTAATGTGGGTTTTTACTGAACCCTTGAACCAAGACAAGGACAAATTTTGTTCCTGCCTTCATTAAAGGACAGTAAAAGTTTTGCATCTTTATCCATGGTTTATTTTAAAATGAGTCACCCTTTCTATCCAGTCATAAGGGACATGTGTATGTTGTTTACTATCTTTTTCTCTCTATTCGTGTGTACAGTATACACGTGCATGTGTGGGTATGGGAGTTACATTAGGCCCTAACAGCAAAGGTCGGCAGGAGCCTTGTATGCATCATAAGTCTTTATTGTCCCTGGTGAGCAGCATTTCCAGTAAACAGGGCCATAATGGAGGCCAAGTTCCCCATTTGTGTTTGTGTGCTACGAGGTCAAGAGTGGAGTCGCGGAGTCAAACGGTGAATAGCAAAAAAGTAAATCCCACAGCAGGGATCTTTAACAATCTAGTTTTAACAAGATCCTTGGGTTGTTTTCTCGCTCCCCCTTTTTCCTCTCCGTTCCCTTTGCATCTGGCCATCTTGCAAGTACACACACATTTCTCCCTCTCTTCCCCTTGCTGTGGGTAGCTGCTGCTAGGCTGACTCAGCCCTCCGCACTATTCTTGGGTCCTGACGAAGAGTGTTGATGTAGCCTGTCTGATGGCCACACGCCATAAACCAGTCTTTGTTCCCCCTGCCACTTCTGCTGAGCCGCTCACCCTCATCTCTCCTCCCAAAACTGCTGCTTGACCGACCAACCAATTGATGAAGCGTAAGCAAACCACTTTAGATCAACAAAAGGAGTTTATCTTTCAGTAAGTGAGTGGGCCACTGTAGTGAAATGTGATACTACAACTACCGCAGAGGCCTGACAATAAAAATAAAAATGACCGCAAGTATCTCAATGTGTTCTCGTGGCCTCTGGGGGTCAAAGCAACGTGTGAAGACGTTCTTTAATAGGAGCCTCGGGGATGATGAAAGTCATTAATCACATTATTAGCCTGGACACTTTTGGGGAAAAAAGGGCTTTAATCCAGTATTTCCAGAGTCGGCAAGAGACGTCAGCACCTGAGGGAGAAGCCCAAGTTGTCCAAGAGGAAATAGGATGGTTTGATTGTTCGGGATCAGCCTGTAATGAGGTTTATTATCAGACAGACAAGCATTTGACAGCTCTCACGACCGCAGTCTTAACAGTTAAATGCAGGGCTATTCATGGTGGAGCTCTTACCCCTCTCACTTTCACTGTCTCTTTCTCACAGGGGCCAATTCGCCTCATTCCTTGAATCCAGTCAAATAAATACGGTAATAAACAGAGGGTGAGAGCGACGGTTCGCCAGTTTGCAAACTGCCTGTCTACCCTGTCGTCCATTAAGATGTGAGATAAATTCAAAGCATGTCTGATATTAGCGTGCGGCGGCAAGGCCTAAACTCAAACCATCTGTCTGCATGTAATCACGCAACGCATGGAGAGAGGGAAGGGTGAAAGGTATAACCGACGTTGCGGAAGGCACACGCTGCTTATTACGGGTGTTGAGAGACACAAAAAAGAGACTGCGGCGTCCCCGAAAAATAGCGTAACCGTCATCATATTATCGCATCTGAGAGGAAATTCACGTTGCTGCCGCGCTCAAAGGGACAAAGGGACCTTTAAACATTCTCGTCCCAGCGCGGTGCAGATGCGAAGAGAGATCAGGGGGGTTGCGACGAATGATTGATGGGATGCCCGAGGACATTGAATAGACTGGATAGATAGTGTGAGCGTGGAACAGAGAGAGCAACAGAGAAACGCTGACAGAAAGCGTTGATCTGACAGCAGAGAGATCAGGAGGTGTGTATCTGGTCTCTCTCCATGACCTATATGTCTGGATGCTGGGAAAGCAAACGCACACACACAGATCTGGCTACCATCGCGCATCAGTCATCTCTGTAAGCAGACTCTGCTTTTTGATAGTTGACATGGCTGCCATCAGCTGGATATGGAAAAAGGAAAAGAGAGTGAGGAGTTTGAAATCTTATGCTCCATTGAAAGTATAACCAACTTCAGCAGATTGTGTGGAATGTTTGAAGAGGAATGCAATCCTTAAAATAAGAGCCACAGACTACTTTTATCAGTTATATAAGGCTTAACAGATGCCAGCCACTAATCTAATGATGAATATCAAGTGCAGACTTTGTCAAAAGCTTTTATATTGAAGGTGTTGTGATTTTAGCAAATCTCTAGATCATTTTACCTCCTGAAATTGAAGGAGCTCGGGTGGCTGGTCATAATAAATTATGTCACATAAATCAATCCTCTGAAAAGAAAAAAAAAAGACCTGTGGAAGAAAATCTCCATTCATGATGGGAAGAATGAATGCATTGTCTGAGCAGCACTGTACTTCACTGTATGGCGTTCCGCGTTAAAGAGACAAATCACCCCAGGCCTTCATGAGTGAAGCATAGTGGGAGGCCAAGATGAATACAGTACATTTCCCCTCTCTGTTTCCCTCTCAGCTCAAACACAGCAATTAAAAAGTCCCCATAGAAGCAGAGCTTGAAGGAGCCAGCAGCTCAGTGAGAGACACAGACCACGGCCTCTGCTCTAATTGAAACAGGGCCTAAACTCTAATGGCAATACCCACATTTATTTATTTTCAGCCATTTAACATGTCTGAGATCTTTGTCTCGGAGAGCTAATTGCTCCTTCCGACAGGAAGACAGTGAGTCAATGGGTAGTTTATGTACAAAGAGATTTTAATCTGATCCCCCCCTCCTTGTTTTCAGCCTGGTGGAATCAGCAGAAAATATGGAAAGTATGAGAGTCTTTTCTCTGTGTTACAACAATACAGGATAATCCCAGACTGTTATACTAAGGTTGGTAAATATTTAAACTGTTTGCCGGGGTGTAAACTTTTGGTTATTGCTGTAGATGAAGAGGAGAGTTTTGTTTTGTTGTTGCTTGCATCGATCTCTCCAGTCCATTAAATCATGAGATCATTTGTTTGAAAGTCTGAGTAGGGGTCTCAGAAAATCCACAAAAATGCACAAAATTGTCTGTCCTTCTCGGCCTGGCACATACTGAGTAAAGGCAGGAAGGCAAAAAACGAAAGCAATGGGTGAAAGGAATGTAATCATGGCGTGTTCAAGGATGTCAGTGTACTGAGAGATCTTTTTAAAATCCCATCCGATGAGTCTCCCAGACCACTCCAGTAAAGTAGAAAATGGGAAATGTTATACTTTCTCTCTCATCGACCACACACTGGCTTGACTAGCTAAGTAACAGAGGAGCAGAGGCCACTTGTGGAGTAACCAGAGCTTTTGATTTCTTTGTGCCCCCCCCCCCAATTGCAGACTTTTTTTGTACTGTCTGCCTCTGCAGGACCTCTTCTGTGCATTTTAAGAATGTCTGCGCACATTTATACTTGTATGTGATTTTTATTTTTTCACATATTTTTCCGGTTTACTCTTCGTTTCTCCTCGCTGAATTTGATGAACATCAGGTGAGCGGAGTGGAAGGAACCAAAGACATGGCCACTGGCTCTCGTGTGAGCACATCTGCCCACCAGCTGTGCATATGTTTACACCTGACCCCAGCCAAGTCACCGTCTGGGTCGCTCTCTCACTCTTCCCTTCACGTTACCTCTATCCCACCCCCCCCCACCCCCCCAAAGGTTTTCCTTCCTACTGTCGAGGAAACTCTTCAGCCCCAGCTCAAGTGAGCTACTGCATCACGCACATGCAACCAAGCAGGCCTGAGCTGAGCTACCGCTAACTCTGGAAATTGGTTAGATTCAAAGATGATTAGAGTAATCAAAGCAAACTGAGGTTATTGAAAATGGGGATCATATAAAATTTGTGGCAGAGAGCTAAGCCAGGGACTGGTGGAAAAACTGTGATGGGATGGGACGCATTTCAGAGAGAGAAAAGGCCGATTCATGGTGGTCATATGTGTCATGGCTCACATATGACTGATACTGCAATTACTGTTTTTTCCCCCATAAACACTAACATTGCATCATGTGCTTCTGCTTTACCAAACAATACAAAAAAATATACCCTCACATTCACAGAGACATTTCTGTCCTTTCTTTATCCAAATGAAGCTGTTCTGAGAAGGCAAGTGTTTACACTCGCACGGACAAGGGGAAGTCTCGGTTTGACTGATTACTAAACATTGCTAATCGCCATGATAAAAATGGAGCATTAAAATCAGCGTTCGATAAACACGAGCCAGGGAGTCACCAGAAGATAGCCTTTGATACAAAGGGGTTTTTCCCTCATCTTCATCTTTGCTGTTCTGTAGGTGGCCAACCGCTGGGCCGAGTTTGGAGTGTAGTGGGGCTTTGGTTTAGAGAAGGACTTGGGGTTTTAGCTGTCATTTTGTGGAAACAAACAAATCTTGGAAATCAAAGTCACTGTTTGGAGCAAGTCAAAGTCCCATTCCATCTTGTCTCCCAACCATGGGCTGTTTCATTAAAGGAATTTGTATTGTATTCTAAGTGCTCTTTAGGTTCTTCTGTTTACACGTCTCTGTAATGTTGCAGCTATTGTTTGTCTTAGAATTTCTTTTATTTTTTTGAAAGGGTTTAAACTTGTATTATTTTGACAGAAAACTGTACAAAAATGGTGTAAAAATTACAAACAGAGCTTTTATTTAGACATTTGAAAGACTCCTTTTCTTTAAAGATATAATCATTAAGATTTTTACATTTTGATGCTATTATTTTTTCAGTCATAGAGATTTAATGAAAATTCACATTGTGTAATTCCCTTTCTATGAAGTGGGTGTCATTGTTATCGTGTGTAGTTTACCACTCCTGTGCAGGGTTTCGCTTGGATTGACAGGAAACAATGTAGTACTTGCAGTACGACTGCTTTTGTCAGTAATTAGAAACGTAACTAATTACTAGTTTCTATCCATGAACTGCAGTTACAGTTACTGAAATTTAAATGGCATTGTTATTTTTGTCATACATGACAATAATGGACTGTTTATCCAGTTTATGATCTAATGACTTTAAGGTGGCGCAATATGAGCTTGCGTTTCATCTCAGCGATGCTCAGTTAACATCCAGCATCGTGTGGTCTTCTTTGGTCAAATCCAATGGTCTAAGGAAGAAAACGTTTGTGTAGCTTACAAGTAGAAATGCTGTTTCCCTGTCTCTTCCCCCTGGTGGTGGAGAGTAACTGCTAGCTCTACAGTAAAGATTGGCACAATGATATGATGATGAATGACACAACTTGCAAGTTGTCTTGTCCCTCAGTATGCCACAGCAGCACTGAAATAACATAGATATGTGTGCAATAATATGACAGCCAACGCAGACAAACGCAGTGAACAAAAAAGTGACCTTCACACAAGGAAATCATTTACTTTTGAAAGAAGTAACTTGTAACTGTAGCAAGTTACTAATTTTCAGTCACTTGTATAACATTGTATGTAATGTAGCATCTAATTAGCGACGTTTCCGTCCAAATATTGAGAATTTTGAGAGAGTGTTGAGAAATTCTGCAAAAAACCCCCACTTATATTTAAAAGTCAATTTCCACCACTACAATTAATATGATTTTGTTGGGATGGAACAGTTGGCACTAACTCTCCAGTAGTCTGCTTTAAGATGATGTAACAAGGTTTCCTGTTTCCTTGAAATATGCTATATTCTCTGCCAGGTGAGCCGCCAGGGCGCCCAACGTGTGTATTTATGTGCAAATCAAAAAACTACATAAAAACGTGAATAAAAACTCACCCGATGACAACATGCCCTGCAGTTTTCTGACAGAGCTTCTTCAGAGCTGTTTTGGGTCAATACTTGACCCACTACCTTTTCACTTTACTCTTCTTTTTCCCAAGCATTCCAGTTGTTGAAACATGTGGTTGGATTTTTTATTTTGTGAAGCAGTAGCAGGCAACTTTTGTCCACAATACAAGATTATTAAAACTTTCAGTGTTTTCTATCAGTGGATTATTTTTAATTTTTATAGAGGAATAATGGGACAGGAAACAGCAGCCACACTGAGCTGTTTGATTAACAGCTGCAGGCAACAGGTTACACACCACCAACTTCTCAGCAGGGTAACCAACTTAATCTGGCACTGCTGATTTGTGTGTGTGAATTAGTGTCGACTGCCACTTTTAATAAAACAACAAGGGTTTGGCTGCATTTTGGCATCTGTTTTGATGTATTTGTAACAAAATAACTGCTCAACAAGTTTTTGCCGCAGTTTAAACCACATGTGCTGTTACCATGGTAACCATGAGTATGGTCAGATCAACCAGGACTTAAAGACTGTAATGTGTGTTTGTTTTTTTTAAGAAAATTTAATTATAATATTTTATGAATATTTTTTGGAATATTTAAATCACAGCGAAACAACATGAAATTAATACGTACCAGATTTCACATTTATTTTTATTATATATTATTATTATATATTATCTATTATTATATTATAGAAATATTTTTTGTACTCAACATTACAGTAAGTAAAGCAACTTAAACTTAAGGCCTTAAATACACTGTAACACTGCCGGTGTTGTTTTTAGAGAGTCGTGTAATTCTTACTTAAAATCACTCCCATGCAGAGGCCCAACAGCCTTAGTCAGGGGCCAGGGGGTGTACGAGAGCCAATGGGGGCCACATGGATGAGCACGGCCTGGTGAGCCAGACAGTTACGGATCGCTTGCTTTTAATTAGCGGCTTCACATGCAGTCCGTGTGGAGCTACAAGCCCACCACAAACGCATGGAAGATGTGACAGTTCCCCCTTTGGGAGACACGGCCGGGGGAAAGGCTCCGGCATTACTGCAGCGTCTCGACTCAACACAATGCCCAATGTGCACGCCAGACCCACGGCAATTAGCTTCTAAGGTTCCCCCTCGTTCTTTGCCTTCTCTCTTTCTTTTTAATGTCGGAGCTTGGAAAGGCTCAATATAATCAAGTCAAGAAAAGTTTATTCTGTTTAGAATTCCATCTGGTTCCAGGGGGGCTAATTTTAGCGGCGCGCAGAGCGGTATGCAGTGAGGCTGCATGTACCATCCTACTTAGAGCAGTGGGGGGGAGAGCACAGCGCAGACACCCAGGCTCCTAGGCAATAGACTGGCCGACTGGTGTTTCTAAACACTGCTGTAGCCGTTCTCCCATCACTCAGCACACCCTGTGTTCCAACAAAATGTGTCCCTCTGGCACTTACCACAGGATCCAAGACTCTTTCACCCCCTCCACCCCCGTTTCCCTCTTGCCCCCTTCTCTTTCCTCACCCTTTCTTTTTGCTCTGTATCGGTAACTTTTACTGTGTTTCAGCGGTTGAGTATCACCTCAGCTGAGGGCCCTGCAGAGAGAATGACTGCGCTCCAAGCTGTGATGCTTTGTGGTGATAGTGCTGATTGGATGTGGCATTTAAAATTACCTCGGTCTGACTACGCAGTCATTACATACGCCTGCATCATTTACAAGCAAGACGGAACGGCAAAATTCAATTCACAGGGAAAGTATCGTCTTTGTTTCTCTATATGATGATTGCAGGATTGTGACAAAACATAACTCTCTAATTTCAAGGTTAAAGAGCGATGTCTCCGGCCTCTCATGCTCAACATGCACATATGGATTTTCCATTTCCAAGGCCAACGTACAGTGTATTCATGTCACATCATACCTGTACATGAGTGGAGTTTTATGATAGAAGATTTAAAAACATTTTGATTTCATTTCAGTACAACTCCCACCGTGCATCAAGCTAATTTATTGCCACCTGTAGGAGCAGAGTGAGGTGGGAGTCACACCTGACTGCTTAGGAATCTTATAGGCTGTGGAAACTTACGACCGGTGTGATCGTAGATGTGACTGCCTCATCCTTTCGGCCTGTGTTCGACTGCGCTGAGATGGGGAATAGAGGCTGACTTGTCCTCTGTCAGGCTTGCATTACACCAGAAAAGGCTTCCCTTTTCACGCCTAGCTGAAGAAACTTGAGAGAGCTTATATACGAGCTCTGTGGGACCTGCCGAGTCCAGTAGTGATTCAAACCGGTTAAGAATAACACACCCTCACCTACTAAGTACTGTTTGGGCTAATATTTTCTCTTTGGAAAAAAAACCTCTGGTCAGAGTACTGATTTGTTCTCGTCTCTGGACTGTCATTTGTCATCCCGCATTGTATGTCAGCATTTCAGCCTGTGTGAAAACGCTGTGAATCCCTGCCGACCATAAGTAGATTGTTTATGGTTTCACTAATTTGAATTTAGGGTATTTGATGGATCACGGACAAGGGCAGCGGCCACATAATCACTTCTTTGAGGCATTTATACCCTCCATAATTAACGGTCTTATAGTGAAAACATCACGGCTTTTCAACCATGCTATTATTTGTTCCCTGCTAATCAGAGAAATGTTTATTGCTCTCAACTTTGAGCCGGGAGGATATAAATATCAGTAATGTGTTCATTTCACGTTTTTATAGTGGCGGTAAGAGATTTTAGTTTCCTGTAATTAATAAAATTTAATTTGCGCAGCAACAGTGTAAAAGCGTATTTGAAGAGAGAGAAATCACATGGACAGAAATAATCCTTAGTGCACTGTATTTTAATCTGTCATTATTAATAGTTTAGTAACTTATAATTCTCTGAGTGTCCAGATAAAGCCAGCCATTAATTCTGAATGTCCAGTTCTTCCTACCAATTTTTCCCTAAAATAACCCCAAGGCAAAGGATGGATCAGTCATCAGAAAATGCCGTTATTAATCTCTGTCTGTAGTCTTAACAAATGAAGGCTACAATCATATGGAAACAATCTGGCCCTTGCCCCCGAAGAGACAGAAAACAGAGCCAAATGAAGAACATCCTTTCTCTTAAGACCTGTAATTTGTTTTTATTACCTATTAGGTAAAACACCTCATTTATCAATGTCAAACTCCTCACAAAATGATAGCTGTCCACATGTAAATCAGCTAATGCGATGTATGGTTCAGAATTAAGTGGGCTCTTTCTTATGAAATGCTCTACTCTGTGGGCTCAGTGACCCAGCTAAGCCACCCACGACCAGACGTTTTTCTTTCGCTGGGCTGTGCTGGAAAACCGAGCAGAGAACACTTAAAAACAGAACTGATTAAGCACAGACCAAACTGTGTTTCTGTACCCCACACAGTAGAGGCCAAGGACATGTGTGAGCTACAAGTCCAGGAATTAACGCTGAATAATGTCGAATGCGAATGGAGAACAAACTCGGAACGCAATGTGGTGCACGTCTCACTCCAACATTTCAATAAAAAGCATTAAGATGCAAATATTTTTAACTATTTTTCCACGTTGTCTCAGTACAGACTCAAAGTTTATTGCATATGGGCTCTCTGAAATAAATCCATAACCTTATAACCACACAAAGATGGGCACTGTGAAGCTGCTTACCCCCTACCGCTAACTTGCATGTTACACATAATCAATAAAACCTTTGAGTATATTCTGTCAGACCACTGTAAATAACTCGCAACTTTCTTTCTCACTGACATGTACAAATATTTTTTCTCTACATATGCCATTGCTGTGAGTTAATACATGCCAGTCATATTGGAGGATTTTGTCATTTTATGTGTGCATTCATGGAGGTGGACGTGAAATCTCCATGCCCGCCACGATCCACAAGCGCCTTTACAATTACTTATTCAACGTATTGCGCGCCATGCCATCATAAGCAGGTCGGACCACTACTCTCAGCTAGGCAAAAGCATGATGAATGACAGGTCTCGTCTGAGCTGTGCCAAATAACACAACTCAAAATACATGATACGGAACCATCCAATACTACTGTAGAGCATATCTGTCAGTCTGGCAGACCTCTCCAAAACAGGGACCACACACTCTTTATTAGCGCCAGTAAAATGTCCCAAAGACGTGGCTCGACTCTGCTTTCTGCCTAGCTACCATGAACAATAGTAGGATTGTGCTGCTTCTCTCTTTTTCTTTTTGTAGGCCTATTATTTTTTCTAGCATTTGTTATTCTCACTTAAACTACAGGCTGGCTCCACGAGTGGGCCACAGCGTCTCAGAACCGGGCCTGCTCAGGCCAGGAAAAACCCGGCGGAGCCAGACGAATAAAAAGCCAAAGCGCCGACGCCGCGCGGCTCCCAATCTGGTTCCTGTCAGGGGGACATCAAGGGAACACCCGCAACGCAATCTCCAAAATGTCTCCCCTTCCTTTTTCTCCCTCCCTGCTTCTCTCCCTCCATCTCTCCCCACCCTTCAAGCGATACGTCTTACAGATGACTGAACCATCGCCAAATGCTCCCAAAATGCCTTTTTTTTTCTCCTCCATCTCTCTTTTTCCCCCTCTCGTGTCTCTGTGTTTGGAGCCAGCCCACATGGATTGGGATCAATTTAGGATGAAATGATAATTACCCTGTCAGTTTCAATTGCGACGTGATGAAGTGAGAAACAGGAAATGTAATAAACATAAATGGAATCTCAAGCGCTTTTGATTGGGAGCGGAATCGAATCAGGCTCCACAAACTTGGTCGAATTGTCAATTCCGTGCCATCCCCGCTGAGAGACAGTTATGCATTTATGCCTCGTCTCACACCAAAATGCTGGATAAAGCATATTGCTGCAGATAATTACCTAATTCCACATTCAATATTGAGACTATATGCCTGTTACTGTTTAGTTTGGAACGTCCTACAAAAGGAATGATTCGTGTCACATCTTTCCAGAGGGAAACTCCAGAGCCTTTTCCCTCCTTCAAACCCTTCAGCAGAAGCCACATATCTCCCTACACTTGATCGCCACATCCACCACCTGAACTAAAGTGAGTTTGTCGTTTTCAAGCATATTTGGCGTTGGGAGATCAGTGATAGTGCGCAGCTAACGGTAGCCAGCTCTAACCCTGTCATGTTGGCTGTTCCACAGCTGATGTATGGAGCTGATTCCTGGCGGGCCGCGCTGCGCTGCCTGGATTTGTTTAACCCGGCAGATCAACCTTCAGACAGGAGCATGTGTGCAGGTAATGGCTGCCAGATGAGGTGAGGCCAACTCTTGGAGGCCTCGTGGATGCTACAGAGGAGGAGCAAATACAGCGCGCACACACATGCGTACACAAACAAGCACATACCTGGACCTGTTATGAGAGACAACAACAAATGTGCAAATAAAAAAGTCAATATTTAAAAGGATCACAAACCCCTTCCTACTTAGATGGTTCATTGAAAGTTTCAGTTATTGGATGTTCAAAATGTTGATACAAACCTGAACTAATCCTAGGCTCCGTTTACTGCTGTGATGCCAACGTGGCTTCAATCAGAGCTTCGTTGTGGCGACGATTTCCAGATAGTATCTGGACACCGGTTGGCACTGAGAAGTGAATGGACACGGGCCCAACGTGAGGTTGCCAGGCGCTGTCTGGACATTGGTCTGGAGGAGCGGCTGCCCAACCAACCACAGTCTAGCGGGATGAACAGCCCCCTGTAACGAGGATACACTAGAACTAATAGGTATTTCCAGCTTTGCATATTCATTCACAAAGCAAACAAATAAATGTCAAAGATTAAACACGGCGGGGGCATCTTTGGCACGAGCCGTGGCCACCCAAGAGGCCACAAGGGCTCTGAATGACGAACTTAGCCGACAACCAGTCAAACAAAAATAAACAGAAACAACACCCTCTTAGAGATGCAAATAATTAATTGTGCATAGGTTTTACAGTCAATATTCTCAATGAATGCATCTTCAGCAGGGAAGTCTGAGCTGTAGAGGTTGGCAATTTTAGAATTTGCAATTTTAGTATCTGATTTCATCTCTTTCACACTGTTTTACAGTGTGGCTTTTAGGGGCAAGCTAAAAGTAATTCTTTCCCCCCAAACGTCATCATGTTCTAAACCGGTCAGCATGACTGTAAATTAATTTGTTCCCTTTGCTGTACAGACCTTGAACTTGAGCAGTAAATTTCCAAGAGTAAGCTCGGAAACGATGAAGAAGATCTGTCTTACAAGGAATCATTAGAGAGTGTTCCTCCTCTGACGATGGGTCAAATAAATTGAAATAGCTTTTACACAAATCCTGTTTTCCCCTCAACGTGGTGATTAAGGATCCTTGAGCAATGCACCTTCGGAAACACATACGGTGAACATCAAGGGAGGCAAGATGTAGAGAAAAACACAAAAAGAGAAAAGTGTACCACCCTGACTCATGAGGCTGCTTTTACGAGCCGGCTTCTTGTAATTAAAAAATGAACGGTGCAGCTGATTTTCTCCTGACCTTCTGTGTGAGCAGTCGCTAGGCGGGGATCCGCCAGGGAGCTCCCTACATCTCCTGAAGTCTAATTTATAACGGCAACCCACCAAGCAGCAGCAACAGGAGAACAAACTAGACCCAGGGGTTTGATAAAGAAGCTTGGCGATGAAAAGGCCTCCCGTACCAGCAGCCACCCTCCCGACAGCACATGCCAGCGGGCGGGGGGGGGGGGGGGGGGCGTTCAAGCCAAACTCTGCACCTGGCCTCTGCAGAGTCCGCCAAGTCTCTTTCCTGTTCCTGTTTCCTGTTATGACATTTTTTTCTTTTTTAATTATTCTTTTTTTTCTGGCTCTGTAGTTTGGAGCAGGTAAAAGGGGCATTCAAGCATTGAAGCCACCTGGGATAGCAGGTTGAGCAAAGCACCAGGGACCTGTGCTCTGGAACATGTCTGCAGGCAAATTACTCTGCCTTTACTGATTAGTCCGGCCAGCTTCTCACCTGGCAAACACAATATCACCATGTGACAGTGTAACAGAGCGAACACTGTCAGTTAAGATATGTGATCCATGGTCATGTTCTGTGATGTTTCAGGTAGTAATATTAGTGGTTGTAATAGTATTTATACCTGTGTCTGGGTCTGCAACGTGTATTCCACATAAAATTGTTGCCTCTCATGAATTAGGCTTTTAAATTTACAATTTGCCATCCCAAACACATGCAACAAGAATTAAAAAGACTTTATTTTGTATTTCAAACAATATTAAACTTTTCACACAACGTAGATGAAAAATCCATATTTTCTCGTTATAAGTAAATAAGTGATGTCAACAAATATGGTGTAATATATTTCACAGCTTCAGAAAACTTCAATATCTTGGATTTAGTCTCGAGACGTGTGGTTAAAACTCCTAAATTATAACGGAGTGATGGAAAGTTTTGAATTATTGGGTGAAAGTTTTGTTTTTAAAGATCGTAAATTGTACCCTCTTGCAGTCAGTTGTTTGTTAATATTTTTTAATATATTAATTGTTTGTTAAGAACATTTGCAACATAGCATTCCCTTTTCCCTTCATGCTTCTTGACTCTCTCTTAAAACTATAGCAAAATGGAACCAAAAATGGTAACTCGAGTAAAATACAGAGCACATTTTTATGACTACTTGTTGTGGATAATCACAAATTGCTGTTATTTAAGTGCTGTACTTCAGTACAGTTTAGGGCTAAATGTAATTAATATGAGTTTGTCCATGTTTTGCTATTTCATAGTCCATTTCAGAGTAAACTTTTGTAGTTCTGCTCCACCACATTCAACAGCTACATTGTCAGTTGCTTCATATATGAAGACTCCACACACAGAACAAATGATCAGTTTGTAAAATATACTTTGCTTTAGATTCAGTTACCCAGCAGCATATAAAGCAGTTGAAATGAACTCAGCCTCAACTACAGCATTACCACTTCATGCATCAACAAGAATTATCTAATGACACAAACCTCGCAGGGACCTTTCAGCATTATTAGTTTACTTCTGATCCCTTAGTTTTGTTATTAATATCGGATGATTCCAGGATTTTCACTTGTTACTCAGTAATTTTATTGTGGGATATTGTTATTCTTATATAAAGTAAAAGGAGAATAACTTCCTCCGTCTTATATTAATTGTATGATTAATATTCATCACTGTTGACTCCTTAATCCATTTTCCCCTCGCTTTGACCAAATCCCCGTGGTTGAACACTGGGTGGCAGTGTGCAGGCTGATGCTGAGATCTTGACAGCAGCAGACCAACAAAGAGTGAAAAGATGGAGAGTGCAGCGGCCAATCTAACTGGTGGTCCGCTCTCTCACCATCCTCCTGCATCAGCACAACGCTGGCCCAGAAATGGGCAATATTTAGCCATAAGAAAAACACAAAGCCCTGTTTCTATGACGGTACGCTGAAGTACACAAAAATCTGGAATGAAAACATTTTGGAAGAAATCACCCCCCCAGAAAGCAGACTCACATTTCAGCAGCAGTGTACATAATAATTAGTCTGACCACTCTTTTCCTCCTCTTTCTTCCTCTTGTCTTTATCCTCCTCCTCCTCTCCTGCCTCCTCCGTAAGCCCGAAATAGACGTACAGATTCCCATGCAGGGTGGCTCTGTGTTTTTTATTTAGGATGTACTTTCACTGCATTTTCTCCATGCGCTACATGTATAATGCTAATGAAAGAGTTATACGTTTAAAGTGCAAGTAGGACATACGTATGTGACTGCTTCGTAACATCAGCCTGCGTGCGTGTGTGTGAGCGTGTGTGTCTAATAGCATTGGGTATTAGAAAGGCTGCTTATTATTGAATAGAGTCTCTGTGAGGTTTCCGAGGCAGGAGGACATCTATTAGGAGGTTAGCAAAACACTATCAGCTAATACGACCTGTAATTACACCAGCAGTGAGGAAACGCAGCAAGCTAACACCAGTATGGAAACAATCTGACAATGCAAACACTGCAACTAAGCCACCGCGCGTGTGTATGTACATTTGTAAGCGTGTATACGGGTGAGTGAGTGCACTTATGTGTGTGTGCGGACGGAGGCCTCCTTGCACAGATTGTGGGTGTGCGAACTGTCAAATTGGAGTGGGTGGGTGGGTGTGTGGGAGTGGAGGGAGCACATCTGGAGGGAATTTATTGTATAATTCAGTCTATTATTGCTGCGGTCGGCGCTTAAGGAGCACGCACACAATTACCGTCCACTCTGCAAGGCTACAAGTGGCCTCTGGCCTAAACTAATAAACTGTGGAGGAGGGTGGAGAGAGGAGAATTCATTTGAGGTTATCATCATCACACTCCTCTCTGCTACCTCTCACACTGACACTTACCAGAGTTTACAATAAATCGATGAGGAACACCTACTGTTCAGGCCCAGATTATGGTCAAATTAGATTCGAATCTGGTTTTAAAGGTTTGAATTAGACAAACTAGTTAGTACTAGTTAGTACAAAATTACTTGTACTGCTGAAAACATTTAAAAATATTAACTGAACAAATTAATCTGATCTTACCTGTGATTTTCTGTTCACCTTTGATGTAAAACATGTAAAACAGGTCAAATATTTGTATTTCAGAATGAAAGAGGCCAGGAACAGTGGGTAAAATACTCAACGACAGAATACCAACAATTTGTACTTGTTCTTGTTTGAATGAATCAAACCTAAAAGAACTCATTTTGCATTGTTATAGAAAACCATGTAATATGTTCATCCCTTCAACTCATGTTTGGTAGTTTAAACCACATGAATGTATTTTATTGAGTCATATCATTTTAACGTGATTTAGTTGGGACAGTGACTTTAGTATTTGTGTTGTAGAAGCAAAAATGACTGAGAATGAATGAGAATGATTATTTTCTTAGTACATCCAAATAGCTTGTTTTGCACAACCAAGAGTCCAAAACCCGAAGAACTTCAAGCTCACTATATTAGATATTGTCATATATATAATATTTGACAAAGAAAAGCACAAAATCCTTTCATCTGAGAAGCTGCAACCTGCTAATGTTTGTTTTGTTTGAAAAATGGCTCAAACTATTAATTAGTATCAAAATAGGTTGCGTACTGTTTTTATATTAATTGACTAATTGTTAATTTAACTGATTGTTTCAGCTCTGTAACATCCCCAAACTAGCATTCTGTATTCACTGTTACACTTCATGTCATTATCTGAATGTGTTTTGCAGCTCTCATGTTTCATGTGAAATATCCTGCGTGGTGCATTAAGTAGGTGCACGAGCAAGGGAACTCTATTGGTTTATGAGGTGATGTCTTTTCATATACATTAGTTCGTATCATAAAATGGTCCGAAATAAAACCCACCTCGTCTTTTCCATTTCAGCAGCCTCTCGGAATAGACTGGTGAGGCGTCGAGGATAAAGACTTTACCAGGGGAAAAATCTGCTCAGGCCAGGCAGTATCTGGCTCACGCAGCCCTGAATGACCCGCAGCGTGTGTGTGTCTGCGTGTCTGTATGTGTGTGTGTGTGTGTGTGCGTGCATACGTGCGTGATTTAGGAGCTCCTAACAGCGCTGGCGAGGAGCTCGTAACCCAGAACAATAAAGCGCTTCCCCTCCAAGCTTCCCAGCGGTGACCTCCGCTAAAAGTTGAGGGTTCAACTAGATACACGTGTCAGGGTTGTAACCTTTCACCCCCTCAGCGTCTCGGCCTCTCGCTCGTTTCCTGCCTTTTCACTCGCTATCTCTTGCTTTCTCCCCCTGTCCCTCTCCCTACACACAGCCCACCTCTTTCCTCTGAATCCCACTTAATGATGCTCTGTCTTGCTCTCTGTCTTGCTGTCTAGAGAACTTTGGACTTGGATTTTGTTACTGATTCATTAACTTTCCATTTCAAATGCTTTTTTTCAGTGTAATCAAAAATGTACTCAGCTCCGATTTTGGCCAGGCAGACATCCAAAGCTGCATTCTACAGCCCGACAAAATTGCTGCTTGCATTGCTTCAGATGAATTCCAACTACACAACACTTAGACACTCACGTCATGGGTTATGCATGCTGTTCTGTTGCTCTGTGAACCGTAGCTCATAGAATCTACCTGATCCACCGTGTGCAATTTATTTTGATGTCATCAGTCTGCCGAGGTTCAGTCCAGCATGACAGTGATGGACTAAAGCAGTAGTTTGACGTTCTGGAAAATACACGTATGCTTTCCTGCAGAGAGAATACTCGTGAGAAGATTGACACCACCGTCGTGCCTGTACATTAGATATCAAGCCATGGCCAGCAGCCAGTTAGCTTAACTTAACATGAATATGGGAAAAAGGGGGAAACAGATAGCCTGGCTATGTCTCGCAGTGGAATAAATGTACCTCCTAGCACCTTTTGATGCGCACTAATTAATTCATTTATTCATCTGTCATTTGATTAATCAGTACAAACACTGAAATGTGAAAATGAGATGTTATTTTTTTATGTCGGATAGTATGGAGGGAGTATATCTTGGACTAGAGCAGTAACTTCTTATGATACCCAGCTGTTGGCTATTACTTAATATTTACCGTATGGGTATAAAAGTCTTATTGATCTGCTCTTGTGCCGCTTCTAACTTGGCAAGAAAGTGGAAAATCACAACATTTTCAATTCAATTTTCAATTTTCCAAACTTTCAATCAAAGTTAAATTGTGTAGAATTTAGCATCATCTACCAGTGAAGATGAAGATTTTAAACAAATGAATGCCACTCTACTCATTCTTCCGTTCCAATTGAATGATAATTGAATATACTAGATAGATAGATAGATGATTGTGGAAATGCTACTGCAGTTGCTTGATATATATATATATTTTTTTTTTTATTATTATCAGCTCCTGTTTTACACTACAACCACAGTATTATGTCTCGCCCAAGAGGTGTTATGTCTGCCGGGTGCAGCTCAGTCCCCAGCCTGTGGATAGACTACAGTATTTACCAATATTGAAATAGCTTGGGATGAAGTGAGTATTGAATCAGGAATGTGCTTGTGGCAGATCTCCACCCCTGATAATATAGGGTGTTTTTTTCCCCAAGTGGTTTTGCCCACTTGTTTTTCTCTCCGTGTTTTTTCTCCCGTTGCAATGCTCTGTCACTCTTCCAGTAAATGTGTATGTGTGTGTGTGTGTGTGTGTGTGTGTGTGTGTGTGTGTGCGTGTGCGCTCTTTAAGGAGGCTTGTTTTTATTCCGGTTGCTGTCTGTGTTTGTCGTTATACTATCTTTACAAGCCTTGGGTAGTGAGTTGGAATGTAAAGTCACACATGTCCAAAGAACACAATAAGGTCTGCTGGTTACACTTCCTATGCGCAATCTCTGGGCTATGCATTATCCATTTATCTGGCTTATTCACACAGCTACCATAAAAAATGGTTAGCTTCTGTGGCCTGTTGCGGTGAATGCCTAGCGTGTGCTCCTGCATTCGGCCATTACTGTGTTTTCTAGGCTTGTTTTTTACGATGAAACTGATTTTATAAGTTCAGAATAAATTGTGAATGCTTGCTTTGGGTGCTGTTTATTACTATAATAATAGTGTAAATAAGATTGAAAGATTGTCCTTTAACTGCTGAAATAAAGCGAGTGTGGGATGATGGGTTTCGTAGGTTTTCCAGATGTAAGAGAGGTAATTCTCAAACATTTTTATGAAGAGCAACAAAGAAAAAGAGCAAATTTGACAAGTTGTCATGACGTAAAAAGACAGTGTAGAATATCAAAGCACTGGAGCCACTTCAGAGGGAGATTAAACATGCAAACCGAACAGGCAGCGTGTGTGTCCGTCTTACTACGGTTAAGTATACTTCATTCATTTAATACTGTGCCACAGCATACAGTAGTCGAAATGATACCCTACTCTTTTGTCTGTCCCAATGTGCAATTTACACAGCTTGGTGATTTGGTCAGAGGGAGACCACACGATGAAGGGTGATAGACCACAGACCAAGTGGCAAAAGGACAGGAAATATGCGATGAAATGTGCAATGAAGTGGATGAGATCACCCGCGCCCAGCAACCGAAAATCAAGAGACTTGCCGCCTCAGAATTAAAGATAATAATTTCTGTGACCTACAACATTTACGCCGCCACCACTGAAAAACTTATACAAGTCTAGTTTTGTTTTTTTTTTCCTCCCCGAAGCAAGCCAGAGTGTACATTCATTTAAGCTGAGTGTAAAGAGACCACATAAGAGGAGGACACAAACAGAAGCCAATTAGAGAGCGATGGGGAAAAAACGACAAGAAAATAAATGTCACGAAACAGCTGCGGTCACTGCTTGTGCGACAGTTAACAGGCCTTCATAAAAGGGGGAAGAGAAGAAACGCTTTACATATCTTGACAAGTACAAGGGGATGTGGAGCAGCCACCAGTGCTCATTCCTCTTTTAGTCGGCTCTCTGTTTTTATTTTCGCCTCGCTGTCACTTAAAAACATCAGGGCGTCTTTGTTCTCCGGATAGCGTGGAAAAGCACAGTTGGGTATAATTGAGTTCTTTTCTTTTAGAGGATTGGGGTGATTCACAGTGCTGAGACAGAGGATCAGAGAGCACCTGCGCTCACTCAAGTCCACTGGCCAGAATATCGTAAAACACTTCTCAGGATCTATCCCACCTTGTAAAAAGCAGAATGTGTCTGTGTGTGTGTTTTTATTGCGGTGTGGCTCTGTGTATGGCAATGTCAGTGTGTTAGGCAGTGGGTTGGTCTGTTACTTTGGTCCAGACTGAACAATGTCAACAACTATTGGATGGATTACCTCGAAATTTGGTACAGACATTCACAATGCCCCAAGGATGACTAGTAATTGTGACTTCCAGTGTTTCTCCTGACATTTCATCTAGCACCATCATCAGGTCAAATTTGTCCAACACTTTCATTTTTAACCAAACACTGCATTTATGGCTTGTCTGACTCCACTTTGCTAGTTTAACAGTGCATAATCCAGTACACAGGCGCAAGGTGCAAAGGGTTGCGTTTCATCATTGGTGTGTTTTGGACAGAACTTGAAAACCAGTCCCAGTGTCGTCTCTCATCGTATCTGTCCCATTCTCAACTTCATATGAGTGGTTAATAGCAACTTCCACAATATGTAAGCGCAGAAAAGTGCTGATGAGCATCATCACACCTGTGTGTGTAACAAGCAAAGTGGAACCACAATACGTAGCAGAGTCCTTACTATGTAAATAATGCCTTCTTAGCATAGCAGGAAAATATTGTGTACAGGTAGGGGACGTGTATACTTGCTGAAAATCAACATTTTAACATTGTCATTGTGAACAGCATGCTTATATTATCATTTATCCCAAACCAGCATGGCTGTGCTATAGAATGTGTTTCACGTGTGCTATCTCGTCAATCCCAGTCTCGTGCGCATGCGCACTGTTTGTCCGTTAACCCTCAATTTCTAGATTGGCCCACATTGAGCAAATGGTCAGCAGGAAGATGGTTACAGTGTGCAAACCCCCGCTGTTGTCAAGTTTCAAAGGCTAAATGCTGTGTGTGGCAGAAAACACACTCCAAATTCAATCACTCAGAATCTTACTCTGTCAGAACCCGTAAACAGTGGCTCCGCAATTACCAACAATTACAGAGTAAACTTCCATCTTCTGTTACCAAATGATTTTTTTGTGTGTTTTAAGGGGCCTTATAAATGAATCTGTGTAAAGAGCTGTTTGTTTTTTCATTGGGTCCACAATCTTCTAATCCTGGAGCACTTCAAAGTATTTACAGGAACAAGCCATAACAGGATCAGCCTCTGAACAAGGCTGGAGATCAAAGCGAGGGGCTGCTGCCGACATAAATATGGAAATAATATGACTCAGTGGGAACATAGGGTGTAACAGAGACTAGATTGGCAGACGAGAGAGAAAAAGTTTGGTAGACATTTGAGAGGAAGAGACTCAGTCTGAAGGCGACGCTGATTTTGTACATTTGTGTTTTATGTAACTCAATTACTCAAGTTCAGGAGGGTTTTTTCATTATTCCCCAGGAGCAATTTGTCTCGCAGTTTGCTGATTTTTCCTTGACCCAAACTTGGCGTTGTGGGGGGGGAGTTCAAACCAGCAGGCTTTTTTTCTGTTGAGTGAGTTATGGCTTTTCATATAAAATACTAAAAATAACAGACAACAAAGCCATGTGGCAGGAACTTGGCTGATTTATTTGTATGCAGGTAGTCAGAAACTTGTTAACAAACCATGACGCACTGGCAAACAGCAATCTATCTCTCCATCTCAAGGAAAACAGTAGCTCACAGCCCACAGCGTTCTGCTGACGAAACAGTGAAATGACCCATGTAGATTTTCATAACCTTTGAAAAGCACAAAGGAAATGTTGACTTGTAAAACCAAATGAATTCTGAGGAATTGCTGACACGATCAAGACACTGCTTTAAATAGTTTTATTTAGGTTAGGTTGTCCAAATACATTCAGAGTACACACATATATTTACACATACTGTGTAAAAACACTACTAACATTTACTTATCATAGTTTATTTTACACTTTGCTACCAGAGTTTTCTTAAACTGATTTGGAATAAGCCAAAAAGGCTTAGATTTATGTTTTGAAACCAAATGAAAGTTGTGGTTGATTAGCTCATCAAACCCGCAGGGGCATTGCTATAGTCTTATAGGAATAACTCGGTTTACCTACAGTAGGGTCCCCTGTATGTTTAACTAAAATAGACAGTGTATTTCAGTTGAATGTGAAATACACAGTGATGTATTTGAATCTCACACAAGGCAACAAAAAGACCAAAATGTGTCATTTTGATGATGCTGTTTGTGGTTATGGAGTTTTAGAGTTGTTGGTCTTGGCATTTTTTAACTTTGGCTAGCTGTATCTGCCTTTTTCCATGTATTTATGCTAAGCTATGCTAATCACCTCTGGGTTCCAGCTCCATAACTGGCACAAAATTGTAATAACAATATCTGTTCCCTTGAAACGTTTGGATAAGCACATAAACTAAAATGTAATTTTTTCATTGGTTAAATGATTTTTGACTATTTACCAGTCACGTGTCTAATTGGTTGCAAGCAAGATCTATAGAGGTCCAGCTGAAAACTTGGCACCATACTAAATTTAACATGTGACATGTATTTCTCAGTGAAATATGGAGTTTAGTCTCAAGAGGGATATAAATTAAGTCTTTAAATGTGATTGGATTGATGAACGTTTACATGGATTGTGATTACGATGAGATTTGGAGTCATGGAGAGATGTGAGGCTGCAGAGAACTGTTGGTTTGGGTAGTCGACGGCAGCATGGGAAACCTTCTTAACACAGGGAAGCACTGGAGAACATTCAAACTCTTGACTACACTTAGCATCATAATTTGATCAAAGCTCCTGTTTCACGGTTTATGCTGCTGCTACTCTCCGCTGCACTCATTGCCAACCCAATGCTTGTATCCAAGCACTGATGGTAACCTGCTGCATATCAGCGCTATGAAGCATTTGATAAAAGGAGAATGTCTGCTCCTTGTCATGAGGTTTTGCGAGTTTGATGCACATAAGTTAATAATTATCTGCTGGTAGGGATTCAACTTGAACATGGACTTGCTGTGCTCTGGTAAACAAAATTCAGTATTTAACCAATTTATTGCAATATGACTAAAACTGAAAAGATGCAGCTGACTTTTGTCAAAAAGTGTTATACATCAACTGTCAAACGTAACCTAAGCTTTTGTAGCTGGACTCAGATAGAATTCAGCAAACAGTGCATGTCCTGCCACAGACTCAGTGTTTTAGCGTGATGGGTAAACTATTATATAATCTGCCACTAAGAGTGAAAATGTCTTTTTTTTTAATAGAGTGAACAGACTTCATAAGTTAACTATTGTTTTTAAAAGTTATCTTGCATTGCTACATAATATATAGTAATATCAATTATATCAGTCAGTCTGAGCCATTTATTTAAGACTCAATCAATCACCAGTTATATATGTGAACATAGCATCCATTACATTCTATTGCTAGTGGGTTGTGTATTTAAACTTGAGGATGTTTGACATAAGATTGTACTTTCAGCTCTACTGCAAGCTTGTCACAGCTTATTAAGAACGGTTTGCTTGTTTTAAATGAAGACTACCAACTCTCGTTCCTCTTCAAGCACGGCATGATTAATAAAAAAATTTTCACTTCCCCAATCAGAGCACATATTTATATGTGTGCTCAGTCCTCTCCGTGCACGTATACAGTGTTTGTGCATGCGCATTTGCGTGTAGGTTTTGTGTTTTCTGTTTGTGAGTGTGTGGGAGAGTGCGAGTGTGGGCGCGGGGCAAGAATTAAAGAGGCCCTGGGATGAATATGTAGAGCAGATGTAGCAGCCGAGCTCAAAGGCTTATGCCTGGAGCCCATTTGACACTGTAGGAAATGTCATTTCTGATAGAAGGCAAAGCGTCTGTGGGGTCACCAGGTTGAACTAATAACTGAGATCTTCAAAATGATATAAGCATATACAGAAGTATAAATGCTTGACCCTTCCAGAGGAGCGTTTCTGTTTAACAGAATACTGGAGGCTGTTGCCATAAGTCTGGGAGTTCACTTTTACGACTTCCCCATTTAATTTCTGTTCCTAACATAAAGGCATTTGTAATGTAATAAATGCCAGCAACTTCTAGGGGGAAAATCTATAATTCACTCCAGTTGGGTAATTTATTCCATTTGTTTAGTCACAAAGGGCTTTGGTCCGGATCAGGAAACTACAGAGACAACTGTCTTTCGAAAGCGAGCAGACTGGCCAGTGATCAGTCAGTTCCTCCGGAGCAAAAACGAGGAAAGCGTTTCTCTGTAGTCTCAACAACGCCTCCGAACTCACGGGCCGTTTCTGCGCCACGAGGAAACTCCATGTCAGCGTTTCATCTCAGGACTCCCACTCTCTCTCTCTCTCTGTCCCTCTCCCTCTCCCGCTCTCTCTCTCTCTCTCTCCCTCTGTGTACGTCTTTGTGGGTGTGTGTGTGTGTGTGTCTGTGTGTGTGTAGGTTTTTTGGATTCTTCTCTCACAACTTGCAAAAAAACACACACATGCCCATAAACAAGCAGAAAAAAAACATCCATTAAAAGTCTGTGAAATGAAGCCTCAGCACCACAACATAATGCTAAGCAGCAAGAAAGAAGTGTTTGATTTAGCAGCTGGCCTGCATGCAGGCAGTGTGGCAGGAGACTGGTCATCTAAACTGCGAGCTGCAGCATAAAGGTTAGAGAACCTGATTTGTGACCAGAAAGTTGCTGAAAGGTTGGAAGTATGGTCAGGGTGCCTTGCATAAGGTCTTTAACCCAGGTCCACTCCAGCAAAGCTGCTCTGTGGCCAGTAGTTGATGACTTTAGATATTTTTGCTACCAGGTGTGAATGTGTGTAACTGTTTAAATGTGAAGCAGGGTGTTGCTGAAGAGAGTTAGTGCACTCTCACGGGGACTTTCATCAGAAATTAAATGGTTTAACATAGTCTTTAATTTGTTTTAATTTGTTTTCCAATCTTTTTTTCCATGATAAAATGGGGCTAAAAGTAAATTATCACTTTGTGACAAATGAATAAACAAATAAATAAATTACTGTTTAAAGTTAAAGTTAATAGTTAGTAGCTGTTGGAATTGTTGCTCTAACCAGAGGAGTGCACTCAGTAGAGTGCAGATATCAGCCAAGCTTAAAGGTAGTGGCAAAGATAATAAAAATGGGAATTCAAACTTCTTGTTGCATGCCTAACTTTAGTAGGTCATACACTCTGAGTATGGAATTAATCTGAGGTGTAACCTCTGGTTCAAGATGAGAGCAGAGATTTATACAGATGAGAGTTTTTGAGCTACTACAAATACCAAAATGTAACCTGCAGCAGACTAGATAGACTTTGTTTTAAGCCCAGACGGCTGCCAGAAATGCTGTTGTCCCTGGCAGAAACTAAATTCTAGACTGACGTAGTCACTGATCACTTGTGACTGATTAAAATAGAAAGGGAGGGGTCAGCAGTCAATGATTGGATAAAAAGATGCAGTCACTACAAAAGGATTTTCAAAAATTGTGAATCATTGTAATCATGAGAGTCCTGTAAGAATGCTGTCATGAATAGTCACTAAAATATTAGGCTGATGGTCCAATAATATGGAAGATTAACTGCTTACACACACACAGACACACACACACGCAGCAGTCTGCCTTTCAGCAACATCGTGTCTCCACCAGAACTGTTAACTGTTAACATTCATAGAAATAAGCCTGTAGATATGCAGACAACGAGCTTTAAGAAAACATCACGCCCCCATCAAACTTCACTCCAACCCACAGACTGTTAATGAATTTTGAAAAGTTGTGCTAACATTACATCAGGCTAGCCTATAGCTCTAGTTATATGATGCAGATTCACCGGAGAGTGACCTTAAAAAAGACGCCATTGCCAATTTTACTGCTAAAAGTGTCTATTTTATCTACATTTTGTTAAATCATATTAATATTGTATTGTATTATATTGTATTATTATAGTCTTTGTGCACACACTTGCACCCATGTCAAACCCGAAACCACAGAGCGCCACCCACATAACAAATCCCAGTTTAACCCCCGCCTGGCAGATATGGTGACAGCTGTGCCCTCAGATTGCTGAGAACATGTAAAAATTTTACAACTACTAAAATGAAACTAAAGTTTCACTAAAACAGACAAAAATCTTTTAGTTTTTATTCACTAAAATTCATAAGAATCAAGTGACTAAAATGTACTTAAACCTAATATTTCAGTCAGAATAAAACTAACACTGACTGACACTAGTTGACTCCAGACAGGCTCTACACATAACAATCAGCAGCCAATTTGTTAATCCATTGAAAATGTATGTTTTATTACCATAATGATCAAATTGAGTCTCCAGAATGTTTAGATATTCACATCCCAGCCGCTCCGTGCCAGACACTATTTCAGTTTCATGTCCCTTTCTTGAGAGATAGAGTTTATTTGTCTGGAAACAGAGGCACCAAATGTTAGCGCGAGACACTGAACAAAGACAGCAGAAGCCGATTCGGTGTGGGACTTGGTATATTTGAACATCCACGCTTGTGTACAGTAGAGGCCCTGGAGCGGTGTGTATTTGTTTGCACCTGTCTCAAGCTCCATAACACTAGAGGGACTAGAGGGACTAAAATAAGTTTCTTTTAAAAGTTTATCAGTCGTAAAACTATTACTTTTAAATTTGACTTGCAAAACATACAGTGCTGTAAAAACATCTGAATTGCTGGATCTCATTGGAAACATACTGCACTGTACGAAAACTAAGAGGACTAGTCAGTTTGAGAATGAACCCGTATGGCATCACTCAGTGTCTGTCTTATATCATGTACTTATCACTGACCAATTCCTGTACAGTCCATTTTACATCTTTCTGCAGTTTGTGGCATGGAACTTCAGCTATCTATTGAAACCATGTGTCTCATATTAAACACTTCCCTTCCACTTCAAATAAATCAGGCATAGTTGACGTTCTAACTTTATTGCAGCTGTATTAAGCTGCGTCATCCCTCTCAAACTACTGCAGATATGCTTATATTTCTTTATTAGAGCTCCTGTTTGGCCTTTTAAGAGTGCCAAAGGTACAACAGCAAACTCCTAGTTATATCGCTTTGTTGCAGAAGCAGTGGAAAATTCCATGTTTTCCTTTTTCATACGTTCACCAAAGTTTAATCTAGCATCAAATTCAAGATTTGCTTTGCTTAAGTTGATTTGAAAAGAAAAGTCCTCATCCTTTCATTGGTGAACACTCAAACAGTGGAAGGATCTATTTTTAGGAGCGCTGTTTAGAGAGGAGCTGCCACAACCCCAGGTCACCCCACCCTGCCCGTGTCCCATCTCACCCCCAGCCCATCCCCACAGTCCTTGAGTTTACCTACTGCTAAACCCTCCCACACACTCCAGCCCTCTCTTAAACCCTCTCTCTCTGATACTTCTCTGTGATGAACTAATCTCAGAGGTGAGGGTCATGCTGCTGGAGAGGATGACACGCCTCTGACTCTCCTCATCCATCCAGGCCTTTCATTACTAACCCCCGTGCAGCTCGGTCTTCCGTGAAACCCCAACCTTATAGCCTCAGCCTCAACCTCAGCCCAGGGCCCTGAGACAGCCAGGCAGCCAGACCCCTTGGAGAGGCATGGTGCCTTTGTGTGGCTGCGCTCCCCAGCTAGTCTGCCTCCCATTATTCCCCCATTCAGACTCCAAATCAAAGCCAGCTCACATATGAAATGCTTTTGAGGTTTAAAGCTTAACTACAACTACTGCAGCTACTATTACCGATGCTGCATGATGGATCAATATTCATTCAAGCCTCCAACTGAACAGAATTATAGGCATAGTCTTCCTCCGACAACTTATAACTCCAATATCAATGTTTGTATTTCCGTATTAATTCATCTCCAGTGATCTGAGATAAAATATGGGCTAATGTATTTTGTTTTCATTAATAAGTGCTCAGAGTCCTGTGGCAAGTCATAATTACAGTCTACCCTTTTTCACTCTTAGTTTGACAAGTGGTCAGTCAAAAGCAGAGCCAGAGGGCTGGAGACTCCAAAGAACAGAGGGATTTTTAAAAAAAAAAAATTGTAATTTTTTTTTTTTTTTTTTGCAGCTCCCTCTTTATTTAATCTAGCGCGAGTGGAAATGAAATGACAGCTGGACCATGCTCATAGACTCCCCTAACAGCGATGATGGATGCTTTTTGATTCTTCTATTTTTTTTTTCTGATGTTCATTTTTGCTGTGGTGCCCTTTCAATAAATATTTTTAAGTCTGTCAGTTGATTCTGAAATTCCATCGATGAACTCTGTCCAGAAAAATAAACAGGGCAGCCACAGCAGTTGGCCTGGATGGGGAGTTGTTATTTTGTTCGGGCTATTGGCAGGGACTCTCCACAGAAATATTGCTTATTTTGCTTCGTTTCAGATTCAAGCTTCTGACAGTTTATGTGAAAAACTGCAAACTGTATTGCCGTTTAAACACAACTGCTCTGTTCTGTAATTACAAGCTCCATTCACACAGATGAATGAGACAGACAGCCACAGAATGAGGATTGTTCTTGAGACGTACACATTCTTCTGATCTATAACAAATTGTGGTCAAACTGCAATCAGAAGAGGAAGAAAAAAAAAAAGATAATGTTCCTCATCATATTTGTATCAATCTCTATTTGCCTTTAAGGATTCAGCTGGAAACTTTGGAAATCCCAACAGGGCAATTTGTTGGATAGAATTTGGGAAAACACTGTGGTGAAATTCAGTGTCCGCTCTGTCAGTCATATTTCTTTATAAAGGATGTTGCAGCGTGGAAATGTTGACACAATCGCCTCAAAAATGTCCTGCGTCAAAAAGGCAACTGCGTCGGGTGGTTTAGGCCCAATCAGCAGGCTTTATTGTAAAAGTCATGAGTGGGCCAGTGGCCGTAGTGGCCCACAACCCACTGAGTGGGCTCGCTTAAAAATAGAATGGTACATTCCAAACCAATATAACAGCGGCAGTGCACCATCACAAGACCGCAGTAAATGGCAAAATTATTGTGCATACTTTCTGAGGCACGCCTAAAAAAAAAAAAACCCCGCCGTGTCCACATGCACTCCCGCTAACATCAGGTAGCACTTAAGTGTCCTTCACCCTAATGTATGACTAGACATGCTGCCCCTTCACCAAGCTACCCTGATATGCAGCGGGTGACACTACCATGTGCCGGTGCCTCACCAGGCAATAAAGACACCCGGACCTTCAATAACAGGATATGGTCTGCATTTCTCATTTTGAAAATGTGCACAAACAGCTCTTAAAACGCAGCTTCTGTTTGATAAAAAAAGAAAAGACAAAGAGTCACAGAGCAGCCGCCCATTCCCTGGGAAACTTTGCCCTGTCGCCGTAGTGTTTTCAAATGTTTTCCTCTCTAACTGTGCAGTCTGCTGTTTTCCCACTCTTGTGTTGTAAAAATCAGGAATGTCCCCGCTATAATGAAGCACCTCCCTGAAAAGACAGGATGGGAGAAAATTGAATTAATGTTAATATGGCCATTAGGTTACCACCCAGCAGGAGAAATATGGCAAACCTCAGCCATTCATGCTGCACCGCTGTTAATCACTTTGTTACACTCCAAACTTTCATCTGCATACTTTTGGCCAGGAGCAGGGGGAGAAGGCAAACCCAGAGCTAAACCAGAGATCTGTCTGCAGCGTAGTCTGTCTTCCAACCACGCACTGAAAGCTCCTGGTGAACACACAAACTCTGCTGTGAGGTATCCTTGAGGAAAATATCCATTTACTTCACGGCAACACACAAAGGTGTGCCTCAAACCGGGCTGAAATAGAAAAGCTGACACACGCCGACGCACTGGCTGCATCAAATATCCCTCCTGTTTCTAGTTCTCAGGGGTGAGCGTATCCGCCAGTACTTGCTGGCCTTTGGGGAGACCATTGGATGAAAAGGACTTGGACCAAAGCTGTCAAAACTTTTAATTTCATCTTGACGGAAAACTTCACCTCATACAAAAAATAAGTAAGGCAGAGTTTTATGTCTGTTGAGGTTTTATTTGTTGCAGAATTTATGGCCTAAATATTGACTTAAAATTGGTCCTTTAATTAGCTGTGCCAGTTTGAAATAAACAGTAACAGAAGCCCTGAAATTGAGCATGTGGATGCAGTCACTGTAAAGCATGGATGCAACCTTAGGCTCATTCGCATTTCACAGATCTCAATGTGCCTCTAGCCAGGCTGTCAGAGTATTTGTACATATCCTGTGAATCATCTGTTGTATATCAAATAGATCCATGGTTTCATCTGACAATGGGAGTAGCATCAACATCAATGTGTTCCAGATCTGGCAACGTGATAGCCTGCCTTTCTTCTCCCTGTAAACAGATCATCCATTCAAAGCCTCTACATTTTACTTAAGACCGGCCCAGGCTCAGTGTCCGCTGACTGGTTCCACGTGTGTGCAGGCGGCACTGAGGTGTGCGCGCATGTGGTTCTGAGTCTGTGCGCAGGCTCCACTAAAGGGGTCATGAGTCACTGGAGCACCGACGTGACTGATGCCCTCCCTAAGTCTTACTCTAATTACTGCTGAGGTGTCGGTGATTGCCCTGGTGACAATCCTGAGCTCGGCCGGTGTGCTGTTTCAGCCCGGCCAAGATGACACTGTTACAAAACCCAAGTCCGTAAGCTGTAATTGTGCATTTTCAAAAGTACTGCATTAGTCAATCACTATACACCTTGACGTTTGGATGTGCGTAGGTCGTGGCGAGCAGCGACCCTGTCAACTGCTGTAGTAATTGCTGCTGAGTAATGTTCTTGCTTTGGTCTCGGACAGGGAAAAAAAACTCACCAATAAATCTGGAGGCCATTTTAGGACGTCGCCCAACAGGCTATGAGTTCGCATGGGAAAAAGCCCTGACTATTATAAGCCAAAGAAATGGCAAAGTTGAAACCATACAACCTTAACAACATCAAATTAAAGCTCTCATCAAAAGTTGGCTGCCGCGGAAAGAGGGCGAGAAGGCACAAAGTTGGCCAACAAAGCAGCACAGTTAAAGGAAATACCCACACCGCTGACTGCACAGAAGCACAGCCTCTAGTCATTTCCAATGCTTGCAAAGACAATGGGGATACGCTGAGGCTTAAGTAATAAGCCCAAAATGACTTCCAGAGCAGCAGGGCCTCCTCATTTCAGAGAGGCAGCGGTGCAGGGAAATCAGAGCCACGCGAGTTGAGGGTTTCGTGGAGGATCAAAGATCGTGATTAGCCTACACTGTCCATCCACCATTATGGGGAGATCTGCCGCCGATGGCAACCATATGCCTGCCGGATTAACCTCTCCATCACAATCACTATCCAAGGGAAGAGGAGACGGAGAGGAGACGAAGAGGAGGGGAAAGTGGAAGCACAAAGCAAGAGAGGAGAGCAGTTCAGAACAGAGAGGTGAGAGGAGTCCAAAGTAGATGGGGGAGGGATGGGGGGAGGGATGAGAGGAGTGGAAGTGGAGAGGTAGAAAACATCAAATGTCAGTCAGTGATGTGTGGCATAACACGTGTGCCCAATATGCAGGAAGCCTTTTGGCAGGTTTCCCTGACCTATATAGTCCGGAAGTTGGAGAAACTGCAGGCTGAAACAAGTCTTTCAACTTTTAAATGAGCCACAGTGGATGCTCTGTACTCCACATTTGGAATTTTAATAAAGCTGATACAAGTGAGCAGAGAAATAGCGTGATTTCACAAGCAGTGTTAAGGGACGAGGTCATCTAATCTGGTAAAAAGTGTGATATTTCATTTAAAGAAAAACTAGAATTCAGAACCTCATCATAATCCTCATAAATATTAACCTGCAGCTATTTTTGTAGGCAGCAACAGTAGGCAGAGGACAGGAAACAAACACGAACCGGAGTCATTGTAGTTACAAGTAAACTGTAAATAACCGTTACATACAGGATCTAGGCTGATGACTTAATTATGCTAATTTGGAAAAAAATAAATCATTAAACAAACCACAAGGCTCCAGGGCAACAGGATGCCCTATACTGCAGCTGTTTAGCTTTTTTTTTATTTTTAATTGTCCAGAGTATAAAACAGTTTATAGACATATTTGTGGAAACAGAATCTCAGCTACAAGCCTCTGGGTTAGGGTTGGAGTTGACTGACATTAAAAGCTCGCAATGCGACAAGATTCACTGTGGCTTTCTGTGACTTGCTACTAGCTTGTAGGCCTGTATAGGCATTTTTTTTTCAAAATGCTATCACCTAGTGTGTAGAAGTTAGCACACACACTCTGCTTCACCCGACATATCTATGCTGAATATGCTTGGTCTGTGTTCTCCTTCTGAAAAACCTCTGCTACATTTCTGGGGTTCCTGATGGTGTCCCCTAATTTTGCGTTAAAGTTGCAACAGACAACTTTTCGACTTTCTCCCCCTAGTTTTTCCAAGTGGTATTATTGTAGGCGCCGCTGTGACAGCAACAATGAAATAGCTGTGTCCATAATTATTAACAACAAGGGCCATTCTGCACTTGTTTCCAAAGGAAGAAGAAGCATGTTCTGTGAGGATGTAAATCGAAATCATCATTATCGATATTGTTATCACAATTTTATTAGGGTTAGTAATACAGAGTGCGTGTTACAAGAAAAAGTGAGCGTTTATTTGTTTATATGTCCTTTTCCAATGCTGTTTTGCATACACAGAACGTCTGAAAGTGACTGTGAGCAGAGCTGCCGCTAACATTTGCTCTGCTTGTTTTGCTGATCAGTCAAGAGTCAGACATCTAGTGATTACAATCCATCATCTTATATAATATGGACTTTAAAACGACCAACATCAGTTTATTGCAAAAATGTGGATTAAAGCTGGAAAGTTAGTTAGTTTGTAACTTGGGGATATGATGACGGTATTGACAGAATGAACTGTCTGTTTTTTGATTAAGATCACAGATTTGTCCAGGTTTGGAAATTGATAGAAACGTTTGAGATAGTGTAAGAGCATCATTCACACACACATTTAACCCAGGTCTTGTCATTTTTGGACATTTTAATGCAGAAATGTTAGATGTTGTAAGTTTTAAGAAAAGAAACATGTCGATTTGTAGTTTGATTGAGTAGAATACTGTTGATACTGTCAGGAGTAAAGACAAAAAAAACCAGTGTTAGCTACGTGCCGAAGTTTCTTTCTCATCCAACTTACAAACATGAAGACTTGTCCTGCAGCTTACTTTGGTGATCCTGAACAAACACCGCTGCTAATATCAGTTTACAGGCTAGAAAGCTAATAAGCCGCTCAGCTGCAGCGCATTAAACAGCATGTGTATGTAAATTCAAATGTAACATCTGCCCGGTTAGATGTTAGCTAGTGTGGTTTTTAATCTCTAACACCGCTTACAACACACTGTCTGCCCATGACATGTAGACTACAGCACAAGTTTGCTTATTTTGTCTGTTGTTCCCCACGGTGTAACACCGGCACTCTGGCAGCCTGCCAGCTGCTGTCAGAGGAGTCTTTCTGATATTTCCCACAGGATCCTTTTCTCTTCCTTTTTAATAAGAAAAAATATGGACAATACATTTAAAATGACATGTTGATATTATTTTAAATATCTTTAAGAGGTGACCCACACAAAAAAGAAAAAAAAACTGTTTGTTAGTTGTTTGTCTCTATCGCTTTTCTCTTTCCTTCACCCGTTCCCTCAGCACTGTGCCTGTTCCAGATTACTCAGATGAGCCGATGAGTCGCAAGCTTTAATGGGCCTCTGCTCTCTTTCATCAGCGGAGAGCCCAGTCATCACTACTGAGTGGAAAGCCTATGTGGGCTTGGCTGCTTGGGGAATAGGAGCAGGATTAAGTGATATCATATTGTTTAGCAGGGGATCTCCCTCCCTTGGCAGTGGCCCTGAGATTCAGTCATGCCTTCAATAGGTGGGTAGTCATCGTGTCTTCTGATTCAGCTCTGCAAGCGGTGATATCTGCACTGGTGATATTATATCTCCCAGCTGTCATGACAGTAAATTTAAATTAAAATGAAGGCATTTGTTAAAAGGGGATGAGTCACTTGTATATCATACAGGCACATCCATGCAGTCATATTACACTCACAGCACATCTGTGATGGTCTGTCTTTCTGTTCTCTCCAGCTGAGAAAGTGAGTGGGTGGGACAGCTCAGCCAATTCCTCAGAGGCTTGTTTCTGCATGGACAGTGAGTTATCTGATGAAGCCATGTTTTGTGAAGCGGTAGCTACGGTTTATATATTTTTTTTTTTTAACCCATTTAGCCTCGTTAGATGTAATTGCACCAACAGCAGAAGGACATTTGGCACTGTATAGTTTCTTAAAAGCTTTTTGCATGTTGACACATTAGCTCACAGTGAAGCTCAGATAAACTTACTGTAGGGCAGAGATGCTTTAGAGACCTGGCCCTGGTTATGAGAGAAGGTCAGGGCAGATAAGTTATGCTGCTGAGAGACTTTGTAGTAACAGATCACACTGGGCTTCGGATAGCTCCCTTGTGGCTTTTTAGCTCTCACAACAAAAGTTATTGTCAGTATTTAGAGCCTTGATACCATGAAACCTGAACTTCCCAAAGTCTTGCAGTATTGTGCAGAATTAAAGCTTCTGAGAGAAGTTCATGTCTTGCCGAATGTGATTTTATGTTTGAATAATTCGACATGCATATCCTCATTCATTTTGAGGTTTGCTTAAAATTAATGGCATGAGGAGATACTGTACCTGAAACAACACGAAAGCATTGCGGTCACTTTAGAGGAAAGGATATTTGTGAATCTGGAGGGGTGGTTTGTGCCTGTGAATAAGCAGACCCTTCCATCCACCATTCCACTCTAATTAGGTGCAACCGATTCAATATAAACGTCTCGGCCTTTCATATAATCCTGCCCATTAAAATAAAAACCACCATTAGGGAACGCTGATGTAATGACTGTTATGAATGTAGGCATTTCTAAATGTCAAATGTCATTTATCATGGCCACCCACGTTTCTTTATGTTATGAAACCTTTATGAGTCTTCACAGAGGATTGTCAGAATGCTACGTAGGTTCATTCTTGACCAAGTGTTGACATGATAAAAGTGGAAGTATTAAAGGGAATAAAATAACAAATAGCCAAAAAATCTGGAGTATAAATATACGTTTTTCTCTTGACGCCGTATTCAGTAGCATTTAAACCAAGCTCTCCCAGACTGTCAACAGTAGGTGGTGTGATAAATTGCACATTTCTCTCTAATTATACTGTGTGAGTGTGTATCACTGAACGAGAGTGAAATAAGATGTTAGGGAACCAGTGTTTGAGCCAGTGCACACCACTGCGACACCAATGCGAGAAAATGCCACTGGAATGTCACTTTGACCAATCCAAAGGGCAGGATGGATGCAGGCTTCTCATGATGAGATTTTGTCATCAGTAGTCAGTTACTATCCATTTTGTGAGTGGGCTCTTAATGGTAAAATGTACCTGCTGGCTGTTATATGACAAAAAACATACATTGCAAGCCACTCTTTGCATTTTTGGCTCCATGGCAAAAGGGCTTTGAGTGTCTGTTAGTATGTTTTTGGTTACGTCCTTTTGAAGAGTGTCTTCCTCATGTGTGTCTGTGTACTAGCTTCCTGTTCCCACCTGTGTAATTGGTTGATCTGTTTCACTTGTGGCCTTCCCCCCAAAGTGTGTATTGTGTTGTTCCCTGTCCGATCATCTTCCTTCATGTGTTTATGTTTCAGTGGCTCATCCAGTGTTTCCTGAGCTCCTTGTGTTCCTTTGTGTTGTTGGATTCACAGCATCTGTGAACCTGTGCTTGAATATATGGACTTTGTATTCTGCCTGCTTCCTCCCGGATGTCTTTGCTGTGTTTGGGCTGATTGACTGGTTTTGACCCTGCCTGCCTTGAACTGTCTGAAAGCCTAGCCCTTAAACTTTTGACCTGTCGTTGCTTGGAGTCTGCCTGCATTTGGGTTTTGTCAATCTCTTAAACTTTAAAACTACTATGTCACCAAATGTAACGTTAGCTCAGCGAATGTGGAGAGCTTTCCACAGGATTTCAATGTGGAACATCCCTAATTCGAACAAAACTACCAGCAGTTTGTCACTGCTGCCATAAGAGGAAAATGTCCAATCCAATATGTCTATATCAATTATCATATCATTTAATATTATTTTGTAGCACTCAAGAGGTGTACTGTTTTAACAGGAATAATATTTATTCTTTGAAAATTTGAATTTCAAATTTGCACATTTGACCTCCTCTCAGTCTTCTGTCCTAATACACTAGATATTTGCTTCTTTTTTGGAAATACGGTAAATTTATCTATATTTATTTGAATTAATGACAGCGTATTGTAACACCACATTTCCTGTCTACCCATCTTTTGTTGAAAATGTGTATTTTCTCAAAAACAGTAGGAAGGATACAGTGCGTACATGTGTTAAAATAATTTTAAGGTGTGCTAACATATTTCTGGCATCAAATTGCTCCAGATTAACTCTACAATGTTACTTAATGAATAACGTGTTATTCGTGAAGGCATTCACAAGCACATTCAATGCTTTTGAACCAGGAATTGTATAGTCATTAAGTGTTACTACATTTTAAAGTGAAAAAGCAGAACTCTGGTATATTGATTCATTCCCCTCATGCTGTAACTTTAGTAGTGCCTTCTGGAAGTATCTATTCCTGTGGCTGGTTATCCAAAGGACAACACAAAAGACACTTTAGAACATTTCATCAAATTTCATGACAAGGGGGAAAATACAATAAGACAAATGTTATTTTTAAGTTTATGACAGTTGACATTAACAGTGATATATGAAGTGCAATGTGTAAGTTAGAAACTTATTCAGGTCTCAAATACGGCAAGGAATCTTCCAGAGGAAACAGCTTTAAGGATGAAATGTTCCTTCACTCTATTTTGAGTGAAAGTTGGTTCATTAAATATACTGGAAAATCACATTTTCTATGCTGGTCGGCAGCTTAAAAGTCAAAGGGAGGTAAGATTTAGAATTCCAAATAAAGACTGAGACAGATTTTGTCTTTAATGTCTCGTTTCTGTTATTTCAGTGGGATCAAATGGTTATACTGTACTTTGCTTGAGCAGCAGTCGGTAAACAGCACAGCAAATATGTAAGTTGGACAGGCTGGAACACTTCCTCATTTCAAATATAAGTTTTGATTAACTTCATAAACTTGAAGTATCTGCCCCAGTGAAGAAGAGCTTATATTTTATCGTGTAGTGATGATGTCTGTGCAGACATAAAAATGTTGCTTCCCCACCCCAACTCTTAAGGGAAGACACTAAGGGGAAAAACTGTAAATCTATCATATGCAAGACTCTCAGCAATTTAGTCACCCTTTGAAACTTGCCTTGATGATCAGTAATTGCCATCCAGACCCTTCCATCTTCTGCACACTTTCATGTCCCCTCAGTGGGTCTTGAATCATGGCATCTCGTGGTCTCCTAAACGACCCTTCGGCTGTCTGATCTCTGAGAGAAGACCACCAAAATTGCAAAACTTTGGCACCCAACAAGGTCCTCTGGTGTGCCCATTAAATCATCTTACCCTATTCCCTTCTCGATATAGCTACGTATTTCTGAACAAGATAAATATTTGACTAATACATACTGTAGGTGCAGCACTGTGCCCGGGCCAAAAAACACCACTGTCAAAACATGAGTGAAAAAGGAGCATTCACCAGATGCAGTGTTTGCACATCTCTGATAAGGCAGGATCTTGATTTTGTCGCAGTGATTGAATTCAAATTACACATCCTAAATAAAACAACCAACATTGACCTAAAAACCACAAAGCCGAGCTCTGCATTTTGATTATTTATTGATTCAAAATGGATCCTTACAAATAACAACTTCGTTTCCGAAAACTATGCCCGATACTTGCCCTCTTGAAATCTGTGGGCCAAGGGACCATTTGATAATGAAACAGGAAAATAATTGCCGGCAAAACGTCCTTGGTTTCAAAAGAAACTTAGTCTACATTCAGAGCAGTCCCTTCAATTACAAACTGTTTCAAAAATATCAGATATAATGTGGAAAAAATAAACACTGATAATTTGTTGAGAGACAATTTTGAAATGTTTACGGTATCTCAGTTACATAATGCCTTTCGGGTTGTAGTCCAATTCGTGAGACACTGCTGGCTTTCATTAGCAGCAGGCATTTTTCTCCATCATATTGAGCGATGCTGCCAGAAGTCTGTGCTTCTGAAAACATTGCAGGGCCCTGCCAATAAGTCCCCCCACCACACCTCCTCCTTTCCCTCTCCTCCAAGCGCAGCCAGAGCGGGGCCAGATTGCTGAAAGGCAGCACAGGCAGTGTGGCCCTTCTCCAAGCCTGGCCACTTTGGAAATCGCCACACGCAAGTGCTGGCCTCCCTGTCGGTGGCGTGATGGGGTCACCTCTGGGGCCTGGGGTGGGTAAACACACATGACCCAAGACAAACTTTCACAATTCCGCCAGGTGTGCAAACAGGAGGCCGCAAAAATACCCGGAAAAGTCTGACCATGCAAAAACAATATAACTGCCTCTGATGAACTCCTACGAATGCAGAGAAAGGCCGACCAATCCAGGGTAGAACGGATGTCAGAGGAGAGGGCATGTTAGCAGTGCGCATAGAAATTCGTCACGTCTTAGAAAGCAAGAGGATTTGATTGGTTCGGATAGGAGACTCACCTGCTCCGATTGGTCTCCAGTGTGGATCTCATCCAGCCCACCCAATGAGCTGAGAAAACTCAGAACTTCTTGGAGAAATGAAATAAGAAACATGAAAAAAGAGACTTTTTTTAACAGCGTAGATTAAATCTGAGCAGACCTACATTTTGCTTCGTCTCTAGAATTCTAGCTCAGCAAAGCTCCCCACATGGCCAACGGTCTATTTAATGTTCGGGCCTCTCTAGTGTTCGTTTCATGGCCTGCACCAGCGATTCAATCCGCCCCGTCCTGATCCATTGTCTCCTGGGCCGGTGAGTCCCGAAGCTGACCTCTGTGGGGAGTCTTCCAGGCACCACATGTTGGTTTTGTGTCCATATGAACTCTACTTGCTTGAGCAGTTGGGCCTATGGCACCAAGTCTGAAGGACGCAGCAAAACAAGGATTTAACTACAACCAGATGGAGCACTGTCCTCCCAGATCATCCGTTATGCTTTGTGTTAGATCTTCCTCAGATAGTCGTCCTGCCATAGGAGGGGAATGCGTGTTTGTTTGTTCGCGAGGGACAATCAAAGGGTCGCGATGTACTCACAAATATGTTATAATTCGTGCCGGGCACAGGCAGGGCACAGACTGAACATCTGGCTTTGCATTTTTGCAAATGTTATTTCCATTTGTGATCCTTAGAATTATTCATGAGTGATAATTACTGGATAATCCCGCGACTGACACGCAGTGTAACGACAAACAGATAATTCTTTTTAAACTGCAGTAAATCTTTGTCGTAACAACATGCAATTCCAGCCAACCGATTTCTACTTTATAATGATATCATTGTTACAGCTTACCTCTGCTCACCCCTGCTGCTAGACATTGAGTAAGCACGTAGCAGCCTGCTGGTTATACTATTAGCAATACAGATGAGAGATGTCTGCATGTCTGTAAAGTCAACCTGTAATTATCATGGCTGTATATCCCCGGGCGAGAGACTAAGTCAGATTTATAGATTTATTCTGTCTTCAAATTAGCATCATGCCTCGGATTCCAGCATTTCATCTTGCAGGCTGCTGGAATGTTTTGAGAGTAAAAATAAGGAGTCATTGTAATTCACAAATACACATCCCAAAACCACCATCTGTAAAATAATGTTGGAGAGGCAACAATATGTGAGTGTGCTATTCAAAGGAGACCTCATGTAAGTGCAGCTGTATCTCCTTTCAGTTTTGGACAAAATTCTGGACTGTTTGGGCAAAAAGGACACTAAAGTATCTGATTCTGTTTATTATCATGAGACTGTGGTCCTACTACAGGGAGGCATGCTGCTGGAAGCCACCCGCAACTGCATTAGGTCTTTTTTTTTGCTGATTTAGGATTCATGAATGACTTTTCCTGCCGCATTTTAAATGTGTCTCTGCCACAAGACACAGTTCAGTGCACCCTCATTCATAAACGGCTCCAACTTTCCACATTTAAGATGTGCACCAAACGTATCACATACGCTACAACTGTATATGATACTTTTAGTTATTAGAAAAATGCTTGTAAATATTCTGTTTCAGGGTTTTTAATTTAAGGGCCTGAGCAGCCAGCACTAATTCACTTTGACAGGGACCTACTGTAATACATAAAATATACACTGCTGTGAATGTAAAAGGGTACATTAAAATTATTCCATTCAAGAATTTTACCCAATTTTATTTTGTAATGCGTTGTCACCTCTATTTTTTTTATTTATGTGTATATGTATTTAAGATCTGGCTGGAAAATAGGACAAGAAATACTAAACAAAGAAAAGAAGATGAAAAAAGAAACTTAATGGTGAAATGTACCTTTACTCCAGCACTGTCCTCAAAATTGAGGTACTTTACTGGAGTTTACCTTTATTTCTGTATCTTGAACATATCTATATCCTGGTTACATTTTGTGTAAGTCTGCAAATTAAGTTTTTAAATGAAAAACACGTGATCTGCTTAAAAAATATTAAAAGTTAAAGTAACCTGCAGCTTATGAAGCAGGTAAAATTAACATTAGCTGTAAAATTCCACCTGATGAACTGTATTTATAATTTGGAATTATTGTATAAAATACACACTCACTCTCAACATCCACAGAGGCCATTTACAGTCAGGAGCTTTAACTCTTTGAGTTAAATTTGCTGGTAATACTTGTGTCCTTTCCAAACATTTTAGTACAATTTTACGTGTAATGGAGTATTTTCAGGAATTAGTCATTTTATTGAAGAAAAGGCTCTGAGCATTTCTCGCGGCGGTGAAGAAACCACTGAGGACCACAAAGTTCATGAAATTCATTTCAGGTGTAAACTCAGATTTTGTCCCGTGTCACACTTTATACCAGCACAGAACACCCACCTCTGTTCCTCCTGCTTCTCTGAGCTTCCTGCATTCAAAACGAGTCCCAGAAGCACAGTAAGCCTCTAATTCTTTACAAGCATATTTAATCTGCATGCGTGTTTTAACAGCACATACTGGAATGCAGCTTCTTTTTAAGAATGTGTTTACAAGTGCTCCCTCACCCAGCTATACTATAATATATGCATTCCTGAGTGTCAATATGCTGTTGGATTAGTCAAATTCCAGCATACATTATAATGTGATTTGTGCTCTTTGTTTGAAGTCAAGTGTTTTTCTTTCCCAGGAGGAGTAAATACATTCCTCGTCTGGCTTGTCCCGGATTGATCTCTGCTGACTCAGAAGAAGGATCGCATACCTACCTAGCATCTAATAGACAATGCCCCCGGGGTTACTCTGTGCACGTATGGTACATGTGCAGACGGCGTTGTGTGCAGAGCAGTTTTTACAGTTCAGCCTAGTCCTTGGGGTAGCAGCACAGACTCTCATTTGTTTTTGCAGACTGCAGCGGACCGCTGTCAGCAAGAGAGGAAACAGTGTTTGTAAAAGAGGTTCAGGTGATGAACATCAGCTTATAAATCCTAACACAGAACAACTTCATTGCACTGCTATTTAGTGTTAAAAATAGATATAAATGTCAGATGTAACACAGCTGTACAATGCTAAATGCTATGGTGACTTCCTCTTTGATTCACTGTAAATCTGGGTTTACTTGGAGTATTCCCTCCTGATTTGATTTTGATAATATAAAGCCATAAACTATGGTACAGTTGTGTGAGCACTTTTAAATGATTATCCTGAGACAATACAGCCAGTGAACTCTGCGTGCTGGCCCGCATGCCTGTGCTCCAGGCTGTATTATGACTGGTTCAAGTCAGCGTCCTGCTCATACATCTTTCTAAAATTATACACCACAATGAAGAAAAGCGGCCACTTCTAAACAATGTCAAAAATTCAGATTTAGATCCCCTCTTTTTTTTTTTTTTATCTTGTTATTGTGTTACACAGGGACTGAAAGACGAGTCACAGCATTATGAAATCATGTGAGGAGGGCAATTATCCATCACAAAAGCCCCACAGAAAAAAAAAAATAAAAAAATAACCCACCGGCTGGAGAAGACAACAGAGCCTTTTGTTTGCCCCATTGTCAGTGACACAGTGCCGAACTCCTCCTCATAATGGCTTGTTTCTCCAGTGAGCCGTCTGCCTGTATCAGGCGTACTTTGTTCTCGACAGCAAGTAAACTGAGTTTCTGAGACACATAATGGGCAGCTTATGTATAAGCTCATTCAGGTTGCGATTGGCTGTCGTGACCCCCAGATTTGAGTCACGGCCAGCGCAGAGTTAACTTATTCCTCCTCACACTTGCTGCATGCACGACACACAGCCATTTCTGTCACTGACATTTGCCTAGAGTGACGGCATCATGCGACCGGGGGCGTCATGTGACCTCGTAGTGGAGTTGTATCATCAGTGCGATGTAATTATAATGCTGACTTAGCAGTTCAGCCACTTGAACTCTGTCGACCTCGGCCTAGCAGCTATTGTAAAATCTCTCAGCTGTTGACAACCGACCACACAATGACAGGGTTTACAGTGGCCGCAACTATACTGTACCAACCTCACTGGACACGGGCTTGAGAGGGAAGCAGAGTTAGAGTAGAAGCAGGAAGCACCATGAAGTCCTCAGTCATGGTCAGCTCGTCTGTTGGTATGAAGAAGCGGCTGGAAGTCTCAGCTCACGTCTCGGCGGCGGCTGGACCTGTCCTCACCTTTAACGCAGCATGGCATATATAAACCAGACAGCGGGACTCGCGGAGGACCAGTGCGCTTTTCATGCAGCGAGGTACCATAAAGTTTCACAGAGGTGGAGAAATAGCGGGAGGGTGGTATGCATGCCAAGTAAGAAAGATATATATAAGTCCACCTCCATCTACTTAGCACACAAATTAAACCAACTTGTCAGTGAACATTTAGAAATCATCGCTTGGGTCTCAGCGGGCCTGGATGTTTGAACTGCAGTGTAGGTAGGCACTGTTTATCCTGGACCGGGCCCTTGATTAAAATGAGGAATGGAAGAAAGAAAAAAAAAAAAAGAAATGGCTCGCTCAGTCTCTCGGTGGTCAGCCACAGCCTCCTCATCGCAGCCTCCACCAATGATCTGACTTTCCCCTTTTTCTGCGATTTTATGTAATCACAACTCCGAGAGCTATTTTTAATGTGTGTTTAGGTTGTGCGCGCGCCATTCGATATTAAACATTTCCCCTTATTACTTAAAGGCCGACTTTATTTTCCCTCAAAGCTGTGACTCCAAAAACAGCTGTCCAGACACCACAAGAAAGGGCCTTAAGTCACTGGAAGATGTAGATACCACCGCTGGACTCCAAAAGAAAAATATCTACTTTTCATTAAGATTATACCATACCGTACCTTACCAAACAATTCACATAGAACATCAACATCCTCTTGGCGACACGGCGGCGTAGATTAGGTTTCTGCGTCTCCATGAGTTTTGGACCTCGTTGAAATGAAGCACTCCATGAGTCTCGCTTCATTCTATGGGTTGCAGGTCAGCGTCCCGCCTCAGCAGCGCTGGAAGGAGATATTTACGCTCACACCAGCGGTGCAGCAGCCAACAGAAGCTGATTGCAAGTGGTGTTTGTTTCCAATGAAAGCACGTTAATTCGGGCTCGGCCGCAGTGTAAACTACCTTGGCGTTTTACAGATGTCGCCTGTTAAAGTGAATCACTGTACCTGCCTGTTTGCCCGGCCCCCGGCCGTTCTGATGCCTCGCCAGAGAGAGTACACAACACGAGCCAAAAGGTCTATTAATAAGCCCTTCCTTTTCTAATACTGTAATGCCTCCACGTGTGTAATGTCTGCACCGGGCTAATTATGTCACGTCATTTTTAGCTTTCGCAGAGAGACGAATACGGACAGCCTCACAGCCTCAGTCTGAGTTAATTTTAACTCATCTTAGGTATCATTATCCCTCGATATTTTTCCAGAAATACTCTGTAGCAAGAAATAATTTTCTATGAAAACAGACCACTGCGAAGTTCATCTTGCTGTGACAAAGCCGGGAAACAGGCCTCCGTATCCAACAGCACTGCTTTACACACACGCACACACAGACGCGTTGTGCTAATAGCACGTGTAATTTTAAGCATGTTCCAGCACATGATACCTCTATTATGTTTCTGTGAGAGCTTGTGATAACAAAGTGAGTCCATTTGAAGGTGTGTGGTCCTGAGTGGTAGGAGAGCGAAAGTGTCTGGCAGGGTGGGCCATCGACCACAGTCCTCAGGGCAGACCTTGGCCAGAGCTCGGAGTACGGCCGGGCTCTTCAGCTCCGTGCGCGCATACACACACACAAGTGTAGCAAGTGTAGTATACGGCCACCAGTGGAGAACCAGTAATGAATGAAATATTATATTCCACATCATATTCCAGCCTTTAACATCGTTACCTCCACGTTAAAACACTTTTTTTGACAGCGAGGAGAACATATATTACAAAATTGTCTGTGCGGCAAAATGAAGGCCCATCCACGCTGGCAGTACCTCCCCCTAATCATTTTTATTTTTTTCTGGAGATGTTGCATAGAACGCCATCCTCCGCTTGCATACGAACACAGGATGATTAAATATGTTAAATCCAGTCAAACGTTCTGTTTCACATGAATGCCACGTAATGGGCTCCTCTGGCGATGTAATTGCTAAAATCCTTCCAATCAGGCTGGAGTGAAATCAATAAATGCCCTTTTAACTGAGCTGTTTATTTGCCAGACGTCCCCCTAAAACATCAAACCTTTAATTTGCATGTTTTCTGGATTAGATCTGGGGTCGGTTGACTTAAATCTTTAGACGTGCTTATAGACAAGAGCAGAGCTTGTGGTCAAGGTTTCAGCGATGGAAACGGTTTGTTGTGGTTTCCTTAAGGTGGGTGAACCGCTGACCTGACCGAACATTGGGCAAGTAAAAGACAATATTTGGCCAACTTTAACTAAACTTTGTTACTGTATCTGGGGAAAACATCATCAAGTCCTTGTAGTTTCAATCCCTGCAGCTCTTAAAGAGGTCATGCAGAGATATCTGAGACTGCAACATCATCACAGTTCAGATTTTCACCCATCAAGGTTGTTTATCACACGCCGTGCCACCCAAGAAGTTACACTCCCTGCCATGTGAGTTGGGTTTGACATTTATGCTTTATTTTTCATTCAATATTTTAGATTCAGTCACGATGTGCAAATTATATCCCCATCAAACTCGTGTGTAATTTACTGTGGCTCGCTGGAACTCACGGCGCTGCTGCGCTCCGTCCTCAAGTTTAACGCTTCTGACAGCAAGGCATCCGTTCGCAATAACCTTAAAGATGTTTATACACGACCTTAAATGTTATTCTTGAAAGACTTCAGCATCAAGCACCAAACTAATTCTTATGTACAGCATGCCTTAGCTTCTGCGCCGGTGATCCAAAACATATAGCCTGACAATTATTAAGGAAGACTATGGATGGATGGCTTGGAGTATATTTAGCGTTAAGGTAAACTGCGTGACATGATCGATTAAATCTGCGAATGGGAACGGGCACCGTGTGTGTTCCGCGTGTTTGCAGCATCTGAGTAGGCCGTCCCTAAGGATTCTGTAACATGTGCTGCAACTCAAGAGGCATTTTCTTGTTTTAGACAGCAAATATTTACAGAGCACCTAAGCCAAGGAAAATGTTTCGCTGCACAAAAATAAGGTAGGTGGCAAAGACTTGTGGAAATGCTGTTGTGCCCTGCATTTTGAGTCAGTGTGGGGGTGGGGGGGGGTGTTTTCATTTCATGTTTGACATTTTTATTGAGTTTTTTTTTAGCACTCATCATTAAGATTGAAATGAATAAGGGTTGAGAGTCCATTCCAGAGTAATGACTACATGTTTTTAGTATTTAGATGATGCATTTTGTAGTTTTGCTTGATTCATTATTGCTTGATTACTCAAATGTTAGTTTTACGGATAGTTTTAGCTTAGATATCTTTGTGCGGTAAAAAGTTATTCATTTGTTTATTGAAACCACTTGAATTTTGAGCATAACGTACATTGATTTTCATATGCCGTGCTGCATATCTGTTTAACAACACTTGGAGCACTTGCTTCTTAAACATCTTCACCCTCAGCTTTAATTTAACATTATTACATTTGCAATGACAAATAAAATATAGCCTTTTTAAAAAAAAAGATAAACATATGTCCACCCCACAAAAATGTAATTTTACTGACATGTTAACAGTTGATTGTTTTCACTTCAAACAAACGACAAAATGGATATTTCATCACCTGCCTCTTGTTGCGTTTAACATTAGAAAAAGGTTTGAGGGTTCGTTTGATTGAGATAAAAGTAAGTTTGTCGAAATAGTTTTTCAAATTCAACAGCAACATGAGCAATACTCTAAACGCCACACTGTGAACAGTTTTCAAATGAAATCCAATTAACTTGTTTCACAGCGCAGTTTGAGGACAGTAATAATGCTTTTAACAACTCTGCTCACCTCTTGTATTTTAGCTGAGGCACAAATGTTAGAGAGGGCATCTGAGGGCAAAAACCACCTGCATGGCTACTGTAAATACTGTAAACCTAATATAATTTCATTTGAAGCCCCACCCACTTCAACCACCGGCTGTAATTAAACAGCAATGACAGATTTATCCAAATGCCTGATTAAAAGGTAGTTTCCACTGACGACAACAAATCTTTACTGCTTAGTCATCCGTGCCCATCGGCTGGTGACAAGATGACTGTGATGGCTGAACACTTTCGAACCTGACTGAACTCCCAGCTTCATTCCGCGCATTCCTCCTGTGCTGCACTAACACCCCGTCTGTGTTTTTGATCTGTTGAAACAAACGCCGATGATCGCTGATCAAAGACGAGCCGTGACACCGCTCCGGGACGTGTGAGGGTGTGTGTGCTGCAATGCGAGTGTGTGTGTGTGTGTGTGTGTGTGTGTTAGCAGTGCGATGATTCACCGTTGACTGTCATGAGCTGAGCTGTCCCACACTGCATGTTGGCAGGCCATTCTTGCTGCTTGTGTTATAGCGTGTGTCTCCAAGCGAGACTGTGAGAAGGCATCTCTTTCATAGAGAAGACAGGTGGCCGTGATTTACGGCCTCTTACAGGAATCGCCCCCGTTTGTCGCTTCTGTGAGAGCCAATTAAAGCTCCGTGCGCACGTGCACAATGCACGCACGCACATTTATTGCAATGAAAACACGGCGGCGTGACTACTGTCTGTGACACAGCGGCATGAAGAGCGTGAAGCAGGAGGAAAAAAGGCTCAGAGAAAGAGCGAATTCAGGCTGCAGAAGTGACGCTGAAGCAGCTCCGCAGACACACTCCTCTGTAAATAAGCAGTTTCACACCACCTCTGCTTTCTCCTCACACACACACACACACACACACACACACACACACACCCAGCTTCTCTGTCTCTCCCTCTCTCGCTTTCTCTCTCTCTCTTTCCCCAGTCTTTCTTCTGCACATGCAAACACACACACACACAGACATACACACCCAGTCTCACACCGCCAGCCAGCCAGCCAGCCAGCCAGCCTTTCGCTCCTCACTCACACCCTCAAATCTTACCAAGCTCAGCTCTCCCTGCTCAGAGGCAGACAGGAGCAGCACAGCAGCCTGTTAAAAGAGTTGAGGGCAGGAGCAGCGGAGTCAGAGAGAGAGAGAGAGAGAGTGAGAGACATAGAAAGAGAGAGAGGGAGGGGGATGAAAGAGTGAAGGGGAGAGCAAAGCGGAGTGAGCGCTGTTCCCCATATGCTGAGGAGGCATGGGCGGTTGAACAAGCTGCCCCCACTGAAGCCTCCTGACTCATGGGAGCGTCAGACCCCGATCCCCCAGAGAGCCTGGAAACGCTGCCGAACCACGCGTAAGAGAGGGAAGGAGGAGAGCCAGGGAGGAGAGAGAAAAAAGTCCGGGGAGACGAGAGGAGAGGAGAGGAGAGGGAAGAAAGCCACAACGGTAGGCTGTCCCACTCAACTGCTGTGCAGCGATCGTGACGTCAGAGGGCATGTGACCCAGGCTCTCCAGTGACGGCACATGGAGGGCAGGAAAGAGACGAGTTTTAAAGCTGGTGCCTTTTGGGTTGTGTGAGGGCTCTGCTCGCCTCCCAAACAACCACAGAACCACAGACGTGCGGCTCGGGGTTGGTGTTTGAGGGCGACCTGGAGTGTAAATGGTTAATCGTCGCGGGCCAGCACCAGTCACAAGGACGGCGCTAAGCGAGTAAGTACGTTCCAACCACACTCGCCAAGCAAGCAAGTCCGACACCATCTGATCTATCCGCAAAGGCGATATTGCCTCTGCAATTTTTTTTTTCTCTATAAAACCAGACCTGGTTGTTACTTGTGGTCATCCAAATAGTTGATACGTAAAAGCATGTCTTGTGGATGGCTTTTTCCATTTTTTTCCCTCATGACACGCTGCGTGCTCTTGGTTTAGGACGTGTCAAGGGTCACGGAAACCACAGAGGAACAAAAGTGGGGCTTGCTGCAACCAGAGGCAGCTATGGCATCTAACAGCCTTTTCAGCACAGTGACACCATGTCAACAAAACTTCTTCTGGGGTAAGTACTGCTTCACCGGGCGCTGCTGCGTGTGCAGTTGGGTAGCAGGGGCTCCGGGTCACGGGGAGGACTCGGGGGGTCAGGTGTTGAGGTTTGGATGGAGGGATTAAGGGGGTTTGGGTAAAAGGGGGTAAGTTCCTTGGATCTGATTGAGGGATTTGGGTCCAGATGAGTGGAGGGGATCAGCTGAGGTCATTGAGGACCCTGCTATCAAGAATCAAGAGTTTGTGGTGGAAGAAAGACCCAGCTATCATCAAGGCTTTTTGTGGTGCGCAAATACAAAAAAAAACAAAAAACCCCTCTCTGCATTTAGTGATTCCAGTATTTACTCTACGTGATGTTTATAAATATTTCTGAAAGAGGGAGATGACATGTTTGTGCAACATACCCTCAGATTTACAAAGCGATGCCATTGCGGAACCAAAAACAAAAGCATGGGTGATATTTTTGACAAACGTAAACAGACGCTGCACAAGAGAGTTTACAGTTGAGCATTGGAACAAGATGTGGGGATTACTGGACTGTGTGTGTTGGGTGTCTCTGCTGTGCGTAGGGAAGACGTATTGATTAGTTTGCCAAGAAAGGTCTGTAATCGCTTCCTGAAATTGTTCTCGTCGTGCTGCTGTTGTTAATTAATCAGCGTCGATCTCTGCAGCCCCCCCGGGGGAGCGTTCCATTGACAGGCGTAAATCCACTTTGAACGAGAAGTTGCTCCGCGTCGACTTCCGTGATGTGAATTTGTCATTTAAAGTGCAGTGGGAGAATTCAGGCGGTTTACTCAAACGTGCTGCTTCTCTGCAGCTTGCTCAAAGGGATAAAACATGATTTTGTTTTTTGCAGGGTAAACTCCTCACCGATGCTTTTTCCGCTAAAATATTTATATTTTCAGAACAAATCACGCAAATATTTAATTTATTCTTAATGTTCACCATGGATAGAAGATCCTGCTCGGATCCCAAAGTCTATGCTTAAGAGAAATGAGATCACTAAAAGCACGGGACCTGTGAACAGTAGCGGTGTCAACTTTATGGTTTTCAATGACCTGTGAAGGCCAACTTGTGTGCTCCAGTTTGCGGCCTCTGTTCTGGGTTTGCTGTGTTCTATTATGACAGCATCTTTACACAATCTAATTTAATCAAGAAAATAAATGATGTTTTAGGTTTACCAGATGAATTTTCAAATTTAAACAAACATTTTCATTCCTGTGCGACACAAGAAATAGACACGCTCAGTTTAATAAACCCCCACCTCCTCCCCTCTACTCTCTCTCTCTCTCTCTCTCTCTTGCCCCGCTCCGGTCCATAGCCTCCGCTTCTCTGTCCAAATCAAATGTTTAAAAGATGTTTTTAAGAAGTCGCTCCGTGGTCAGACACAGCTGTTCTGGGCTCCTGCTCCACACAGAAGCAGGGTGGCTCCTAATGCGCTCTGAAAGCCGGGGGAGAGTGAGCGCTCTTCTACCAATCACCACCACCTATTACCATGTTAACCCCTGACCCCTCGGCGTGTCTCTGGGGTCGCGGGCGCGGGAGAGCGAGGGGAGAGTAGCGGCGCTGCAGGAAATTGAAAGCATGCTGTGGTGGAGGCAGAGAGGAGCAGATGTGCACAGATGTTCAGGTGGAGAGACGCTGAGGGAAAGACAATCACCGATCGATTCTCGTCCCGAGTCTCCTGGAGTGATACTGAGCTGCGGCTCATTGATGTTGTCCCTGTTTATGAACATCTGGCTAGTAAATCTGTCAGTACAACCACAAAAAGTCCCCCCTGGCAGCGCAATGTGATTTTGCAAGACCACCAGCGCTTTCTGTTGTATTTATGATTTCAAGTAAATAGACATACTGTACTGTGCTGTATCAGAAGTGACAAAAACCAAGAATGACACCTTAAACATTTTTGTTTTGCTCAGACGAGGAGAGGATCCGAGGGAGTGGAACTGAGTTTGATTTTCAGTGTAGATCCAAATGAAGAGGGGTGAAATTGGATAGTTTGATGTGTATTTTAGTCAGTACAGTTTAGATTTCAATACAGAAATGTATTTCTGTTCGTCTTGACTCTGAGAAATAAGAACTAATTATCTTTAATCTTGTCCTCGCAGCTTCAGTCCACTTGGTGGACAGTTTGTTCACTCTGTGTATTTTCTCCTTCTCCCACGTCCCTCCTGGGTCATTTTGCCCGGCGTCAGCCAGTTTGCTGAGAACACAAGTTACAAAATATTGTTTTGTCAGTTGGGGAAAGCCACATTACTCCTTCCCATGTGTTGATTTGTATTTAAGGACATTTTTAATTTAGGAGTGAGCGCACATTCCCAGCGATAAATCGAGCCGACTTGAGGGAGTGGGCAAATATTCCAAATTGAGAAAAGGGGGCTCATTAAAATTTGTCTTGGCTTTTACATCAAGCAATTTTCATTTAATTGCCTCAAATACATTTTTTATAACTCCTCAGACTGGCAGATCAGATGGGGAGGGCAGAATAATCTTCAACATGTGTGGCACCCACTCAACCACCATGCCTCTCTGGGGAACATTTAAATGCCTATTTTCTCTATTACAAACTTAATTACATATAGACAATTAAGTCATGGGAGCAATTATCGTTCAGTGAAGTGCAGTGCAGTCGCAGTATAGAGAGAGAGAGAGAAAAAAAAAGTGCTTACACAGACGGACCCGAATCAACAGGATCAAAAGAGAAGCGGGCCGATGTGGGTAAATATCTGAAGACTCCGGGCGGAAAACTTTCCCCAAAGAAAATCTCCGATAATTTGCAGGGAAACTGTATATGTATTTGAGAAAGGCAGCTTCTGTTGCATAAGTGTTGCCTTAGATCTAACCACAGGCCTGCTTCTTGGAGACATCTTAAAAGTGAACCAGACATCCCCCCACCCCCGTCACCCACTCCCCCTGCACCCAGCCGGGTAGAGACGTGAAGCCCGCTCATCAATAGGTAATTTGAAAAAGCCAGGGGGGGAAAAATCTGAGCGCTTCACTGGCTGCTACTGTGCAGAGAAGACTCTTCCCTTAACTCCTGGCTCAAAGGAACTCTATTTAGCAATGCTTAATTGTACCTCTGAGGCAAACATGTTATTTAATCCCAGCAGGGTCATATTGATGGAGTAAAATGGCGCTGTGTGTGTGTTTGCACTCCGCGCCAGCTATTAGGACTTATTAGCGCTGGAGGTTCACATTAGTCTACACGATTCCTGAGGGTAATCAGGGAGGTGCAGAGTGTTAATGTGATCAGTGTTTAATCAGAGATAGATTAATTGGTCTGTATTTTCAGCCGCACGCAGCAGCAGCAGCAGTGAATGGCGGGTTGATTATGGCCCTAAATAGGCTGTAGGCAGTTATTAAGGTCTAAATGAGAGCGTCATGGGAACACTAGAACCTGTGATTTGAATGGCCCTCAAATACGTCTTTCCCACAGTGGATGTGAAAAGTTAAGGAGAGAGTGGTCTGTGTTTTTCTTCTCATTTCACAAGGGGATTTTGCCTGTATGCAAAATGGTGAATGAATGAATGAAAATCAGACGAGAGGGACTTTCTCTTTGTGTCGCGTCGACTGCAGCGCTTTGTTGCCTCGTCCCGCAGCGGCTCTGAGCTGCAGAGACGATGTCTGCTTCTCCTCCTTCCAAATGAAGCACTGAGGAGTTGTTGAAACATGGCAGAAAAGGGGGTCTGACTGCAGCGCGGGATCACATTCGCTCCTGTGATACGGAGACTGCAACAACAAACGAGAGAGTTCAGTGTAAATACTCCCAAGGTGCTGCGGGTTAGCCCTCCTTTTATCCCCGTATGCAGTAGCTGGGGGGCTAATTACACTATTATGATAAGGCAACCTGCCAACTGACTACGCTTACTGTAGGTTTCTGCCTATTTAAAGTGTTGATAGACTCAAAAACAATCCTCCTGAAGGTGTGATAAAGCCTGTTTGCTAAAAGCTACGAGCGCTAACATCTCCTCCTTTTTACACCAATGCAAATGTTTTTACGCCTTCGCTGTGTTTACACTAGATTCGGGCCAAATTGGTGTGTGTTTTTTAGGATGGCTCCGCAAAGTCATGCCACGGGACGCGTAGCTATGATTTTTTTTTTTTTTTAAATGCACCATAATTGCCAGGTAGCTTAATGCCATTGCGTTCGCCACTGAAGCTTTTAATGCGGCGCTATGCTATTTTCACACTTAACAAGATCCTGCAGCCCTTCATCCATTTCAATTGCATCATGCTGGGCGAATTACCGTTATCCGATATAAGCCCTCAGAGAGGAAGTAACTACCTAACACTTTGAAAATTGGTCTATCTTGGAACCGGCTCACCCTAATGAAACACAACACCGGTATTATAACCCAGATTCATATACCTCTGTCGCTCTGCTCTTTTCTCTCTCCCATTCAAGCTTTCATGTCTTAGCTTAGTTATAGAAGGCTGAAGATGGCTTTGCGCGGGGCTGATACAGCGAACCACAGGAAACCCGAACAGCATTGTCCAGCGTTCCCCCTCACTTCCCTCGCGCAAACGGCCGAGGCGGCTTCGCTTCCACGCTGCGTGTTTCTGTAAGGGGGAAATATGGAGTGTCGAGCCCCCTGGATGTTTGGGTTCAGCCTGTAACGACGTGAGTGAGAGCGTGGCCACAGCACCTACACAAGGCCTTACCTGTTCTGCCCCACGCCGGAGTAAAGGGCAGGTTTTTCCCCTTGTTAGTTTAATCTTAAAGGAATGCGGTATCCCCTCTGACTCAGGCCAAACTCCCAAATACATAAACCTACTTACCAGCGGGTCATGAAAAGAGCAGCACGGGTTGGACGTGTTAGCCGTATTTTTTAAGCAATTCTGATTATTTATGTGGGGTAACACGTACTGTAAACAGAGAGGCGAGGGGTTTTTCAGCTCAGTCTCCGAGGCGAAGGTGACACAAGAAGAGTAAAACATCAAAGAGATACACCGAGCCCAGACTGCGATCAATAGCTCGGCAGCAGGTCATTGCAGCTGTCTGAGGGGATAAGTACACCTTGTTACAACGTGCTTCCAGACGCCTGTATCAGCGCTCACTTTCTCACAAGTCATGATCATTTGTCACTCAGCACACGTTTAAAAAACACTGGTGGAGAAATTGTATGTTTTTAAATGGGAGTTTTGTGTGTTTGCAGTTACTACTGTGCAAGTACAGTACGGGAAAGAGTGCTTGGATGTACAGTATTGTGTGTGTGCGTGTGTGTGTGTGTGTGTGTGTGCATGCACGAAAGGTGTCTGTGACAGGAAGATCTGTCTGCTTGATTAATGCTCTCACTCAAACTGGCACCTGGAACCAATCCCCCCTCCTGCCGCCCCCGTCCCATGTGCACCGTGTATGTGTGTGTGTGTGTGTGTGTGTGTGTGTGTGCATTCCATACACTGTGCCTTCAGAGGGGCAGAGGGTGGGTGTAGAGCAGGAGGCGCAGATGGGACCGGGGGAGCGGAAGAAAAGAAAGGTGTGCGCAGTGAAGGGAACAATAGGTGGACGTGCAGTGGAGGGTATGGGGTGTCATTAATAACACACAGGCCCCATCTCCTAATTTGCTCAAATTACCTGCCCACACAGTGGGCCCCCTGCCAGAGCAGAGGTGTTAACACAACGGATCAAATACACCTGAAAATCAAAGTGCCCACCCACTCGGCAACGCCCACACAAGCCTTTTATGGTGGTCTGTCAACTCTAAGACTACTGTGTTTTGTAAAGAGGGGCTCCGTGCTGATTCTTTCATGCGAGAGATAAAGTGTGAGAAAATCAGACAGCGAGAAAGAAACATTACAAGGAAGGAAAAGAGAGAAAAGGGGAGGTGAGATGGAGATGATACAAAGGGAAGGATCGGATCCGGTTAAGAGCAACACAAGACTGACTCTTTCAAACCACCTCCCATATGGCACGGCGGGGGTGGCCATTTACCATCATCTGCCCTCCTCCTCTGCCTTCTTCCCTTTCCTTCCTCCTTCTCCTTCCCCTTATGTCCTCCTTCCATCCTTCCCCTCCCACCCACGCTTTCAGGAAAAGGGTGATGACAAATGTGTCGGGGCGGCGATGCTTTGGTCACCACAATAATCAGAGCAGAGTCACCGGCACAGTACCACCTGTGGCACACACGCACGCGCGCACACACACACACACACACACACACACACACAGAAACATCTTCAAATGTGTGCACAGAAACTGAAATTAAATATGCCCCAGAGACACAAAAGGGGCCAGGAGAGTGTGCGTAGGTGTGTGCAGTGGGATGCTTGTCTTTGAACTTTGAACAGTGTGTGTAGCTGATATTGACAAGTCTCTGGGGAGGGGGGGCGGGCTAGAAATGGTAGCTCTCATTTGTAAAGTGGCCTCCAGAGAGAGAGGGAGAGACAGAAATGAAAGGGGGGAAACAAGCGTGCAGATAATTGGAAATAAGAACTGAAAAATGTGAGCTGTTGTGTGGCAACACTTTACTTTGACCGCCCTATTCAGCATTCAGAAGAATAAAAACTTTTAGAACAGACAAATAGTTTATAACACACTTTTGTGTAGTTGTCTGCAGATATTGGGGCATTTTAAGTGTTAAATAATGTAAAAACAATAACACCTATAAAGCATTTCATGTATGATGACAATGTAGCTGTTATTAGCTATGATGACATGTGATAATTCTATTATAAAGCATTTGTGAACAGTTCATTATTCACACGAGTGCGCCGTTGTCAGGGAGATTGATGGGAACTGGTCTAGGTTCAAGCACCTCGCGTAATCTGCATCCAAAGGCTTTCTGAGCCTAAATTAGTTTATTAATAATAATAAACTGAGCAAGTTATAAATATAAAAATAGATAAAAACACGGCAAGAATAATTACATATATAGAAATAATAATAAAATATTATAATAGACTATTTCAATGATTTGCATTCATTTCTATTATAGTTATTGACTACACCATTATGTGTTAATATATAAATCAATCATTCATTAAGCGCTAATGCTAATAAATGCCAACCAGGGTGTTTAAATGAACTGTTACCCTTTAGGTTTTCTGTCCTACAACTTTGCTGTAAAAATGTCAGAAGTCTTCCTGTGAAAAAAAAAAAAAGAAAAGTTTCCAACATTTTCTGCTTGTGCAGCAGTGTTACAAAACTGCAAAATCCCCTACGTTACATTTCAGGTTGTTTCAAAGCTGCTTCCTGTGACTGAGGCTGGCATCTTTGGAGAACTTGTAGCTGGTGTGTTTTATGTCGATCCCTGTTCCAGTTTACACGCGCTCGATCCAATCACACTGCTCCGACGAGCAGCGCCGTCTGATCAAAGTCTATATACATACGTACTGTCTGATCTTCACTGGAGCAGGCTTTCAGTCTGGAGCTGAATGCTGTCACTCACCCAGACAGCTGCCCTCTTACAGTCGTCTGTAGTTCATTTTGTTGTCGCAGTTAAAAGTTTTCCGTCAACTGTTGCGCCGCTCATTCTATTTTCTGTCTTTCCCCAAAGGAAATAGGCCTCTCTCTCTTTTCTCTCCTTCTCCTCTTTGGACGGAGACCAATAACAGGCCTTTTCCACTTCACTTCTCCTGATGCTGAATGAGCAAAGGAGGATCCCAGAGGAGCAGGAATATTTTATTAGAGTGATATTTTGAAAGTTCCTCTCCTCCTCTGTCTTTCTTCCTCTCTCGTGATGGAATTTTAGGATGCTGCAACAATTCTGTGTGTGTGTGTATGTGAAAGAAAACAGCTCACGCAGAGCAAAGACAATTCAAAGTTACAGCTAAATGACAGGCTGGGAGCTCCGGTCTTTTGAATTGCATTGTTTTCTTTTTATTCCTGCATGGGAGGAGGATTGGTGGGGGAAAAAAAGCCCAATTGGGACAGAAAGCGAGCAGTTCAGTCTCGGGAGAATTACTCTCGGCACAAACAAAAATAGCAGTCATTTTTTGCTGACAAACACTTTTTAATGTGAGGGTGTTTTTTTGTGAGGCTGGGCTTTTTTTGTTTTCTTATTTATGACGAAGCTGCGAATTCAGGAAAGAAAGGGTTGTGTATGTGTTTTGCAGCCTTAATTTACTGTAGCTTGAAGGTGTATGAGGAAAAATAGGGGAACGAGGGATGACAAAGTTCTTTTATTTAATTGGAAGCACTCGTTCCTGAAAAAAGATCTACATAAGAAAATGTGTTTAAGGAAATTTAGCGTTCAAATTGTCTTTTCCATACCCACAGACAGTTTTATCTCTGCCTAATCTAGAAAAATGTCACTTTCACACAAAGACTACACCTCCACACACACACACACACACACACATGCACACCCAGCCAGACAGATATGCACGCCCTTTTCCTGCAGGACCGTGCAGATGCAGCAGTAGAGTTGGTCTCTCTGGTAAACAAACAGTGAGAGGCTGCTGGGAGTCTTCACTGGGCCTCCAAATTATAGTCCGGTTAACCAAAGTCTCGGAGCCAGGCCCTTTACTGCTATACTCACATATACATGCTGTATATACACACCCACAGCACATGCATATGCGCACATAAGCACATGGCCCGTGCACATTAAAGGCACTATAGAGGCACACTTTAAAAGCACATATACAATCAGGTTCTAATGGGACCTTGTCTGCGCTGCAGTTGAGCCAAGGGTAAAAGATTTTATAGACATAAGAGAGACTTAGAGGGAAGCACGCCCTGAGGGCCTATCATAAATATTACCCAATCATCAGGCTCACAGTGTGAGGCAATTACTGATGAAAAAGAATCTCTTGCAATGTAAACACAGGTTTAATGTTTACAGGTTTTAACCTTTGTATATCTGTTTTACAACGTTAAGGTTTTCTTTACTGGTAGAAACTGCATTGCTCAGCCTTACGGACGCTTCCGAAAGCTGTGCGATAATGCCTTGTGGTCTGCAAAGCGCCAAACGCTAGGCGTTTTGCAGGAAAGTTGCACTAGTTCAGTGGAAGACTTTTTCAACAATACTTCAGTGTGAGGAGACTGGATTGTTTAGAGCTTCTTTAATTGTCTGTAAATGAGCTCTGCAACTACTGGGGACAGTTTTCAGTCTCTGGAGGACACGAGAACATATCAGAGTGATCTATGACGCCATAAAATCCATTTGAAACGTTTAAGATGATCAGTTCTCGCGAAATTATTCACCGTAAATCTCATGCTTCCACAGTGACAGCATATTCCGAGCGGACAATTTAATTGTCAGCCCGAGACCACATCCCAACATCCCCGTTGCCAGAGAGGGATTTTTTTCATGTGTGTGACGCTTAAATTCTCAGCTTTGCTATAATGCAACACCACAGAATAGATTGTGTTTGAAGGACAGCATTTCACAACGTAATTGATGTTCCCCGTGGGACCCAGCAGTCGATGAGTCTCCCTGCTCGAGACTCGATTTAGGCGCTATAAAGCTGGCGTCATTCGAGTCTCGGCTAGGGGCAGAGCAGACACGACATGAAAAGGCCCTGTCCTGGAATAACCGGCGAGTTCTGAGTGCATGTGGAAAATAGAGGGTCATGGGTCACATAATCAGACAATAGTCATTTATCTTCTGTGAAATCATGTTTTCCCCCAACTTTCATGATGTTTTCTTTCATAGAACCCCTCTTTTCCAAGATGACTGGAATTGATTTTGCCGGAGGACATCTAAAAGCTATAAAAGTGAACCCAAGTCACCCTTCCTTTTCTCCCCCTCCCTGTCCCCACCTTGTTGTGAGTCATCTCTGACCAGTAGCCTAATAGGCTCAGGGTAATTACAGGCTAAGGGTTTTCGGCAAAGGCCCATCTCTGAGTGTGCTGCATCAGCGCTGACACTCAACTTCATTTGTTAACTCATTCGGCCCACAGAGCAAAAGATGCTACATGAAAGGCCTCTAAAAATATTGTTTCTTGACGTCTACATGGTTTGGAATTCGATCTAGAACATACAGGGCGCCAGGTTGCAGAGTTCAGACTCAGTGTTTTGGAGCAACTCCGAGCTGGACTGTGACCAGGACGAGATTGGGAAAAAGAAAAGGAGAGCAAGATCCAAACCTTCGGAAGTTGAGTTGCTCGATGCACGCCCAGTGCTGTGGCTGCATGCGGTTCCTGCCCAGCACTGTGTTTTTCATTTCCTGTTTATCTGATTGGCTGTTGTCTCAGTGCTGGACATACTGACTGACTGACTGACAGATTTGACTTTGATTACCACCCAGAAATGAGGTAGCAAAGCGATGCCAGGGTTCCATCCTAAGCTTTCCGAAATACGGGGTTCACTTATTCCTGATACCCAGTCTGTGAAGATGGCCAAGCAAAACAGATAGTATATTTAATACGTTGAAATGTTCCAAGACAAAAAATGTATATGCTATATTTCATGGCGTGGGTTGACAGCGTCTATGTTTACGTCTGTGTGCAATTGAGCATCCATAACAGACCCCCCCCCCCCCCCCCCCAACCTCCATCTGGCTCTCCTCTACAGCTTCTCAATTTGGACCCATTGGACATTCCTCCATCCTGCCTCCGTGCATGTACATACATACATACATCCTCTGCTCCTGTCTCCTTCCTTTCCCTTCCCGTCTCCAGCCGCTGCCCGTCCCGTCCTGCCTTCCTCCAGTCTCAAAACAGGAGTGGTGGAAACGGGCGAGTGATAGCCGATAGCCCCCCTGCGAGTGCTAGTCTGGGCCGCTGCCTGTTTGCCTCTCGCCCCATAGTCACTCTATCTATCTCGCTCTGAGCCTCCTCACCTCACATAAATCATCCTCAATCCTACTACATGGACATGGAGAACAGAGAGAAATCTCCCCCCCCTATAAATCTGGTATTAGTTTTACCTTGCATAATGAACACAGAGCTAAACGGTCCTGGATACATGAGAACAGCATGTCTTGCAGATGTACTATAAATATTTTGATACTAGCCGGCTAGTTTGCAGAGGGGAAGTAGACCAGTGAAATACACAGAGGAAGGGAAAAGTGTAAAGTGGAATGTTGGCCTAGCCCGAGTGTCTGTATTGTCTTTAGCACCTACAGAGGGTCTTGGTCCAAGAAAAACGCTCTTTACGGGGTTCCTGTTCCCGGCCGTGGTCCGGTACCACTCCTGGATACGCTGCGTTTCCTTCAAGCCAATCCTTCAAACTGGTCTCCGAGGAGTGGAGGGAGGGGGAGCTCATTGTTTGATTAATAGCACGATCAGACCTGATTGAGTGATAGATGCTTTGAAAGGAAAACCAGCACGCCTCAGAGACTCTCTAGGACTGAGTCTGGGAAAAGCGGCTCGAGGGAGGGTTTGATTGGTGGAACAGCTGAATTAAAGTGAAGGACTAATAATAGCATAGCTAATGACACAAAGGCTGCACAGAGTGGGGCAGCCAAGTGTGCCTGAAGACCATAAAGATATTTTGTTGCAGCCATGTCAAGACAAACTGTAGCATACACACACACGCTTGCATAGAAAAAGTGGAAAAACTGCATGTTTCTGGCTTCGGCCCCGGGCACTGTCACACTACCCCATCAAAGGGCCACACACCCACCCACACACAGAAAACCTACAAATACACTCTTACACACGCATGGTTGTAGCGCCGTGACAGCAGGTGGTGTGTGACACGTCAACATCTGAAGGTTCCCTGGCAGACAGAGAAAGAGTTCTCAGCCCTGTGCGCCCCGGTCGCTCTGATCTATCATTGGGACTCTTTAATGGCAGCCTTCGTCACATATTACTGCTTTATTTTCTCCTCTCCATCTCCCAGCCCACAGAAGTTCCTTTTTTGTTCCTATTTTTAAGTACAAGTGATCTCAATTAGGGACCTCCATGAAGGCGGTAGGCGGCAGACAGTCAGAGCAATAAGAGCAGAGAGGAAATTGTCTTTATGCCCCCCCCCTCCCTCCCTCCCTTCTCCTTTACCCTCCTGCCACAAGCAGTGAGCAGCCGCCCCCTCCGCGTCTCCATCTCTTTCCATGCTGCTCTCTGCCATTTCCAGACCAGAGTGAAATATCAGACAGACGCTCTCTGCATCTCGCTTTTCTCGCCGAGAAATAAATACATTAAAGCCTATAGGCACGGTCGATCCAGCCACCTCAAAGTCTAATACAAAACTTGGATCGCACTCTTTGAAAATGCTTTCCCCAAGAACATGCACGCAAGAAACACACACACCGCAGAACGTGCCGTCCCCGTCCTTACAGTTCACTGTGATGTCACGGGCTCGGTGACAAACAGTCATTAAGGGCTTAGCGGTGATCTGGGATCAGTGCGTGGATGTGAGTCGGTGAGGTTGTGTTGATGAGGTCACGAGGAGTAAAGTTTCTGCCTGTCGTCATCCTCCTCTGCTGGCTAGCTGCTTCGCTAATTGACTGACCGGTTGGCCGGCCACCAGCCCGAGTCCAACTAACTGACCGGCAGGCTGCTCCTGTGATCGCGTTTCTGCTCTCTTGTTGGGTTTGCGCGATTGGCCAGTGCTGCCTCGCCCGGTGGGCCTGCTGATTGGTTAGCTGGCAAGGCTGGTTGGCTGGTGGCCTGCCAAACATGGAAACATCCCGTTAGGGCTGAAAAAGCCTGGGCATCGTCACAGCCCTTCCTCTAGAAAGCTATAATTAAGTGTCTTGAAAAATGCACCACTGTGAAATGTAGCCTTAATCCTGAGTCTTAAGTGGCTGTACTTTTCCTCTTGAATGACGAGAATATGCGCTTCTGAAAAGCAGGACAGAGTGTTGCTCTCTTGTGTTTTTAGCATTTGTCTATATGAAGGACTAAAATATGAACTTGCTGAATTCAAATACGAACCCAGTCGGTGTGGGTGTGTCCTGATACTGGTGATGTACTCTTAAGCATCAGCTCTGTTTGTCATCTTTCCTAAAGAGGTGCTAACGTAGAAGGGACCCGTTGGCCTCCGAGTGTGTGCTTGTTTGTTTCTCCGCATGTGTGTCGAACAAGAAGAGAGATGTAAAGGACGCTGACAGACGCGCCGTTCCGAAAACACAAGGGAAGAGCGAGATTCTGCATGGTTAGTTTGCTGTCATCATTATAGACAGCGTGCATGCATGTACACATTAGCGGTTTGCACAGCCTTTGTCATTCCAAGTGGGAATGAGAACAGAAACTTTTATTATGCGCTTGATATCTCGACAGGAAAAATTAGCCAGAGAGTGTCAGCTGAGTTTGATTTTTATTGAAAACAAATAATTGAAACTGAGCGGCAGAAATACAATATTACCATAAATCATAAAACGCACATCCTGCTCAATGTGGTATACTGTGGTTCTTCACTGTTAGTGACTTCTCCTACTGTGCAATGACTCCAAGCCAGTGTAACACAGTAGATGAATAATACCAGAGCTGAGAGAGACGATCCAGCTGTGCACCAGGCGAGCAGCAGCCGCAATGAACGAGCAGCTTTATGTTAGATTCATTACTACATAATATTAAATCTGTTAATACTGAGTGGGATAGGTCAGATATCCAAAGGGAAAGAAAAAGTCTAATACTGTGTTAAAGTTCCAGCATTCACATTTAATCAAAAGTTGATTTTTTCGGCTGGGTTTAATCCAGGACACCGAAGCAGGGAAGTGGTATTTTTTGATTGAATGGCGTATTCTGGCACATTAACGCCTTCTCTGGTGTCTCCCTCACATCTCCGGGACTTCAAACGACTGATTTTAAACTCCGAGGTCACCCTACCTCTGACTGACAGGGAGCCAGACAGCAGGGCCTTAGTGTATGAATGCAGGCTGTATCCTGTAGGGAGCTGGAAGACAGATGCTGGACGTACAGCGGAGAGGCAAAGCGGAGTCAGATGGGACAAACACCCTTTGATGAGCCGAGCTTGTCAGGGTTGAAGTCACGACTACGCCGGGGGTGGGGTGTGGAGCGGGGTGGGGTGAAATCAAGAGGCTCTTCCTGCCGCTGCCTCTGATGGGACAATAACAGAGTGCAGAAAATCCAAATTTAAGACTGATTAGCTGGCGTCAGAAGAGTGAGTGTAAGTTGATTGTCAGGATAAAACAGGGATGTGAACCTTATTCATTTAAAACGTACTCACTCATGTGTCTTTTATGAATAAACCACAAAAAAAAACATCATTTCCAAAATTAAATTCCAGTTCAAACACATATGCATTAAAAATAATTAGGCTGATTAAATTGATGGCATGAAATTGACTCATTGGTTGTTATTATTTCATCCCTAACATTTCCTAAATTAAATTCCACTACAGCATTAAGGATGTTTTCCACATTACCCCAAATATATTCAGTGGTGAAAAAGTGATATTATCGGACCTGAAACTTAACTCTGTTGGAATAACCGGCTCCACGGTTCCTGCAAGGCCATGTTTATCACTATTACAGATTTAATTACTACTATTCACATTTATCCATCCATGAATTGTTAGTTGATCTTTGAGAATGTTGGACAATGTGAACCATATTTCTGGCGTTTGGGGCACACGGAGGGGAAGTGTAACTCAATCACTCTTTTTTTTTCCCCCTCCTCCCCGTCCACATGACGAGGTGCCAGATGCGTGTCAGTGCTTTCAGACTTTATATATATATATATATATATATATATATATATATATATCCCTCCCACATCCTCACACACACATGCTAACAGACATCTTTGCATGTGCACACCCACATACATATATGCTTATGAAACACAAGAAGTCAAGTTATTTCAAGTGACTTTCAGTACCCAGGCTTTAATATTTCTTTTTGCTCTCAACACAGAAATCTTATTCTAAAATGTATGAGACTACATACAACTTTGCAGAGTACAAACAGGTCATAAAAGCTGTGACAGGACCCAAATAACCTGACAGCTGTGCCTCCCAGTAGTCCCTTTTATTCTGAAACAGGCCCAGAGTATCAAAGGCCTTTGTCTTAAAGAGTCTCTGCAATAAAAGTCCCGTTTGGGAGCAAATGGAAAAGGAGCACAGAGTGGTAGTACACATGCTGCTGTGTGATGTGGCACTGAGAAAGGACTCATTGGGAGACTGATGGGTAATCAGGGCAGAGGGTGGGGTGGGCTGATGAGAGCCGGCTGAGATATGGAGTCTCACAGAGGGTAGATGATGCCCTCTACAGTAGACACAGGAGGGGCAGGAGAAACGGGCCTACTCACTAACTGCCTGCAGAGCAGCAGCCGCTCTAAAATAAGAGCTATTTCAGCACCAAAACAAAAACACAGAATTATTTTTATTTTTTTTTTAAGCTGATTTTTCACTCAGAGTTGAAGGGTTTTAATTATGTGGGGATGTAAAGATGAAACGAATGTTTTTTTAAATTAAGATCTGAATATGTTATTTTTGTTTTTGCTTTGCTTTGGAAAATGTCTCATTTGCAACTTCAATATTTTTTGCACAATTTATTTATTTTCATGGAGGAAGTGTTCAGATCATTTATTAAAGTATTAGTTAAATACTGCCTTTGAATTTTCAGAAGAGGAATAATGCACAAATAATGGCCAGTGTGAGAGCTACTGTGTGATTATCATCACCGTTGTCTTAATGAGCAGCATTTTACTGTTGCTGCTGGAGGAAGAGCGAATATAAATGGCTTTATGTACTGTTTGTCTGATCTAATCTGTAACAGTGCATCATATTTGTATAAGTTAATATTTTATAAGATCATCATATATTTTGTATGTTAGTTTTTAAGTAAAGCTTCCAAATTATTGTAGTGGAGTACGCAGTGAAACATTGCCGTGTCAGATGTAGGGAAATAGAAATATAAAGTCTAGTTATTATGCAGTACCTGAGTACTTCATATCTGAGATATACAGAAGAACAGTCACTTGCTTGTAATTACTGCACTGCTGCACTGAGGCAGAGGCTCGTCTCCTGCTCTTATGTAATGAAATTAAAGCTATATGATCGTGTTACAAGCTGTGTGAGGCACAGCATATGATAAAACTTCACAACTGACTCGAGGAGCCGTTCGCCTTGCAGTAAACGGACACATGCGGGGCTGAACATAAACTGAAGCAGAGTACCTGTACACCTGCACAACAGCTCTCCCCTGCGACCGGGTGAAACTCTACTCCTGCGCCTCTACCTGACTCACCGCTCTCCGGTGACTCACTCACTCCTACCTTATGGAGTGTAACTCGCTTCTCATCGGGGCTCGGCTCTCTGAACGCTCTTGTGAGCCGCATATTGTCAGGACATTGTGGTAACACAACACGGACTGACGGACTGACGCGCGTCTCTGGCTGGAAATGACCGTCCCCGGGGTTGGGAGCGCGCGGACGGTCCAGGGCAGCGGTAACATGTCGGTATGTACTGCGGGCTGTGTGAAAACTCTGTAACTGTGAGTCAGGACGGAGGGGAGAGGCGTGAAACGGAGCTCCATGTGTGTTTCATGAAGGTATAGACATAACACGGAGACCTGTCCGGCCGTGTGTATAGGCGTGATAGATTATGGCAGAGGGAATGGATCTGACTCCAGACACCACGTGTTGGAGTCGCATCAGCGCAATAATTGCTGGGCGCTCGAGCTATATAAACCACAAAAAGCCTGAGCACGGGGAACCCCGGCCTCCAAACACTAACCACATTTACGGCTACAAAAACGGGATTCTATTTTCCGCCTCCTTCATCTCACCGGCGATGATTTTTTTCCCCCGACTTCATCAACCTTTTTAACCCTATATACAAAACCCGCGGCGCAGCCGAGACACATCCCGGAGAAACGAGTATGATTTTTCGGCGTCACGGGGTGATAAATAGCTCCGTTAAGTATTGTTAAAGCGTATTCCTTTGACTTTGAAAGGTTTTTGTGTGTGTACATAGCCTGTGGGCTTTCTGAGAGCCTTTCAGTTTGGCACAAAGACTTCAATGACGCACCTGGAGCGGCGCTTTGACTTTTCACCAAAGGAAGACAGACAAAAAGTATTTTTTTGAGCATCTGGGTCCTCTGTTCCATTTTAGACCTGCTTTTTTTGTAATTGTATAGCCTATTACGCGCTCGGACATTTATTTGATGTTATTTATATCCACACACGAGCAACTACGCCTGCGTTATGGCGCATGGACGCTTCCCCCGAGAAGTTTGAAAAAAAGAGAGAGCTTGTCATTTAGAAGAACATCAAGTTTTTCAAGGGTTGTTTTTCTTGTCGGAGAAGTATATTTTATGTCGTTTGAAGGCGCCCACTAAAGTTTGTAGTGGAGAGGGTTTTGAAACGCGGTGTGCGCTCACGAAGTCCCATTTTCCATTGGCAGACGCGCTGAGGTTCAGCGAGCAGCGCCGCACACTCCGACTTTCCTCCCTGAGTGTGTGAGAGAGAGAAAAAGAAAGAAAGACAGAAAGAAAGAGAGGAGCTGGAGAGACTTTGGTGCCCTTTTTGATAATCCACGCTGTTGTGATGCGAATTCCCGTAGATCCCAGCGCCAGTCGGAGGTTCAGTCCGCCGTCCAATAGCCTCCAGCCGGTCCCAGGGAAGATGAACGATGTGAGCTCACCAGCCGGGCAGCCGGACGCAGCGGCGGCGGTGCCAAGACTGCGTCCCCACGAAAACCGCAGCATGGCCGAGATCATCGCCGACCACCCGGCCGAGCTGGTCCGGACCGACAGCCCCAACTTTCTGTGCTCGGTCCTGCCCTCCCACTGGCGGTGCAACAAGACGCTGCCTGTCGCCTTTAAGGTGAGTCCCGGCTCAGGAACGCGCTGCTCGGTTAGAAGGGGGTAAACCACAGTGTGATTCGGTCTTCACTGTAACCGCTGAATCAAGTCGAAAATGTATTTTAGAGAAGACTGAATGCAGTTTCTCTCTTGATACACGCTTCAGTTCATTTCACAGAGTTTGCTGTTTTTGACAGTGTTTTGCTGTTGTTTATTCCTGCCCCCGTTTACTCTTTATCCCCCGTATTAATCCCACTTTTTGAAAAATATGTAGTTGTACTTCGTTTTTAAATGACAAAAATGCAAACCGCTGCTGGGAGTTTTAAATGTCACTTTACAATGAAATTACAAATCCTAAAGTTAATTTCAAAATAAAAAAGAACAAAGCAATGTTGCTGTTCAAGGAGCCAGGAAAAATGCTAAAGCTTTGGTGAGATGTAGCCGTAAAGGATCACATGTTCATATTGTTTTCTTTTCACACAAGCAAACAGCTTTATGCTGCTCACTGTCAATAACCAGTTGATGCAGTAAACAAAATAATTTTGGCTCATTTAACCAGTGAATGTAATTACACTTTTCTGTGTTAGCCAGTAATTTTCACACATTCTCTCATATATATATATATATATATATATATATATATATATATATATATATATATATATATATATTATATATATAAAAATAGAAATAACACAATATGTTAAATATATGTTACAACCACATTGTGGCCTATTATAACAACTGTTTTATTCATCATAAATTATTATAACTAGTCCTCTCATGTCTGGTTTTACAGAACTTTTAAGCAGAAAAGCAAATATGAATTGTATTTAAATGCAGCAGAGACTAATTGTTCATACATTTTGAGCCCCCTAAGGCGTTTTTTTTAAAAGCCTTGGCAATTTTTTTTTTCCTCCCATGATAATTCACACGAAAGGCCCTATTAATTACTTGACAGATATTATTTAAAGGATGGATCAAAGACGCAACCAAAGTGGAAATTTGTAGCTGCAGCCCGGGTTCCAAATCAAATGTGACACAGTTCAAAATATATGTGTTATTTAACCGTTCTTATTACTGCGTCTCTGTAATTACTGCTGCTCTGTAGGCCTACTCATGCTCTTTTATCTGCATCCAGGAATCTAAATGATAACACGAGTCCTCTGCACTTTTGTTTTTAAAGACTGCATTTGTGACGTGAAGTGAAATTAAATCCATTCATCAACATGATTTGGAGGAGGGCAGCTTGATGTAAAACAAGTCTGTCCCATTGAGCTAGACAAATTCCTTTATCAGTGAAACTGAGAATGAAACTGTGGTTTGATTTCACTCAGCTTTTGGCTTTTAAACTGAAGGAATTCCTCTGTTACATTTGGTTTGTTGATCGTTTTTTATAATTTTCTTTAACTGTGAACAGAGGAAGAGAGTGTGTTGCAGCATGCTGAAGATGAAGTTAATATCTCTCTGATTTAAAGTCACAGAGCAAAGAAGTAATATGTGTGTATGCCCTTAAGCATTTGCCCTGTGTAGCTCTTGAAATCCTGACCTTTGTCCCCCCCGGCAGGTTGTCGCTCTGGGAGACATACCTGATGGGACCGTTGTCACTGTGATGGCAGGCAACGACGAGAACTACTCTGCAGAGCTGCGGAACGCCTCAGGTGTGATGAAGAACCAAGTAGCTCGTTTCAATGACCTTCGCTTCGTGGGCCGCAGTGGCAGAGGTGAGGCCTCAAACACTCTGTGCGCCATTCACCGTACACTGCTACAGCTCAGTAGCAGCTATTAGGTTCAGTGGTGTGGATTAGTGGTCACATTCCCTTCGTGGCAACCACATAATGATCTCCAACTCCGGGCTCAAATCCCACCATCCGTCTCCTAAAGTCTGAGTGGTGAATCATGTTGCATCCACTCTGTTTGCTTTAATTTGAGGGTCCGTGATTATTTTTTTATCTTTTGAGCAAGGTAAGAAAAAAGCACTGCCAAAACTCAGTTTGAAAAAACAAAGCTTTGGATCAAGTGAGTGATCAGCTGTACATCAGCTGAACATCAGCTGTACAACAAAGTGTTGATCTAATATCAAGAAACAACTTTTTTTTTTTTTAACCCCTCCTTTCATGTTCACCTGACGTGACCCGGCTCAGCTCAGGCTTATTAACATGTTGGGTGGTGCTGCAGCCCCGCAGCTGATCACTCTGCGTATGTCCCCAGGCTGTCAGGCAGCGAGGCAGAGGCGCGCTCCTATTGGGTCAGATGGCATTCCCTGAATATTTGGCATCGCCAAAGCAACTTTTTGCATCATTTACCGTCTCGCTTCTAAATCATCTTATTTATGATTTCAGATTTGGCTCCCATTGTATGCTCTCATTCACTCCAGCATTTTCTTAGAGACTTTTATTCTCTACAAGTGTCACAGAAAGTGGTCGCCCACAATATGTTGATGGTGATAAGTGCTGTCAGCAGCTCCACCAGTGACTTTCCCTCTCAGCTTCCTTCTCTGTTGTAGCTGTCAAAAAAGGGGTTGAAGCAGATGCGCAGTCAGGAGGGATTAGGGATGACAAAATATAGAAAACAGAGGTGCATGGAGACTAGACCTGTTGCTAGGGAGACCTTGCGTGCATCGCTGTGACACAGAATCTAGCCACAGGAAGTGACATAGGAGCCAGGGGAGATCAGACTACGAGGTGTCTGAAATGAATACCCGGCAATGACAGAGATAAGTACAAACAGAGCGAACTGATAGGATGTTAGATAGCTAAAAGTCATGCACACAGAGGCTGGGAGAGCCAGCAGAGATGGATAAGAATGCACAGTTGCAGGGCTGCTGCAGAAAGACTACAGCAAGGGTGGACAGGACAGGTGATTCACAGAGAAATGCGATACTTGTGATAACATCATCAGAGTTAATAGTATAGTAGCGTGCAAGATTGCCTTAACAGTAAGCCTGAATTGGATGATGACAGGAAGGCAGGGTGGTGACGCATTAGCTGTCCCACTTTATTATAGATCACCAGCTCTGGTTCACCCACATGCACCTCAAATCAGCCATGTGGAACACCTGTTGCACCTGTGATCTACTATCTCCCCGAATCCTCTTATCACTTCCTCGAAAGGCATGTTTACAGATACTGGGGGGGGGGCACACGCACAGGGTAGCTGGCTGCAACTGAATGGACAGCTGCTGCGATGAGTGGCTGAAGCAACCTGCCCCCCGCTTCCTGTTTCCTGTGCGTAGCCATGGTGACGTGATGCCTCTGCATACCTCAGACATTAGTGCTGCTGCTGACTTGGCTGTTGCAATCTGATTCATAGCGTTCCTCATGCATGCACACAGCAGCGTACACACACACACACACACACACACTCAACCCTAAGGCAGCAACTGCTGGGGATTATCAAGAGAGGAAGTGACTATTAAAATGCCTCTCGCCCACTCACACTGCGTTAGACAGGGTGAATGTCTGGATAACAAGATACTGGCTCCTCCGGTTGATCTTCCATTTAGGCCTTGCCAAAGAACCTAAATAGACCCCCTCAAACAGCCGATGTTGTCTGCTCTTAATCCTCTTAAAGTCGATTTTTCCCAGTTTGTATTGGCTATTATGTGATCACAACCACACTTGTGACTTGGGGATGGTTTAGTGATGAATGCAGGTCATTGTCTCCGCAGATGGTATGTCATTTGATGTTGTTTGATGTCACCACAGGCAAGAGCTTCACGCTGACAATCACAGTATTCACCAACCCACCACAAGTGGCCACTTACCACCGAGCCATAAAGGTCACCGTGGACGGACCGCGTGAGCCCAGGAGTGAGTACAAAGGCATGCACATACAGTACAGTATGGGAATGTGCTGACACACACACAAACAACATGTCACTTCCTGTAGTTTGCCTTTTTGATGAGATTTTGCATAATAGACAGGTTTTAGAAGGAAGAGTCAGTCACTGAAATATTTAATACCTAACCTAACTCAAGCTCAAAAAACTGTGAATCCTCCATTCCCCTTCATAGCATCTATCACCTGAGTAATTTTCCTCAAATGTTAGAAAGCTCCCACAGAAGAACTGTCAACTGCTTTCACAGGCGGAGTGCCCCTTTAAGTAAGCTGTGGGTGTGGTTGACAGTGCAGCCAGCCAATGGCAGCAAATGCCCATCTAAAAATGGTGACAGGCTAATAAACCAAGTTAATTAACAGAAAAAAAAGGTTTTACTGGAAAAAAAAAAGTTCTGATTGTTTTAATTAGCAATGAACAGGCTTTTAATTAAGCTGACCTCTCAGAGAGCTGCTCGGCCTCCCATGTGACCGTTTGAGAGAGAGGAGAGAAATAAAAAGTGAGGCAGAATATTCCTGAGAGGGTACACTGGGTAGCAGAATGCTAGCATCAGCTCATTTTAATGGGCCATATAAAAACAACTGAGGAGGGGAAAAAAAAAACTTTACTATAGCCGTCAGTGCCAACTGGTCTGGCATGCAGCTGTTTCCCCAACCCTCCTCCCTATTCATAAAAAAAAAACACATATTCTCATCTCATGGCGTCTCAATGAACAATATCACATCACAAACAACCCGCCCGCCCGCCTGCACCATCACATATGGCACCAGGGCGCACAGAGACACAGAGGAGCCGGGAGACAGTAGGATTAGTACCACCATCAGTCTCCGTTGTAGGAAACCAGGCCGTGGTGCCAAAAAGCGCCTCAGACACTCAACATTCAGCGTTCATCAACACGCACCATGAAACAAAGGCACATGCTTGTCGTCAAACGCACATGTACGCACGATCACACCCACTTTTTCCCCCCTCCATCCCCTCCTCGCTCTCGGGCCATCTTGTTTGATCAAAAGCATTTCCTGTGCATCTGCTGTCCCCCATCAGATGACTTTCAAACAAGTCCTGTTATTTGGTGGCGAGCAGATGGGAGTCGGAGCAGAATTTGTTTAGAAAAGCCCCGGTTTGGTCTCAACAGAGTTGCAGTATTAGATACGGGTCCAGAAAACCTTCCCCGGGAGCCAGGACTCGTGAAGTCACGTTGAGTCTCTAAAACTAAACAAAAGCAGCACTACCTGATGTCAGGTTAGGAGAATCTGGCCTGGTGGAGAAACTTTACACTTTCCTCCATCATTCATTCCTTTGTCTCAGACCAATTTGTAGTCCGAGACAAAGCTTTAAAGGGAAAGTCTGCGTGTTCTAACTTCAGTCTCAGGACAGTAATTTAAGCAATAAAGAGTATGTCATCATACGTAACCCCCTGAACTTCTTTACTTTGCTGTTAAGTGGTCAGAATTGCAGCGCCGGTGTAATTTACCCAAAAACTACAGCCAGAACACGTCTCCCTCTCAGGGGTCATTAAGCTGAGGTCGGAGGGTGGCAAAACACACATGTGCCCTCTCAACCGCGCCTCCCCTCCTCCAGGTTTCCAGCACGGAGGGACTCGGAGCTGAGAGCACCGGCTGTCTCCAGAACTGTGATTCTATCTGTGAACGCTTCATTGACACATGGAGTGGGGTGGCTTTGTTGGCCATTACAGCTCTATTTTGTGTTAAACGAGTGGGTAATTAGGAGGCCTGTGGTACACCGGGCCCCTGCAGGGAGGGGTCCAGGACACAGGGAGTAAGAACAGTGTGCTGTCTTAAGCCTGACATACACTGGCACTCTGTGGCCCCTTCTCTGTAAAAACACAGTGGTGCTTCTGGAAAATAAGCTGACAATAACACTTGATTTCAACATTGGCTGGAAGCTGGTCTAAAAGCTCAAATTAATAACCATTCTGCATGCTTTTTATTGTTATTTTTTACACTTCTCCTGGTGTTACTGGCACTCTTTGCTCCCTGTTAATGACTTGCCTGGTTGTGGGTGTCTAACTCAGGAAGGACATTTTGTGTTGGCGTGTTTGATGAGCCTTATGGTCGCCATATGAGTCTTCCTGAGGGATGTCATTTCCACAGCGGTTCCTCATCTAATATCAGCAGGACCACCCGTGAATGAACGGGGCTCATATCTGTGAACTGTGGCGCTGAGATTTAGCTAATTAATTGCGTGGTCAGAGTGACGAATATCAGCGAGGCCTAGTTTAAAGATCTGCGGTATGATTTTCCTCAGAGGTTTACAATATGTGTGTGTGTGTGTGTGTGGGTATGGTAAGTGGTTAGTCAGGTCCCTCTGGCCACTGTGTTATTAGCGGGAGGCTAACTCGGTTTCTGTGGCTCGCATTGTACTTAATCGCTTGACAGCTCTTGGTTACCCTGTGGTTTGCCACTGCACCAGCAACTCGGCGAGAGTGCGCACATGTATGTGCCTGCGCGTGTCCATGCGTGCAGACATGTGCATGTGCTTGCCCGTGTAGATAATACAATTGTAAATGCACGTGCGTCTGTCTTGTAGGGCCTGTATCTGCATGCGTGTGCCCACATGACATGTTTTGCAGAGAGAGTGTGTTATTGGTGTCATTAGTCTAGTGTAGCCACGGTGCTGATTTGGGGCAGAGCTAATAGACCTCATTAAATGTCATTTTGAGCTAATAGACAGGGAGTGGTTGTTTAAACCAATATGCTTTTATAGGTGGTTCTGTCTCCTTTCAGCTGTTCCTGATGGTGGCTGCGGCCAGCTGAGACAAACTTCCTGAGTGATAATAGCCGAGCCGTAATAACACAATATACTAGGCTTTCTGTCCAAACCCACTGTTCTCATTATAGTTAATTGATGACAGACAAACATAGGAGGTGACAAAAACCATTGTGGCGTCACACATACTGCGTCTTGCCGTGGCACACTGCAGCGGTTATTGTGCATTAACGGAGTGTGAGTGACATGTGTGTGTGTGTGTGTGTTGTGTGTCAGTGGTGGAGGTTAGCGGTCAGGCCCGTCTCTGCTCTCTGGTGTTTGAAGCCGCTGGGTCTGGGGGGTTCTGGGCCTGGGGACAGGGTCGTGTTTTGGTTCGATTTTGGTCAGGGTGTTAACAAGTCTGGTGAGGAGGCCCCGGTTACTTACAGGCCTGCAGACAATATTAGTGGTTCAGGAGACCTGTCTGCCAAGCCAAAGTCTTCCTTTGACGCACACATACTCCCGCTTCACACACACACACACACACACGGTACTTGCAGCTATGTTTCTGCATGCACTCACAATAATAGCTTTAATAATAACAGTAGCATTAGTTGTATTGCTTTTTTCAAAACAAGTTGTCATTACTTAACAGCGCAAGACAAGAATATATGCACAAATGCGCCAGAATATGAGTACAGACAAAATGGAAAATAAAATCAATTTTGAATAACACTAGAACATAATGTGGCTTCATATAATGCAAAGGGACTTAAACGATGTAGTGAGTCTATATTTCTCCAGCAAAGAATTCCAGTCGCCTCTAGTTACTAACCTGGACCTAAGAACAGCCAGGAGACCCTTGCCAGAGATCCTCAGGCTGTGGTCCCGCTCACAAGGGGCTGACAGATGTATTTTTGGGGCTGGACCTAATTTAGCCTTGAACATAATCAGCAAATGTTTGAAAGGGGTAAGACAGGGCTGATGTGAACGCACTTCCTTGAATCTGTCCTCGCTGCTGCACTTTGGAGAGACAGAGTTCTGGCTTAAGCATGAATAAAGAGAGTTACAGTTGTGCAGATGGGATGAAGTAAAAGCAATGAACAACTCAGCAGAAGATGGAAAATCCTGAATATGATTTTTAAAGTGGGGTTGAACGACCAGCTTGACTTTAGCATCAAAACAAGTAACTTCCATATTTCTAGTGACAGTTTTCACAACACTTTGCATTGGTTATGAAGAGCTAGCAGGATTCATTTGTGACGACCAAGTGAAATAATTTCTCATTTGTGGCCCGAGCAAATTGTTGAACATCAGTCACTCAATCTTCCTGAGGCTGTTAATGACAAGATTACCATGTATTATCATTATTATTATTATTATTATTATTATTATTATTTTACATATAGATGGATATCATTTGCATATAAAAGAAACTTCATATTAATGTGCAAACAATATCCCGTAAAGAAAGCATGTAAACAAAAAACAATAGTGAACCTAACACAGGGCCTTGTGGCACCCCACATGTGAGAGTCGCAGGAAAGTCCACTATACCAAATGTAGCTGTGAACAAACACGCCCATACTCACTCAGATGCAGCCAGACCGACACCCACACACCTAAACAACCCCACAGGAATGGTTGCTAGGCTACGCCCTTTTTTAACTGTGGCCACCATCTTTATTGTCGCCAGAAAGATTTAGAGTGAGGGAGATGCTTTTGCTAACATGTCAGTCATAATGACACCACCGGGCCTCCTGACAGTGTCATCACACACACAAACACACACACATGCCATTACATGTTCTTCTAGGCTACTATTTACCTGCTGCAAGGCCTGGCCTTTGCTGCTTACAACAGCCGTTTACACTCTGTGCTAAATGCTAAGATCCCCACAGATGCTAATTACATTGTACCGCACTATTTAGGTGATGTCAGCCAGCTTTCACTTCATTTCCATGAATTATGCACAGGAATATGAGGCCCTTTTGAGGCCCTCAGATTATCATTCCTCATCAGTGACTGCATCAAGCGACGTGTCCAAAAAAATTGTGCGTACTTTTATGCAGAGTCCAGGTAATTAAAGAGGATTTCACGAGGCTCAAAAGTCTTTTCGCCCTCACAGACAGATACACACCCACACCTATTTGCTGCTGCCTTACTAAAAGCAGCTTTTAACAATGGGAGCCGGACAAATAAAACTCACCCAAACATCAGGAAGAAAAGGAATGAAAAAGAAGGAGGGAGGGAGGAGGGGGAACAGGAGAGAGGAGAAAAAAAGACTGCAGGCTTTTCCAGAGGCAGTCAGTCAGTTGAATGTCTTATGAAGTTCCTTGAAGAGGTGCCAAGGCCTTTACAACGCAAAACACAAAATCATTCAGCGGGAGGGAGAGACAGAGAGGAAGACAGCAGAATAAAGAGGGAGAAAGGGAGGTAGAGAGTGAATCATAAAAAGAGACAAAAATGAAGAAAGAGGGTCCGGAGTCTTTTGGCCCCAGAGCTGCAGTGAAAAAACATCTCCGAGGGATTTGTTCTCCCCTGTTCTGAATCAAAACACTTTAATGCGAGCAGAGAGGTGCAGAGGGAGCCTGTCTGAAAACCACACACAAGCCAAACGACGTGTCTGCGTGTGGGTTTAAGCGTGTGTTTGTGTGAGCGTGTGTGCTCTTTAAACCTTGTGCGATATCATACGAGTGTGTATATAATGTGCTTTTGTGTTCAATAAATGTTTCGCCTTTGGGAATTATTGTGTATGTCTGTGAGTGTATGCAAGCGTGTGAGTGTGTGTGTGTGTGTGTGTGTGTGTGTGCGTGTGTGTGTGCCCTTCCCTTGCCTGGCTTGCTTCCTCCAGGCTGGAACGCATGGACCACACAGACGGCTGGCAGCGCTCCACGACAGCCTGGCTCCCCCTTTCTCTCCGTCTCCTTCTCTCCTTCACTCGCTGCCTCATCTCCCACACCTCCTTTCCCTCTTCTCTCTTTTTCACGTCTTCCCCTTTTTTCTCCCCCCCCCCACCAATTCTGTATTTATTATCTCCATTCTCTGCTCCTTCCCTCCCTCCCTTCTCTCCTTTTAGACCAGACCCCCAAGGTAGACGGGCGTCTGGCTGTCACCCACTCAGCACTTTTCCTCTCGGGCCACGCTCTGCCAGCTTCAGATTGCCACCTGAAATAATTCATTGTTTCTGACCGCTTAAAAAAAAACAACATGGCCACTGTGAGGTCTCCAAATAAAAAAGTGAAATATGGAGCCAGTGTATTCATTCATCGACTTTACTGGCTGTTCCATCGCAAGATGACTGACACACACACACACAGACACACAAACACAGACTGGCTGATTCAACCCAGGCTCCATGAGCACGGGGGTTTTTCTGAATCAGCCCTAAAGATACATTCATCCAATCGCACCCAGTGATCATAAACCAGACTGAAGGGCTTTGGGGGCATGACGTGACACCAAATTTATAAATTATCCCATTTATTCGGGATTTTGTGGCGCTCTGCATTTTCCTCACATGTTACTCAGTCTGGCAGGAGAATTTCCTACTCATGTGAGAGCAGTGATAGCCTAAACTTGGTGTTAGTGGGGGCTTGGAGGTGGGAGGTGGCGGGTGGGGGGGGTGGAGGTTCTTTAATGGACTAAATAGACGTTTTGGAAACACTGATTTCACTCTCATATCTGTGAAGCTACAGCTAAGACATGTTTGCCTAGTGTAAAGACTGGAAATGTGGAAACAGATAGCCTGATGCTGTCCCAATTCAACAGAATCTAACTACCAGCATCTCTAAAATTAACTAATTAACGTGTTCAGCCTTACTTGTAGCACATTGTATTACTGTTAGACACAGCCGGGCTAGCTGCTCCCCTTTCTCCAGTCTTTATACAGGGCTCAGTTAGCCGTCTGCTGGCTGCAGCTTCATATTTACTGTACAAACATTAAGTGGTCTCAACCTTCTCATCTCAGCAAGAAAGCGAATGAGGATATTTCCCAAAAAACTATTCCTCTTAAACTTTTTAGCCCTTGGAACTAGCACATTGGTACCCTTGTCATGAAAAATCCCAGTACAAACCATTCCCTAGCTAAAAAAAAAAACTTGGGTATTTGAGAAATAATTTCAGTCAGGACATATGAGGGAACAGCTAACCATCCGTCAAAGATCTCTGCGCTCAGGCTCAGATCCAATCTAATGCTGCCATTAATTACAGAGGACTTATATTCTGTTTGCCTAATAGCTCTTACTAACTGTTATCAGATCAGCAGGGGCAAGTTGAATCCAGACTTATGTCTCTGGGACGGCTGTAATAATACTATTCTAGGATCAGTGTGCAACTGTGTGATTAGAGATGCTATCTATAGAGGTGTTATCTAATCATTATTAATCTTTTTACTGTGTATGTGTAGGGGGGGGGCATGTTTTTACCTGTGATGTATATGGATGTGCAAGGCTGCATGTGTGCAAATGTGCATGATTGCATATGCAGACGTGTGTTTGCATACATCCACTCTTGCGTGTATATGTTTCTGTGTGTGTTTCTGTGCGTATGTGTGTGAGTGCGTCCGTGTGTGTGCAAGTTGCTCACATCTGGTCTGAATCTGTCCATGTTTCCGGCCGCTGGCTGGGCAGGGAAGTGGCAGGCGCTATCGAAAATCTCCGCTGTTTTCACAGGGATGATGGGAATCTCAGGGACTTTCCCTACGGCAGTGAAATCATCCGCCTTTCCCGCTCCTTTAAATACCCCCGGCTCATTCCTCCGCCCTGCTAGGGTTCCGATAAAACAGCTGAGACGTCTTGTGTTTGGCAACAGTTGTCCTCTGAAAGGTGTAATTAACTCATGAAAAACTGTATTTACTGTCAAGGCCTGCTAAACTAATGGACTTGAGGTCTGGCTGTTTGGAGTGTAAATTGGACCTTAATGTGATGGTTGACGTGCTGCTTTCCTATAGGAGAAAATATACGTTGGTTTCCTTTAAACTCGGATGCATCCACAGGTTTTATGATGGTGTGTTAGCCCAGGGGTGGAAGCCGAGAGCTACTGAAATTTAGCAGTGACAGAGAGCTGGCTTGTCCTGCACATCAGACTCGACTTTATCTCCCTAAATATACATGTAAATATCCGCCTGTATTTTGGGATCTCCCTCAAAGATGTCGAAATTCTAAACCCTCGCTAACTATTTCACCATCCCCTGCTCAGCACTCCTCACAGAGCCCCTGTCTCCTGACTGGTTCAGACCCATCCAGAGCTCTTAATTTACTGGTCATCAGGGTCTCCTCCTTTCCATGCGCCTCCTCCCCCCCTTCGCGTCTGTCCCCCTCTGTCTCCCCTCATCTCCCTTGGTCTCCCATTGCTATTTATTCCCATCACTAGGAGACGGGCTGTGCACAAAGGCCGCACTGTGTCCCGAGGCTTTTTTAGAATAGAAATTCGGTCTGTTGAAAATGGAAACGCTATGATTGACTGGGCACAGCTTGCACAGAGAGATGAGGAATGCCAGCGAGAGGCACAAATTATCCACAGGAACGATGGAGAAATATTATTAATGAAATATGGCCATGAATTATGTTATAAAGCAAAAAAAGAAACTTCAATGAGCTGAGGTTTTTAAGTAGCCGATATTATTCGCGTTCCAAAGCAACTATGTAAAGAAGCCGGTGATGAGATTGTCTGTTTATTTTGAACCGTGCGATGCCAGTCCGGTAACGTCATTGTAATAAAAATCATGGTCCGTCTGACTGTCACTGGCTGCATTTTCACTGCCGCCAAGTCATTGCAGAGCAGAACAGTTGTTCCAGAACAGATTAATTTGTTGTGAAGAGTCGGATGGTTTATAAAAGCATTTCTGAGGCCGAAAATCGCATTTTCAAACTTGCAGCACTGGAAAAATGCTACACGGACGACGAGGCAGATTATTTTGTTGTCGCTTTGCATTTATTTGATGCTGAAAGTGACACAGGGAGCGAGAGAAAGGCGGTGAAGGCATGCAGCAGAGTCCCTCAGCTGGAGAAGGGGGTGGTCATTAGTTCATATGTTAGTGTATTAGCCCACAAGGACCCCCTGTGAGGCAATTTTCTGTCTTCTCTGATCTTTGGAGTGGTGAATCAGTAACACAAATGATGATTTTGCAGAGAGTCCCCCCCCTCCCTTTGTCTCTTCACCCTACGCAACACCCACCCAGTGCTATAGGTGCAGTGCCAGGCCTTTGTTCCCAGCGCAGGCAGCGAGCAGGTTGGGCAGGATTCTGAAGTAGCTCACTGTTTCAGTCTGAGCCAGCTGGAGCTCTGCCAAGCACAGCAGGAGTTTCTACTCTCCTGTGTTTGATATTTACTTTACCGCCTTTACAGGGGAACTAGTGCAAGACCAGGCAGACGCACTGACACAGACCTGTGTCAGTGGTGAAAAGAACTGTGTGTGTACAGCCCATTCTCTTTCTACCCCACCTTGGCTAAACTGTAGTCTACACCTGGCCTGCTGGGTAGTTTTTACCGTGGTTCCCAGTAAAGCACCGCTGGGACAGAAGTGGGCCGACTCAGGCAGAGCACCTGACACATTGTCTTGTGCTTGTGTGCACATTCGATGTGTTTGCAATGTGCGCGTGCTGTTTCTGTGTATTGGAGGACTCTAGAGTTACCAGGCTGAAAGAGTGATGAGAATAGAATGGGGGATATAAGGGGTGTAAAATTATAAGCAGAGGAATGCAGGGAAAGAAGGGCCAGAAATATATTTGGCAAAGGTTACGACTCCTGTGGGGATAATGGGGCGATGGCGTGAGAGCTTGTGTTTACCTGAGGAAGAAGCCTCAGGTTAAAACCTGACGTTCATGCAACTTCTCACTCTCAGTATGGCCCTGCTTCAACTCTCTCATTCCCTGTCATGCGAGTTGATAATTGCCTTTGTTAATTATCAGGATGTAGCATCCCATTCCTAAAAGCCTCTGTGTCGCCTCTTTGTTTGGGAGCGCTAACAGTGTTTACCAAGTAAGCCATGGCACACAGAAGTCATTAGACGTACATTCTCAAAGATAACTGACAAACTCTGAGCGAAGAGAACGTCAAATAAATTGAGATCATAAATCACACAAAGCCGGCGCTGTCAGTGAGGTTCATCTTGCCTCCATAAAGATAAGATGTGAATGCAACATCAGAGCAGTAATAACAAAGGAAGTTCCCTTTAGTTGCAGGAACTCATCAGTGACGGGCACAACCCTTTACCAAGAAAGCGCTGTATTTGTGTTTGTCGTCAGGGCACCGTCAGAAACTCGATGATCCTCCCAAGACCGGCCTCTTCTCAGACCGCCTTAGTGAGCTGGAGAGGATGAGGGTGAGGGTGACCGTTCCGACCCAAGGCCCCCGGACAACTCTCAACACAGCGGCCAACTCCTTCAACCCACAGGGACAGACGCAGATCACAGGTGAGCACCTGAGTCTCTGCTGTCACCTCGAACTCAGAGCGTGAGGCGTCGTAGAGCAAAATCTTACTGTGAGCCATTATATAGTTAAAGTTCGACTGTGCATCAAGTGTTTAAAGGCATTAGAAGAGTATTTCGTTGTGTATGTCATCGATCAGAGGGCTCAGTCCATTAAACAATACCGTATTTCGCTTCACAACAACAAATGATAATAAATGAAAAGGTAAAGGTCTGTAAAGGTAAAATTACATTATTATGGCCTGATTCCAAGAATACAAGATATTCACAGTAATTAATATCAGTAATCATAATTATGATATGATCACATGATGTTAAAATTCAGCTGTTAAAGTCATGATTTCTAGGAAATTAAAGGTTATTAAAAAGTAATAAACGTGTAAAGAGACAAGAGTGGAACATTTTTCATGCTTTGAGCATCAAATTGATTATTTTCTATTAAATTATGAGCTCAGGAAACGTTCTGATTGTATTGCAACGCTGATTTCAGACACATTGCCCAGCCCAAAGTTTAATGTCAAACATAACTCTGTTTAACACTGTTAATGTGGGAAATTTGACATTTAAAGATGTTTGTGTTTTTACACTGAAAAGCCCCAGAAACTCCAGATACAGTATTTTATAATGAGCTGAAGGAGTAGGAACATCTACATATTCTAAACAATGTCCAAACTGAACAAGAACGCAGCCTGAGACACAAACTGAACCACAAACGAAGCAACATTCACTGTCTCTGAGGTGAAATATCAAACCCCAAGTGGAGTCATGGGCACATCCTGATGGGACCACAGAGCGCTCAGTGCAGTACATTACGTTGCCTCTGAGATCGTCTGTCTCTCTCTACTCCGTCACTCTACATCCTAGAAGGTAACACCATCTCTCACTGTTCGGCATGGCCGCTACCTGATAACCCACACCCCTGGAGGCTCGTCACAGGTCGTCATTTAGCTCTTAGTTACTCTGTTGCACGGCTTTGTGCTGTTACTTAGTGGATCATTTGAGGGATGGTTAAACAGCGTAGCAGTGCGGCGGCTGGCGGACAGCATTAGACACTGGATTGGGCATAATTGCATGTGAGCAAACTGCAGCTCAAGTGTACATATTCTGAGGTGAAGCCTGAACTTCATGTCACTGTGCAGCTTGGATTACTTTAGAGGTTCCTGACACCCCCCCCATAGCCCTGTCAGATGAAACTAGGTTCTCGAGCATCAGCACCAGCTGTCCTGTTTCAAATGGGTTTAAATTTGACTTTAAACTGAATGTTATCTGTACACTAATTATATTAGAGTGGAAATAGTCACCATAGTGTCAGTGATGAGTTTTTGCCCGTTACTGATTTAATTACACAATTAATTATTATTTAACAGTTTCAACCATTTGTCCACTATGTTGCCTTTTTAACAACCTTTATCTATTTATTGAGCAATTTATCCACCACTTTTAGCTATTTCAAGCATGTATCTATTACTTTTAGCCTTTGAGTTCAACCCTGTATTAATTTGCACTTTTAGTTAACTCATTCAGCCGTTTCTCTTTTAAATTATCTGTAATTCTAATCTGTTTAATCTATTTAAACCATATCAGCAGATAGCAGGAACTACAGCTACAGCAATAAATAGACCTTTTAATCTGTCTTTTTAAAGAAGTTGAGCAACTCTGTAGTCTTTCTACACCGCTCCGCAACTGCAAAAGTACCCCTCGATTGGATACACTGAATTAGATCCAGCAAATCACCACACATTTGTTGATTAATTTCATCACAACACACAAAAATAGCCCACATACTATGCAATTTCAATCAGCTCTCGTGTTCTCGGCCGGTGTTGCAGCACAGACACACAGAGTCAAGTGTGTGCGGCGGTTATTTCCTTGCTTGTCTGCCGGTGTGTTTACACCCTGGGTTTGTGCCAGCAAGGCTCTCTGTGCCTCAGCTGCAAGCACAATGTTTTATAAGGCAAACAGGAAGATCTTCTCTGCGAAGGTAAACATTAGATGTGTCATTATGGAGGATGTTGCATAACGCGCCCAACTGATACTTACCTCTAACCATCAGCGCAGGGAAACAGAGACGCTAATAACGTCTGCAGTTGTTCTGAATGTTACTGTCAATTTGCTACTCATTCTAGCAAAAAGAAGGCAAAATTAGAACATTTGAACCAGCTGATGGGCCTTTGGTAATCATTCTGTCTTCCTTTTCCTGTCTGTTGTTTCTCTTTTTATGTCTTCCTGGGCTGTTTTTCTCCTTCCTCCTTTCCTTCCTTCGCTCCATTTCTCCCCATCAGACCCTCGTCAGTCCCAGTCCTCTCCTCCCTGGTCGTACGAACAGACGTACCCGTCCTACCTGAGTCCCATGGCGTCCCCCTCAGTCCACTCCACCACTCCCCTCTCCTCCAGCCGAGGCACGGGCCTGCCTGCCATCAGTGACGTGCCTAGACGATTGCCAGGTAGAAACCACTGCTCTGCCACTGTGTGAAATCCACCCAGTCACCTTGTCCCATCAGGTCGACCTGAGCGGCTGCAAATAAGCTGCTTGATACATTTTCTAATGCGACAAAAGGGAGGGGAAGAAGAGTCAGAGAGAGAAAGACAGACGTGCACCCCACACACAACAACACTCAAAAACAGAAACATAAGCAAAGGCTGCACAAATAAAAGATATGCTTCTATTTAGCAGAGACTAATACAGGACAGCGTGCTGATATTAGCTCATTCTCAGATGAACGTGACGGCGAGGCATGTTGTCAGAGCCCGGCTGTGCCTCCAGAGAGCGCTTTGGATGGCGTGGATGACAGCGAAAACAAAAATGATTGTTTCCTTTTTTCCTCGCTCCAAGCCTTTGATCCCAGAGGAGTATGGGTAATAACAGGCCCGGGGATAATAACAGGCTCGTGACTGACAAATAAAGTGTCTTTATAGCGATACACCACTCTCACAAGGAATTCTGGGTAATTGCATTAGCCAGCTCTGTTTGCTGTAACGGCAGCATCTGTGTTCCAATTTGTCTCTGTTTTTCCCCCCAATGTGAAAGCTCCTTTAAACTCCCTGCATGCCGCCAGACAAGTTTCTCCCCTGTACACCTGTTTGACTCACTGCCATATGAGGGTTTTTTTTCCTACCCTGCTTTTTTTCCCCCTTCTGTTTTCTTGTGCTAACGTACTACACCCTCCTCTGTGTGTGTATGTGCCCCAAGCGAGGGTGAGTGATTACGCGACGCGGCCGTGTGACTCTGCATTAGAAAGGGTTTAAAATCCAGCCAGCTGCCTTGTCAGCTTTGATTAGCTCGGTCTTTCCCTTCAGCTTTCATCTCTCGCGCGTCAGGCTTTGTTCTCAAAGTGACACGGCGTGCATGTGCGAGCACGTACGCACGCACCAGGCCAGGACCTCGCCCCCCGTCTTTACCCACATGCACACCTCGAGCATTTAATGCCTCCTAAGTGATGTGACTAAGGCTCTCAGATCTCCGGAGATCATGTTGACACCTCGCCAGGCTGCTCTGTAACAGTATCCCACCACAGAACATACCGACAAGTACAAGCAGAAGCTGATATGGATGCCCCAGTGCAAACTCTGCACCATCCCACCCCCTCCACACACACGCACACACACCTTCACACAGTCCGGCTCGTGTGTTGAGAAGCAACAATTGCAAAGAAGCTGCAGCAAAACTTCATCAGTTAAGTGAAACACCTTAATTCGGAAGTGAAGCTCAAGAGTTTGTGAAAACCCTCCAAATATTTAGACAATGTTCCACTCTGGTTTCATTTAAACTAATAAAGTTCGATCTGGCTCATCATCACAGGGCCCCTTTGAGCACTAAAATAGGTCCAAATGTTAAAAGCAGGAGTCAGGAGTTTATTGAACAGCGCCGGTCATGTCTGAGATCACACTGCTCCTCCACAGCGGAGACAATCACCTACTATTTCTATTAGAATCAAACGGCGCTTGTGGAAAGAGGAAGTTTAAAGGCCTTAATTGGCAGCATATGCTATCTGACGCTAGCGACAAACCCGGCTTCGCAATTCCTCCCTGCACATAAACACTGCGTCCTACCCCCGCTCCTCCTCCTCTTCCCCGCCACCCCCTGTCCTCTCGCAGCAGACATGGTGACACGGAAGACGCCTGGTGATTTATGATAAGAGCGCCATGGCTGGACTTAACCACTGAGAGGAGACGGGAGGGAGTGCGAGAGGGGGAGGACCTCCTATTCTCCTTAAACTCTGCGCCCAGCGCGAAGCTCGCCACAGCCAGTTAGTGGTTTTGGGGTATTTTTTAAGGGATGAAGCGAAGAGAGGAACGAAGGGTGAGATGGAGCAGCTCCTTCTCGGCTCGCTCTCTCGCTCGCCTGCGCGCGTGCACACGGACACACACATACACACACACGCTGGAGCCGATGGGAGGCGAGGAGAGGAGCCACATCAGAGCTCAGCCCTGCCTCATTATGGATCTCATGGAAACTGTTTCTGCTCAAAGTGTTTCCACATGTGCAGCTCCTGATTCATCCCAACTGCTTTTTTATGTGCATACAGTATTCACACACATACACCCCCCCCCCCACCCCTTCCTCACACACACACGCACACACGCTCAGTTTGCACACACACATTCACATGCATAAACAGTTATACTGATGCACATGAACATGCGCCAACACACACACACACAGAAACATAAATATGCAGAGGCGTAAACATATTGCATGCGTGGGACTTGACTGATGTGTTTGTTAACTTTATCAAAAACTCAAAGAGCTGAAGTGAAAACCAGCACCGAATGAAGCTGATGAATATAACAATATTTATAGATAAATGCTGCTCCATTACTGTGCCCGCAAACTCCATTAGCCAAAATGTTTTCTAAATTAGTTAATACACATATCTGGCTCGAAATATTTGATCACACACAACTCAGTTTACTACTGTTTCATTTCTCAAGGGACTTATTTGTTCAATTCAATTACTGTGAGAGACAAAGTGCTAAATCGTTCAGGAGTCCAAAGCCACATTTCACATAATCAAAACTGACAAACTGGTAAGAGGAAGTGTAATTATTTAGGCTTGCATCATGAGATCTGCTGTGTTGATGATGTCAGATGATCCTAAAGAAGCTTTTGTGCGTGTGTGTGTGTGTGTGTCTATAGGTTCGTCTGACCTCAGCCCGTTCCCTGGTCAGTTCGATCGTCAGTTCCCAGGCCTCTCCTCCCTCACAGAGAGCCGTTTCTCCAGCCCACGGATGCACTACCCGGCCACCTTCACCTACACTCCGCCCGTCACCTCTGGCATGTCGCTGGGCAGCGCCCACTACCACACCTACCTTCCCCCTCCTTACCCGGGCTCTACCCAGAGCCAGAGCGGACCCTTCCAGACCAGCAGCACACCCTATCTCTACTACGGCGCTTCCTCCGGCTCGTACCAGTTCTCCATGGTTCCCGGCGGGGACCGTTCACCCTCCCGGATGATCCCGCCTTGCACTAGCGCCTCCACGGGCACCTCCCTGGTGAACCCCAACCTGCCCAGCCAGACGGAGGGAGGGGTGGACGGCGACGGGAGCCACAGTAACTCCCCGACCGTTCTCAACCCCGGAGGCCGCATGGATGAAGCAGTGTGGAGGCCATATTGAAGAAAACCAAGTGGGTGGAGATTGGAAGTCAACTGATGTCATGGTTTGAAAGCACAAAACCTTTTTTTTTAATTGAAAAGGGGATTTTTGAGCTCTCATCAGCTATCTCTACCTTTTGCTCTGAAATTAAGGTTGAGATACAAAAAAAAGACACTAGACTTGTACGAACTTGTCTTCCTGGAATGTGTTTTGACCAAGGCACTACAAAGGGAGTCGTTCTCACAGCAATAATGAGAAAGACGATTTTACTTGGCCCCGGTGGATGAGACATTATTCCAGTTTCATTATAATCCACAAGCTAAGGGATGCTTCAACAATATTTGTAAAAGACTGCCTCTTTTGTATAGTGTTTGTATTTCAATAAGGCTTTTTGCAGAGCATGTTTTTGTACTACGACAATATCAAGATGCAAGTTAGGCACTGAGTAGCAAGTGATGAGAGTAACACGTATGTTACCGTAAGTGGTATGGACATTAAATTTGCTTTAAACCAATTAATTTAACTTGTATATTGTGGGTGAAACGTTGATGTAGATTGAGGCGTTTTCTTAGTTTTAACTTATAAAGCCATAAATTATGTATTGTATTTGAAACTTGAGTCAAAGAAGTGTAATCTGAATATTTTTGATGCATCTATATGACTAAGTTAAAATGATTTTTTTTGATAGGTAATTTAAGTGAGTGAGAGCTTTAATTTTTTTTTTTTTTTTTTTGTAGTACCCAAAGATTTAAATGGTTTCGAATATGAAATGTAATTTCCAAAGAGTATTGCGACATGTTTCTTCTGGTGTAACTTTCAGTTTAACTGCTCCACACGTTAAGAGCCCAACATCCTCACTAGGCGTTGACACACATTTGGCTTGGAATAAAACCTTTGGTATTTATTGAGCAATAACTCGTATTGTGCCTCTTGGCAACATACCATGAAAGAGAGCTTCAATGGGGAAAATTATTATCCGTTGGGGAAATTTCTGCTTGATTTCTTTAGTTTGTCTGGTCTGACATGCACACAGATACATATGTATTTTCTTGTCCACATGAACTGACATGTAGCCCAAAGATGATTATGGCGGTGCCACGCCTCGTGGTGCTCTGAGTGCACTCCAGAGCAGAAGGTCAGACTTTAAGGTTCAGTTATTTTATGATACGTGACCTCCTCAGGACTGGAATGGTTCTTGTCCCACAGATTTTGGTAAATCTGCATGTGTTTTTTGTTTTGTTTTTTTTTAAAAAAACATCCAGTCTGACTGAATGCTCTGTCAAGATTATAGGGAAAACATGCCAAGCCTATTATAGCTTTCATATCATGTGCAAAAGATAGCTTTGAAAAAGTGTGTCTTGGTGCGCGACACACACGGGTACTTTTTTTTTTTTGTTGTTGTTGTTGATTTCTTTGCATTTTCTCTTTCAGTCTCTGAGGCTGGAAAGGACATATCACAGTTAAAGACAAAAAAGACTGTGACATTCCTTCTTTTATTTATTTTCCTCTTCTTTGTTTTTTTCTTCTTTCATTGACATGGTTTTCCAAATAGATTTGTATCATCCTCACAAACCAGGGTCACAATCTAAAATCATTCTGTGGTACCAGTATGGGGGGACGAGGGGGGGGGGGGGGGTCTGATATTTTCCAATTTGAAATTACTATGTGAGATTTAATAACAAAAAAGTGTTGGCGTTATAGGAAAAAAAGTTAAAAAAAAAAGCCGAGGTGATTGGATGCAGCTGCTGGCAGCAAACTGGTAACCAAAAAATATGGGAGACTTGTGTATGTTTGTTTCATAAAGCACTTATTTCTTGTTTTATTTCTAGCAGCACTTGCGGCTGGCTGCCAGCAGGGCTCGTGGTTTTGGTCCTCAGTGTAGATATAACGCCACTGGAGTCACACACACACACAGAGTATGCACACACAAAATGGATAACACTTGGCCAAACAAGCCATTTACATTGGAGTCGAATCTGATCTCAGAAGGCACTTGGTATTTGTTTGAAAAAAGCATTTTGCTTGCTTTCATATGATATTCAGTGCATGTAGGTAATATAATAACCCAATTTGAAAAAGCTGAGAAAAACACGGCCCTGTCCAAGGATCAGACTTCAAGCTTTTCATTGAAGGTTTGCACGCAGTGCCTCTTTTCCACTCTCTGCAGAGGATGTTCTGAACTCAGTTAATGGAATTGAACATGTCACACTACATTTTCCCAACTGCTTCAGCCCCAACGAAAAGTCTTTTTGCTGTTACAGTGTAACATAAGAAAGCAAATAAAAACCTTTTAGATTGTTGTGATTTTATAGCTTTTTTCCAATTTACCAGTTTTATTCAGCGTCTCCATAGGAACTATGCACATCTGTTGGAACTTATTTAATCTGCTCCCCTCTTTCCAAACTTTGAACAGGAAATGGTCTTTTAAAAACTGTTTACACATCAATGCAGCACTGACATCCCGATTTGTCCTCATCTGCTTTTGTTTGTGTTGTGTTTAATTTTTTTTTTTTTTTTTTTTTTTTTTTTTTTCAGAAAACAAGAGGTTCATCCTTTTCCTTTGCTTTGGTTAAATGTTGCGTTCAAACTGTCTCAAAAACCTTGTATTATTTAATGATCAACATGTATGATATCCAGGAACCGTACCTTACCCTGCTCTTATGTAAAGTTTACTTGTTATGTCTTTTGTTATGCTTCTTCTCTCATGAACACTTGTCAAGAAATTGAATCTAATGGAGGCTCCTTTAGATTTTGCTGGTACGTTTCATAAAGATCATCTTTTTTTTTTTTTTTTTGAGGGACACACAGACCTGACAACAGTGAGTGAAATTGGCATTGTGATTGTACATTTTGTTTATTTTAAGAATAAAATAGGAATTTTGTAACTTAACTTCCCCTCTTACTCTCCTCTGTCCGCTGAAATTTAATTTTGGTTCATATAAAGAGACAATATATATGTGATGGTCCACTGTATCTTCTGATTATTTATGTCTTCCTGCCATTTAAAACCCCCCCTCCACTCAAAAATCACTGACTCTTCGCTTTTTGTAGCCTAATGAACGATGGATGTGCAGAGTTTGACACCAGAGGGATGTTTTTGTGTTAATCTCTTTGAGGGAGGAAGATTTTCTTGTTTCTTTGTTTTTTCTAAAAACAGTTTGTATGAGCATTGTTCTGTGACATCACAGGTTTGGAAGCCAACCATGGAGCAGTACGCAAATTAGTGTGATGCTGCCACGTGAAGCTTCGTGTGGACAAGTAGGAGACCTGATATAATAATTTAACGTTTTCTTAGCAAGGACCTTTAATTTAAAAAGGTTTATGTATCTGTCAGGAGCTCGTCCACAATGTCTTCTGGTTATCTGGGTTAGATTTCCCCCCGTAACCTCAGTTTCCATCTGAATATAAAGGCCCACCTCTGAGCACGCTCTTAATTCTCCAACAACATCTAGCTGTGTCATCACTTGTTTAATCTTTTCTGAAGCAGTTAACAAGCAGGATCTCCGGGCGTGTTGCTGCGCAGGAAACACATTTAGCGGTGTCATCTCTGGTCTGCCGCTCTGTCTGCACCAACATTGTCTTTGGACCGGGGACTAAAGCGAGCTGGGGCCCCTGCACGCTCAGCCAGACTACTACTGCCACTGCCACTGCCATGGCTTCATTTCAAAGGTACACTGGGAAACCAGAGAGATGGAGACAGGAACACAGACAGGGAGAAGCAGGGAAGCTGTTTTACATTATTCCAAGACATAATAGAGCCAATCTAAGTGTGCGCACACACACGTACACATGCTGAAACAGAGAGAGGAGAGGGCGCGCTGCACCATCCCATGTGTTTTTTTAAGGTTCAGATTGGGAACATTCTCGGGATTTCCCTGAATATAGATTGCATGGAAAAAGCTCCCGCTGGTTTCAGGTTCACATTCGCAGCATTCTCAGCCATGTCTAGCAATTATAATAATGAACTCCGGAGGAGCAACGGGACCCAGACACCCAGGGAAAATTAGCATAATGTCCTCCATGCACAGGGGAGACAGCAGCACAGAGGCAGACTCATTTAACACAGATTGGTAGAGTTTTTGTCTCTGTTAAATACGGTGGTTGAACACGGTGCCAGCAGTGATGTCCACTTGATTTTTATTACAGGTTGGAAGGCGTCTCGCAAGAGAGGCAACACAAGAAGAAGAAGAAGAAGAAGCACTCTCCTCTGCATGCAATCAACAGAGAGGAACACAAACAGGATTTTATGAGGAGACAAAACCACTCACGCACACACAAACACACAGCTGACAGCCCAGTGCAATTGTTTACTTGACCTCTACAAACGTTTGAGAGGAGCAGCTCAGGCGGGAAGTGATCCTCAAGGGTCCCATACCACTTACAGAGCTGTATATCTCCTCCGCCTATGTTTCCGTCTCCACTAACAGAGCGGAGGATTGTGTGTGTGTGTGTGTGTGTGTGTGTGTGTGTGTGTGTGTGTGTGTGTGTGTGTGTAACTTCTCCGCCCTCAAACAGGAATCTATGCGTCTTGATTTCTCATTTAGTCCAGAGATAAACTCAGGGCAGGGGACTCTCCAGTGTGCGCCTTGACTATGAAGCGCTGACCTCCCTGAGCCTCCCTGAGCCTCCCTGAACTTTTCGAATCTGATGTCATCTGAGTTTGACAAATGGCGACGGGCCACCCTACTGTCTCAGAGGAAGACCATCTTCGAGCTTCAACCCGTGCCCACCGTAAATAACGCAAGACTGATCATAATTTGATCTGATTGTAATTGAGCACCCCCCCCCAATCCCTCCCCTCTTGGGCCAGGAGAATTTCAAACTGAGTCAACAATAACTGTGTACTTTGGCGCACTCTAGTGGCTTTTTTATATAACCGTAGGGACCGGGTTGAGGGGCCCACCCAAATGGTGTTCCATACGGCCAAGGGCAGACTGGATGTAGCCAAACTAGCTCTTATTGTGTTAGTGGTACTCCTAGTAAAGTTCCAGCACCCCACATTTTGTCTCTGTGGATTTCACCCTGTACAAGATCCTTTGCTTCATAAGTGAATGTCAGATATGAAAAGTACCTCACCCTCACAGAGAGGAGGGGTTGTAAACGGCGACTCGTCTTTTGACCTGTAATAAAAGAAATGATCAATTGGCGGGCGAGCTGCATCCGGGCAGCAGCCCAGAACCTCACAGACATGGTAAGTTGTAAGTCGGCCCGACATCCAGCACCAGAATCCATTCATCACTAGATTAAAGCATGCCTGTGTCTTTAGCCCGCTTTTGGAAACATTTGATTCCATGAAACCATTTGCTGCAAAGTGAAACGCAACTTAGAGAAAAGTGCACTTATGAAAAGTAAAATGCCTACATTTAATGAGTTCTGCCAGTTCAGATTATGCAATCTGATACTGGCCACACCGCCTGAGAAGAAAAAAAAAAAAAAAAAAAAAAAGGAATTACTGTGAAAATGCGAGTGTCAGGACCATGGACAGCGACCAAACACACAAACAAAAGGCCTCTTTGTCCAAGGCCTCCGCTTCATGTCAGTGTTTCAAATTATACACCATCTCAACTGTCAAAAAATGGCAAACTGTTGCAGCACGACTGAGTGTACAGAACATAAGACAGGGTAAACCGTCGCTTGGTGCCAAATATTCATGCAAAACAGGCCTTTTTCCATAGGTTTCAGCCAGGCAATAAAATTTCAAAAATTTGGGCAGGGGCCCCATCTATGTCTGAAACCAAGCATGAAGGAGCGCTATGTGTTCTTCCTGTCAGATGAAGGGCTGTTAAAACTTTATCAGGCGAGTGTTAATTGAGAACTAATGGACTGGTAATTCAGAACAGTCGCAGAGATCCAGTTCACTGCTGAATGACATACAACCCTGGTGACATTTGGATCATGTTGGGGCTTTTTGGAAAATCCGCCACACGACCGTAGCCATTGTGGGGATGCCAGGCGAAACGGGGGATGAAGGATGCCCGCCATGGTGTCTGGTTCTGCTTTAGACATTCATCCTTTCAGTCTCCAAGGATCATAACTCGTGTTAGAGGCAGGTTTTATGGTTTATGACTGGAAAATAAAATGCTGCGTGTTTCCTGCAGCCGAAGCGATGATTTACAACTATGAATGATAAAGTGAGCGCCCGGCTGACAGTGCGGATGTGTGAGGGCTGCTGAGGATCCAGACATGTCCGACATGTGGATGTGAGTGTGGTCGTATAGCAAGTGTGGTCACCGCAGCGTGGTTATATACATTGGAACACAGCACGGAGGGAAAAGTTCTGGCTCACTAGTCGGTATCAATACCTGACATCATCATCTCACATAATTAGCACAGTGTCCACATCCTTCTCCAGTGACCATGGATTATTTCATGTGGTCCACAACTGGAACAGAAACCCTAACCAGTAAATCTAACCAAGAGCATAAATACCTCAGGGCTCTGCTGTCTGCAGACATGGTTACTCATTTCGACTACTCCTCTCCAAAAAGCCAATCAGATATGTTTATTGTTATCTTCTGCCTAAACCTTGGGCCTGATTATTTAAATACACAGAAAAAACGTCTTGATCACCTGGCTCCGAGCTCAAACGGTCCACACTTCAGGCCAGGACGGGCCTGTCCCAGCCTCCACAAGGCTCCACCACTGATCTAAGACAGGGGCCGGTGTGTGCCAAGAACTCCCTCTGGTGAGGTCGTCAAGTCTTACGCCGAAACCGCAGGCGCGCGCCAGGCAGATCAATAATCCCCATCAAGCTTCACCACAAGTCACTCAAACCTCCAAGGGCAGGCGAGCAGAGGAGGGCTGGGGGACCTGCTGAGAATTTGATACTCTCTGAGATGCTCCCTGTCTCCGAGTGGAAGAGATGAGGACTCGTCTTCCGCAGCTCCGTCTCCTCTTTTAAACACGAGCTCCTGTTATGACATGGTTCCCGTCGATGGCGTCCGCTCTCTGATTAGACGCTTCCTTCCCAGGCCTGTAGGACCGCAGCTGTCACCGTCTCACTGAGTTGACGCTGATGTCACATGTCAATCATTTGCTCAGCGTTGGGGATGACAGCAGTTGGTGGCTGGACATGGTAAGTAGCAGTGGCAGAAGTAAGTGGCAGTGCATCAACAATATTTTCAAATCACAAAGCCAGAAGAAACCCACAAGGCTATTCGATGAAATGTACCACTGTTCTGAACATATTTCCAGAGTAGTCAAAAAACATTTTAATTTTGGTTAATGTAGTACAAACTTTAGCAAGGATATAATGTCATTTACTACCATGTTTGTTTGGGTTCTTGAAAACACGGAACAGAACCCTTTTCTGCTGCCATGGCAGCCAGAGGACATGGATAATACAGGGTTTCTGCTAAAATAATAGCGGGACAGTATGAGGTAAAAGCAAACTTCACCTCATGCTGAAACATATAGCATGTGTCTGTCTCCTGGGTACAATATCTATGGTAAGCAGCAGCTAAAGGAGCATTGAGGTCTATATGGCAGTATTTCTTAAACTATGGGCCTGAGCCTTAATTGGATCACAGGTCTGTTTCTGGTAGGTCCTCACACGTCAAACGCACCAGTTTGTTTTAATCAGCTCAGGTCTCAAAGCAAGGCTCAATTTAGACAATTTATGCCTGAGCTGAAAAGGTTTACTAACCCTTGGCTATAAAAGTACGCTGTGTGTGAGTCCCTGTCAGCCTATATGGACTCCCTGTGCTATGGTGGCCAAGCCAAGGCCAGCGACTGGTAGATCCACTGGGAGTGTAATAACAGATTAATGTGGCGTGCCAGGCCCCATGACCAGACGTGTTTGACGTTAATGCTCCACTGTATATTATCCAGCTTGCAGAAATGTTGGATGTGAGCGATGGGATCCAAGGACAGGGATGTTTAGGTACTAATTACCAAACAGCAAGGCACAAGTCTCGCTCCATATTTCCTTACTCCTGTGGAAACACTAGGCAGGCTCCATTTATTTTCTTTGACTGTTGTTTCTGGCAAGGCCGCGTCTCAGTAAACACCACTCGCCCACCATTGTAAATCCGACAGGCGCAGATCTTTCAAGTTACAGTCCTTTGAGGAAAAATGGAGACAGATCGGATGGCGGCGCTCGGGTTTTCCGTCTTAATGAGAGAGTGGAGAAGAGGGATGGCGTTTGATCCCTGGCATGGAAGCCTCTATTTAAGCCTGTCAACGGTCATCACTCTCTCTCTCTCTCTCTCTCTTTCTCTTTCTCTCTGTTAGAGATGGAGAAACAGACCTGCACCACTGGATTTGATCAACTCAGTCAGGCACACTTAACCCTTTTCAGGACCAGGAACCAGCCTCCACAGCGCCATTTAGCTATCACTGATACTCACCGCTCAGCCCTCCCCTTCATGACAGCCTCCCCGAGTATCATTGTTGATTGATCACCTTGCTAGAAAAGGAAAGAAAGGGCAGAAGCAGATCTGTGAAAATATTATTTTATTTGTAGAGCTTCGCAATGAGCATGGCTCTCAGTCATCATGCTCCAATTTCATATCATATTTTTGTCCAAACCACACAAGAGCCTTATGGTTCTTCAAGGAAGTCTCCCTATAGTTGCAGCCTGACAGCAAGCCAAAGACGATAAGCCCCAAGACAAATTTCCATCCTCCTCTGCGCGGACAATGAAACTTTTGAACTTGAACTTTAGGCTGCGGATGTTGACAGACTCCTCAGAGCGGAGGAAATGTCTCTTTGATGACGGGCTGGAGGGCAGGGCTCCTGACCATTGTGGACCTGGCCTGGAAGACGCTTTTCATCACAGCACTAATGGCTCTACCTAATCAGGCCTGATTGGGGCTGCTAAATAAATACTCTCTCCATTCATAATATCATGTGTAACCTAAGACAAAATCAATACCTAGACCGAACACTAATAGCTAGAGGCAGAACAAATGTCTCAGCTCTGGCTGCAATAGAGAATGAGTCCATCAGTTGCATTGGCGTGGGTTCTTGATACTTCCAAATAAAGGCACATGAGGGTTTTTCATATCTTATAAAGCGGCTCTGTATCAGGTTTTAAATATGACAATTTAAACCAGATTCATGCATGCAGACAGCCCAGAAACAAGCTTTGATCTAAGCCATTAATTCCCTCCTCAGCTACATTTTGTCGAGGGCATAAACTTATCTTTTGAAATCAAATCTTTCTTAAAATCAATCTCTCAGAAGCAGGAGTGAATTTGAAGAGTTGTGTAAGCTCAAGGAAAAAAAAACAAAACAACTACAGCAACGCCTGCGGTCATGGACGAGAGTAAGAGTAACAGAGTAAATCTGCAGATCACATGAGTCACATTCAGCAAACAATTAGCGTCAGTCATCAATCATAGATGAATCAAGCTGTCTCCCCCAGGAGCCAGAGCTTGATAATAAACACTGGAGTCAGACTAGACTTCTGTGGGCATGGGAATAAATAAAGCGAACGACCCTGACATCAGCAGCTAGTAAAATGTTTGGCCGCGTGGACTGCTGGGGTGCGTATGAAAGAGCGCTTTGTGTTATGAGAAATAAATACAGACAGACACAATCGCGTTTGAGTCAAAGTGTTTTGTCAGAAGTTTCACAGCAGCAAAATTTGAATCTGGCTTGAAAACCTGTAAATGAAGTTAAACGCGCTCGATTTATCGCCTGCTCCGCTTCTGTTTCTGTAATTGCAGCATAACGTAGCTACACCAGGTACTGAATCGCTGAAATCCATCACATGTGGAGCTGCAAAGCAGTATGAGCCACCCTAATACACACACACACACACACACACACACACACACACACACATCTGCAACATCTGATCTTTTTACTACGACAGACTAAAAATGTCAGGCTCCTGAGTGTGCCACTGAAGAACGACAGTCACTTGTATGTTTGAAAGTGATTTTTTTTCCTGTTTGGTTGCTGGTTTATTTTGTTTGAGCTCGGGTCAGTTGGCGAGTTACTTGGCCAGTCTCCTAGCCACGTCTTTGTAGGCCATCTCGATCTCAGAGTCAGCGGCGCAGGTGTTGGTGAATTCGTCATGCGTGTAGGCGTTCTTCAGGTACCGCCACACGCCCGTCATGTCTGAGGGGATGTCGTAGTTGCGGTACTTCTTAGCAACAACCTAGGAGAGAGGGCAAGGCTGTGACTTGAACTGAAGGCAAATGAGATTTATCGTCTCAGACGTTTCAAAACCGCCCTTGGGGCAGTCACATAACCATCATCAGTTCGTATCATTCATCCCAGGAGGTGTTGCAATTTACATTTTCGTCCCATTCTGTCTCTCAATCTGCCTCATTTACAACCTTTACGGCCAATACTTGTAAGAATAAATGAGTTTCAACAATCCCCAAGGTGTTCTCCATGCAAGTAAGCACTAGCACAGACGTGGTGAATATATTCCAGAAAAAAGTGAAAAAAATGCGCCAAGAACGACACAAATGCTGGGAGCTGACATGCTTCACTCAAAAATAAGTTTGATATTTAAGAAAATTAGACTCTAACACCGCTCGCTGCTCTGTGAGGCTGCTCATGCTAACGTCAGCATGCTAACATGCGCGCAGTAACGATGCAAACAATTCTCTGGCGCTAGTTTGCAAGAAGCCACAATGGAGGCAGATAGGAATTTTATCAGTTTATCGTTTTTGGTTATTCACCCGCAGGTGCCGCTAGAGAAACAGTCAGGGGACCGAAGTCAGTCTGTAGATAATTTCATGGTAATCCAATAGTCCAATGGGTGTTTTACTGTGTGAGCAGAGCTGCAGCGCAAGCTACTAGCCTGGCTAAACTCAAGCAGCTGCAGAAGGTTTTGTGCTTCACAGCGAAAGCAGATGTGCAAAGACTTGCAAACTGTTGCCAGCTGTATTATGTACTATTAAATCTATTGTCAGTGGACTCTTCTGAGTATTTCAGTCAATGGCTTTTTTCCCTGTACGGCTAAAATAAGAAACTATTTCAGTTAAATTCAGGGAGACTGATCCAAAAGGTTTTTCTTACTGAATGTATTTATTCTTTTTTATTTATGCTGGAAACATTTTAAACCAACACCATATTTTTTGTATTACATGCAAGTCTGTAGTATTTGCATAATGGAATTTAATTTCAAATAGCCTCAAAACATGAGTACTTGATGTCCAAGATAATATCAATCATACTTTTACTCACTGGTTTTTATTAAACCAGTTAACATGAATGACTATTTCCCCCATGTACTCTCCCTCTTTACCTTGACTATGTGCAGTTTAGGCAGCAGGTTGCAGTCTGCAAGGGTGAGCTCGTTCCCATCGAGAAAGCATCGGTTGGAGCCCTTCTCCTCCTCCATGCTGTCTGCATCGATCTCATCTGGCAGGGGGCTGTTCAGGTAGTCATCTAGCTTCTTCAGGGCTTTGGTCAAGCCTTTCTCTAGAACTGAGTCACACACAGAAACACACATAGATATGGATATCATTATGTCAAAAGTTAACTCTAACCCTCACTAGGTGGCAGCAGAGCAAGATATAGGACTCAGAGTGAGCCTCAAATAGCGGACTCTGCTACGACCTAGTGGAGGAATATTATAATGGCTGTCATAAACCTTCAGCTTGTTCTGTTGTGTGTATGTGTGCTCTGTGTGTGTGCGTCTGTTAAATGGCACAAAACGAGCAGCCCACCGGCGTTGGCCTCTGGTTTGGTGTTCTTGATGTAGGCTGAGAACTTGGCGAAGATGTCATTCCCAGCTGTGTTCGACTCTCTCTGCTTGGCGGCCAGTTTGGGATACCTGAGCAGACGGAGAGGTGGAGAGGTGGGGAGGTGGGGGGGGGGCCAAAGGAGACACAGTCAGACCAAACCATCTGGATAGAATTAACACCTGGACTGGAGCTCCGCTCAGACTGAAAACATGTTACACAGTCACACCGAGTTGGCCGCCCGCCTCTTAAGCTCCCTCACACTAAGGTCCATTTATAATGTAAAAAACTTTGCAGGCAATAAAAGAAAGATTTACTTAATCTGACGTTTTTCCCTGCAACTGTTCACACACTGGCTCTGCTTTTTTATTTTGGGGGGGTGAATAACAATAACAAAAAACAATAAACTTGTCTTAGTTACACCGTGGTTGTAGAGAATGAAGCACATATAGTTAAGGTTTTTGCTTTCTCCTATGGAACGTGCCCAAGACACACATATATACTCATTTACAAAGGATTTACAACAGCCATAAACAAAAAACAGTTATATCAGTTAACATCAGTCAGAACAGCGCACACTCACTTTTATTGGACTGAAATGTTTCCTGCCCTTTCAACAGTCAAATAAATCCAGCCAAAAACAGCGTGTGTGTGTGTGTGTGTGTGTGTGTGTGTGTGTGTGTGTGTGTGTGTGTGTGTGTGTGTAGTGGAGAGTGATTGAATCTGATACTGTAAATATGGGTTGTAAAACCTTCCAGTTGAATTACTTTGGAGGAGAGAGCGTTTCCTCCAGGAACTCCTCGATCTTGTTGATATCGGTCTTGACCTCTCCGTTGAAGGTCAGGAAAGGTGGGTGTGTCCCCGGAGCCAGGTTGTGCAGGTCTGCTGGCTTTCTGTGGAGGACAAAGGAAAACGCAGCACGTCATGAGGAACCCAGGAAGTGCACCAGGGGTTGTTTTTTTTTTTATTCTGGAATCTTGCCTTCATGTATCCTAACCTTTTGAGGTCGACAGTGGTGACGTTGAATACGACCCCTTTAAGCCAGAGGATCATGAAGAGACGCTGAGAGAAGGGACAGTTGCCGATGCTCTCTCCATCGTTGCCCGCCTGCAAGACACCAGAAAGCGAGACAAAACACACGAAAGACACAGATACAGTGGAGTGGACTATTAATTATCACAGAGTTGAGGCAACACATTTCTGACACCATTGAAGCTGCTAGACGATTAATCCAGTCAATCAATGTATAATTTATCAGTGACTTGTTCAAGTCAGCTTTTTGGGACTAAGTAATGGTTAAAGTGTCTAAAATTAAAGAATTCACTAGTTGTCTTGCGTTATAGTCATTTTGCATTTCTGATTGTTGGTTGGACAAAACGGGACATTAATGAGCACCGTTCGCTGCTTCCTGATGGTCGATTCATCAAACCATCAATCGAGAAAATAGTCGTCAAATTCAACATCAAATGAAAACAATCGTTGGCTGCAGCTGAACCAGAGGCATTTGAAGCAGAGATGCAAGACTGACATTTTAAGTCTGTTTTGAGTCTTTTGTTAAACAAGCTACTTCTTTTAATGTCCTGATCTTGCAACACTGTGTAGAATGAGTCTGTCGGATGCTTATTGTGAAGTGAGAGGTCAGTGCCTGTACACTGTGCTCCTGCTCTGCACCCAAGCACCAGGAAGAGGTTAAATGTCTCATGAGGAGGAAGTCCCCACTACTTCCTGCACCACCTTTCCGCTGTTGGGTAAATGCTCGGTCACAAAGTTGCCTCTCTGAGGACCTGGCAACCTTGCTACCAAAAGTTAAATACATATTGGCTTAATCTGACTGCTATCTCTGTAACTTTTATTTGACTGGTGAGGTTGTTCGAGGAAACGTCATGGGTTGTATGAAGGTAAATACCACGCAAAACTCAAACAAATACATCACCCTGAAATCCCTTTTACAAGTTTATGATAAGAGTAGCGTTAGAGCAAAAGTACACTTTGGGACCATAATGTGAAAACCAAAAATTATTTTTTAAAGCAACTGTGGATAAAACATAGCGGTAACCAAATTTAGAAAGGACTTTGTACATTTTTCTCCCAGCACCGACTCACATAATCACTTCCTCTCCATCATATACTTGCTGTGAGATAATGTGTCGGCATGTATAGATACACGGCCAAGCATCAGCAGTGACACCTGAGCCGCTAGCCCCAGCTGAATTATACATTGTGATTCAATCACCTGGTTCACTGGCCAACAGGGCACAGGGTTGTGGGCCTGCAGACACAGAGAGGCCAACAGCCCACAACAAAATAAGTGCACTGACCTCGAGGTCAGCAGGGTGAGCAGAGATTTGACGGTGCAGATAGTTTCTTTCATTATTAGATCAGGATTTGGAAATTATCCTTAAATTATTCAAGAAAGCACTGGATAGCTTTACTTCTGTGCAGTTTTCACTATCCTTGAGATGGATGTTCTCAGAAATAACATTCAGAGATTTACTTGGATGCAGCACCAACAATCAGTTGACAAATAAAAGGCCCCACACTGAAGTGGAAAACATTTTGCCATTCGGTACGTGTGCCCGACAGCACGCAGCTGCTCCGAGCAAAGGCCAGAAAACAGAGCTGTCAGTCTAAAAGTAGCTGAGCCAACTGTATGTGCGCCAGCCATTGATGCTCAGTGCTGTCATGCTGCCTGAGCGCATGTGATGCTTCTGTCCGTGCATTGTTGTGGCAAGGCTCGGCGGCACAGCAGTAACACAATACACAGCCGCTGATAATAGCCAATCAACATCTAGAACATGGAGGACAAAAGCTGTCACACACAACTGGGCCTGTGGGCACAAGGAGCGTGAGTGCATGGAGCTGCCGAGTGATGAGTCCACTGGAGGCAATGCTACCTCACGTGCATGTATCCTCTTATATGGTTTTTAAGTGTTCTTAATTTATCTAACCAGACATTTCAATGGGAATTAATGACAAAGTATCAAGTCCTTGATTTTCTAAATTCGTCTAGAATTAATTTATCCTGCAATTGCAAAATGCCTGAGCTTTATGACAGCATGTCATGTTTCTATGCAGATGAGCACTTAAAACTAATTTAGTATTTTATTTTCATAAAATGGTCAAATGGTCCAATTTTTCTGCAGCAGCCCCAAAATGTTAAATCCCATAATAGAACCATTCACATTGTTTCTTTTATTGTAGCACTAGTGCCTTGGTGAACCCTTCAGATGTTCCTTCACCCTGTGTCTGTTAAGCCATTGAAGACATTGTGATTGTCACATCAGCTAGAAATGTATTTTTCCTCTGATCTTGATTAATAAAATCGCTGCATCACGGGAGGACTTGTTACTCATACAGGAGTTTATGTCCAAATCCTGAGAGTGATCACTGGGTTCCTGGTGTGAACATGCTGCTACATGATCACCAATAAACTATTGATTTGCTGTCTTAAGAGGAGATTAAATAAAAAAGATTCTGTAACCCAACAGACTGTGCAGCGAAAGTCTAAATTTTGTGCAGGGCTGAGGGATTTAAAGGAGGCACAGCTATGTAGGATACTTCTGTCCATGTAGGTCACATCTCAGATGGCAGCATGAGGAAAAAGCTAATATCAGGAGAGCAGCTACTGTGGACACCAGGAAAATATAAGGTTTGTGTGTCAGACTGGATCCACTCTGAACAGACCTCACATAGAGCCGAAAGTAAGCATGGTGGACATTTATTGAAAGAGTTGCGGCCCAGAATCACAAACTAAATTTAAGACACAACACAAATGACCAGGCTACAGTATTTTTGCTTTCTAGAAATAAGAGTTCCCTGGACTTAAACACAAAATGCGTGTTGCAAGCCGAGCCAGTGTTAGTGAACTTTTGGTTACCTAGCTGACCGGTATCCTAGGAGGTGGATTGGCTGAAAAAGCAGCCTCTACACAGCGGCTAATTGGGTCAGTGCATCCAAGCAGCGGAGGAGCTTTTCCACCTGCCTCAGGTACTAAACTCATCTGCCTCTCTAACATTTCCCACAGGGCCTCGAGCACAGGTAGAACAAAACAACAAACACCGCTGCATCGACTGAGAGCGTCACTTCCAAACTTTCATCATTTCTGCTCTATTTCGGGTGATAATCTAATGGAGCATCTATTGATCAGCTCACATAAACACGGCCATTGTGGGTGAAGAGTGTGGCTGATTTAATGCATTGTGAGTGAGGAGAATGAGCCCACCATGCACTCAGAATCAGACCTAAAATTGGCATCTTTGTCCTCCCATTAAATACGAGGCTGCTTTTGATGAGTCCGATGGGTTGGTGGGCCCTGATGCGAGCCTTTCCACCATCAACAGGCAGCTTCAGTATCACTGTCACAACAATCCCGGGTCAACGCAGAGAGCAGTGTGCCACTGCTGCTGTAACTCTACCTCTACTATTGAGTTACACACGAGCTTTCCACAGACACACAGTGGTGCTACTCTGCTCGTGAATTGTCTCTATCATCCATCAAAGCTTAATGTCGTAAAATACTGTTGCTGTAGTTCTGCCTCAGGCTTACCTTGACAAAAAGTTCAATATCAGGGTCTCTGTCTTGACCGTTAGTGGACATGATGCCCGGTTCTGGCTGTCACCCTTAATTCTTTAGCTGTTTTTTAATCTAAGGTCCTTTGCTTGTCCTTGGGGGTCTACATTCTCCAGAGAACGATGAAAATAAATAAATATCTCCTCTGAGATTTTCCTCTCTCTGCTGACAGTGATCCCTCACACCATAAGAGGCTGTTTTGGTGTTTTCCAGTCCCTAATTCAAAGATGTCCACCACTCTCTGGTGCTGGAAAGGCGTAAAGTCGTCTCCTCGGTTTGTGTCCTGCAGGTCAGGCTGAGAGTCGGTCCAGGTGGCAGGTGGAGCCCTGCGTTCTGATTTGGACGCAGATGGAGAGCAGAGCTCGCTCTCACTGACACTAAGTGGAAAACAGGTGTCAGTCTATACCAGGGGGTGGAGCCCCATCCCTCCCTTCCCACCACTGCAACCAAACTCCCCGCTAACACACACACATCACTACCATTACCACCTCTCTTATCTGTCTCATGTCTCCTAATGTGATTATCTCCCCTTCTTATTTCTTGTATCTTCTGTTGATCAGGCTAAATAGATTTTTACAGGCATATCACATATTGTTAAAAATATCTCCCATGTTAGAATGATAACATGGAATGATATCTGGGGATTACTCGAGAGCAGATATCATCCCACATCCAAAAACACGGGAGGATATTTATGTCAGTTTTCTAATGCATGAGCAGCAGAATTCATATTTAATGTGTATTCATGTGTTTTTGACTCGCAGGTTGTATTTGATCACCAGCTGAGGACCTGGACGAGATTCCTCGGTGAATTATTCATGCTTGGCTTCGGTTTTAAGGCAGGAATTGGCATTCTTTTGCGGAAAAGGGCCTATGTAGGGCAAGAAAAAATAAAAGCAGGTCTGGCTGCAAAATTCTATTTCAGCACACACTGAAGAGTGGCACTCACTGTTGGCTTCATCCGAGTTTTGACAGATATGCCCAAGAAAAAGAAAGATCTCTCATCGTCCCTGCATCCGAAAGTCAGAAGAAAGCAGAAATAGATAGAACAAGAGAGGGAGAGAGAGAGAGAGAGAGAGAGAGAGAGACGGGGGGGGGGGCAAGCAAATTTTTAAAAACCGTTTCTATTTATAGGGCAGCCCCCTCTCCTGGCTGACATACCAACATGCAGCACAAACCAATTACTGGGCCACTGTGGAAGCAGTTCATTATCAGAGAAACCTTTTTTAGCAGTTTCTAAATATGTTATTTTAGGGTTTTGAGACTTTATTTGCACAGGACCTAATCGAACTTTCAATGTAAGTCTCACATGATGAAAATAATACATGACAATGAGCTGAAGTCTTAGAGCTCATTCAGTGACAGAACCAAATTTGGCTTTGGTGAATCAAAAACCTTGTGCAAGATGGGTGCTGCAAAAGTTGAACAAAGAAGACACTTCATGTATCAGATTTTCTTGAATATTAAAGCAATGAATTATTTCAGCATTTTTTGGAACGGGTGTCAATTAGCTTAGCTTAGCATGAAGACTGGAAACAGTGGGGAAAACACCTAGCCTGGCTTTGTCCAAAGGCCAATAGATAGTCTTGCACATAAACCCCCATCAAACTACATATCTGCTCCATATTTCTAACATGTAAGTACTTAATTAGGAAACAGCAAAATGTAACAAAATGACAGATTACACTGAGTTTGGTTAAACTTTTTGAATTTTGTGACAGAAACTGTTGATTTCATGCTTTCTGTCTGCTGATTAGGTCGTGGTTTTGAGTTTTAGCTTAGTCTTTTCCCTGTTTCAGCCTGTCATTTGCTGTTTAATTGTGATGAGCTGACTCCTTGTCTTGGTCCAGTTCACTTTTCCAGCTGACTGATCATCAGCGTCACCTGTGTCTCATTTAGCCCTCACCCCCTGGAGTACAATTGTGTGTCCTCCTTTTGTTTTTGGTCAGTTCATATTTGTATCCCGGCCAATTCCCCAAAGTGTTTCCTTGTGTTTGTTTGTGCGTTTAGGATTTTATGATTTCCTTGGACTTTTGACTCAGCCTGCACCTTTACAAATTTGTTTGCCTATGGACTGCCTTTTCTGGTTTTGTCCCTGCCTGCACTACCTGTAAGCCTTCATGTTTGTGTTTATTAAAATCAGTGAATGCAACAACTCTGCCTCGGCCTCTACAGTCCATGTTTAAGTCCAACCCTTTGTGTGTACAATTGTGACAAATTCTAAGCCTCTGTCACGTAAAATCAATCAACACTGAAGTAATGAATCAACAAATTTTGGAATAGATCATTTAGTTAGTTTGGTTTGTTAGAGTTAGATACTAGCTCATATCTGGGATCCAGTGGCCTGCTGACTTAACTTAGCTTATAAGTTGTCCAACAGATTGTTGTTAATACTCTTGGGTTTTAGCATGAATTAAACAGTTAGCTAAGCTAACTGAAAGCTTCACATCTAGCTCTTGGCAAACAGCGGATAAGCTCATCCCCCCCAGGATGTACAACCACTCCTTTAAGGACTTGATGATCATGGAGATGGCCCTGGTGTCCTCTTGAGACAAAGGAAAGCTCAAATCACTGACTTGTCAGGCTAATCATTCACCCAAACATCAAACAGTAACAGATGTTTTCTATCTTTCTGGAGCCAAGGGGCAGAGGAGAACTGTGTCCACACTTTCCATTGTTTTAATTATGAATCATGACATGAACCATCAATGACTATGGATCCTATGAATATGGTTAAATGGCAATCCATACTTTGACTGTGACTCCTTAAGCATCTTGTACAGTTAGTGATACCAATATGTGATTGTTCCCTGAGAAATTGCTTTGCAGTCATAGTAGTGACAGTGGGCCTCCTTATCTCAGCGAGGGTGGAGCCACGCAGGCATGGATGGATGATCGGCTTACTCTCCTTCCTACTTTTATAGCCCAGCTTGGTTTGGTTTATGGCGATAGTTGAAGATTAAATAGTTGGGAAATCCAGCCACGGGACAGAGAGGATAGATAGATAGAGGGTGTGATCATATGCAGAGAAGAGAGCAAGCATGCTGCCACTTGCACGCTGTACTATGGTCCATGTTTATCATAATTTTAATATGATAACATCAAGATAACGTATCTTTAGGTGTGAAATGCTCTTTTGTCCTTTTGCACTGTCAATGTGTCAACGTGCTGAAGGATTCCAGTGCTTCTGTCAACTGAGGCCAAATCTGACATCCCACCGATGTTGTTTCAAATGGAGAAAATCAACTCCAAGGACAAATGTATCCAAAATTATAGGAATAAGATTTCTGTATGACTTGATAAAAGACATACAATCCTATTTTTACAGATCATTTTCCCTTGGTGAAAGTCCTAACAATGGACATCCAGTGGGTTGTTTTTTAGGACAATGGTACGTTCTCAGAAACAAATCATTGTTGGATTTGGCAAAGCTAAATGCTGATCCTCGTTCTGGAGTTAACCCCACTCCCTGTCACAACTAACTGGAGGGCGTTTGGAAAATTTCAATAAATCATAATGCGAGACAGATTGTAGCAATTACTTTTGTTTGTTTCCAGCTCATCTGTGTTGATTGCGTTCACCCACTTCAATCCAACTGGGCCTTTGCTGCCGCAGTGCAAACATATGACAGTTTAAGGATTGAGCGCACTGTCGTTTACTGTCCTTACATTACAAACTCAAACAGAGCTCATTCACTCCAGCACACTGCCTCTCAATCTCTGTTGCCCAATCAGCAAAGTGACCCCTGCATGTGCTGATAGTACACCTCGCAGTCCAACTCTCTATCACAGTCGAAGCATAAACACACAGTTGGATTTGCTCAGGCATAGAGTTCACCCCTGGTTTCTATGGCTGTGCAGTAAACAAGTTAATAATTAAATCAGGCTGCCTCTGGATTTGAGTCGCTGAAAGAGATCCTTGCTTTGAATCACGGACTTCAAAGAGTTATTTAACTTTAATAACCTGTGAACTTAGTCAGGTTTCAACAATAAACCGTGTGTTTATTCTGGATAATATTTCTATTTCCAAGTGATCACACAGTAGTTGTCTTACACCGCTTGAATGGTTTTGCTCTCTATTATTTTGTGTAACATTTTATTTTTGTTTTCTTACACCCAATAGGATCTACAAAAGGAATCCACAAAGTCAAATTGAATGAATTCACATTTGACCCCTGATGGGGAGACACCCTGCGTATCACTCATGGCTGATTAGTTTATAGGAGTATTATTGTATCATTACATCAGAGGCTAATGTTGTGATTAGTCATGTTTTTGGCCCAACAATGTCAACATCCATAAAAACAGATTGACTGTCACACGCACTACTCTTTGACATGACGTATATAAAGGCCGGATACTGAAATACTGCTGGTGAAATCAACGCTCGGGCACCACAGCACAGAACATACCAGTCAGTTGAATCTTATTTAAGAGGAATTAAAGTCTCTACTCTGCAGTGTTGGTTTTCTATCATGTGTAACCAAAGAAAAAAGAAAAGATCTCAGCAAATTGAGGGATACACTCAACATGGCCTCAAGGAGCCTTCAAGCAAATCGGATAAAGTGCTGAGTTCATCTCTAAAGAAAGTGGAAACTTTATTGCTGCCGCACATTTATGCAAAAGCGAAGTGATGTCTGACCCGGGTCAAGCCTGCAGAGGCCTGCCTGGTCTTCTGCTGACCTGTAGTTTATGTATGTCTTACCTTGACGAACAGAGAGATGTCAGGCTGACCGGGATCAGCCGGAGCGGCGCTGCTCTCATCCAGGGTCACGTTCTCCAGAGTTGTCAGGGTGTATTCGGCTGACTCCTCCGGCTTGCTGTCGGTGCCAGGGTGGGCGTGAGCCATGGGCATGCCATCCTCCGCGTTATTCTCTTCCTGGATCCTCGGCTGGATCGGGGGATCGTCGCATGGGTCTCCCGGGGCGGCGGAGGATGCAGAGGAGGCTGATGAGCGCCTGGATCCGTCGTGCGCCTCACCGTTCACCTCCACGAGTGGCTCCGGCTCTGCCTCTGACTTTCTCTCCTCCACTTCCTCTGCTTTCACCTCTTCATCGTCGCTGGATGAGGAGGACGGGCAGGTTTGTCTGTCCCCGTCTCTGATGTCCATGTAGACCGGCGAGCTGCGCTCTCCCTCCGCAGAGGCGTGGACCTGCACCTCGCTGTACAGGTGTTCCTGCGCCTCACCTGAGTTCTCACGTTTGTGCTCTTGATCGGGGCTGTCACTGCGCTCTTCATGCACAATTCTTTCATCCATGTTATCCATATTTGCTAGTTGTTTTTTATTTTGGCAGAGCTGGGCTTTAACGTGGAGGAGGAGTGCTGAGGTGGTCAAAGTGGTGGCACACAGTCCGCCTGCCTCTGAGTGACTGAGCGCCGGAGCAAATTCCAGCGATAACTCATAAAAGACCTTTGATCCTGCAAGTTAACAAGTGATTTATGCAAAAGCTGAGCCCTGCGCCTTCAAGGACATTTTGAGGGAATGTCAGTTTAAGCGCAATAAGTCCTGAATGCAGTGAGCAGAGCCTCACTGGTATTGTTTTAATCAGAAATTGAGATAATTTGGACAATTTAACTCGAGATTTTTAAGAGTTTTTCAAACTTTTGAACTTCACTTAAATGAATATAAGTTTATTAATTGTTGGTACAAGTGATATTTGTCTGTAAACGTTGATAATTCATATTTCGAAGGCAATGTTCAAAATTTCTGTGAGGGGAGGAAAAGAGGAAGTCTGACTTGATGGAGGATTTTAGACTTCCTCTACATGTGCCTCAGTCAGAGCAAGGCTTGATTTAGAACCTTTTTATGATTTTTTTGAAATTTGCATAACCAAATTTAAGATAGATTTTTGGACAAATCATCTTTTTTTTGGTATACACGGTCCAACACAGAGGTAGGTTTTATGTAGGAATGCGGTTACTCTACATTTTGCCATTTCTTTTTGCATATTTGTAACATGGATATTTTTGACCCATTTTGAGATGACAAAATTAAAAGTTAGGTCAATAAAATTAGACAAAAAGTTTAAGATGATCTAATAACGTTTTAGGCCAAATGTTTGTAAAAGACTTTTAAAAGGACCTACAGACAACCTGTTATCAGTCTAGTATTATATCAAACCTCGCATTGGGATATATTATCTTATGAACCTTTTATTTGGCTTTGTTTTAACTATTAATAGGGACATAAATTACAGCCACATCTCTGGGGATTTTGGTAGAAGGTTGTGTTGCTTTCTTTCTCCAGTCAGTGGGAGGGTCCAAAGAAAATATTTATAACGCCGGGGAAGGCTTTGCTTTTGAAAAGCTGAAGGCTCAGCCTCTCTCTCAACCGCAATAATTTCCATACAGTCCCTGAGTAATCCTTATTTATGTCACATAATTAGTTGCTGTTTTGTCTGCAGCCTTCAGAAGCAGATCCGCTGAGCTCTTCCCTGTAGGGATCCACGTGAGGAAAGCGAAGACATGAACGGTCTGGAATAAAACATGTATATTAATATGTAACAAGGCCCCAGAATCATACACAAACAGAGAGAGAGAATTTTTTAAAAAACAAACAAACAAACTGCCTAGTTTCACAGAAGTCCCTTTAATTTCAGAAGACTAATTGCATCAACATGGCAAAGATAGTGTAAATCATAATAAATATCCACATTTCAAATCCAAGTTCATAATCAACCTAGATAAACCTGATCTATATTAGTATTTTTAACAATTCCAAATGAACCATTTAAATATATTCTGGATATATTTCATTTCTCTGTCAACAAGTCAGGGGAAAATTATCAGACAACACTTCTCTTTCATAAAACAAAACGATTATCAGAAAATGAACAATTTCCGTATAAATGCTTTCAATTTATGAATTTAAATTTTTGTAAAAAGTATATATCACAGTGATGTCTGTCATTTGTTTTTTTTGGGCACAGGTTTTAAGTCAATGCATCTAAAAGCATTGCTGAGAAAAAAATTGATTACATTTTCTGAAATGATGCTGAAAAAATATCAGAATTATTTATTTGCAGATTTGGGTTCGACTTGACTTTCTACCATTACGCTAATTAAAAAGCTTTCTGGCAAGAGGCACCTAACTTTTTTGTAATTATCTTTTTTTTTTTTTAAATAGCAACTACGAACAAGAAGTGCAAATCATACATGACCTAAAAAGCATCCAGCTACTGCCCCTTCGTTCTGTTTCATGTCTGTCCTGTAGTGCAAATCAGGGGAACAGTTCTTGCAAGTCATGCCAAAATAGTCTTCTCAACCAAGCAACAACAAAAACCCTTAAGATCCTTATGACGAAATACTGACCAATAGCAATTGCACTTCACATTTCACCGACAAATGGCCATGGTGATGACCGTCAACATATGAACAGGAGGGCAGTACACAGTCATCTATACAGAAAAATGCCTCTCCATCACAAATAAAACTTACTGACACACAAACGATTGCACACCTTAGAGAGACGATCTCTGTTCAGTTAAAAGGCAAATGGTAACTGACTACTAAAGAGCAATGTTGTGATGTGATCGGCTCATGGAACGACCTACACATATGAGCAGTAGCCTGGCACATTGAGTGAGACTTTAAGTGGAACATCTGCTTTCAAGTAACATTCAATACTTAGAACTGACCCCGGGCTGTCTCCTGAAACAGGTTGAGCTTTGAATACTTCTTTTTTTTTTTTTTACTTATCACAGTATTTTAAAAGTAACTTCTAATTCAGTGCTCAGACCACGAGTCGAAGAACCGGTGGCAAAACAAAAAAGGTTGTGGCCAAGTACCGAGGTCGGATAAACCTAAACCTGCTGCCGTCCGTACTACTGTTGCAGTTTGGGAGTAAAGGTGTCAGTATGCTTCAGACAAAGCTTAATGGGTCAAAACCTTCCAATACTGCCATTCTGACATCACGTCCACTTCACGGAGGAACTGGCCAGGTGTGTAGACAAGGGAAAGTAAGCAAGACTTCTCCCTCAGGTTACCTTTTGTTCTTCTCCACACTTATATACTTCTTTACTTCTTATGTGCAAATGAGTGCAGCACTATAAATGCAGTCGAATGAGAGATTGTCGGAAAGTGTGCACAGTTATCCCTGTTTTGACTTAATTATTGCCTCTTGCCCCTCTCCGTAACGGCCGGCTTTTACCCCCCACTTTTAACCTTCAGCTGGTTGGCTACTGACACATTTACCTTCGGACAAACAAACAGTTCTTTTCATACATACCGAGACGTTCCTGCTGTCACCGTCACATTTTTTTGGCCAACGAACGCTCAAACTCGCCAGAATCACAGCTTAAAATCCCGCTCTCAGCTTTGAATTTTTACTCATGGAGTGGTAATGAAAACAATGAGATGAGGTTTTTTTTTTTTTTGAATTCACAATCAAAGCAAAGCCACTATAAAGCCCATGTAAAGGTTTATTATCTTGATTAAGCCTGCATCAGAAGCACACCCTAGACATTTCCCTTCGGGCTCAAGCGAGCGAGGTGTACTTCTATACATGATTAGGAGGTTTGGTTAGAATCCCTTGGTCTCCAGCTAATAAAAAGGGCAGCACGTTGACATTTAGTTGTTTAAGGGAGGTGTTTAGGGGATGCTTCTGGACAGAGCGGACTACCTTGGGGAGCAGTACCTCCTCTTCTTTTATGTCTGCCATCATCTCTGTTTCTTCAAGCTACAGGTGCATGTCCTGTAACAGTAAGGGCTGCGACATCTCCCTGCTTCTGTGTTTGAGTGAGGGCAGCTGTTTGAGCGTCACTTGTCTGATGTAGACCACCAGGAAGCCCAGCACCATGACAACACCGAGGAAAGAACCCACAACGGGGGCGTAGGAGTACTCCTCGACCCTGGGAGGGACGCTGCGCATGGATGGGGTTGGCTCTTCGCACAGCAGGTCCCTCACGTTATAGAGGGAGCCGTTGTTTGGTAGAGGGCGTATGGCCAAGATGTGGCACATGAGGGGATAAAGGTCAACGGACGACATGGAGGTCTTGACATAATTCTGGCGGAAGGCCGGCCCACGAGCCACGAACACAGGTTGCATGCTGCGCAAGGTGTTGTTATAGCCGTGGTTTCCCACTGCGGAGAAAACACAAGATACACATTTGCATACAGAGGTTCCATGCGTTGACGCCAATTATTCTTGCAATTCTTAATCTGTAGCTCTCCAGATCCCACATCCAGCGAATCACAGCTTCACTTTTTGTTTGAAGATTTATGAGAACTGGCACTGCCGCTCTCTTAGATGATTTACTCGCGTCACCGCTCGCCCCAGCAGACTGGTTATGGCTAAATCAATCACAAAAATGCACAAATAAAACTGAAAATTAAATCAAAACACACAAGCACAAAGACCTTTGATGGAAGCTTCGACTGGCTAACTACTGCACCTCAGAGCTATTACAGTCCTGAAGAACTGACAGGATTCACTTACTGCTCTGCGCGCAAAATCAATACAGTTTATTGGCGCTGCCTGTGACGGCAGCATCAGGGGGTTTAATCCAATTAGGTACAATATCTAAGGCTTCTGCTGCCTTACAGTTTTCTTAACCGCTAGTAACATTACGGAGCAACGTTGTCACAGTCTATATATTTTGTTTGTTTGCGTCTGTGGCACGAGAATGAGCAAGCACAAACTGTTTCATGCTATTTCACCGATCACACTGAGGAGTCACACGCAAAGACGTGTAGCGATGCACCAACAAAGGCGGGAGCGAGGACTACTGGCAAGTAAACACTGAAAAAAACAATGAAGGGTTTCTTTTTTCTTTTTTTTTTAAATGGCTTTGCAAATGTGTGCTGAGGAAGGAAACGCACTTAACACATTCGTTAGACCTCAGATACACACATGATGAAATACTACATTTGCTCCATATGCTACAGTTTGTATTTTGGCACCATTGCGTTAAATATGGTGATGGCAAAGTCAGAGTGGACCAGAACAGCAACTAGTAACGGAATAAAGCAATTCTGTTTTAACTGGCTAGTTGTGCAAATATATGTGTAACAGAGTGAATGTTCATTAGGCTGAGCTGCCACCAGGAAGTGCTGATCCAGTCCACATAAACCAATAATAATCATTAATAAGATAGCATTGCTGTGGTTTACGCACACTGGGTCTATACTAAGTGCTTTCCCTGTAATGCACTGAGAGTCAGAAAGTGCCTCTGCTGGACAGTCACATCTATGTTTTTATCCTAAATGACGTCAAACAGCTGTACAGTAAAAACTAATATTTGATATGTAGGATAATATCATACGACACATATCCAGCCGAGCGATCTCACACCACCGAGAGTCACCGGGTTTTCCTTCCAGCCGCAGAATCCATCGGGTCTTTTTACTGATTAACAAGCCTTCAACAAGACATGAGGAATTAAGCAGCAAGAATAGATGATGAAGTGTGCGACTGCAGTGAGAAGCCCTCCCCTTCTGTGATACGGTCTGCATTTTGAGATCTCTAATCTGAACAGGAGGTGTTTGAAAAAAGAGATACCTGCTTGATTTGAACTGATTTAGGGAAGAGAACTGTGTCTGGAGGTGGTGCACGACAAACCTCCAAACCCCCTTCCCACACCCAAACACACACACAGGAAAATCTGGTTTTCTGGTTAATTACAGCTGTTATAACATGAGCTAGCTTCGGTTCGGTGACTGAAAAAACTCTCTGAAGCTATTAATAGTGCAGATGGATCCTGCTGTTTGAGACAACTGGAAAAAGAAACCCTGTTTAACCAGAACACTGTTTCTACACAGCTGCATGAGCTTTGCATACGTACACATGAATGGTCCGGTCCTGTTCTGCATGATGGTCCAGCCCTCCTTGGCCTCTATGAGAATGGGCATGATCCTGACGTTGTGTCGATAATGGAAGTGCTCGGGAATGTTTTCCTTCTTGTACACCGCCATGTTTGGGTTCGCGTCAAACAGCTTACTGTACACCTCGTCAAACTTGCCTGCAAGACAGATGATACAATAGTGGTGACGCTGAAGTGATTGAACAAGCAAATTAGCATGTATTCCATTAAGAGCACTGAATGTGACAGGTGTTTCAGAGTGATACCTTCTTTGGGCAGTATTCCCACCACTGGGCTCTTATCCACCCAGGTGTACAGGTCTCTGCTCACATACTCATCCAATTCTATGATCTTGTCAGGGGAAAGCTGCGCCATCCCGTGGTCACTGGTCACTATCAGGTTCACTTTCTCATACAGCCCAGCCTTTTTTAGCTCGTTTATGAGGAAGCCGAGCTTCTCGTCAATCCCAACGATGACTACGTCCATGAGGGGACTCTGAGGACCGAAGTTGTGCCCGCTCTCATCCGGCTCCTCCCAGTACAGAACTGCAAAATCCACTGCTTCTTCTTGAGGTGCAGAGAACCACTTAATAATCCGCTCCACTCGAGTTTCGAAGGACACTGAGGCATTGTACGGGAGGTATTGATTGGGGAACATGCCGTGGATTTTCACATCAGACCCTGGCCACATCGCTGCCCCACTGCGCCCTCCAGCCTTCTGGATGGTTACCCAGAGAGGCACCGCCTCCTCCCACCACTGCGAATCATAAATACTGTCCGTCTCCATGGAGAAGGACCGGTTCAGAACTGGATCGTACATCTCATTGGCTACAATACCATGTGTCTCGGTATAGAGCCCCGTCACCAAGCTGTAGTGGTTGGGGAAGGTTTTGGTGATGTAAGCGCTCTCCACCTGCTTCACCATCACGCCCTCATCGATGACACTTTTGAAGTTAGGCGTCGGGACCCGGTCAAGGTAATCCCAGCGGAAGCCGTCGAAGGACACGAGCAGCAGCTTGGGCCGGTCCCTCGCGCTGTAGCCGCTGGGCCCATGTTGGTTCAAGCGATGGGGGGAGACCAGAGGCAGCAGCAGGACCCAGAGGCAGACCAGAGGACTGCAGCCTCCTCGCAGCAAGCAGCCCAACATAGTGCGGTGCGTGACGAGACAACCTGGAAACACACACAAAAGCTGCTTGGTAAGAGCTCATGGACAACCATGCATGCATCCTTCTGTGTAATTGGCGTCCTTTTCGGTGGTTTGGCCTTGACCTTATCAATCCAGTTAATGGCAATCATGATGCTACCACATTCTGTGATACTTCAGTGTGCCTCAAACTAGAGCCGCAACTGTAACAAATGCTTTGCCTATCAATAAAACAGAAGATGGTGACAAACATGGTGACGGCTTTTTTGTATTTCATCTGACCAACAATCCGGCTTCACCTCCATATTAATGACCACACTTTTGATATTAGGTGTTCAAATATTCACCAATGTGTAACATTCAGGGGTCAACCTACTTTGTTGCATGTCTGCATCCTTTTGGGCAACAATGGTGTTGACAACAATGGTGTTGACAGGGAAAACAGCAAAACAGCGAGATCTTGGCAATACCGATAAGATGACATTAGAAGCAAGCTTCTCTGAGCATTGCTGTGTCACATCGCACACAAGAGTTGGAGGAATGATCATTAATGTCAGCTAGGGTGAGGCAAATGACAGATTAGCTGGTAGACAGTTAGGATGACCCCTTGATTAACAATTACCCATTTCAGCCATTTATTAAGCAAAAAAAAAAAAATAATAAAGAAACAGGCTTTGTTCTTGTTTTCTCGGCTGTATTACACTGTAAACTGAACACATTTGCGTTTTTGATATTTAAAGATGACACCCAAGGCTCTGGGAACTTGTGATGGGCATTTTATGGGTTGTATTATTAGTTAATTCCTCAGAAAACTTAGAAATGGATGACGAGAATAAAAGCTTGCAGCCCTGGGGGGAGAAATTAGTCCGGAAAATTCATGATCGAGTCATCTTTACGGGTCGATCACACTACTAACACACCCTGGCAATAATTCTTGTAAGCTGATACTGATATTAATTTGACATATCCGGCTCTACGCTGCGTGGAGTTGAGACAGGATCTGCTCTGAACGTTAGCAGTGAAGACATGACATGATGTCACAGAGCTTGGGCTGAGGTGGAAACGACTTAAGTACAAACTCAGTGATGACAGCCTTCCTGCTGACGGTCCGCCACATTAAACAGGGAATAAAGGCTCAGTGCTGCAGAGCTAACAGCTAAAAACGCGCAGCTGCGCCTGCAACAATGCACGCAGCAGCGAGCGCGTCCTAACACGAGTGGGTTACTTCAATGCAGTAAAATGTACACGTTCGAAAACGTCAGGCACGGTGCTGTCAACAAGCTTACCTTGTTATCGGATCCTGCACTGGCTCGCCTTGCGCTGCGCACCCGAGATAAACAGCCGGACTTCGCTATAACCCCGAAGGAAGTCCCGCCTATTGACCTGCTGTGTGTGTGTTCGGAGGGGGGGGGGGTTACCCTTTTGTCGGTTTTATTGACAGATACGAAGCCAAACAAGATCATCCGAAGACAAAAGGCTGTCCGGTGTTTCCTGCAAGTGCAGCCTTCGCCCCCCCCCCCCCCCCCCCCCCCAGTTCAGCGCACAGGTCCCAATGACGTAATGTAGGATGAGGAAGGGAGACGGGAGGGGTGGGGGAACAGGGCCGGGGGGGGTAGTCCAGTGTTATAAATAGACATCCCGGTGTCAGACAGGTTGCAATCATTTTGCTTCAAGCTGATAAATGAAATAAAAACGCGTGGTGAGACAGTGAGTCACTGTGAAGGACGGTGCACTGAAATGTGGGGCATGTGCACCTGGAATAAAAATAATGCCGCACACTAAAAATAGTCACATCCAAAGACACTGATGCTCTAATTCCGTCTGCCATTATGATCACACTGGAAGAGAAATGCAACAGCCGCCCCGCAAAGGGAATGACAAACATTGTCCACAAGGTGTCAGCCAAGCCCCGTCTAAAATAACCAGAGCCTTTCTTTCCTCTCTTTCTGTTTGAAAGAAAGATGGCATCTTAATAATGACAATGCATCCTGACAGTGAGGCTACTGTTGACCTACTGACAAGCTCCTACATCTCTGTAGAGAGAAAGGCCAGTTTTCTGATGCTTAACAATCAGGGCCACCAATTTAATTATCTCTAATACCTTTGTTATCAATTGCTATTAATGCAATGTCCATTTTTAACACGATATTTGTTTGTTTTCACAATGAGGATCACTCATTAAAACATAAAAATGTATCCACGCACCAGCATCTTCATTTCTTTGTCTAGAAGAGTAACAGCAAGGGTCGTTGCAACAAAATAATAAAAGCAGTATATATAAAGACAACAGTTCAGTAACTATGTAGCATCAGGTAGCATTGTACTCTTATCAGGTCCCAGTCATTTGTTCCATGTGAGTGTCTGTACGTGTATGACCATACAGTGCAATTCCCTCAGTTTTTGTGACTACATCGCATGCATAGAGTGGTCTGACTGTGGCCAAGGCTGGATTAGGCAAACTGGCCAGCCAGGCCCAAGGGCAAAAAGGCTCAAGGGGCCCATAAGCAAGAGTTTCTGTGTGAAGTTTGCATCTTCCACATGTGTACTGTATCTGGTCCACTCTATCATAATCTACCTATGGATCTAGCCAGGGGATAGTGATACATACCAGTCTTAAAACAGTAAGTGTGTGCTGCTTGGTATCATCCTGAGCAAGTCAACATTAAAACATTAAATCTACATATATGTTGTCTTAATTCATCTTTGGACATGCTCAGGGTATTTGTATGGACCCATGTGAGTAAAGGCTGACATGAGGAGAGGTAAAACACAATGTTAATAAGAAGTCGTCACCATCAACTCTCATTCAGGGCAGTTCTGCTTAATAATGCTGATAATGCTGATCCTGGTGAACCACTGGCTGCCTGCATCAATGTTGATCCAAACAGTAAATTCTTTCAACTGAATTCAGTACTGTAAGCTGCAAGCTAGAGAGTGCTAAGCCTCCTTCCTTCAGGAGCTCCTTGGTGTTTTATATCTAACCCTTGTTTACTTTACTTGCAAAAGAAGAGATGACAGCATGGAGAGTCTGCAGTTTATCTGAATCCCCAGACACCTGATACCTGCAGCTGACCATTTGAATGTGCTACTACCTCTAATCCTTTGAGGAATGACTCCATAGCTAACTCCATAGCTTTTTTAATGTTTAACCTTGTAGCCAGAAAAGAATCCATACTGTTCAGTCCAATAATCTTTTATAGCAGATAATGAACCAGAGGGCTTTGTATATAAGTATAATAAAATATCATGAGTATATAATGATACCTTTTACTTTGAGATGATGTTATTTTGTAATTGCTTCCAAGAAATTTATCTGATATCCCTAAAGAGACTGGAAGTGCCTAAAATGTTGATTGAAACCTGCAGAGGAGCTACTGAATGGATCTTGAGATGAGATTGTTTTGTCAGTTGCTGCTTCTAAGTAAAATTTTCAATGCAATTTTTGTGCATTCAGAGGTCGAAGTGTTAAACAGTCTTTGACACTACCTACGTCTATTGTGACAGCAATGTTTGTGACAGTATATTATTTTTTAGAATGCAAATATCATACATACATACATATGGATTACTAAAGAAGAGATCAGAAACATGATCATTTCAGATGCTGTCATACAGGGAACAAGGTACACAGATGCACTGGTGAGCATCAGTGAGGTGAATTGAAACGCATGTTAGACAGCACTCTATGTCACCATCATAAAAAACATTAAATAAGTAATATCTTTTGGAATAATGTTCCTTAATTAGGTAGAGTTTCAGATCAGATCAGAACCTGTGCCTTGGGTTACTGAAGATACTCTGGATTACTAAAGGTGGTCCAACACCTCTCTCGGACACTTGATGTTAGTTAAGTGAATAATTTAAAAAAAATACTGAGTTGAGGTTTGATTTGCAATTAGTTTCATTTAGGGCACGGTTAGAGCACAAATAAAAGCTGCTCACTGCATTCCCTAAGGAGCCCAGTGTGGATGCCAAACATATCTGATACTGTGGAACAAGGCCATTATGAGCCTTGAACACGATGAAAATAATCTTAAAATCTATTCTAACCCTCACACGCAGCCTCTGGAGATAAGACTGGAGGACTGGGATCATATTCTCTAGTTTGAGATGTGAGACCCATTTGGCAAATACCACATTCAATTTAGTTACTTAGTGGCACTTTTCAAATGGCAAAACAAAAAGTTATTGTGATAGTTGAATAGACTGGCAATAGGGACATAAATAAGGCTGCATAATTATTTTTTTAAGTGACCATGACTCATTTTTCCAATGCAGCAGACAACAACAGAGATATGCTTGACCAATTACACGTGAATTATGTGTCATTTCGTTAGCTCTGCATAATAAAGATGTTTTTTTGTTTTTTTTGTTTTTTTGTTAAAGCGTTACTTAAAATTTCATTGAACAACTTGCTTTAAATGACACACAAAGGTTTCACACTTTAGGTTTAGTGCTAATGTTAATATGCTAACAAACCATACTAACATGGTGAACAAAGTAAACAATATGCCGTCTAAACATCATCAGGAAGCATTGTCACTGTAAGCATGTTAGCATTGCCATTGTTAGCATTTAGCTCAAAGTATTGCTGGGCTCAAGTGCAGCCTCTGCCTCAGCACTACTAGCATTACTATAGACAACTTGTCTGAGTGTAATCACAGAACATTCCGTTTCATGAATCCCATTTTCAAAAATGCCAACCTTTAATTTAATTCTGTAATTTGTGAGGTCTGAGGGACACAGTTGCATGTATTGTGTGAAGTCCATCAAACTACCTGCTGTCTATAAGTCACAAAAGGGCACAAACAGGAGCCAAATACATATAGTATTCGTGGCACCGTCATTGTGATTGTCAAAGGAGCATTCTTCACAGTTTGAATAAAAAAATCAAACATTTTTGGGATCGTTTCTTTTCAGCGTTGGTTCCTTTTGTGTCTTTCTTTTATGCACGTATGTGTCGTACATGTTCCTCATTGTGTTCTCTCCTCCATTTAGCTGACTGTGTGGATCTATGTGGGAACAGTGGAGCAGCCGTCAAGCTACCTGCTCCTGTGTGTTCTGGGTTGACTTCTAAAACAGTTACGCATTCACACCCATGTAGACATGAAGGGTTTTGTTTGTTTGGGCAGGAAAGCTCTGTCTATTGTTAGATTTGTACTCTGTCTTTTGTGATGTTACACAAGAATGTCGAGGTTGCTTTTGTTGATTTCTTTGTAGAATGTGTTTTTTGACATTGTGCGTTTAAAATAGATTTGCTGTGAGGTTTGTACTTTAACATTGTAGAATATGGTAAAGGCCATTGTTTAATAGAAAGATTCTAGATTATTATTGTTACATGGTAGGTTAGTAGATTTTCCGTACTACCGGATACACCAAATACATTTATGAATCATATAAACAGCAAAGCACAAAGTTCCTCTGGTTATTAACAGAGTTTGAAATGTGCCTTTAAGTTTTAATTTTTTAAAAATGACTATGTTCTGGCTTCAGTTATTTACAGTATCACAAGAAATACTCAGAAGGTCTGGTTTACTTTACCCTTTACATAAAGACAAACTGTCCTGTTAAACAGGCGAGAGGAGCAGTTATCATCAAGATAATTGATTAAATCATTACTTCTCAAGCAACATTGCCAAACAGGTTTCTGCTTCCCCAGTGTGAACTGTTGTCTTTCTTTGTCACATGTGACGATAACATTGAATATCTTTTGACTTTGGACCATTAGTTTAAAACACAACTTGACATTTATCAGTTTTGTTTAATAGTTCATGTTTTGCAGCCCCACATCTAACTTTCTGGACACTTTGGGATTGGTGCATTGGGGAGGGGAGATATTCCATCAACATAGTATTTTGAAAGGTTTTTTTTAAATGATTCTGTGGCCTGAATGTGGCTCTTGCATTCAGATTTATGAGACGGCTCTTCCAATACTCTTCAATCTATTGTGCTTTTTCTCTGTTTTAGCAGACAGAGATTTTGTATCTATTTAAAGCAATAATGTGGCACAAATTAAGCAGTGGGTTAAGCAACAAACGTTGGTATGGTGTGGCTCAAAAATGTAAAAAAAAAAAAAGTTTAGGACTATGTTTAAGATTAGAACTTTGTCCTGAGGTCACAACAGAGTGACATTAGCACTGCGAGGTTGCCCCTCTGGCCGACCACACTCGGGATGACTAAAGTCCCATTTATACGTCTGCACTGGCATGGCCGCAGGGGTTTATGCAATTTCGTTTCATCATCTGCCCCATGTCCATGACGAACCATCTGGACTTTCAATGTGCGGCCCAGAGATTTCTGACATTTCGTGAACATGTCCGTGTATGTAAACACCTGATGTCTTATTAACAAATCAACATGCACGTCTGGGTCCATTTCCAATAATTTTTGTGTGATAACTTTAGGGAAAAACTTGTGAAGGGAAGTCACATGAGAGCTGAAATATCCTAATTCACAGAAAGCGAAACACAGACAGGGCCGGTGCAGTTACCATTATTTTATAGCCCATAAATCAGTCTGACAACTGTTTTGGTAGCCTCAAACACTCGGCTCAGTCAGTGTTAGTAGTGTTGTAATCTTGGCCTCCCAGTAGTTGACGAGGACCACTCGGTTTTCATGCTGACCCAGAATAGTGGGTGATTCACTTTCTTTGCTAATGATGCACTGATGCTAAGACACCGGATAAGTGTCTTTGTCCTTCTGTATCTGTATCAGCGTTGATATGAGGTATCTGAGTGGGTATCAAGAGAGAAAACCTAATATTTGCACACATTCATATTCCTCTATTATGAAAAAACCCTCCAACATTTGTAAGCGGCCATGAAGGCATGTGCTGTAATACACTAAATGTTCCTTGCCATAATTTAAAATGTATTATGTGAGGGACAATTCTAATACGTACTAAAACATATTAGCACGATATGGCATATCCAGAGCTTTGGCACACCACTGAAGCACTGCTGCGCAGGAAATGAACTTGCCCACATTTTAGCCCTTAACATTTCATCACTGCTGTCTGACATTCTGATATTTTACTCTCTCGTGAAAAAAAAGAAGTTTCCTTATCATGCAACAAATCACCCAGTGGTCTAATTTGCCTGCACAAGTGAAGTAATAGTGACCTTATTCACTGTATTGTCTTACAAGTATCATGTTCCCACAGGGACTGGTGCCTCTACTGGGTATTTGTTGTGCAAAAAAGTGGTGTATGATTACTCTAGTTCTTTAGAGCACGGGACACCCTGCAAGACACAATGCACACCAGCTTTTCTGGAGCTCGGCTCTGGCCGACATTGTGCCATTGTGCCCGTTTTTCTGGTCCTTTGTGTTTTATTTACAACGTTCTCTCCCTCTCTCCGTCTCATCCTACATTACCCAGATCCACCGAGAGTCGGCCCCGCTTTCATTGGCCTGTCTCCACTTTCCCTCTCAGCCATCGCCGCCTGGTGGGATCTGCGCACAAAGAGCGCGTAGCCAATCACAGGCACCCTCTGATAAATCATGGCCAATGTCCGCGGCTCTCTTATTTACATAGAGACGGCACGAGCCAATCGAGAGTCAGCACAGGAGAGGATTTTGACCTCTCTATCCAATGGCTGTGGGAGGTATAGAGTTTTGGGGAGTGCATATAATCAACATATTATCGAAGGTGCTTAGATATTGATCCTGTATTTCGAGGTAGTTCAAATTCGTCTCTCTTGGACCTTCGGGTTTGACCTTAATTTTTTTTTGCCGTGCTCGGTGGAGAATAATTCACGCGTAAAATGCCGAAGAGAAAGGTGAGTGTCGTTTCTGCCATCACGCTCACTTCACTGTAGTTTTTCTGCTCTTGCATTTGAGGAAAATAGCGGTGCGCGATTTCTGTGGCGACGTCGAGGCAGGTGAGGTGATGCCAAAGTTTGAGGAAGCGTCCGCTCGCCCGCAACCTTCCAGGTGTATTTGACGCGTCTTTTCGCGAATCTCGGATGTTCCTTCAGTATTATTGTTTCTCTTTACACCACGACTGTCCCTGCGTTCATCTCAATGGCCGTTCTTGTGGTCGTTTTATGTGCCACTTCCCTGTCCACTGTGCGCACTGGTGAATGTCAGACGGACCCGCCGGATGGATGGATGCGTAAATCCCGTAGGAGACGTGCGTGATGATAATTCTTGTGGGTGCGTTTCGCGCACGTATGAGACTTATAGATGTTGAATAATTTGTAATCTAACTGTGGAAAAACAGATGGCCACCTCCTTGTCTCATTTTGGTTCTCCGGTGGTGATGAATGGCAACGTTGGCCGCCAAGCCGACTGAGCGAACCCAGATCCAGATGAAGAGAAAGGGATAAAGAAAGAGGGTTTCGGGGACAATTGCCGCGGTGTTAAAAGAGGCCGTGGCACTATCTAAACAGGATTGCACGACGAGCTCCATTGCATTGTATCAGTGCATACATGGAAATGGGCTTTTCTACCGTCCAAAAACTGCCATTGTCTGCGCAGATTCGCCTTTGAGGACAGAGAATGGGAGGCCTCTAGGGGCGGAGGTCGCCCACATGCAAATGATGCGAATGCCAACCTGCGGGCTAAACCAACAGTGGGTTTTTTTTTGTTTTTTCCACGGTGGGGGCGGACTCTCCTGTGCACTACCTGCAGCCTCAACGTCCCACGTTCACGATACGATCTTCTAAATGTAAACGGACAGCCCTCACGTCGGTTACAGCGTCTGTATGAACCCGTGTTTATTTCCCGCTGTTCTTCGGGGAGCTCAGTTCTTGGACGTAAACGAGATGCCTCCACGAAAATGTTAATAACCACGAAGATCACACGTACCATCAGCTACAGAGTATTTACATTTAATAGGTAACTGTGAAACTCCAGGCACTTTCGGATTTAGATTAAGATGATAAATTAAATGATGTGAAAGTTTTTCATTGTTTATTTTAAGCAAATATAGACCTTTATGACTTTTTATAAATTAATCTACGAAATACAAAATGAACTTTAAATGATGAAATTTGAGACCTTTGAGGTTCTGAGAATAACTATGTCAGTATTTTTAATTTAAAGCCTCTGACAGGCACATGGCCGTATATCAGTAAATCAGTGGGGATGCCTCTGCTGTCTGATGTTGCTGTGTTTTTTTACTGCACTCACAGGACTTTGTAATTAAGTAACTCGTGGTACGCATAGTTTATCACTTTCATCATTACCTGATCTGCCAATTATTTTCTCAATTCATTGATTAATCATTTGGTTTATAAAATAAATTGTCCTTCATCTTGACTATCAAAATAGTTGCAGATTAATTTTCTGGCGGTAATTGATTAATAGACTCATCATGTCAGCTCTAGTTACACGTTCGTGATGAGGTTTCTCCATAGAAAAAGAAGACCCCAGCACTTCTCTTCTGCCAGTTTCTTGCCTTTTGCTCTGCTGAATAGTTTTCTTTTCTAATTACAACTGAGCAGGGAAAACATACATCAGCCAAATGTATTTTTTAAATTTCAGATTTAGAATGAATTAATGGTGATTTAAACATTACATTTTGGATCACAAAAGTCACTTTAAAGGGGTCATGCGCTTGAGCATGTGCACCTGCACACACCTGCACACTTGTTAACAGTCTTTCCCTACTGGTTGCATTTCCAACAGTCCCCAGAGGGTCCAGAGGGCAAGGAGGCCTCCAAAGTCACAAAACAAGAGGTAAAAGTGTTTGAGAGTGTTTGCGTGCTGTGTGTGGGCGTGCAGGTGTGTGTTTGGGTGCTGTGTTTTGTTGGGTTTTTTTGTACTCAAAGAGTGTGTGTGTGTGTGTGTGTGTCTGAGTGGGAGTGAGAGCATAGACGCATGACAGGTTAATGCGTAGGACACTTGTCACCGAGCAGATCAGGTCAAGATCAGGCAGCAAAGGTACAACTGATATCTGTCTGTCTCTCTCTCTCTCTCTCTGTCACTGTCTCTCTCTCTCTTTCATTGATCATCCCTTGCTCCGGTAGCCCACCAGAAGGTCAGAGAGACTGTCAGCGGTAAGTGTCGTTCTCCCCTCCCTGTCTTCACCTCTGTCACTGTCCTCTTCTTCCTTGCCCTGCCTTCCCCTTCATCCCGCCCCAGTCTTGTGGGACTGTAGGTGTCATATTGCCAAAGCTCAGATTAAGGTCCTCATGCAGTTTATGGATTTAATCAAGGCAGTTTGCAAAGTCCATAAACATGCTGGGTGAGGAGCAGGTCTGGCTTGGTATGCACGTCTTTTCTCTGTTGTCCTCGTCCATTCTCAGTCTGGCCTGGTGTAGCAGATGTTTTGATGTGCAGGGCTGCATGATTGAAAGGGTGTTTAATATTGCAGCAGTGAATGAGTGTAGAAAATAGTCGTAGCAGCAACAGTAAAGCACGTTTTCTCTCTAAGATTGAAAAACACACAGCAGTAATCAAATCCCAGTGAAATCAATGACTGTCATAATATTATCTAAAAAAATGTACAATTAGGTTTTCATGTTGGTGTGATCATGCAGCTCTGCCATACAGGCCATGTGTTTTTTATCTGTGTTGTACTTTGCATGTTAAACCCATTCGCATTGGGTCTTTGCATGTGTCTGTCCATTTGCATGTGCAGCTTTAAAGGAATAGTTGGGCTTTTTGGGGAAATATGCTTATTCTTGCTAAGACTTCTCTTTCGATGTGTTGTGCTGAAAAGAAAAAGGGTATTTCTCAAAATGTTGAACTGGTCCTTTAAGCTTTTGATTGGACATTTTTCAATACAAGCTTCATCTAAACACTCCAGATGAACGTTTTGAATCTTTTCTGATTTCCATTGTTTTTGAACACCTTCAGCTTATTCAGTATTAAGATGTTATTGTTTTAGCATTAAACCAACGCTGCTCTGTCGTTTACATGCTACTATTTGGACGGCGGGACAGAAAGTATAGTCCTTGTGTTATCCAAAGTCTAATAGAGGGCGGATCATTTCCGACATGTAACTGTAAATGTTACTACCCCCCCCTCCCACTCAGGGCCAGAAGAATTTATGTCTTTCATTTTCGGTCTCATGGGCAGAGTGTCGTTGATTTCTGAAGCAAAACAGGGATATTCTGAGACAGTATCACATGATTTCATTTGGTCACAGCAGTGGTTAGGGTTAGCTCGTGGCTTCGAGCTAATGTGGGCCGCAATCAGCAGGCTGGAAAAGCTCCGCAGCCAGCTCGTTCACACCGAGTGGCCAGAATTTTAACTCCCATCTGACAAAGTCATTGTACAGAGATCTGGGGTCAGTTCACCCTGAGAGGAGGCGGATACTTGAAACTACTTAGCACAGGGATATTGTCAGATCCCATTGCTTGGGAAATACAGGACAAGCCTTTGATTAAAATTAATATTTTCAGTGGAAGCCAGCACAGATGATTCCAAGCCGCCATGTGTTCTATGTTAGTCCTAATAAATGTTCAAAAACCCATCTTGTGGCTGAAACCGTAGTATTTTAAACAGCACGGTAGAGAGGAAGCGGGAACTAAAGATAAACTAATATGTCCCGAAAAAGATGCATCGTCTGGTTGGTCAGTCCTGACTAACTTCTACCTACTTTGCAGAAACCTGCACCTCCCAAGCCTGAGGCCAAGCCCAAGAAGGCTATCGTCAAGGTAAAGCGCGCGCGCGCGCACACGCACACGCACACACACACACACACACACACACACACACACACACACACAAACAAAACAACGCCTACAATCATTTATTTATATCCCCATAAATTTGAAACAGTGTGAGGCACTCGGTTGCCCCTCACTACTAGCTCATGTGCACGACCAAGGCCGCTGGATGTGAAAAACACACAAACACAGCTCCTCATGCCAAAACATACTTCGGAGCAATACCCACTGTATCCAGGGCTCGTTATGTCAAGCCTTAAAAAAAATATGCAGGAATTCGTTTTGAATTGTAAAGTTCTGGTAGAAATATTATAATTTCAACTTTTACATGTTAGATTCCATTTATTTTGATTACTTTGAGGACGTGAGGATTTGCAGAAAAAGCAGATTTCCGTTATGAAATATTGTTATCTTTCTGAAAGATAACAATATTTCTCTGGAACTAGTTTCCATAATCGATGATATGTGCTGTCATATAGTCTTTACTCTTTGTGCACATGAATGTGCTTCTCATTTCGTCCGTGCAGAAGGTGGCAGATGATAAGGGCGTGAAGGCAAAGAAAGGTGCCGCCAAGGGGAAGAAGGACGACGGCCCCGCCCAGAACGGAGAGACCAAGACCAATGAGGTATGGGGGAGAGTAATATTGAAAAAGATAAAGGAATTATACATAGACTAGAGAAAACTAGAAAATAATAATCTTTATTCCCTTACCTTGTCAATTTGTGTATAAACATAAACACACTTATATATATTCCTCCTTTACCACACTATAAATAATACACTTCTTTCCACTCACCTGTATGCATGCTGACTCTCTTTCACACACCCACGTGTGCACACACACACACACACACGCACAGATCTATGTGTCTCGTCCGTCCGTCAGTGTGTCTTCCATCAGAAGCACGGCTCCCTCCTTGATGTCAGTGAGAGGGCAGAGTGAGACAGTCAGAGTTAAGGGTACGGTCGAGTGTTTCTAATCCATCTGTGGAGTGTGTGCTTGGCGACTAACTTATTGCTTATGCAGAAATTGTATGTTAATAGAGCAAACATTTACCCAGAGTGCTTTGGAGTGCTGTGGCGTGTTTGAGAGAGAGAGACAGAGCGGGGAAGAGGAGAAGGGAGGATGTCTGGTGTTTTTGTCGCTGTGTGCAGTGAGGTGGGCCAAGGACAACTTCTTTAACACATCAGCAGGAGGGCTCCCTGCTCACACAGCTGTGAAGTGAAATGTGATTGGCTCACCGCGATCATAGACAGCTGGCTCTACCAGTGGTCAGGCACAGGAAATAGACAGGAGACTCCAGTGCGATCACACCATCCAGACTGAAATCCCTTGCCGATGCCGACGTTAATGTTGATTCCTGCGGATGAATGAGGAGCAACGGGTTACGGAGCGGCTATGAATATCAATACGCTCAATATTTTGAGTTGTAGAATTTAACAGAGCTCTGTCAAATAAGCCAGCGGTGTGAACTTCACAAGTTTTCAGGTAGGGAACGTGAGAATCATTTGAGCGAGCACGAAGCTTTACCTCATGAGCACCCACCTGGCCTCGCCTTTAAAGATCACAAGTGAAAATCAAATTACAAAAACACATTTTTTCAATCCATTATGGCATCTAGTCTTGCAAATCGTTTTAGTTTTATTTGCTGAGGTGTGACAGCGTCCGTATCTGACGTCCCTGTAATTGAGGTGAATGACATTTTATTTGTGCTGCTGACAGCATTTTTTAAAAAAATGACATTTGAAGAACTCAGCAGCAGCGTCGTTCCAGAAAACTCCAGTTAATCAACACATCTCAAGGTGACGAGTTATCGTCAGAACTTCTCTACAAGAGTCTAAACACTTAGCTGATAAAACAAAAACTAATGGCTGTTAAAAGCAGTAACTGGACATCAGTCGACGCTCTACATTTGAGGGGATTTGGGGTTTTATCAACAGTTATCCTGACAACTCGATAAACTGGCTTCTTGGAAAGACACTCAGGCCTTCGAAGTAGAAAAACATGACATTCAATTAAGCGTAAACACTTCTGTGAATATATGGAAGAAATATGCCAACTTTGAGAATCAGATTTCACAGAGTAAGCCAGAATGTTGGGAAATGTGCTTATTCACCTTATGTCTGACAGGTAAATAAACAGGCTAGCTGTTCCACAGTGTTTGAGTTGAGTTAACCGAATCCTAGCTTCACTCTTAGCACCCAGAAATTAATATGGTCCTGGTCTTCACATCGTACACTTGGCAAGAAAGCGTGTAAGTACATCTCCATGAAATGTCGAAGTGTGATACAGGAAGTGTTCTGAGAAGAGTTTAGTTTCAACTTTAACATTTACTGAAAGGCTGCTGTTCCTTTTTCTATCTGAAAACTTGAGTCTTGCCCCAGGAAGGAGGTCAAACAAGTTGTCTGATCACTCAATATGTAGATGCATTATGCAGTTAATTAGGTAACTCACCTCTTGTCTTTTAGCTGGATAAGACATATCTTGTTAACTGCAAAGTGAACTGAATCAAAAGTTGAGGCAAGTTGATTCCAGTCCCCGTTGGAATCTACCTGTGGTGTGAACGATGGGTGACACCTGCACCCTCTGTGTAACCCTTTCCGCTCTCCCTCCCTCCAGGTAACTGAGGCAGGGGAGGAGGCGACTGAGGAGAAGGCGTAAAGACACGGGCGCGTCCGCCGGGACTCGCCCCCTCTGACTCCATGGCAGCAAAGCATCTTTTTTTACTGACGATTTTTGTACCATGCTGAATTTTTTTTAGACTTGTGATAGTAGAGACGGACAACCAGCAGCCCCATCCTCATACGTTCACGCTCCTTTTCAGCTCCTCTACCTGCAGTATGTTTTTGCTCGATTCTCCTCCCTCCTCCATTCTCTGTCGCCACGCGCCTCTCAGAAGCAGCGAGACAGAATGAAGTGGTTTTTATCAGACGGCTGCAGATGTTCTTCATCTTGCCTGAAGGGGGGCCGTAAACACGACTGTTATGATCTCTAAACCAGCTCTGCCTATATTTGTAGTCCCTACAAATCATTATGGTCATTATCATTGGCACTCTGACTCCCGCCCCCTCCTACGATGGTTAAGGTGAGGATTTGTGGATGTGTATCAGCAGTTTGGATGCAGGGTTACAAGAAACCGGGTTCATAGTCGCCATGGAGAACATCTGTAGCTTTTGGAAAACAACAACAACAAAAAACTTTAGTTTATAGAATCACTACCACTGTGTTTCACATAGCTCCTTTTGTATATGTGTGTGCTGGAGCGAATGTGTTTGTGGGTCTCTGTGTTTGACTTAGTTCACTTTGCCCCCCCCCCCTTTCTTTTTCTTTTTTTTCTTTCTCCCCCCCCGTGAATGGCCTTGTCCTGCAGCAGAGTGACATAGCAATAATGAGTGGTGCTTCTGTTCTAGACGGCTCTATTGGCTTTGGACCCTCTGGGCTTCTTTGAGTTTCATCCTGTTGGGAGAATATTTTGAAATAAAAGAAAAAGTTGATGTCACATGAGAGTTTCTCTGTTTTTCTGTGTCTCGTCTCCTATTGGTGTATAAAAGCGTGTGCAGAATTATGTATATTAGGCATTGCATGAATATTTTCTCTACTTTGACAGGAATATCTTGTTGTCATAGCCACAAGCAGAGTGCATTTGTACGCCTTCACCTACGCTGTTTTTTAACTCATATTATCTGTGTATCTTGTGTTTGAGTGCTGCTTTTCACTGTGTTCATGTTTAGAGTTACTTTATAAAGCGACACAAAGCCGGCACTGTGCGTATCTTTGTGTGTGTGTGGGAGGTCGCCAGGGGCACGTGGCTGTGTTAAATACAACTGCTGTGTCAGGAAGTGAAAGGTCAGCATTTGCCAGAGTGGTGGGACCGCCGAAACCATACGGTCTCTTCATTGAGGGACAAGCCGTCATTCACACTCGTGAACCAATGATGTGGACCAGTTAACCTTTTTTTTAACTTGTGGAGGTGTGGAGTGAGGATGTCTGAATATCACAGATACTGGAGAGACCAATTAAAATATATTATCAGTAGCTAATATACTCACAGTATGATGCAGCTTTTAATAGGATGTAAAAGCAGGAGCAATATGTTTAACATTGTTAAAAAAATCAGTTGTTTTTCCTAGTGTGAAATCCTTTACAAGGATGTTCTGACCTCTTAACTGTCAAAGAAAAGCAGAAAAGCTGCACAGATACAAGCTATAACTTCAGTTCAAACAGGTACATTGAGGGAGTTTAGAGCAGCTTCTGGTATTTATGTGTTTTAGTTTTTGTGGCAGTCCTGAATCAAACAGAAAGAGGGACTGTTCTAATGTAATTATACCCCCAACTCCTACTTGTGTATCATCATGTAGTATGATGAAATATAAGGCAAAAATGTTGGGAAGCAATTTGGCAAAGGTTGTGATTTTATTTAGTGTGTTTAGTGGAGTGTTATTTATGTCATGGAAAATTCAACATGTAACTGATCACATCATCCCTCTTTACTCATAACCTCTGACTCCCCTGTGGCCATGTGCATAAAAGGTGCACATAACCTGCTGAAGGGTGAGGTTGCCTCCTTGTGGTCATGCCAGCCAGCACAATAACAGCAACACTTGGGAGGTCAGGATGAAAGGTGACATGGAAATGATTGACCGGGTCTAAAAATTCATACCTCTCTATGTCACAATGTTTTTATTCCATGTCATCAGTAAGCCTGTCGTGTTTGTTTCACAGTTTGCAAGATGCTCTAGACCAGCGGTACAAGAGGCCGTTCTTAGGGTGCCACTCAACTCCTTAATGGAGCTTTGCAGCAGCTCAGTTTCTTTCAGCGATAGAGGTGGGTATATGCAAAAACATTATTGATCAATCAAACATCCTCTCATGAGAATAAGGCCTTGGTTTGATAATAATTCTGCAAAACTTCTTATGAGTCAACTGTCTTAGTTATTATCTCCTATTTGAATCCACTGGACTATGTGAGAAAGACAGCCTGATCTGACACAGCTGATCTAGTAGGTGGTTAAGCCACTGGACGGTCACATTATAAAATTCCTTGCTCATATGGTACAGTATAATCTATGTTTATTTGTGGTTGATAGCCCCAACATTAATTTATGACTGCTAAGCAAAGCCAAAACAGAAACTATGCTCACACACAGCACTGAACAGCATTTGGGGAAACTGTGTGGAATCCGAACAGTTTCTTCTCTTCACAAAAGAAACAACAGCTCACACATAATATGAATAGATAATATCATTCAATATAGTGCATTGTTAGTGAAAGATTCGACCTTGTCAGCTCCTATAAGAAACTGAATTTACTTTTGAGCAAAAGCAGTTAGTTTGAGTTGACTAAGCGTGTCTGGCTTACAGAGGAAGACACAACATGTGTTGGAATGAAAAACTGCAACAGAGCAATATTAAAGCCAACTGATATTTTTGAGTTTGATCAAACAACAAACGAACATTTAGTTTCAATAAATAATGGAGACTGAGAATAAACCATTCATCTGTTCAAGTTTTTACATTATTATATTTGCGGCCACTAACTCTTCTAACTCTGCCAGGGATTTATGTGACATGTGTGATATAAATAGGAGAGTGGTTTCTATAGCAGTGTCTATTACTTTTTTTTAAACATTGCAATTGGATTGAAAATTATCCGTTACAATGCACATTATTAAAAGCTAGGAGTAGTTCTTTATTTAGACATTTTACACCATGTAAGCGCCTGCACGCATGCACAGGATTAAAACTGGGGTGAAAAGAAATAATATGGAGGAAAAATGTGTGTAAAAACATCAGGAGGTATACCCTTTCAATGCTTTTTGAAATATACTTTAAGGTTCCATTTAGATTCACAAATACCTCTGGAAATCGCTCATGATGTATTTTAGGTTGTTGCTTCACTGGACTGGTGCGACAAAACATATCACCCCCAATGTCTGACTGTGGTTTGTTTTGCAACTATTAAAGTAACTTTAAATAATTTTCAACAGATTATATAAAGACTATGATATTAATATTTGGTAATTAATTACTTGCACTTTCACTGGTGCCTCAGTTCAAATAAAATAAAGGTTCTCAGTTCATGAGGTCAGGAAGAGAGTGGGAGCTTGTGTTTTTGTTGGCCAACTGTAAAATACATGTATTTAATAAAGAGCAAAATCTTAAACACAAATAAAACTATCATGCTTTTTAATTGGAGCAAACAACACCTTGGGGTTGGTCCCCTTTTCTCACAACTTTCTAGTGAATCACAGAGGAAGTGTACTGTCAGTGTATTTCCTTGATGACCTTCCTCGATGATCTGTCCTGTGTAAATGTCTGATTACCATTAAATTCCTGTAACTCACGGGGTTTCATTCATTAAGCTGCATTCCCCTTCTTCTCCAACCCTTCCCCCATTTTACTGCCTGGCAGTATTTGGAAGAGAAATGGACGACTTCCCCACCAAACGGCTCCGAGAGAGAGAGTGGGTGTGTTAGCCAGACATCTTGTTACACAATAACGACACGGCAATAACAAGCGAGGCCAGCGAGAACACACAGAATTAACACAGCTGTCTATTATTTAATAAAACCCTGCGAAAACGGTTAGATCGGCTGTGACTCCCTCTCAAACACGGGAGCCATGTTCTACATCCGCAGCTAAAAAAAAAATAGAACAGGAAATTACGTTGTATAATCCGCAATAAACTTTAAACAATGGGCATGTAAGCCTATAATTATTTAAACGTGATAAATGTAATTTATCTGCGAAGTAACAGCCATTCTGCAGCAACGTATCCTCTCCTATAGCAGGCTGCCATTTCTACCTCCCCTACTCACTGGCGTGCGTGGACCACATCACTTGTATTCTTCCGCAGAGGGCTTGCGCTTTTTCTTTTGAGGGGGAGGGGGATTAAAACAAACATGCCCGCACAACCGACCAACCGCCGCCAAAAATCACCCCGAGGTGCAGTCACGCCATGGTTATCTTGGCGGCGGGTTCTTTAGCAGGGGAAGACGGCGTTTTGCGGGGCAAAACGTGGCGCGTGCACTAACTGTCGCTCCGCGGAGGAATACACGACGCAGCCGGGACTTTGTGTGAGCGGAGCTGAATGGAGGCAGCCTCTTCCTGGTGGATAAACAGTGACAGCTACAGGGCAGCCACCTAGACCCACCACACAGGCTCTGGCGCTGCCCTGGCAAACAACACCAAAATGGCTTCAGACAGTACACACATCGCGCAGTTGACTTCTGGTGAGTAAAGGAGATCGGAAAATATGTCATGGTCGTTGTAATATCCCCCCAATTTCCTCGGTGCCCTCTTCTAACGCAGCTCCCGTCCTCTTCTCCCCCTCCAACCATACCAGAACTGTACTTCCTAATAGCCCGATTTCTAGAAGCTGGACCGTGTCAAAAAGCAGCCGAGGTTGGTGTTTTTGCATTTTAGGATAATTTAGAATATGTCCGAAATTGTCATGGGGTGTAATTTTGTATTTTTATCCTATTTTCAGACCCTGATAAGGGAGGTGGAGGAGAAGGAGGTAAGCAGTCAGCAATACGAGAGAGATGCTTCTCCCTGCACTGTACTTTGTGATGTTGCTTTTACTCTGATTTATCATGTACTGTTTTAAAACATCACCCGATACGATTATGAACTGGATGATCACACTCGACACTATTTTTCCATCTCAGCTGCTACCCAAAAGACTGGACTGGACAGGGCAGGAGCACCCCGGGACGTACGAAAATTTGGTAAGGGAGCTCTATAACTGAGGAAAAAGTTTTTAGAGAGCAAAATAAAAATTGAATTTCCCGCAATTTTTAAATCAGGTGGCAAAGAAAAAAACTGAAAAGGACTTTGCAGGGCGAGCTGGCTGCAAGTTGGGGCCGATCAGGGGCACCGAGGGGTCGGATCCCAGCGTCCTGTGCGCCGCGGTGTGCGCCTTTGGTGTCATGCATGTCCAAAAGGTTTTAATAGTTGTTGGAAAAATGTGTGTGAAATGTTGATACGTCATGAGTGTTGTGGTGTAGGAGCGCCAGGATCCGGAGGAGGGACTCCCTGCGCCACGAGCCAGAGAGAGATGGAGGCGCTCTTGTCCTGCAAGAGCCATAATTTGTGTGCATGGGTTGAAAACACACAGGGGGCAAGAGTTAGAAAACAGGACATTTCGAGGAGAATATAAACAGTATATTCAGTAAAGCTGGAGTTACAGCTCCCGTCTGAGGGGAGGCAGCTGGCCGGCTCTTGTGAAGTCTTCACTTGGAGAGCAGCTTTTTGTTGGGTGGATTGTGCTGCAAGCTCGGATGGAAGAGAAGAGGCAGATGAGTTTATGTTGAAGATGCGAGGTAACGTTGAGCTGATATCTTATAATCGCTCTATTAATTGACGCGCTAATTGTCATGTAAACAAACGGGGCTCGCTCCGAAGAGCCGTTTACGCATGGGGGCGTGGAGAGAATTAATCATCGCTTACATATTTATTTCTTTGCCAGTCTGCTGAAAGGGTGAAGCCTTACTTTTTGCTATTTTAACAAGTTTTTATTTTTACACCGATATACAAATATTGACCTGTGGCCTATTTAATCCGCTGCTGTTTATTTTAAGGGTATTTCCCCTCTCGTGCTCACACAGGCAGTGGAGCACACGAGACTCGATCGCATGAAGTCCACATTCGCTGGGATGTCAATCTATAGGTTTAAGCAATGATTAGCAGCGTCTTTCTGCCTGCCCGTGTGTGTATGTGTGTTTTCTCTCTCTCTCTTTCTTCCTGCTTGGCTTATTCGGCTCTCCGTTCCTCCTCCTCCTCCCATTCCCAGCCGTTCAAGCCTGCCTCCAGTCTATTGTGCACAATTTCCCCTATTGAAAAGAAAAAAAAAAACACTGCGGAGGGTTTTCTTTAATTATTACACCAAATGGGAAGCGTGGTGTTTAGAGGGAATAGGCACCGGATCACGGTTTGGACGTGGGTTTGTCAGCGGTTGTACGCATGTTGATGTCTGGGCTTGTACAGAAGGGGGTTGGGCAACAATGAGGACTCAACGCTGACTTCAATGAAACTGTAATAATTAATGATATTAATTGTGGCTAATTAATTAAGACGGATTAATTAGTTGGACCTTTGATTATTGTCATTTTGCATATAGAACTGACCAGAAGCACAACATCTTGAAGAACACAAACCTGTTTTTAAATGAAAATGAAGCAGCCTTTATCAATATAACCATATTTACATAATTTATTATTATTATTATTTTTAATTGATATTAATGGCTTTTAGCAGTCCTTTTTAATAATTATCAATAAGTATATATTGGAGTGAATAGTATCTTGAATAAGTAATATTTATTGATTTTTGAACATTATAGTGAAAGGGAAGGTGATGATTGTGCAGGGGGTTACTTGCAGTCATAGGACCATGTGCTCTCTGGTGGTGCTGTTGTGATGGGGGAGTGTTATCCATTACCCTTCTGAAGCAGTTAAAATGGAGCAAATTGTTCGTACATTTCACTTATTTGATGTCTGAGTGCATGTGCGTGTGTGTTCATCGTGGCTCTGAGTGTGTGTGTGTGTCTGTGTGTGTGTGTTTGAGAGGGAATTGTGCCCTGATATGTGCTTAGAAACACCGATCACGTCTCTGAACCAGCAAGGATGTGAAAGCAATTAAGGGGTCATTAATTGTGTGTGTGTGTGTGTGTGTGTGTGTGTGTGTTTTTGTCTGTGTGTGTGTTAATTTCAGGCTCATTTGACCCCGTTCAGATATTTAAATCAGATGTGTCTGAAACAAAGCTGATTACCGCATGTCTGATTTAAATTAATACATTTGATACCCCGCATCCTGAAATAAACACGGTGCTGCACGTTTCTCGCCCTGTCGCCCTGTCGCGGATCGCTCGCCGCTGGTCCAGACATCCAGGCGTGTGTGTTTGTGTGTGTTTTTCTCCAGGGGTAGGCCAGTGCAGGAGCATCCCCCTCATGTGTCAGTGGAGTAAGAGCCACTCTGTGTTTGTAGGAGTGCAGCTTTCATTCTGCTTCATGCTTATGTTGCATGCCACGCCCCCCTTCTCTGCTGTCTCTTGCGCTGCACATGAACTGTTACCATATTCATTGAAAATACACAAATAATGTGGCTGAAATCCAGCATTCCTTTTGTTCTAGATGCCATTTTATCCTTTTCCATTTTGTGATATACATATCTGGATATATCAGTTTTGTCTGGATGCTTGTTATGGATTTGAAATGTTGCAATTGAAGAGTAAATGTCTTTCAGAGTGTAAGAAGGTCATCTTTTATATTTATTTCTCCTCACAAACCCTGCTCGGTTTATTTCTGTGGAAGCCGTCGTGGAATAACGTTTATCATTTTAAAGAGGGGCAGCGTTTTGTTTTGTTTTTTTTCATTTTCAGCAAATCAACAGGCGTTTGGAGTACTTCTTTTCCACTTTCTTAATTTATGTTAAATATAACAATGATGCACTCAAGTCAAAGAATAAACCTTTTTGTCTACAGGCCGCAGTCGCCTTTATATACCTGAATCATTCCCCCTTTTCCAAAACAAAGTAGGTGGACAGAAGATGTTTTTCTTTGTGTTGAGTTCTTGTTGGGTGTCATTATGATGTACGGCGTTAATGGTTAAAGTCAGGTCCTCTTGTCCTCGGCACTTTTGTCACAGTCACCGCAGGCTATGAGTGTGATGCTTTGACATGTCAACATTTTACACGGAAGTGACTTGACACATCACATTTCTTTTTTTAACATTCTACCCTTGTCATTTACTAATCTGACTACAAGCAAAGCTAAGTGTGTGTGTGTGTGTGTCCAGGTGAAGCTATACCGGCACATCAGCGCAGACCACCTGCTGCAGGTCTGCTCCAGAGTTTGTCCGCTGCTGGAGAGGGAGGTCCCTGCCAGCGTGCCCGGACTCACGAGCCTCCTGGGGGCCGGCAGGCAGAATCTCCTCCGCACCACCAAGAGTGAGTGGACGCATAGCACATGATGTAGCACACGAGCCACTGTAACGCACACATATGCAAACACACCCACTCTCAATTACATGTTAAATACACTCTTGCATGTGTTAATGCATGCATACAGAATATACGAGTCATAATACAAATATTTTGTGTTGTTTTGTGTTTGTGTCTCCAGGTTGCAAACATGTTGTGTGGAAGGGCTCGGCGTTGGCCGCGCTACACTGTGGGCGACCGCCGGAGCCGCCTATTATCTATGGGAGCCCGCCTAATATTGGTAAAGGAAACGTTTGAATATTTCAGAAACAAAAAATAACATTCAACTATTTTTACTCTTTGTTTGCGCCTTTGATGTTCAAGGTATGAGTCACACCTTACATACTATACTGTATCAATGCTTGCCAAGGTCTTACTGAAAGAAGCATCTGACTGTGGAGTTATTATTGATTTCTTTCAGAATCAGTGTATTTTATGCACAGGGGATAAATACAGTCGTGGCCCATTTTGATTAAACGAGGAGAGTTTCACTGACGTGCCGCTGATTTCTCCACATGTAACGGTGTCCTTACCGACGTGTGCCTTTTCTTGCCGCCCAGTCGAGACGAGCTTCGGCCGGCGGCTGAACGGCTCCTACCGACTCCGGCAGCTGGTGCCCACGGCCGTGTACCAGCACATGAAGATGCACAAGAGGATCCTGGGACACCTGTCGTCCGTGTACTGCGTCACCTTCGACAGGACGGGACGACGCATCTTCACGGTAAAGGCTGCTGTGTTTGCGGTTTCACGGCGCGTGTGCGTTGACCTCGGCTGGGATGTGTCTCACTGCTTGGGACACCTGCGCGTGTGTCCCTGTCGCTGCTGTGTGCTAGTGTTACCCCCCCCGTATTTGTTTAGAATCACCTGTTGTGTGCCGTGTGCGTTTGATTGTTACAAGTTGTCTTACCGCCCTGACCCAAGCGTCTGTTATTCCCTGTTGTAATAGTTCTGGTAGGAGGTAATTACTGTTTACCTTACAGTGGTGGGGCGCTTTTACTGAATGACTCACAGCTATAGTCAGATTTAGCCTGCAGGGGAGCAAATCCACACGTCTTTAAGATAATAATAGCATTTTAAGAAGGGGAAATGTGGAATTCACATGATCTCTTAAATAGAGGATGTTGACCTCTGTCCCCTGGATGACCCCTGTACACATGTGCCGCGTTAGCCTCCTTCCCCGCGCGCTTTGGTTGGAGATACGGCTTGGGTAAAGTGCTAAATATTGACCGAACAACGAGATAATGTTGATTTAATGTTGTCGTCCTTCTGTTTGCATCCTTGAGTCAAACACTGCCTGCTGCTATACACCATTTTCAGCGTTCACTTCTTAAATCTCTAAAAATGGCTGGCTGCTGAGAGGTTGGGGTGTGGGGGGGGGGTAGATTGACTCTCTGTCTCTCTTTTCCTGTTATCTCTTTCTTTCCAGCGTTCTTACACTCCCCGCACTTGCTCTCTTTCTCTCTCTTTCTTTTCCTCTCCCCCGTCTCTCATCCTGCGCTGCCCCTCCTTTGTTCTTTTCTCCCCCCCCCCCTTGCTATTTCTCATCATAACTGGAGAAAATGTTTCCTCTGAGGCGCTGGCTAAGTGCCAGAATTAAAATTCGTTCTTGGTCTCCCTCACTCTCTCCTTTTCCCTTTTTTTCCTCTCCGCTTGTTTCTCTCCCTCTCCCTCTTGCTGTCTCCTTTCATCACAAGATCATTTTTATTTATATATTTTCTTATTTTTGGATCTCTTCAGTCTTTTTGCTCAGACTTTGCTGCAGTGGAAGGCAGATTGAATAATTATTGACTATTTTATTTTGCCCAAACATTCACCGTGATCATCTGTAATCAATGGGCAAGTGCGTGTATGTTGGTTAAACTGATCGATTGGCAAGCAGCCATATTGATTCGTGTAATTTAGCCTTAGAAATGGCTGCGAGCTCATTATCATGGCCACCGGGAAGGAAAACTCAGACTAGCCAGTTTACGCTGTTTGTCCCCGTGACGGTAGTTAACAACATAACTTCACATCGATAGCAACGAGGAAAGTTTGTGTCAAGTCTTTTTACAAACCCCGCCACCTTTCAGGCCTGGCTTCTCATTTAGGCGCATCAGTTTTTCATCCATCTTGCCACACTGTAATTTGTCCTTGAGCTTTGTCTAAATCACTAAGGGGACGCTTGCTGTTTTGATCAGTCCACAGAAAATAACAGCCACAGTCAGACTCTGTTCTGCTCGTGATGGAGCGAGTGATTATGATTTATTCAAAGGTGGGGGTTGGTGTTTTCATCTCACATTTCCTCTAAAATCTATGCTGATACAGATAGCGTTGCCTGTCTTATTAAATACTCTGCAGATAGAAATGGATGGCTGTGTCGGCGTGCACTGAAACTAATGAACTGGATTCACATTTGCTGTCTGGTACAAAAACTTGATAATCGAGTTAGAAAAGTAGTGCAATCACTTCTCGTAAATGCACTTGTATATTTCTGACATCGTGCTCTGTTTTATCCTTAATCCACCTCATTTGCTGATGCGGCTGCGTGTGCATTTCTGCCATCTCTGTTAGTTTTGTCTTTATCTCCAGATCGCACAAATCACACATTATTATAATTATTATTTTATTTTATTTTTTTCTTAATGGAGATCTTTGATCGTGTCCCGCTGTGTTTTTGCATCTTGACAGTGGTTACCTGTTGGTTTTAAAAATGGTTTTGAGATTGTAATCAAGGCACAGATGGGTCTGGCACCGTGTTGAATCACAAACCCTTTAACCCTTTACAAGCTGGATCACAGCCAGAAATTCCCAATTGAGTCCCCGCGGGCTGTTTAATGTCTTGATTAAGGGTCCTGTTTGTTTGTTTGCTTCCTCCAGGCTAACAAACGTCTTATAGGCTCGGCTTTATGGATTATTTATTATTATGACCTTGATATTGAAGCACTTGCTTTTATGTTTTTTCCTTGCTTGCATTGTTTTTGCTTAATTTAATACTTATAATATAAGTATACAATAATAATACATATAATTATGAATATGTTGCTCAGAGGGCTTCGTCTCTAAAACTGCCTTTTTACGACAAACCCACAACAGCTTAATTGTCAAAAAGAGCCATGTGAAGTCTGAGTGGAGCCTGAGCCAAGTCACAGTAGTGCTTCTCTACAGTTTGAGGCTACTCTATCTTCTTTGGTGCAGTTGTACTTAAGCTCCAGTGAAGAGTAGTCACAGAGCGGGCCGGTCTGTCTCACTGTGGTGTGAAAAATCTCAGCACTGAACTGTCTGGGTAGTGAGTCAGTGTGTGAGTTTTGACCCTCTGCGTGTGGTTAAATGGCGAGGTTTACCTGCACACCGCAACCCCGTCATTATGCATCACCAAATCAATGTAATAGTTTACATGGCTGCATGACCCTAAATTACCAAAACATGCATGGTTGTGGTAATAATCAGTCTGATGCACATACATCTATATGCAAAAAGCTGTCAGTAGTGTATTTTCTGTTTTTGCATTATATATAAATTAATAGCGTATTGGCAGAAATGTGATGATACAATATATGTCACAATACATGCAGTTACAAATTAAATATATTATGATATATCAGGATTACTGTTAGCAAAGTGAGTGCACTACTGTGCAGTCTGACTGAGAGAATTAACATTTGCCTATATGTAAACTGTTACAATGCATCATATTGTGACGCTCGAGTGGATCGATATTCTCCTGTGCTCCTAGAAATAAATGCAACGAATGAATTTAATGTAATTTTCTACCTCTACCAGCTGAGCTGCTCCGTTTGTGCAGAAATGCCTCTGTAATGCAGAAATAACATTATCAACCACAACCCAACGAATCTGTCGTGACACCACAGCAACTATCTGCCTGTTACTGTGTTACTGGATACTTTTTCTAATCTTGTCCATAATTTGACTTCATATAGCCCAAGATAATCTTGCGGGGGGTGTTACATGACAGCTGCGGTGTTCACATGTTGATGTTACTGGTTCTAATGAAATTAACAGCCTGCATGTGAGTGCACTGACAGCACTCGTGCAGATGAAGATCTGGTAAATTGAAATGTTCACTGTCACTTTTAAACAGGCTGCAGATTAGTTACCTCTATTTTTTTTTTTTTTTGGATTTGAAGAACCTCATCGGCACTCCTGTTTGTCAATCCACTGACAGTCTAAAGCTGCATTTCGCCCAAATACACTTTAAAATCATCTCGAACATGACACATTTAATTTGTAATACTAGAAATGTGCCTTAGAGGCTGACACGCCACTTCTCAAGCTATAGAAAATACTGGTCTTCACTCACGCTGTGTTGGCGGGCCTTCCTTTCTCTTCCAGGGCTCAGACGACTGCCTTGTTAAGATCTGGGGAACAGATGACGGGCGCCTTCTGGCAACGCTGCGAGGCCACGCCGCCGAGATCTCCGACATGGCCGTCAGCTACGAGAACACCATGATCGCTGCCGGGTCCTGTGACAAGACTATCAGAGTGTGGTGCTTACAGACCTGCGCCCCTTTGGCCGTTCTGGAGGGACATGCAGCCTCTATCACCTCACTGCAGGTATGTGGACACACATGGTGCGCGATTTTGCATGTATGTTTGTGTGTGTGTGTGTGTGTGTGTGTGTGTTTGCTCAAAAAGAGGATCTGAAAGCCGCTAATAACATTTTTAATTCTTGCCGCCAGGCTGTCGGTCTGTATGTGTGTGTCTGTGTCTGTAACAGTGCACTGTAGAAACTTTTCTCACACCGGTCATCTTAAACGACTCCTTTTGGGCCGAAGCTGCAGACCAGCTGGTGTTATTATATGTAATTTAATGGTGGGTAAATGACGTATGCTGTGCAATTGCATTCTTTGTAGAGCGGAAAAGCCGCTTTTAGATCTTGACAAACTGAAACTCCTGTGCCTTCCACTGTGGGTTTTACACATTCTTTAGCTGAGGTGCATACTGCTGACCTACATTAACCTGCCAATGTCTAATATGTAATAAAATGCCAGTATATTATTTCATGAGCAGCCTTGTTGACAGAAATGCCTTTTGATGTTATTCCCTGTTTTTATTATTGTCAAGAAATGACAGTGCTGCTTTCCACTTACCCCTCCCTGTTTATTCCCTACCGTAGCTCACACTAAACTCAAAGAAGTGAGTGCATTGGTTGGACACTTATTTGTCAGTCCATTATAAGTATTTATTACAGTTTAAAGGGCTAAAGCGGGATTTACTCAAAGCAAGCAGCTCAACAGGTTCCATGTTTGTTGTGATGAAGGAACAGGTGACCCAGACAAACAGTGTGCCTCATTCAGTTCTGAATGGTTTACAACAGCAGTGGAGGACTATGCCACAGAGGAATTAGATAAATCAGACTTTTACCTTGTGCAGTGTGTTTAGGTTGGGTCAGATCATTGTTGGTTCTGTCCTTCACGCCGGATTGTCAGTATTACGAATATAGAACATTACCAGCCACGTCCCTAAATGACTGTCGTTGTAATGTTGTTTTATCCGTCACATAACACATATTGTCTAAGCTGCTATTCTGATCTCTCACCACTAACTGCATTGTTACAGATGATCGTGAAGCTCATGTGGGTTGATTGTCTTTTCTGTGTTTCCACTGTTGTGTTAGCGGCGTCTTGTGACTGCACTCAGCTGTAACCTCTAATCGGTTGTGTCTGCAGTTTTCTCCCCTCTGCTGCGGCTCTAAGCGCTACCTGTCCTCCACCGGAGCTGACGGCACCATCTGCTTCTGGCAGTGGGACGCACGCACGCTCAAGTTTGGGTGAGAAACACAGGACGCAGCACACACGCGGACTGCAGCTCACGCCTCTTGCATGTGCATACTGAACGCGTTTCTTTTAAATTTTTGCGTGTGTCTGTGTGTGTCCAGTCAGAGGCCTAGTAAATTCACAGAGCGTTCCAGACCCGGCGTCCAGATGATCTGCTCGTCCTTCAGCGCAGGTGAGGCACGGCTTGCTTTTGATTTTCAGGCGTGCTTCGAGACCACCGGAGGGGAAATGGCAACAGAGCTGAAAAACTGTGCACAATTAGCCCAGATTAACTGAAGAGCCAGAAAAGCAGCAGGCCCACTTGAGTGTGGGCCTGCTGCTTTTCAGTAAATGTAGAATAAGTGTACCGCATAAGTGAGTTATTGAATATATATTTATTGACATTGAATTGACATTTGAACATATGATGAATTACTTTAAAAAAATTGAAATATTCATCTTAAAAACTAGTGCTGGAATGTCTTAGTTGTGTTATTGATATGCTTCATGTGTACGTGTGTGTGTGTGTGTCTCCAGGTGGTATGTTCCTGGCCACAGGAAGCACAGATCACATCATCAGGGTGTACTACTTTGGGTCAGGCCAACCAGAGAAGATCTCCGAGCTTGAGTCCCATACAGTGAGTCCACATAGTGCTTTAAAGGAACTGGTTTATCTGATTTATCTCTTATATTGTCTTCAAGTCTACATGTTGCATCTGCATCATGTATTTAGCGTAGAGAGCATTCTTGACTTTCGCAACAGTATATTGACAATACAACGTAACTCAGGGTCCACTTACTTGGGCTCCTCCAAAGCTTTCGGCTGCACCTCATGGACTTCTTCATCAGGCATATTGTCGGCTCATGTGTCTTGGAGATTGTTGTCATGGAGAGATGGGTCGTCCTTCTCTATGACAACAGCCAAACTCCATCAACTGGGGAAGACAGTGAGATGCAGGTTGAAGCTGTGGGTAAACCTTGAGTTTAGACTTTGTTGTGTTTGAAGTATGATTTATTTTTAATTCAGACGACCAGCAGACAAAGTTCTTGTTAGTGATTGCGTGTTCTTGACTTTCCTCCTGTATCTTTCTCACCTAGGACAAAGTCGACAGCATCCAATTTTCACATTGCAGTGACAGGTAGGTTTGCACAGTTGGTGCGTGCGTGCGTGCGTTCTTGCACGCGTGTGTACGAGAGCTACACAATCGATGGCGTTCATTTTTGCATGTGCACCGCTGTTTGTTTTTATGGAACCTGCGGGTGCTGTAATGTGACTTGATGATGTCAGCAGAAACACCAACTTTACCTGCTATTTGATACATGCTCTGAAACGCGCCCTCTCTCACGCGTGCGCGCACACACACATAGACACATGCACACGTACACTTGCACTCATCATACACTATCTGGGTGTTAAATTGTGTGCGCCTATGTGGAGTTTGCAGAAAAACAAGCTCAGCTGTAACTCCCCTGGGTTGCTGTAATCTCAGCAGTGAGGGAGGTAGACTGTCTGTGCAAAAAGGAGGGGTGAAGGAGACGGAGGACACGGAGGGGGGAGGGGTTACATGCAATTAGTGTATTATGATGTGCAGAGATGAAAGCTTTCATTGTATTGCAGAAAGCTGAAATAGAACCAAGTGTTATATTTACAGTTTAGTTGCTGCATGAATCTGTGTTCACAAATCGGTCTGTGTGTGCGCGTGTGTTTTAGGTTTGTGAGCGGCAGCAGGGATGGTACAGCACGAATCTGGCAGCTGCAGCCTCAGGGCTGGAGGAGCATTCTGCTGGACATGCAGACCAAATTACCCGGGTATGTGTGTGTGTGCGGCTGTCAAAGTCTGGCTTTTCCACCAGCGCTGCTGTGCCCAGAGCTCAGAGCCGTGGGTTGGGATGATCCTGCGGGTTATAACGTCAGTCTTCATTTTTGCAAGAATCAATCACGTCGTGAACAAATTGCCAAACCTATAGCATGCAGAGAGTCCCCGCTGAGAACTATACACTGTTTTGAAATGAATACATTTCATTAGAAATCACTGAAGAAGACTTCCTGCCCTTTGAACCAGCAGCAAAATGCTTCTCTTGTAATTATTTACTTTATTACATCATTATTTATCTGTATAGAGTATGGTGACCTACTGGGTAATCCACAGCACATAAATAATTAAGCTCAAGAAAAAACACAGTATCTTCACACCTGTGGCGCAAAGCGTGACACAGTGATTGATTATCCGACTGCTCCCAGACAGAATATAGATTTACTGCAGCCATCACAGACGGTGAATGAATGGAGATGACAGTGACAGGCTATTTAAGCCTTTATTGCCTGAATGAACGCAGCAAACGTGGAAGAGTAGTGAGAACAGATTTTGAGATAATCCAGTTATTTAAAAAAAAATAGGTGATTGTTTGTGATATCAGGGGCTTAGGTTGTATTTAAAACACAAGAAAACATTAGAAAGTTAGAATTAATGTTAGAATAGCATGAATATATTCATTACTTAACAGTGTTCCTACCCTGGGAAAAAACTACATAAAGTCTGAGTCAGGGAATCGCACAAGTAAGCGTGGAAATGTTTTGGATGTGCTGGTTTTCACAGTTTACGCATGTAAACAGCCACAGCACATGTTGTGAATAATAATCCTAAACTGTATGAGATAAGGTCGAGCTGTCAGACTGGCTAGCTCCTCATTAACTTGCGTATAAAGGGGTGGAGGATAATGGATTAAATTCATTAGCGGGAAAAGTCAGGTGATAAATTGTTCACTCCTTTGATCAATAGTTCAGAAACATGAGCTTATATTTATTTTAACCATCTTAAAATATATCTTTGTTTGTAATATACGTGTGTTATGTAAACAAACAGTTCCTAATTGACCTAAACGTGACAGCGGCGTATAAACACCTGTCCCTTCAGGAAGTACAACCCTCCTCCGCTAGAAGACAAGGTGACCAAGCTAAAGGTCACCATGGTAGCATGGGATCGCCACGACAGCACCGTGATCACAGCGGCCAACAATCTGACCCTGAAGGTGTGGAACTCCACAACTGGCAACCTCGTCCACGTCCTGATGGTATGCAGCGTTTAACACAGCCCTCACAGATTAACACGCTAACATGGACTTAACTTTACTGACTTGTAAAGGGTCGATCGTCAGTCTTACTGACAATACTCATAATTCACCATCTGATCCTAAGCCATGTGTTGTTGCCAATGTGATTTTTGGTTTGTTTATAAATACGATTATTAGCAGAGAGTGTCAGAAACTCTCCCTGGTGAGGCATTCAAGGACATGGGACATTTGATCACTCACTAGAAATTAGTGCTCTCAAACCCACATTTATTTTTGTCTTCATCTAAACGTTTGTGTTGTTTAATGACAGGGTCATGAGGACGAGGTGTTTGTCCTGGAGCCTCACCCCTTTGATCCCAGAATCCTTTTCTCCGCGGGGCATGATGGGAACTGCATTGTGTGGGACCTGGCCAGAGGAGTTAAGATCCGCTCCTATTTCAACATGGTGAGACTCTTGACCACCTTGTGGCTCCGTCTCCGTCAGTTTGTCCCCTTGCTTCTGTCTGACTGTCCTCTCTCTGGCTTCTCTTTTCGCACTGAAGCCGAAAGTGACCACATGTGACACAGAGGCCATGTTGTCTTAAGCAGGGAATCGTCAAAAGGACGCATGGATTAGCAATGCTACGTCTTGCTCTCTCACACTTCACATGGTTTCCCTTTCCTTTCTCCGTATCGCTTCATCTCACATTCTTTCCCCTCTGACACGTCACTGTTCCTGCCCTCCCTTATTACTTTCACTTTCCCTCTTTGCTTTCTTGCTGTCTTTAACCTCCAGCCTGTGTCATTTAATGCACCACGTGTGCCCATGGGTATGAGTCGAGTGTACAGTGCACGTACACATGCCACCGTACACATTCATGTGGTGTGTTTATCATTAAAGCCACTATATTTCCTGCTTGTGTCTCTATGGTAACCAAGGACAGTGTTAATCACGTCAATCTGAGAACGAGTGAGTCACTCAGTGAGCTGATCAGGCCAAATCTTGGTGTTGCTCATAGACAGTGAATAGTGTTGTTTAACAACACAAAGTGTGTGTTTGGGAAAATTACCCAAGTTTCAGTCTGAAACGTAAAACAACACTTTGTAACCTTTGCTAAAAAGCACCTCTGTGGACCCAAGGACACAGTGGTTTCATTTAGCAGAAATGTCTAGCTAAAGGTTGCTTATGTTAGCGTAGCATGGCCGTCAGCACACGTGAACTCATATGCCTCTGAGTAGGCTGACTTCTAAATCATTTGACTATACGCTAGCTAATATTAGCCACTACAAGCTACAGACCAAATAAGATCATTGCAGCGAAACATCTGAGTATACTGAACTGAAGCAAGAACAAATGTATTATCTATTGATTTAACCTTTCATTTACAAAAGGGAAAATGTGTTTCTTCTTCTTTTAGGAGTTACACTGCCCCCGCTTTAATGGAGCTCGTTCCTGCAAAGATGCAGTGCTACTTTAACATGTGACATAATCTACTCATTGCATCCACAGCCCTTGACACTGCAATTGTTTTGTTGGCTTGCAAGCAGACACATTTCCTAAATCCTCTAGTAAGCCTGACGGTAGAGCTTCTGCTGTACCATTTTGTTACACAGCATCTGGATGTTTGCTTTGTCTAGTAATGCCACTGTCATGCCGCTGGTTAAAGGCGTGTGCACCTTTCCTGCGTATCACCAATGAGAAGATGATTCAGTGCATCGGTTTCATCTGGGTTAGGCTGTTTATTGGGTGACTTTAGTGCGTAGACACATGCAGAGCCTTTTTAACTGAATACAGGACAAAGAGGTAAAATCTCTGCAGAGAGAGTGAATGAAGCTTTTGTGGGAGTGAAGAAGTATCCACAGAACGAAGGAAAGGCAGCAGCCGGTTCACTGTCAGGGGGCTTCTGTTGATGGAATTGCTGTTTCTCTTTTGTAATAGTAGATATCACTGCTCCTGTTGTCTGTCAAACTCTATTTATGTCACTATTGCTGCTGGAAATGAGAAACGCTGCCTCACCTGAAAAAAAAAAATAATAATAATCTTGATGTTTGCTGAATGTTATTTTCATTTTCAAGTCAAATCTTACAGATTAATGCTTCTGCCGTTCATGTAACTTGAAGAACAGTACGTTTGGTTTTGTGGACTGAAAATTAGATGTTGACTGTGGAATAACAGCTGCTACATTTGCTGGGAATCCCGTCCAACCCCACCAGCCCCCGCTAGTGTAATACCATGTTTACACTGTGCGCCTTTTTCCCCTATCTCCCTCTGTGTATAGATCGAGGGCCAAGGGCACGGAGCGCTGTTTGACTGCAAATGTAGTCCAGACGGGCAGCATTTTGCCGCCACCGACTCCCATGGACACCTGCTCATCTTTGGCTTTGGCTCCAGCAGCAAGTATGACAAGGTAAAGGAACATACACCTACCTGATGTCTAATGACTAAATATTAATTTCTTAGTAGGAACAAATGCCCAAACTATTATCTGACCATTCTTAAAGCCCCGCTGAAGACATACAGAAGTATAAGCTTTGTGTATAAGAGGAAATGTACCTTGTAACTGTTCAGATAGCAGACCAGATGTTCTTCCACACCGACTACCGGCCACTGATCCGGGATGCCAACAATTACGTCCTGGACGAGCAGACTCAGCAGGCGCCACACCTAATGCCCCCTCCCTTCCTGGTGGATGTGGACGGCAACCCCCACCCTCCACGATACCAGCGGCTGGTGCCCGGCAGGGAGGGCTGCAGGGATGAGCAGCTGATCCCGCAGATGGGTGTCACTTCCTCAGGTAAAGAGGCTTGAGATCAGGCGCTCTGGAGCATCTCTTCTCCTCGTGCTCCGCGGGACACGAGCTCAGTCTCATGTCCACTCCGCTCTTGTTCACTTGCCCACTTCAGATCGGACTTTAACCTGACCTAACTCATCTATCAGCTGATCAAAGACGCTTTTATCAAGCTGATCATACTGCTTTCACAGGAATGCTGTCTGTGCTTAGATGTGCTAAATGAGAGGGTTTTACTGAACCTACACCAGCATTGGCAATTAAAACCAGAATTAATAAGGCAGTTTAAAATCTTGGCAGGGGTATAAACAGAAACAATCAGTAGTTCATGAAATGCATTCGTAGTGCACAGCGGAGATAGGTAAAGGAGGGAAGGGAGAAAGGAGGAATTTCTTGTGAGACAATACGACACTACAGGCTCTCTAGGGTTTTTCCTTCACTGCATGTAAAACAGTGATAACCTAACGTTGCCCTTAAACAGGTCTTAAAGGTACTGAGGTGACTGTGCAGGATTTTGGGAAAACCCCGCTGCCTCTTCTTCCTCTTTGAAGTTTGCTGGTAGAGCATTGTTACGTGCAGAAGATAGTGACTCTTATCTCACGCCACTTCCTTAGAAATAGAAACGAATGCATTAAAACAATGTGTACATGTACCTGGAGTAATAATTAAAGCAGTTTTGGCTTTCTGTGTGGCCATAACAACTGTTAGATTTAAGTTTTCCATAACTGTCCTTCTCTGTTTCTCTTTCACTTATTAAAGTCTCTCTCTCTCTTCCTCTGTGCCTGTCCGTGTCAGGCTTGAACCAAGTGGTTAGCGAGCAGGCCGTGGACGGTCCCAGTCCCCTGGATACAATGATTCAGAGGCTGCAGCAGGAACAGGACCAAAGACTGGGAACGAATGACGCGTCCGCTGCTGCAAACAGCAGGGCCAGCAGAGGTAAGGCCGCGTCACGACAGGAAGGTCATTCCAGTCCAGCGTGGGCGGCTTCTGCCAATTAATTTTGGGTTTCACCTGCACTGGAGTGGCCAAGGACATTATTCCAGACAATTCAAATGTTAATTCTGTGTCTTAATTAAGTTCCAAAATACCAAAGCTTTGGAAAAAAGGCCACACTCGTATGTTGCTAACTGCACCTGAGGCATTTCAAAACAATTCATCAAAAGCACACCACACTATACATTTGGAATAATGCGCAACCTATTGTTCTTCCATGAATATTTCCTATGAAATATGCAACACCCACTCCAAAATCTCCCACAAACACATGTGCATACACTGACAAGTAATTACCTACATGCAGCTGGCTTTGTTTTACAGCAGCCTTTTCAGAAACAACATCATGAGTGTCTATATTGTATGCCTCATAAATTCCAATAGGTTTTCCAAATGAAATATCATTATCTCGGTAACTGACTCCCTGCTAGTTCAAATCATGCTGTTTTTCTCTCGTCTCCTCACCTTTGGAGCAGAAACGCGGTCTGAATTGGACTGAAATGATACGTCACTCAACACGAAAAACAATCAGTAACTGTTTCGTTAAGTGATTAGTAGTTAACGCTTATTTAACGTGAGGATTTCCTGGTTTTGGCTTACTGAATATCTGTGGATCTTCAGACGCTGGTGAGACAAAAACAATTTGAGGACGTCAGCTCGAGCTTTAAGAACTTACGAGGGAATAGTTCAGTAAATAATGAATCATTAGTTGCAGCCTGTTAATTAAAGAGATTTGACTTGACTGACTTTAGACTTATTTTGTGTCATCTGCAAATGTGTTCCTGATGTCCTCTAAGCTGGACATAAGTTCATCATTTCAATGCTCTTCACTCCACTATTTTGCACTATAATGCACTATTTTGGTGACATCTCTCAGGTTCGGTGGGTTCACCCACAGAGGTGCACTCCCCGCCCAACGTGGGTCTGCGTCGCAGCGGGCAGATCGAGGGCGTCCGCCAGATGCACAGCAACGCCCCACGCAGCCAGATGGCCACAGAGGGAGACCTGGTGGCCTGGAGCCGCAGGGTGCTGGTCCCTGAGCTGGAAGACGCCTCAGTCAGGTAAAACACACTGCAGCGATTTCACAGAGGGGAAGGTGCTCTGGGAGGTGATGGTATCAGGTATGTCATGACTGTGTGTGTGTGTCTTTGTGTTCATTGTGTAGGAGACAGGTAAACTGGCGTGAGGCTAAAGGGGAGGAAGAGATCAATATTTATCAGTCAGAAAGGAGGAGACGTACCATCCACTCTCTCCCTAAGGAGAGCAGGGTAAGCTCACACACACACACACACACACACACACACACACACACACACTATTAAAATCTGATGTTATTGTTCTACAGGAACATCTTTGTTATTCATTATAGAGATTTCCTGTGTCTTGTTGATCTAGTTTTACCTGACATCGTCTCGTTTCTGTCCCTAATTCTCCGCTGCTGCAGGTTCATCCGACATCAGAGTGTGCCGCTGACGAGGGAAGGAGGAGCCAGGGTAACCACGGGTACCACACTCGTACCGCCATGGAGGAGACGAGCCGCCAGAGCGCTGAGGCTGCCGATGACGACGAAAGCACGTCAGAGGTAGATAAAGTACTGATGCTTATCTTTTGAAAGACTTTATTTCTGTGGTTTTTCAGTCAGGATGTAAACTCTTTCACTTATTGTCTTATGTTATATATTATAACTTTTGTTATCAGCTGATTTCTCCAAAGACTCTCTACACAGATTTTGGCATATTAACCTTTTACTGCCCACAGTTTTGTTCTTGGGACATGCTTTACCGTCAGCTGTCCAGCCGTGTGGGAAAAACCCTGAAAACAGATGTTTAAACATAAAAAAAGTCAGAATTTTTGAGCATTTAAGGGTTAAATTGGCTGTAGATCTGCTCCAGCACAAGCATATCTAGCAAGATGGCACCAAACTGCACAGCTCAATGTGACTTCAGTGTGCAAACCTGTCCTTATTATGCAGAACCTGTCGGATGCTCTCCTTTCACTGAGCCTGCTTGCCTATCTGTCCATCGTTGTGTTGTACAGCGCTAACATAACCTGATGTGTGTCTCCAGGGAGAGGTGGAAGTCCGGCAGATCAACGGACATTCCTCTGAGGAGGAGAAGGAGGATGAGGAGAAGGAGCCCTGGCCGGACGACCACAGCAGTTCAAGGTAAGATACATACGGTACATCCGGCGCACTGATCATATCAACCATCCTGCGGATAGATGCACGTGCTTTCTGAAAATCAAAATAAGCACAAGCAGATACGTCTTTGTACCGAGTCGTCTCTCTGCGATGCTTTTGCAGCGACTACTCCAGCGATTACTCTGACTGGACGGCGGACGCTGGGATCAACCTCGAGCCGCCCAAGAAGAGCGTGAAGGTGAAAAAGAAAAGCAGCGGCTCTGAGGAGGACGGAGAGAAGAAGAGGGACGGGAAGAAAGAGCGAAAGAAAGAGAAAGCCGACAAAGACGGCGCATTACCAAAGAAGAAGAAGCCAAAGGAGAAGAGGAAGGTTTGTGCATTGTGTCAGCATTTGCACAAATGGATGTTTGATTAAACAATATGTAAAATATTGAATTTTGATATAAATGATCTAAAAATGTGACAAATTAAAACTCTGATTAACACTCTGTTTTCCTTACTTGAATTTTCGACACTGCAACGTTCAAAACCTCAAATTTAAGAAGTGTTACTCAGTGTTTACTTTGTTGCGTGTCATTCAGAGGACAGAGCTTCAGGAGCAAGGGCTAACTCTGGAGGAGTGGCTCCCCTCTGCCTGGATCACGGACACGGTACCCCGCAGATGTCCTTACATACCCCAGATGGGAGACGAGGTACACGCCGCCTGCTTCTGTCCCAGTGTCCTCACCACATGTGCACCACATGTCCGCTCAAACCAAAACACCGGCTCATGTTTTACATAGCAACATGACCAAAAGCCTGCACTAAATTTAGCCGCACCCCTCTCAGTGAGGCCGCGATGCCCCTTACATGCAGGAAAACAAGGGACACACTGACTAACATCGCCGCCCTTTTGTTTTGTTGCCACAAGTTGTTATATTTTTAAGCAGAGTTGGATTCCAGAAAAATATACTTAATGTACCAAAACCTATACAACAGCCGTGTGATATATCTGAGTGTGTTTGTGTGCAGGTGTACTACTTCAGACAGGGCCACGAAGCTTATGTGGAGATGGCCAAACAGAAGAAGATTTACAGCATCAATCCTAAGAAGCAGCCCTGGCACAAGATGGAGCTGAGGGTAAGGAACAGTTTGACAAAGATGGACTGAAGACTCTCCGAAGAGAGACGGCCGCTCTTTAGATCCCGTGTATCTGGAGATTTATACTGTCTCTGCTCTGTAGTGTTATTTGTGCGCTCGCCACCACCGAGGAGATAAAAATCACAGCAGAGCCGTGTTAGCACGGAGGAAAAACACTCATACTGGTAAATTAACAACATTAAGAACAGAAAAGTATAAAATGGCAGCGAAAGACTACTCCTCAGAAGCCAGATGCTGTTTTGTAATCGAACATTTTGACTGACATTTTGGCGGCGCAGTGTTTTCGGCGACATTTCTCAGTTAAGGATGCTGAGTAATGGCTAAACAGAAAAAAAAAAAAGAAAGAAAGAAAGAAGCACAACCATCCCAGAGCAATGCCTTGGAAATCGCTACATAGTTTCCAGCTACAGTGAAGTAATCATTCACACACAGCCTTTAGTTCACAAACCTCTTAATGCCATTGCTTCTATATCGCGGAGGCTTGTCTGGTTTCACTTTCATGTTTAATTTAATCCCGTTTCTCTCCTAAAAATGTACCTCGGCTAAAACGTCTGCAGAGAACAAAGTTTCATCCCCGTGTGTTATGAAACTGTCTGTAAGCGAATGGAAGAAAGACTTTAAACATTTAAAAGTAGCAGCTTATGGACTATTTTTCATTTCTTTTCTACGTGTGTGGGCAGAAATAGCAATTTCTGTGCAGACAGCAGTCGGTAATGCACTGCAGGCGCCGTGTGCATTTTCTGACTGCGCTGCCCGTAGCGCACGTAATGCATGGTTCTCCTCCACGCTTTTTTTTTTTTTTTTTATGTTCAACAAACAGGCCTGGCAACACTGACGTATCACTCCCCCCGGTTTCACTTTTTCTCAGCTGGAAAAACTCTTTCCGCCTACATAACAGACAAAACTGAAAAGGATATATATCAATAGAAAATGAAAAGTGGCGCACTGATCTGTGTTAAATCTGCTCCAGGGTGTGTGAGTTGTGTTTCCGAAGAAGCAGTGAGTTGTATGCACTGTATTTGTTTGTGTCGCTCAGGAGCAGGAACTGATGAAGATAGTTGGCATCAAGTATGAAGTCGGCCTGCCCACACTGTGCTGCCTCAAGCTTTCCTTCCTGGACCCTGACACGGGTAAACTGACCGGTGGATCCTTCTCCATGAAGTAAGCATCCCACTGTCGCATGTCCTGTACTCTATTTAACTTTTTCCCCTAACAGTATGCTTATTGTCAGTGACCACAGTATGCACGTAATCTACAGTACGTGCCTCCCTCTGCCAAGTTAAATATAAAATGGATTTCCCTAAATTAAAAAGACAGTACTCATAAAACATTGAATCCAGTTGACCGACAACGCAAACGCAAAGACTGTTACGGGAACAGGAAAATGCTAATCCAGCTGTATGTGTTCGATGTGTTTTACACTGTTAGTATAGTGGTTTTCTTTGTTGCACTGTTGCAGTTGTTGACTGGTTGTGTATCTGATTGTTTTGTTGCAGATACCACGACATGCCCGATGTCATCGACTTCCTCATACTGCGGCAGCAGTTCGACAACGCCAGGAAGAGGCAGTGGAGTATAGGTCAGCCACATTTGCTCTGAGCCTTTGCGGTCTTAGCTCAAAACATGCAGAATACCAAAGAGATGTGACATATTTTCTAATTGGGATGTCAAGATGGAAACTAACTGTGATGTCTGCGTTCAGGTGACAGGTTTCGGTCAGTGATTGACGATGCCTGGTGGTTTGGGACCATCGAGAGCCAGGAGCCGTACCAGCCTCAGTATCCTGACAGCCTGTTTCAGTGCTACAATGTCTGGTATGATCGCAGCTCCGCTTCACTCTATTTAGGGCTGCACAGTTGAAACTGTGCGTCGATCACGGCGCTGCACAATCTCATTTACACGTGACAGATGTGTTGTGTTTGCATCAGCGAGGAGATCCGTCGCATCAGACCAAAATGACAAGACTGTGTGGCCGCACATGGCAAACTGCGCACAGGCAGAGGGGGCACAACTGAAAACAGATTTAACATTTGTGGAACAGAAATGACCCAGACTGAAATGAGTCAGGATCCAGGAAACTTTGCTGCGGATGGTGAGGAGAAGGAAGTAGAGTCACATTGTCTATTTTCAGATTTCAGAGTAATGACAGTCAGAACTGCGTACCTTCACCGCTGGTGCTTTGCCGAAGGTGCAGCGCTGTAGGTTGATGTATTAGAAGATGTAGTCGTCCCCATGAAACGACACAACGAAGAGCAACATGATGAAACGTAACGAAGCTGCAAATGTCAGGAGTTTGTGCTGCGTGACATGAACCCTATATAGTTCAATTATATATGGAGTATACTCACCAAGCAGGGGCAGGGAGGGGACAGAGAGAAAACCATTATCTCTTTTACTTGATTGATTTTCAAAAATCAAGTTGGCAACAGCCAAAGTGTGCAAACATTGACTTTCTTCCCACTACACCCACTATGTCTACTGTATAGCTGCTCTCTTGGTATCTCAGTGAATCCTGACACTGAATGAGACTCAGATCTGACTTCCCACACTGACGGAATAAGAAATGTGAAGCGGTTTCATTAAAACGGTTTACATCTAACGGGGGTTCGTCTGCTTGGACAAACTCGAGGCAAATGTAGACAAATAGCTCCCTGTGATAATGCCGCTGACACCTCCCCTCACAGCACTCATTAGCTGCACAAACACCTCGTGGCTCGAATCACTCAAGAAACTTGATGAAACAGTCCTGGATGACAGTCTGAATTAGATGTTTACAGTGAGGCGGACGCACACTGCCCTTTGTGTTTTTCCACCGCCGGACTTTCATCACTTCAGTGACGTTCCAATTCGAAACAGTAATATGAACACTGTCTGTTTGAGTCACTTCTCCTTGTCAGCGCCGAATGCTTGTGGTCGCACGCGGTTTGAAAAAGCCTCGTTAGAGAATAATATCCACTCGACGCTGTCGGCGCTTGCAGCACGCCACCTTTGCAAAACACAAAAGAAATGAAACGCACAGTCAAAGATGTGATGATGATTCATATCAACTCTGGTTCTCATCTAGCTGGGATAATGGAGACACGGAGAAGATGAGTCCTTGGGATATGGAGCCCATCCCTGATGATGGTAGGTCACTCCTGCACACCCGCACTACAGCGCACACACATTGAATATATATGTTGTTCTGTACAAATGTCATCTCTGTACAGTTTTAACACTTTGATTTTTATTTCTGTTTCTGCGTCTGTCTCTTCCTGCCCGTGCAGCCACGTTCCCTGAGGAGTTGGGCATGAGTGTCCCGCTGACCGAGGAGGAACAGAAGGAGCTGCTGTACGTCCCGCTGGACGGCGAATGGGGCTGCCGCACACGCGCACAGGAGTGCGAGCGCATCATCAAAGCCATCGATCAGCTCTGCACACTCGGTATGAAGTCATCAGGCCGCTGTGACAGTAACGGTCCACTCGTGTCCTGTTAGCAGGAATGTGAAGTTCAGCCACGAGGGCACATTTCTGGTAAAGCGGCAGCAGCAGGACTCTCCGCGCAACATGAGTCACGGCTCTGAGCTCATCAGCATGAGCCGCGGATCACATGCTCAAAGAAATAAGCAGCTAACACGTTGAGCTTCATATTGAGGTGCTCGCTTGAATTCCCATTAAGTGATGTAATGTCATATTAGGAGCAGGCTTTGTAAGAACTGCAACCCTCCCAGTGGAAAGCCAGTGTGAGGGCTCCCTCTAGTGACAGTTTGGGGTTTAAACACACGAGCGCCAGCAGCCAAGCACACACACATTAATCCTTCTAGATCTCTCCCTGTTACTCCTACGCTTCATGCTGCAGCTTCCTCACAGGACAGGATTCATGTTAACACTTGCAGGTGCATTTACATTTATATAAGCATCCTAAGAATTAGTAGGAAAATCTTTAGCTACAGTGATAAAGGTGTGAGGTTAGCATTGCAATACTCAACATGCACAGGTTATTTTATTTGTCTGGTACAGCAGATGTGTGTTAATAAGTCCTCACCCTCACTCCGCTCTCATTCAACCAGTCAAACTTGCCTCCCTCAGATGTAGCAGCGCCGTTTGCCTTTCCAGTGGACCTCCAGGCTTACCCCACATACTGCACAGTAGTGGCCTACGTCACTGACCTCAGCACCATACGCCAAAGGCTGGTGAACCGCTTCTACAGGTACCACACATCAGGATGTGTTTGAGTAAAGGAGATGGCTGAGTCAAATGCACACTCAGCACATTTGTCTTTCCTTTCCAGACGACTGTCGTCTCTGATGTGGGAGGTCCGTTACATTGAACACAACGCCCAAACATTCAATGAGCCGGGATCATTCATTGTCACCACCGCCAAGTTTGTCTCTGACCTCATGCTGCAATTCATAAAGTGAGTATGTTGTCATCAAATGAAATAGGACTATGACGTAGGAAAATGACATCACCTGACCAGCATCACCCAGTTCGCATTTTGTCTTTGAGCACTCCGTAAAAAACCTCCTGGGCAGGAATTAAGATCAATTTTAAATTCTGTAATTATAAACATGCCACAACATCTGCGCTGTCAGCAGAGTCATTTCTGTTTCCTCCTTTTTTCTCCTCCAGGGACCAAAGTCTGACAGACCTCATGTCGCTCTACAAAACTATGAAGAAAGCCACCTTCTCTGACTCTGAAGATGAGGTGTGTTCACGCATCAGCATGTTAAAACTATCATGTAGCTTCCTACTAACTTCTGTCTGTCGCTGAGCACACGATTTTCCGCCGAGACAATATGTTGTTTGAGTAATTTGTAAGAAAAATAGCCTAAAATGTAAGGCTTCCATTTTTTGTAATGTGAAAATAGCTGCTTTCACTAAATCACACAACTTTCCTTTTAAATTTCAAACTATGCCGTGAAAGGGATATTGCATTGCGTCAATCACGGCAACAACGTTTGAGGCATTTGGGAGAAGGAATAATAATGGAATAATGCTGTATTGCAGAGCTGCCTATAGTATTACACATGTTTTTATTAAATTACCTTTTTCATATCTAATTAGGATGAGGAGGAGGATGACGAAGATACGAACACTCCTGGAACATCCACGAGAAACCATAAGGTAACATGTCTGACAGCAACCGTGTTCCTATCCATCCTAGCCTGAACGCTTCCATAATCCAGCATCTAATGTCAACTAGCAGTTGCATCTCTTCACTTCCATTTTTTTTTTTTTTTTTTTTTTTTTTGCACAGGGTCGTCCACCCATGCGGCGCCAGCTGAGAACCCGCCCCCCTTCGTACAACCCTCAGGCGTGGAGGGGACGCTGCAAGGAGCTGCTGGATCTCATCTTTCAGTGTGAGGACTCAGAGCCCTTCAGAGAACCTGTGGACCTGCAGGAATACCCGGTACTTACACACAAACTGGGCATTGTGTGAACATGAACCCTTTCATTCTTTAGAAACATCAGGCTCATGATAATTAGTGTTTTCAGCGACCTGTTGCGGCGCTTGAGCCTTGCTACGAAGTCGGTCTGGGGCACAAGTGGCTACAATTCAGCTGAAGTGCAGGGATTGTTTGGTCTGAAGAACAGGCCCCTTCTTTCAGCATCTGTAATGAAGACCAAATCTAATGAAAAAGCTGTGAAGGAGAAACAATGAGAACAGACTCACTGCTTTCAGCGGAATTCTTCTGCTGCTTGCTTCAGTTTTCTGTCCACTCCATTCAAAGTGAACCCCGCAAATCTCGCACCCTCTCTTCCTCTCCTCTACTTCTTATTGTGTCTTCGTCTTTTGAAACCTGTAATTGAAATGTCCCAACTTCCCACCCGCCTCTCCCAGGACTACCTGCAAATAGTCGAATCCCCGATGGACTTTGGCACCGTCCTCAACACGCTAACAGAGGGAAAGTACCAGTCTCCCATTGAGCTCTGCAAAGACGTGCGGCTCATTTTCAGCAATTCCAAAGCTTACACGCCCAGTAAGAAGTCTCGGGTGAGACTGACACGCACAAACACACACAAACACACATGATCTGCAAAACCAGGCTGCATTAAGTTTGATATAATCTTGTGAGTGTGGCAGTTCAATCAGTGCACCCTTCACCGTGTCTGCAGATCTACAGTATGAGTCTGAGGCTCTCTGCTCTGTTTGAGGAGCACGTCAGCTCCATCCTGGCCGACTACAAGGCCATCCACGGCCTGACAGATAAACTGACCAGACAGACACGACACACTACGGACAGGCAGACACGGCACGCCATGAAGAGGAGGAGAAGGGGGAGCGAATCTCCAGCCAGCAGCACTGCATCCAGGTATGTGAGGGGGGGCATTTTGTTTCTGATTCTGGGGTCTGTTACTGCGCATCAGGTGTGACCTTTTGTGTTCTCACCCGTCGTCCTGCCTGCAGCCCAGAGAGGAAGAGGCGCGTATCATCCAGGGTGACTGCGAAAAGGGAGCCCTCGCCAGCTCTTTCACGACCCTCCTCTCAGAGGCAGAGCGTCCCGCCCAAACAGCCCCCTCAGCTGGTCAACGGGAAGGTAGACACGCCGGCCGCAGGGCGGACACGAAGCGCGGCACGCCACTCAACGCACGCTCCACCCTCGTCGTCCTCGTCACACAACGCTGCAAGCAACACGCAGAGCACAACAGGTGAGATCACTTCTTCATTTAATTCACACTTACAGCAATAATAATATAACTTAATACACTTATTTGCTTCTCGCTGAGAGTCGGATTAGACGATCAATCTTGTGTTTGTGCACCAGGTATGATAGCATTTATTAGCATCATCGCTTTTTCAACCTTGCTGCGACTACGAGACTCAAGGAAGCCACTCTGCCCACTCAGGAAATAGTCCCGTGTGGACTGTTTTTGTATGAATGATGTAAGTCAGTCAATGAGCTTTCGAGGGACTGGTAGGTAGGTAAGTGTCGTGACATTCAGACAAAGCCAGGCTCGCTGTTTCCCCTGGTTTCCAGTGTAAATGCTGCGCTAAGCAGCTGCTGGCCTTGTATTTACAGTACAGACATGAGACTGCTATTCATTTAACCCGTACTAAAAAAGCAGTGCATGTCATGGAGAGCTGACCTCATCCCACCTGTTTATTCACCTCTTAGTTGCAGAGTCTACTCGCTCACTGAGGGCTCATAACTCTGTGTCAGCCGCAACGCCGCCAGCTCCCGAAAAGGTGACACCCGCTCCAGCTGCAGAAAGCAGCAGTGGGGGAAGCACCAGAAGGAAACTCAGGACTCCTGTACGACACACACCTGGTAAGAAAGAAAGAAGTGGTGTCATGTTTATGATTATCGTTATAGAATACACTGCACTACACTACAAAGAGTCTGCCTACACGTGTGTTTTTCTCTCTCAGGCTCTCCTGCTAGCCCTTCATCACAGAACACAGTCCACCTGAATGGCCACAGTAGTCATGTGACCCTGGGTGTGGGAAGGAGGGGGCGAAAATCTAGAGCTGACCCGCCAGTGAGTCCTCCAGAGGTCACGACCCCGGGGAGCCCTTCCAGACCCCGGGGCCGCCCCCCTGGCAAAAAGAGAGGCAGGAAGAGCAAACAGGAGCTGGAGGAGATGAGAAGGAGCAGCAACCGCAGGAGCTCCACCCCTGACGATGAGCTCGACCAATCAACAGGGGATGAAGGCGGGACATCTTCTGCACAGGAAACATCCGTGCTGTCGGACTCTGGCGCGACGTCGGCACCCAGGCGGCGCGGCCGTCCCCGTGCCGTGAGAACTGAAGAAGCCACTCCTCCTCCTGATTCACCTGAGCCCTCGCCGCTGAGGAGGAGCAGCAGGAGAGCAAACGAGGAGGTGACGCCTCCTCCCCAACCTGCTCCTCAACGATCCAATCGGAAGGAGTCTCCAAAGGAGGAGGCAGGGGATGGGGCAGGGGGCTCGATGCGCACTCGTAACCAGGGGCGACGGTCTGCCTGGTACATGGAGGAGGATTCTGAGGAGGAGCAGAGGCAGCTGCTGTTTGAGGACTCATCAATCACCTTTGGCACCTCCTCAAAGGGACGCGTTCGCAAGCTGACAGAGAAGGCCAAGGCCAACCTGATAGGCTGGTAACGGAGACAGCGGAGCAGGATGTGAGCAGGCTGGCTGCCCTGACAGAGCAGCTCATGCGTTGTAGGAGCAGAGGAGGTTGGAGGAAGTCGTGCTTGGTGTTGTATGCATTTGTTGTGCGCGTATGTGTGTGTGTGTGTGTGTACGTCCGGGGAGCTGCTAGTCAAGCTGCTGCTATTTGAAGCTGTGGCCGTGGAGAGACACAACAGCGCAGTTCTCTGTCCTCTCCTCCTTCCTTTCAAGGAAGCTGGAGGCTCTCTGACGACGCATGTTCATTTGTTCCGACTCCTCCGACATTATTGGTCCATGTTGGATCCCACAGGAGCACGCCGACTCCTACCATACGCTGGTGGTCTTGTGACTGTCCTCCTGTCCAGAGAACCACTCTTCACCTCCGTCTGACCTTAAACAGTGTTGGCGTCAGACTGGGCGAAACAGTTTAGAGTTTTAGTACTTGAAATAAAACAGGAGGAGCTGGATGTATCTTATCTCACTCTTGCTATTTTTGAGGACTTTTCAAGAGTCTCTGCTGGGAACGTCAAAGACGCCCACTGAGCTCAGATTGTCAGGTGACAGATTACAGACTGCTGGCCTGGCAGCGTCTTTCACGCCCCTTCTTCTTCCTTGTTCCCGCTCTTTTTTTATACAACCCCCCCTCTCTGCTTTTTCTAAGATTTGTACGTGATGATCGGCTCTCTGTTTTTCCGGAAGTCTTACACATTGGCTGACCCGAGCGTGTCTGTCTGCGCTAAAATACCAAATGGCGTACCTTTGTTGGTACTGTAGATCTGTAGGTTCTGTTTACCGTTGCTGTGTGTGGGTGTGCGTACGGGTGTTTGGGTTTGTTTTTTTTTTTTTGTGCATGTTAATTAGAAAGAAAAAGCCTCTTTTGTTGTTTTTTTTTTTTTAGACGCTGTTTTTACTGTGAGGAGGACAGAACGGATGCATGGGTGAAAGGGGTCATATCTGTGTATAGACAGATCATGTTTCAGCGCGTCCTCAACATTAGCAATACCTTGTGCCTTTATGTCTTCGGTGTGCGCGTGTGTGCATGCGTGCGTGCATGTGTGCGTATAAGTGTGCTTGGCCTCCGCCCTGCAAAGTACATGTGCCTGTATGTGTACGAATTAAGTTGTGACTACGCGAGTGTGTGTAATTGAAGGAGCGCGTGTGTTTTTTATAACACAACTGAGTGTGTCATTCACTTTCAGCGTGCAAACAGTGGCATACGGTTTGATCGTTGTGAAACCTCTCAAAGAAATGTATTTATAGCAGTTGAAAAAAGACTTTACTGTTGTTGTAAAACCATTATTCATGTCAATATATTATCCTATAACCAACCTATCGTCAGTTTATACCTAAGGTACAGCCAGTGGAGCTTTGGGGTGACTAGCTTTTGAGATGCACTTACCACAGACCGGTTATCAATGCAGTCGTAGGGAGTAACCCTGTGTATTTTAAAATTGTTAACATAATAAAAAAAAAAAAAAAGAACTTTTTAAATGTTGATATGTTTCTATGGTGACCGCACACATCCACGCATCCACACACAATTCTGTCTCGCATGTCCTAGCACTTTCTCATGCCTGGAGCAAACAGGATCGAGCCAGATTAAACAGGATCGGACTGAAATTTGGACGGAAACCCGAGAGGAGAGAGAGAGACAAGTCTTATATTCATCTTTCTGATTGTGTGCCTTCGCTACTCTGGCATATTGGACCCTCGGTTTTTGCTTTTGCAGTCTTTTTTCTTTATTATGTCGGACTTCCTGCTTGCGGCCGGGTTCAGAGAACTGGACTTTGCGGACTGGACTGGATCCGGTGGGCTCAGTGAAATAGAGCAACGCCTGAAAAATGATCAGTCTGACTAAAGATGGCGGCCTCCACTTTCGCCGCATTTCTGTTTTCACCCCAGCACAGAGCAACTGGATGCCAAAATCTCACACTTGAGTTGTGGCTTTGACTGGGGAGAACTGGACGGTAGCATCTCTACACACCTGGTTCATTTTGTTGGTCTTTCTTATCACACATTATTGAACATATATCTCATCTGTTTATCATTGTTTTGTTGTTTTTTTTTTTGTTGTTGTTGTGGATTTGTCAATGCCAAATTCTGTCTTTGGGCACTGAAGTTTTGGAACATGGCTTTTGAATGTGTTTGTTTTCTGCAGCGGTTTTACCGTCTCCACGGTGAGTGTGTATAACTCGCCTACATATGATGTGTCAACTGTTATCTGTCTGTGTTACCTGCCATACAGGACAATATTTCTGTGGCTAGAGCTGCGGAGTACGAACAGTGTTTTATACTCCTCGCACTTATTTTGAGGCAACAATTAACAACTTTGTGTTTTCTTTTTCAGTCGGTTTTGGCTTATATTTACTTCACAAAAAGATGTGTTTATATCGTGTATATGAAGAGTTTTATTCCAGATTGAGTGAGCCTGAAACACTGACACTTTGCTCCACAAATGGCTGTCGGCATGAACGTTCTTCTTATTGTTGGGGTTTCTATTAAAGAGAGGAAGCTAAAGATCTTTGCCCACAAAACTGTGGCTTTGTAGGCAAAGATGAACTCTTCATAGGCACATAAAGGTTTTTTTTTTTTTTTTAGTTTATCCCAATCACAAATAATCATATTTACATATATGCACAGATTATCATCAGTGTGGAAAGACACCCTAAGGTATGAACTCACTTTTACACGTTTACACGAGACAACTCAAAAACACAGTACTTGAGAATCCCAGATGTTTGCTGGATTTTGGCGTGGAGGTACCAGAATCGGTGACGGCTGGTGGCTGACACTGATTGCTCCACAGCAGCCACTGTATCCCTGTTAATAAGGGGATGGGCAGGGATATTTGCTATCCCCCCCACTGACTGTCTCAATGAGAGTCAAAGTGGGAATGCAGCCATCGTACTAAACTAGACATCACACTTGTTGATTCTGCCATTGACCCCTTTTCATCTGACCACCCACACTACTTGTATTTATCAAACTCGTCAAAGTAAAAGAGCTGATTCGGTGTTGCTGGTCAGGTTAACCAAACCGTGTTAGTAATAATGTTCAACTTCTAATTCAAAGGGGCCTTAAAAGCAAGTCGCTGGTTTATAAGCAAGAATTAGTGTATTCATCCATTCTCTCGTATCTCCAATCAGCCGTAGTGCTTGGGTTTTTACATGCAACTTGATTTTTTTCAAATTCAGAATCACTGACTCAGCAGTCCAAATCAGCTGTCTTACTTTACAGCAACCCTCATTGCATTTTGGGGGCTCATTCTGGCCTGTGCTATAGTGTGGCAGAGTTGTGCTGTTTGTGGCTTCTGATTGGGCGTCACAGCGTTTGGTCAGAGGTTAAAGGTCACTGTGTGTTTGAGTGCGTGCGTGCGTGCGTGCGAGTGCGTGCGTGTGCGTGAAGTGGCTGCATGTGAGCCACAGGGAAGCATTTTGGGATGTTCTAAGTTTCTGGGTTGGGGGCCAGGGATAGGAAAAGGCAGAGGAGGGAGGGGTGGGGGTCTGTTTCATGTGAACTGATTGGAGAGGATGTCTTTGTTAGTTTGGATACTTTTTTATATATAAAGGAATTAATGCAAAAAAGAAGCATATGGCTAGAATGTATGTGTAGGGGAGTACTGCTGTCCTGTTAGTTCATACCAATATTTTAAGTAAATAAACAGTTGTGTTTCCATACCCATTTCTCCTTCCTGTCGTTCATCGTGTCGTTTTACTCTCTTGTTCTCAGTTTTATATTCTAACCTAGATTATTATTATAAATAAAACAAGTTTTCAAAATAAAAGCATATGCGCTAAAAAAGGGGAGCGGGGGCGGGCAAATATAACGCAACTTATTAAAAATGATACAACACGCACCAACAGTCTTACTGAATAAATCCACAACCCTCCCACCTTGCGTTGCCACAGCGTTACTGCGTTAAAAGTCACTGCCCCGTCCGGAGCACGCGCGCCCGGCTCTTCCCTGACGTGGCGGGCTACGAAAGGTCCTCCGGTTCCTCCGTGGCATGCGGCGATTGGGCTAACAACCTGTGTGACAATCCGTACAAAAAAATGTAAATACACAGGTGGTGGCAGCATGGGCAAGTGCATGGTTTATGTAAATAAAACAGAAGTGAAACCGTGTCACACTGTCCTGGTTTCCCTGCACAAACAGGCGCGCAGACGCAATGTTTGGCAGATAGCTGGAGGAGAGACTTTAGAGTTTAACACGAGGTAAGAGTCATCGTTACTGATCATTACGAGCTGAGGCAATTACACTTTTGAACTGGCATATCCTGAAAGTTTCTGTAGCGTCACGTAGTCACACCTTTAAGTATTTACTTCCCGTGCGTGGAGGTTGAACCATATGCCCGCCGGTAAAACAACTACACCAAAGCGCATCCAGGGTTGAGGGGATCTGTGCCGGGACTTAAATGCTACTTGGTGTTTTTCTTTTACAGTCATGGGTCGCACATCGACTTCGGACTGATTTTGGTTCGGGCCCTTACACCCGCCACATTCACCTGACGCGTTTCCGTCCCCAGGTGACGCACTCATGCCTCAGCTGACGGCCACGGCGGTGCTGCAGCTCGTGCTGCTGCTTTCCGCTCTGCCCGCGCAGTACTTCATCTCCCGGTGGAGCGGCTCCACGGCGGCGCATCGCTACCACGCGACCACACGGTATGATCCGTGCGTAAAAGGGGCTTTGCTTCCCCACACATTCATCAGTAAAGTTTGTATGAGGAGTAAAGTCTTTGGAGATCAAATTACTTTTCACATGAATTACTAAGCGTCATTATCTAAACTGAGTTATTAAAGAGAAACTACAGAGATTCCTCGTGTTTTGGTCCATCATCTATCAACAAACACGGTGTTTCAGGTTGCTCAGAATTTGGAAAGAGTGGAGAACATCTTACCTCAGTGGCACTGCTTGGATGGACTGGGCGAACCAGCAGATCGCCAGGGTCCAGTGAGTATGTGGTGTTTGACATCAGAGGATGACTGATTGATTTAGACAGACCGGACAGATCATTTGCAAGATCCTCGCCAATCCTGATTGTCCCTGTGAGACTAGTTTCTAAGGTTTTTACCAAAAGGGAAACTCACACACAGCTCGGTCACTTTCATGTCCAGACTGATTTTACTTCTGCTCTACCAAGGTCTTTGGTCGGCTTGGGGCAGGATGATCACATGCAGTCGCTTGCCATAGAGACCATGCTTTATGACAATGATCAGGAATTCTTTGGAGGTTTGTGAGTATTTTTCAGAATGACAGGAATTATTTTTTTAAATTTACAGTCAATTAAGTCAATCTTTAGTCATTTATTACTGCATTTTAATTTACACAAAAAAATGCAAACTAAGCTCAGTAGGTTCAAACCACGTGCTCGTGCACATCATGAAAAACCGCAATCTGATGCAGCAACACCCTGTCTCCTCAGATTCATTGTACAGTTACTGGGAGCAACCCTCATAAAGAAGCAACTAATGCAACCTCTTGCAAAACGAGCGTATGTTTAGCTGAGGTCTGCACACATAATTCTCTTTTCTTTCTCTCTGCAGCATCCAAGAAAGCACGCAGCCCTCGTCCTCCCTACGTGTTTCTGCGGGTCGGAGAGGTGGTGATGGAGAGGAAGGGCCATCTGGTTGGGGTGGTGGTGAGCTGGGACTCTGAGCTGCGCGCACCCCAAGAGTGGGTGGACAGAATGTATTCCAACTTTGAGGTTAGCAGTGTAAACTCTGCACACCAATGCTGCCCCTTGAAAATCATCCCCTTTTCATTGCACCCACTTCGTTTCACCATCTCAGTTCAAATGATTTTTTTGAAAGTGATAACATTAGCCAGCTACCTGCATTCTACAACTCTATATATGCACTTGCAGGGCACCAAAGCAGAGAAAACACCCCATTACAAAGTTCTGTTCAGCGGGCCTGGACCCTACTCTGTGATGGTTGGATACTTGCCTCAGACACAACTGGAGCGCATCACTGGGATGAGGGTACGTCCTGAAAATCGCAGCACATAAACACAATCACTCACATTAAAACACACCTTGGACTCACTGTTGTTTCCTAGCCGGACATTCCCACCCTGGAGAATTACTTCACGCATTTCGATGGGAAGCGGTTCGTCATGCAGCCCTGGCTCCAAGAGCTCTTCCCCGAGGATGCCGACGACGACTCCTGACTGCTCAGCTGTGACTTGCTTTCTGGAGAAATAATCGACCTGATCGTTGTAAAGACCAAGATTTGAGAACATCAAGGGACATTTTCAAATCTCCGCTTGAATCTTGATGTGAGGGTGTCTGCTGCAGATCTGGGGAAACACTGGGACTTGTGCGTAATTTTTGTAATTTAGCTCCATGTTTTCCAACTTTTATTTTTTTGAGATGTAAAAATAGACAGTATTTTAATTTTATGTGCCAAAATAGAGTAAAAACATAGAAAAAGATTTAATTCAGAAACAGGTTTTAAGTTACAGTAAATTCTTGAAATGAAAAACAAAATTGTTTTAAACTATGCCTATGTATTTTTTCCCATGGTTTTTTGTGTTGCCTGAAAACCTTGAAAAATGCACTTTTATTCAGCCATCACAGCTAAGCAATAAAACACTGCAACAATCTGCTCTGTGGTCTCAAGAGTCCAGGACAAATGTCGTCAGAGTTTCTTCCTGCTTCTGTCTCTGAGGCTGAAGGACACAGACACCCGAGAGGAGGCAGTGATTGTGGGTGGACATGGAAAGTGAGGATGCGCTGTGGCACCGTGTCCTCTGCCTCCATCCTCCTCATCCTCATCCCTCCACTCTCTTGTCTCCTCCTCTCTGACCAGTAGGGGATGACCCAGAGTCTGCCCCAAGAGCAGACTGACTTCACTGGCCTTCTGCTGAGCATTTTGAACAGCTGACACACACGCACGCCGCCTAGAGTGCAGACAAACGCACCGTAGTTTCAGCTGATGCGTTTCGTCAAAACAGATCTACAATATTACGGCGCTGCTGAGATGTGTGTGTTTTTGTACCTCATTTGACTCAGGCATTCAGCACTGTGGTAGAACTGCGGTGTTCCCACACAAACGCTCTTGTCCAGCTTCTCCAGCAGGACACTACGCACTAGCTCCATCTTGGCAAAATCTGAGAAGGTGACTGCAACCTGTGGGATCATTTTGTTCCATTGTCATATACAGCTCAGCAAACACGTGACTCTGTGCTGCAGGGTCAGCGAAAGGTTAATAGCATTGTGACAGATTTGGATCATTAGTCTTGGTCAAAATACCCCACCTCTGCATCCATGTGATACTGCTCTGCCTCTCGGTGGACAAACTTCCTCACTGAGGCGTCTTTGTCACTGACGCCGTGTTGTCTAAATAGAGCCAATGAGTAAATAAACAGTATATCCATTGCAATCAAGGTGAAATAATCTTATATCCTTAACATAAAATCAGTGAGCATACATTAAAAAACAGCAACACTCACAGCTTCAGTGTTTCAATACCAGTTGGTCTACTACCAATAAATTAGAGGCACCAGAATGCTTCAGTGGAAACCCACGACTGTGGAGAGTATTACTCTGTAGAACTAGTAGCAACTTTGATCTGCCTTGCCTGAGTATTTCCATTGTATTCCATGTTGTATTTATATTCCATATTATAAAGGGGAAATTTACTTTTTCTTTCCTTTATTGCATTTTATTGACAGACGCCGTTGCTAGTTTCTTTGGCGCTTAAGTTAAAACTACCCATTTAAAATGCATCATTAGTTTTCCATTCAACCCTGTGAAACAGACTGTTTCTGAGTGCCTGCTGCTGTTGTCGTCCCTCTTATTCCACTGACACCGCTGTACTTTAATGCCTCAGAGAACTGGCACGTTGTAATAACCTTTGAAGTTAGTTAGCACTGCCACAGCTGCCTGACTTCAGCTACTTGAACCACAGCACTAACGTTAGCTAACTAGCTAGCTTAAAGTTTTTTTTTTGCTAAACCGGAAACGGCAGTTCTACCCGAACTAAATAACAATGCTGAACCTGTGTGTGCGTGTTTTGTGTGTTCACCTGACAGCTTGTAAAATGTATTCAAGTCGCCGTGAAACGCTGTTGGTCACATCATTGACTGACTCTTTGCTGCTGCTCACGCTGACCCGCACCGACACCCGGTCCGCCGGGCAGCAGACCTCCGCTATCCCGGTGACCTGGACCTCCCTCCCGCGGCTGCCGGGACTTAGACGGTTCACCGCTCGCGCATCGAGCTCCTGCTCCTTTCCGTCAGCGACTACTTCCTGACCGGTAGCCGGTAACATCGCAGCGAAGACTCGACTCTGGTTTTCCATGATAGTAGACTCAAACCAAGTTCCCGCTGCTATGGCAATGGGCGCAAAGGTCGTCGGGACTTGTAGGCCACTTCTGTAAAAGAACTACAAACACTCCATGTGACGTCAGATCCTACCTGTCTGGATGAGGGCGGGCACCCTCAATGGAGATAGGATGTTATTTTGTGTTATAGCAGAAGTTCACTTAAAAGTAAAGCAAGCTTCCTTAATACCTTTCTGCTCCTCTGGAGTCTTAAAGAGGGCAGAAATAAAGTTATTTAAGATAGCAACGTCCCGTAAAACACTAAGCTGTAAGGGGTGATGTTCCACATGAAAAAGTTTTGAAAACTGTAATGTCAATGATGAGCTAGACTCAAATGCTAAAGTGTCCTAAGGCAAAAGACTAAATCCCAAATTTCTCCTGATTGTCAGTCTGGCCCCCTGCTGTTGTCAGTGTTGTGTGAATGGATGAATAATAGGCAAATGTTTACAAATGCAGACATTTACTAGATTTAATTTCAGTTTTTTACCTGTCACCAGCTGACACAATATTGATTCTTGTATAGCACCATGTGTCCTTATGTTTTGCTCAATCTTAGAATCAAAGCAGAGGCAAAACGGAAACAAAACACATTTCAAGTATCACTTGGGTTGATCAGCGTCTGTGTTTGGCCACCAGATGGCAACAAAGTATAATATAATGGCAAAGCACAATACATGGCAGTACATATTCATCTGTGTAGACAGTTTTTCAGTTATCTTTTTGAAATGATCTAAGATTCAAGTTTTGAGAGTTTAACTTTCAACAGTTTCAAATATGTAATTTTGGTATTTGGATGAGAAGGATAATCTTGATAATAGCTAGAATAGAATTAATGTATTTCATTACAATCTATTATACTATGATTATGAAGGTGGCTGTTAATCAAAATGTCAAAAGGAGTCTAAGCAACAACATCACACAAGAGTACAGCAAATTGAATAGTAATATGCATAAAACAAAAGAAACTGCACTACAACTGGATACTGTATCAAAATAAGCAAAGTTTAGTAAAGAAAATTTGTGGGGACATGGTGCCGAGTGTATGTCGTTAATCTGTAAAGTGCAGTCTCGCCACGCACTGTAGCCCTGTCACTGGCCCTCTTCTTTCATTTTTCAGGAACGTTTGGGAGCAGCAGAGATTCGATCCAATTCTGCACGCTGGTTCCTTTAAACAACAAAGTTTGTTTGGTTTCCCCGGAGGATTCAACTGTGAAACGGGCTTTATAATCACAACCTAAAAATACAAGGCCATATTTGTTGTTATTGTCTCTGGTTTCGCCGGTCCCCCGGTTTGCTCTGTGAAACTCTAGATCTGATGCGCTTCTCCGGCCAAGAGAGATGCAGCACCCGACAAAAGGCTATTTGAGTGAGAATGAGGAAGAGAGGACACCCCTGACTGTTAAATCATCATTCAAGTCCAGAGCCTTTTCTTTGAGCGGCCTGCAGCCTGTTTTCACCCCTCTCCTCACTATCTGTCGCTCACATTCTGACTCTGCTGTCTCTCCCCACCCCTCATCTGACTAGAACATTTGCTTCCTCACAATGATTTTAAAAGCAACATAACCAGTCTCTGTGTTGTTGCGGTGAAGGAAAGCTGCGGTAAATTATTTGTTCAGTTGGTGACCATCATAAGGTTACCAACCACTTACATAAACAAGAATCCATTTTACTCTTAAAAGCATTAATATCCACCTCCCACCAATGTTTATATAACTGCCATCATTTTAACAGTGCTTACTGTGATGGCTGCCATGAAATTATGTTGTAAAGATTTATGTAAACCCCCAAAAAAGGATTGGTTGTGTAAATAAAAACTGGGTAAACTGCACTGGGGAGGTTTTGCCCTCCGTTGTGTCCCTGGATGTTGGGTGAAAAAAGGTCTGGGGGTCCTTTTCGATGGAGACTGTGGCCACTTAGGGAAAAAGATTTGACTGTAATGGTCTCTGAATCTGTTGATGTCTCTCTCGCTCTCTCAGATGAAGTAATAAAGTTAGCCGTGTTGGAGGCTCTCCATGTCTCTCCATAGACCACAATCAAGGCCCATGCAGTTTTATTGCAGTTTTATTTTCATATTGTCCAAGAAATCTCCAGACTCCCTCCTGCGCCCGTTGCCATAAATCGTATATTTTGACTGTATTTCTTCCACTCTGCGTTTTTTATTTATGGGTGAAGGCGATAAAACATGCAGCGTGCACTCTGTGTGTCCACAGCTGTCATCTGTCTAGGACTTTATAGTGAAATGAAAAAAAAAAAAAAAAAGTCAGAGTTTCATTTTTTTATTTCCCTACACAAATCTCCCTCCCCTGTTAAAAACAGATGCTGATAGAATGAGAAAACACAATAAATGGAGATTTTCATTGTTTACGTCTCCAGACTCTTCCGATGAACAGTTTTATTGGTTATAAAACCAACAGTGTTCAGCTCTGTTTAACAATAGGTTCAGGTGGTGATCATTGCTTCATCAGCAGGAGGTGCTCCGAACTTGCGGGCCAGTATGACTCGAGCTTTAAATTCTTGGCCATTAATGATGAACGAGATGAACAATCTTTATGTTTCCCTCTGTCATTATGTTATTCGGCTTTATAAAGTTTCAAGAAAAGTTGAGTTTTAACAACTGTGTAATTATAGCATGAGTGTAAACAGGGTCATAACATTTGTACACTGTGGGTTGAGACGGGGTTGTTTATGATTAGAAAGGATGTGCTAAACAAAAGGTGGCTGAGATGTGTTTTTTAAGAAGTTCTTGGACTTTTCATATATTTTTGCACTCAGTTAAAAGTTAAATGATACTTTTTCTATACGATCCATTGAGTTTTTCACATTTTCTGTGAGTTTTGTCATTTTGTGGGTGTAAAAAGTGGACAAATTCATACATTACAATACTGGAATCGGCTTATAAAATACAAACTATGTCAGTGTTTTTGACTGTTAACTCCAGGAAATAAGCCATTGAGGACGTGACCTCAGTGTCCTCGATGGTAGCTATGACCCTGGCTGTTGTGGAGCCGCTCAGAGGTCTCTGGCTGAAAGCAGCAGTTGTACTGGTGCCATGTGTGAGTGCACTGGACTGTTTGTTAGGATGGTTCTTGCTGGAGAAAGGCCAGCGTGCTTACTGCTCAGTCAACCCTCTTAGAAAACAGTAGGAAAATAATGTGCAGCATTGCTTTACATGCTTTATAATATAGAATTAAAAGATAATCTTACTGTCTCTCCGTCAGAGGTGAGAAAATATCTATTTTGTAAAGTGAATCACATCATATCATAGTGGGAGTCATTTCTAAGGAATTGATAATTAGCCAAACTTGGATAGGAACACTATGTCTCCCTCAAATCATTACACTATGAACCCTGAGGGCCGGATGAGTAAAATAGCTGCAAATGAAAGCAAAGATTAGATATTACTGAATAGGATCTTATTCTAAAATAGGTCATAAAAATGTTGCAATCAGTGTTGGTGGAATTGGAAACACACAGTAATTATAAGTGTTTCTCATTAGTTATGGAGCGGTGCCCATAGGTCCTGAGAGACGAGTGAGGAGGCGAGCTCACCGCTGAGCTCCCTACATGTCAGCATATTATCAGAGGTATTTTCTCATGCTGTCGCTCAGCTCCGCAGCGTCCATCTCTGTAAACAGCTCGTAGTCAAATAAACAGTCCTGTCCACGGCCCTGCACATTCCCATCGCTCAATGGACCTTTGTCTCAGCAGATATTCTGACATGTCATAGAAAGGGGAAGCGCAGGTGTAATTGATTACGTTAATTACCATAATGCACTTTGTTTATGGGAGCTAGCTTTGTGGTTGTACTGTTGAGCATGCTGGCTTACTGGCATGACTTGCAGCAATAGGACCGTTGGATGAAACTGTTCATGTTATTAATGACACCTGTGCTTTTCCTGCTATGACACGTTTGCCATGAAAAAAGATTTACACACAGGCTTTGGCGAACGGTGGACACGTAACACTGTTCCTGCATACGTAGATAAGAATAACTTGTTTGTAACCATGGCGACTCGCAACATTATAAAGCAGCAATATTGAAATCATTAACGTTCACCAAACATTGAGGGAAAAACGCTGCACCTTTCCTGTTCATGTCCACATGTGGTCTCTTTTATGGTTCACTGATGAGAGGTTTCCATGTTAGGCCTATGTACCCTCAGCGGCTCGCGCGCACACACACGCACGCACACACACACACACACACACACACAGATACACAGAGACACACACACACGGGCACTGCTGAACCTGTTGTAAAGACCTCGTAAAGACTCAACATCTGTTTATTGCAATGCATGCCAGAAGATTCTGCAACACAAACACCCACCCACTTAAACACACACACACACACTAAGAGGTCTGCGCGTTTTAATGACTGTGTCCAAGCACACAGTATAACACACACAGGTGCCTGGACTAAGCAGTGTCCATAACGATGATGATAAGGTGTGTATGTAACAGAAGAGACCATTCTGAGATAGTCCATATGCCAATTATGCTATTGAGTGTTTCTGCCCACTCCAGAGAGCTACAACATGTGTCTGTCCGCCAGGTCAGCAGGTGTGTGTTTATATATGTTGTGCTTCATTAATGTTAATGGCCTCTTTGCTGACTGGGGTCGGACTATACATTTCCATGGCCGCAGATTACCACAGCAGAATTGTTGTGTCTTGTGATTGTGTGGAAAAAACTGAATTATCTATTATTTTTAATGCAGCTCTTCATCTGCCCTTCTTCGCTCTGACACGAAACGCATTTTGAGCGGTTTTATTCTTGACCGTTTCCACCTCTTTCTGTCCTTTTTTTTTTTCTTTCCCTGCAGATCTGTGTTTTTTAAGGCCTGGTTGAGTTTCAGGGCTCTATTAAAAGTTCAAAGGCAGCGTTTACTACTGTAACTGGAGCTAGTCTGAGCTGAGGCTTTTCACTAATGAGTGCACAGCAAACGCACACACGCGCGCACGCAGAGCAAACACATATACACACACACACACTCGGAGTCCTGCAGATGCCCACACAGCAACACATGTTCCCCTCATGCAGGCTTCAGCGATAGTCCCCACAAAGTTCATTGTTGCTACAGGACTCGTGTCTTTTTCAGAGCCAAAGATCTATCACGGACTTAACAACCCTTTCAGCACCCTGTCCCTGTTTGTTCCCTCTGTTCTCCTCTTCCTGCGCTCTTTTCCCAGCTATAGATCAGGCTGCTTTACTGACACGTGAACTGGAAAGTATGATTTTTCTAAAAAAAAAAAAAAAAAATTCTGTGTTTCTACATCAAATCACTAAATCAAACAGCCCAAGCTCACAACATGTTTTCATCGTCGTCTTTTTGTTTGTAGAGATTAGTGAGTGTGAAAACTTTAAAATATCTATTTCCATCCATGAAGGCTTCGACAAATACACTTTGATTGAAAGCACAAATGATCAAACAGATAAGTTACGATTCGTCTCCATAAAGTCCTCTTCTGTTTTAAGGGTTCGAATGTGAAAAATGTAGTTTTTGTGGGGGTCTGGTCACACTTTGGCACCCTATCGCTGTCTTCCTAAATCTCTTGAATATCTTTTAAGCCCTGACTTCCTCTGCTACTTCTTAGTTTCATGTTGAGCTTTGCATGGCACTGTATCACTTCCTGTAATCCCATTTCTTTGCGAGACACGTTATATGCTTCAGGTCCAACATGATATGGAGACCTTCTGGTTTTGTGTGCATGTCTTAGTTGACAAGTACACGTGTGCCTCAGATTTAAAGTGCACAGAGACCTTAAAGGACATGAAAATAACCAAAGAAATCGTTAATGGTTTGACTACACCACTCTCCACAAACCTTTTATAACAAATTAGAATTTAATAATGTTTGTTGAGTCTTTGGAGCTCTGTGGTTTTTGACCTTTCTGTCCGCTGTGTCCTCGGATGTCTGACATTCCAGAGTAAACACAAAAACAAACACCCGGGACAGCGAGGCCTGGGATTAGATGGGTGGTATAGACATATTTTCACTATGCCAAACTGTGTGTGTGTGCTTTAGTGTGTGTGTGTGTGTGTGTGTGTTTCAGGGTTATTTGATTGATTATTATTCCTTTTGTTATTCTTATTAAGTTGGGGTTTCGCTGTCATTAGTGTTCAGAAAATGTTTTTGTTTCCCTAATTTTTATTTTAGTATTGATTTAATTTGGTTTCTAGTTGTAGTGGGTATATCTGACATTCAAAATGCCTTTTTTTCAGCAGATGTTGGACGCTGCACATTGCAAATCAAATTTGTTATAAAAATTTATAGACATCAGTTTTGTTTTCAGTACATCCTCGGTTAATTGAAAGCTGCGGTTGTTTGGTTTGAAGCCGCTCAAATAAAAGTGGATTTGATTCTGCAGAATTTAGCCATTTAGCTTCAAATGAGCCTAAATATACATTTTCTCCTAAGTGATTTTGAATTGAGCTTCGCAAACAGTGATGGCAATAACAATACTGGCGCTTCCTGCGCGAGCTAACCTAACAAGACCAGTCAGTAAATGCAAACCACACTGCTAAACATAAAGAAACAAAATACGAAAACCATTTTTTATTGTCTCGGTTTTACATGTGGACGAGACGCTTTTAGTTAAGCGACATTCTTTTTGACATTCTTTAGGTAAATGTTGAGTTTTGATAGTAACTTTGATGGGTGTGAGTGTGGCACGGGCTGCAGTCGGTGGACTGAGGGCAGAGGGGCGGGGTGATGGAGGGGGAGTGGTTCGGAAACTCAAAACGCCAAACGTTTATTATTACCCACGTTTGCCTTCGGGGGAGAATCTCCAGCGGTGACCCTTGGCCCCGCCGCTCAACTCCCTCCACGCTGCACCCCCCGCTCTCTGCTCCTCCCGCCTCACATTTTGCGGTCCGAAATGTTGAAAAGAGAATAAAAGAATACAACGGAACAATATCTGAGGTCATCTGAGCTGAGGCTGCCATTCCGGGAACAGCGGAGGTTTCTGAGGCAATATTCTTTTATTCTCTTATTATGGCAGCGAATGAGAGACGAGTGAAAAACATACTTCACAGCTTTTTTCATCCAAGAACAGATCCAGGGTGATAAAAGTGGACGCTCCTCCAAAGTTTTACAGCTTACCACTCTCTCTCTGTCTCCAGTCATCCCACCTTCCCTCAGTCCTCCCCCTCTCCTCCATCATTCCTCTTACCTCTTGGGAGCTTGCGGTACCCTGCCGCCCGTTGGCACTGCGGATAATAAACACCCCACCCCACCGCCCCCGTGCACCTTAGGGCAGGAAACCCCACACATGCGCACCTGCACAGACTGCCATGACAACAAGGACCATCTGTCCATCAAACCAGTGTCTGAAAGAACCTGTTCTGAGGCACATGCATGAGGAGAAACACACGTACACACTCAAAGCCGCATAGTGGACCTGGGTCAAGGGTTAAAGGACCCCATTTCCTGTCCAGACAGACGAGGGCTAAACACCCCCCTCATTTCCACTCAGCTTCTTTCTTCCTCCCTTTCTCTTTCACCCCCTCTCTCTTGGTTGGCCTGCACAAAAATGTCATTTTCTCTTGTGTGTGTGTGTGTGTTGAATGTGATTGATGCTGTGTTTGTGATGGCAGCCTCGTCTTAGTAGCCTTAGCTCATCTTGGTGATTATTAACCAAGCAGCCTTTTCCTCACAGGAGCTCTTAACTGCAGACCAAAGGCTGATTTCATAACAAGCGATGGAGTAAGCTAATCTCTGAGAGTTACCATGTTTTTTCTTTTTTTTCAAACTACTCTCAAGAGCTTCATTATAAGGCCACGATCTTACGTTACGCAGATTTGAAAAGGCTTTGGCGAAAGATTCTCGTTAGTCACTATTGAAACCAGCTCCTCAAAAATAATTCTGGGCTCTGTATTAAATCAGCAGTCTACACAGAAAAAAAAAAAACTCTTAAAGAAGTCTTTCTGAGAGCTTTTCAGAGAACACACAGCCAAATATATCTAGATATGGTTTCATGCATTTGAAGTAGTTGAGGCATACGTAATTTATCCTCCGCCGCTTAACCAGCCTCAAAACTGGACACATCCCTTGCAAAAACGAGACAAACCGAGCACGCCTTGTGTGTTTATCAAGAATCCAGAATATATTTGACTACTATTTTGCCTGTGTCTGCTTCGGAGTGAGCCTCTGTGGTGCAGGGCTGGTCTGGTAATAGCCTCTGTGCTGTGCTGTGCTGAGATTAATGTGAAGACTTATTGATGTAATGATGGAGCCATGAAAGAGCACTCTGGGCCGTGGTTTGGGCCCAACACATGAGCCCTAATGGACTGTGTGTATGTTTGTGTGCGTGCGTTGCGTCTGCACGTGTTACATCTGTGTGTGTGTGTGTGTGTGTGTGAATGTGGTTTTGGACAGAAACAGATGAAATTAATTGAGAGGTCTCGCGTTTTGTACGAAAGGACCTCCAGAATTGAGTCTGCAAGATTCCCCAGCTCATAGAAAGTACCTGACTTTAGGTGTGTGTTGATGTGCTAGTGTGTCCGAACATGTGTGTTTGACAAAACTGTATGACCTCAGCTTTTGCTTGACTTATAGTACATGGTCCGGCCCTGTGTATCCCTTTGTAATTCCTGTACATGTGTGCCTTGCATTGTGGTTCTCAGCTGCCCAGAGCTTTCCTCGGTTAAAGGGCAGAGCTGCTCATACCGACACTGTGGGACAGCGTGGCTGGAGGCAACTCGGGGGGAGGCTGAGTAAATACGACCAAAATTAAAGTGGTACCTTTACAGCTTGTGCCCTGCGGTGTGTGTACGTGTGTGTCGGTGTGTGCGGGTGTATCTGTGTCTCCGCAGATTCTCAGCAGGTGCTGACAGGACCCCCCTTCATCTCTCCACTCCCCCTACAAACCCTGTTTTTTGTGTGTATGTCAGGGTGTGTGTGTGTGTGTGTGTGTGTGTGTGTGTGTGCCAGCAGGCTTGATCTGCTCACTGTGGGTCTGATGTTAAAGTGATTGACAGGCGAGCAGTCACAAGGGCGATTGAGAGCAGTTGTGGGAAGAGAGGGACCTTACAGCCTCACAGCTTTCAGCCCTGAGGGGCAGACGGAGACAAATACAGAGACAGACGGAAGAGACAATCTAAACAGATTAACAGGACACACAGAGATGAGGTTTGATGGAATAAATGAGAATAACTTGCAAAATATCCTGTGTGTTTTTGCTCTGACAGTTGGCCAAACAACAAGATAAAATTGAACTTACTCGTGATAAAAAAGTGGTCTTGCTTCCTCATAATCACCCAGCCTATTCCCTGATCTCATGGGTTGGAAACCCTAGGGACCATAGAGGTTTATGGGAAATGGCTCATGCTCAGGGAGTGATGTCATATGTAGGAGACAGACCCAAGCTTTCCCTGGCTGATACGGAGAAAGGAAGGCAAACACGAAGCTGCAGCTTCTGAGACACCAAAGACTCCTTAATTAAGTTGAGTTGTGACGTCCATCGGGCCCTTCGGATCCCCCTGAGGTCTCATCTCATCGGTAGTTCACGCTCAGAGAGTTCATAGAAAGCTCTGCCATATTTCAAAAACATGTCATATGTCATATGTCAGATGAATAAAATCATTTGGCTTCAGACTGTGGTCCAGTGAGCGAGGCTGCATGTTTATGAGTTAACATTTGGGCTGTGGAGTTTATCAGCATTCCCCCGTCTTCCAGCCACCCCCGGGCTCTGCAACTTGTCCATCTTTCTTAATATATAGAGCCTAATAAAACAGAAAAGCCCCTCAAATAATCATTTAAAAATTAAATCATTCATTTATTCGAATTTGCTCTGCATGACCGCCACGCAACCTCTTTATGCGCAGCAGACAGCCAGAACTGAAGCTCTGAGGAGGCTGAAGTAAACCAGGCATGAGCTGGCGGACGGTTCCGCATCACTACAGTCCTTGGAGGAGAGAGGTGTATTCATGCAGGTAAGTGAATAAAATATCCTTTTCCGAGGCTTTTCTACTATGTTTATGTGAGCGTGTGCACAGGAGAGACAAGCACCGTGACTCTGCCAGGCCGGCGCAGGGGAGCGCGGGACGGTGGCCATCTGGGTTTAGAGGTGTCTTTAAATGGCGGAGGTGTAAATCTACTGCCCATGTGCCGGAGGGGACGTCAGTTTCTCTCTGGCCCGCAGACCCGCTCGCAGATCAATAAAGTTAACTCAAAACATTCACACTCTGCCATCTGAAATCAACCATTTAATGAGTTGCTGTTCCTGTAAAAGTGGAAAAGGTCCCTTCAGATTTATTAGAATAGAGAGAGAGTAGAATTCCAGAGAGGAGGAAGGAGGAAGAAGAAGAAGAAGAAGGAGGAGGAGGTGGAGGAGGAGACGGAGAAGTATAGATTTTCTGTTTGGATTCATTTCAGGGCAAACATTTAAGAGCCACAGACTGCATCTCCATGGAACGCACCAATAAACAATGAAAATAGCTTCTTGATCCACTTTTTATGAGTGAGCATACTTAACTATAGAAGCAATGTTATGTAATGTAATTTCACTCTCGAACGCTGTGGGTCTGCTTTCAGAAATCGTTTGGCCTGCAGCAATATGGCTCTTCAGCATGTCTCAGCAAACGACCATAAACTTTTTTTTTTTTTTTTTAAACCAAATGAGACCGAACGCCGAGCGAAAGAGCGAAGAAGTTGCACGTCTTATTTCTGCTCCAAAGTCACTCTCGCCCCCGATGATGTGTGAAAGAGGCTCCGGCAAACTGTCAGTTCGGTTTTTAAAAAGACTTTGAGGCGTGGCCGTCGTTGCTTGTTTTCATAAGAGGGAAGTGTGGAAAACAGATACCCCTGGTGTGATTTCTGTTATGTTTGATTGAGTGAATCATTTCATGTCGGGGTAATTGAGCTAAACTACATGGCTGGGTGAAGCATGCAGGTTGTGTGAAACGCGTTGAGGGAGCGTCGGCCGCGTCGTTTAATAATGCATGCTCTGTTTTTACTGGAATTATTTTTGCTCCTTCCTCTTTTACGTGCAACGTGTCCTGAGTCGGGACGCTCTTTTACCGACCTGGACGTCTCTGCTCACTCGCGGGTTTTCCAAAACTCCTCCCTCATCCGTTCCCAGGACACGGTTCATAAACGCACCTCATCATGTTCATCCAAACACCGCCGTCTACCTGAAAATCATCTGATGATTGGTTTATGCTGATGGAGTGCATATTAAGTGTTCCATTTACTCTCTGTTTCCCCCAGTCTCTCACCCTCCACTACCGGGCCAGGCGTTCCCCCGAGGGCCACACAGGAAGAGGAAGGAAGACAGATGAAATTGTCCTTTTAACGGCAATGTCTTACTTTTGGGGTTTACATTACTACATTATGAGGCAAATCCCTCTAGCAGCTGCCAGACAGAAAGAAGTTTCATGAGGCTATGTTACCTGCACACTCTGCTTTATGGTGGCTGCAAAGAAAATCCTACATGTTAACAAGCGCGCATGGAAAGAGTTAGACTGTGAACCCCATGCAGGGTGCCTGGTGTCATCAGGTGTGACGTTATGGGGCTAAATCTGTGCACGCTTCCCGAGACTCGGGGTGACAGGCGCTGACAGTTGACGGCACAGGTCATGAGCACACGCCGTATGGGGCAGTTGGTGTCATACAGAGCAGTTTGCCAGGGCGTGGACGCACATCTAGTTTGGCGTGCGGGATTATTTGAAGAGCCCGGTGACACGCTCTGAGCAGGAGAGGTGGCTCAACATGTGTGAGGCGCTAGCGTGTTTGTGCTGGTAATGGGTTGTTTGTGCGAGTGTGTGAGCCTGTGTGTTTGTGCTGCTAATGGGGGTTTAATTTGATAAGCGGTTGGCGGATTTGTCAGCGCTCTGCTGCCATGGAGGGAAGTGGGCTCTGTATATTTTGGGTAAACATGAAGAAATTCACTCCAGGTTTCCTCTCTGTCTCTTCCTGCTTGCGCCATGCTCTGTGTATATCCCGTCAGTTTGACATGACCGTATAAGACAAAGATGTTATTGTGCATTTAAAAAGCCCTTTTTTCCTTTTTACGAGAATAGTTTTGAGAACTAACCTCATTCACTTTCTTTCTAAGCGTCGGAGGAGGAGATCAATACTGTTAACGTCTGTGCATGCATCCTAAAACTAAAGTAAATTAGCTTAGCTTAGCATAAAGACTGGAAGCACCAGCTTGCCTGGCTTTGTCTAAAGTCCAAAAACATACCTATCGGCCAATCCAAACCGAATTAATGAACATCTTATACCTTCTTTATCTTCTGCAAACGCACACACACACACACACACACATACGCTGTGAGAGGGGTTTTTTTCTGTCCTCCACATGGATTCTGACCTCATCAGGAGGTTTTGCTATGGCAAAGGAAACTAGGTAGATAAATAATGTCTTTTTCTGTATGCCTTTACAATCAGAGGTCTGCACTAGGTCTTTTATTTTGAAAACGGACTCTGAGCCATCCCTACGTCTGACTTCCTGCCTGCCTCGTCTGCTCCGTGTGACGTGATGCAACTCAAAAATACCAAAGGTACGTGTTCCTTAAATTAGCGTAGCACGTAGCATGGAACATACGGAGCTGCCTCGGAAACACACTGCAACGCACCCTGTGGCATCACACGTTTTACGAAAGCCTTAATGAGCTTAATTAAAAGCTCCAGAGGTGAATGTTGAGCCATGCTCATGTGGACTCTGGTGTTTGCCTGTGGAGAGGCTTTACTAAGGGAGACATATGGAGTTGAGGGTAGTGATGGAGGGGGCTGTAATGTAGTCACAACAGAGGGTTCAGAGCCAAAGGAAACAGGGGTCTCTCTCTCTCCTCCCTAAACAGGATGAGAGGACGAGACCACACGCATGGCGCACAGTATGTCTGTATCTACATATAGATCAAACAGGCTGGCTTTAATTTGTTATATTTGATTCTTTTACCTACGATTTTTGGTTGATCCTGAAGTTCTTTCAGCTGCTGCCCTTTTGAAACACACACACACACACACACACACACGCTTCATGCTCTCTCCTCTCTGTACAAAGCACCACAATCCCTGAGGAACCCTCTCTATGAATGGTTCTACTGTTTTTCCTCTTATCTTTTTATTCCTCCACCTCCTCTCCCTCCTCCTCCTGACCAGGAAGTGAGCAGATGTAGCAGACTGTATTATCATAGATAGGTGTCTTTACTCACTCTCCTGCTTACATGTGCACAGATAGCAAACATTTAGGCACAGATGTACTTTTTCCGGAGTCAGTCCTCAACACAAGCTTAAACAAAAACACACATTCCCCTTGTTGCTCTCCATCTTTCACTCACCTCTTTTGCTGATCTGGTTCAGGCCATTAGTTCCACTGTGTCCTCCAGCTCTAGTCTTGCACTCTGAAGCCTTGTGTTTTCCTTTTGGGAGAAAGTGCAATCATGTTAAAGAACAAGTCAACCTAAGGTCAAATTAATCACGTAGGCTCATTAAAAAACAATTAAGATGGGATTTTCCATGACTGTAATGTTGCTGACGTGGTATTTTGGTTCAGATCCTACAAACCCACAGCTCTGGTATGATGGGAGTTTATTTGGTGATAGCCTGATGAGGAGGATCTAATGTAACATATGCGCCAGAGCGAAGGTATCTTTTTCATTTATTAGCATAATGCTACCACAGTCACGTCTAACACAGCAGTTCAGTTGTGTGAGTTTTTAGTTACCTTGGCCCAGAAGCAGCGCAGCGACTCTAGCCACTGTGCGTATATGTCTGCCAGTGTGTGTGTGTACGTGTTTGTGGTGTTATTCCAGGTGTTTTGTCTGGAATTGTGTGTGTGCATCAGCTGGAGACTGGAGAAAGGAGAGGTACCATCCTTCATCACCATGCACGGTGTGTGCACGTGTGTGTGTGTGTGAGTAAGACAGAGAGAGAGATAAAGAGAGTGTGTTGGCTACGGAAGTGAGGGCGGATTTTCAGAGATCCATACACACCCAGAGATGCTTTGATATATTATACGGAGACGCAAAGGGGGCAGGAGCCAGACCTGTGTGTGTGTGTGTGTGTGTGTGTGTGTAAATGTGTGTGAAAGTGTTGAAAGTGTGTAAACACTCTGCTCTTCCCTGTTGTTATGTCCAGCTAAGGTTCTGTGCCAGGAGGTACCCTCTAACTGACATGACCACAGTGAGCCACAGGAAGTCCTCTGATCTTTGCGTGTGCGCGTGGGTGCATGTGTGTTTGTGTACCTGTACGCATCCCATGTGACCAAGTGTGCACCACTCCAGGCACTGGCGGCTTCACTACAAAGATCTATCAAGATAGAGAGCTAAAGTGAAACCCAGAAACAAACATCAACCTCACTCAACAGTGTTTGAAGCATTTGTCTTGATAACATGAGTTCTGTCTCTTAAAAAGCATTTTAATATTTATAGAAAGGTCTGTCAGGTGGTGAGCTATGGCAGTAGGCATAAGATGGTGTGCTGATGTAAAAAATATTTTAAAGTGTAGTGGATTTTTATAATAAATACCATTATTTCACATAGATCACCCTGTATTTAATATAATACCATACATGCACATACTTTACGTGCTGTCGTATGGTAGATAATACGCTGTCTTAGAATCTAGAAAGGTAAAAGAAAGCAAGAGCACGTTTAAAGGGTTTTTCACAGGTTTGATGAATTAAACCCTTAATATGAGATTACATTGAATTACAGGAGCGAGTGGAACAGCGTCTAGACAGGAAGTGATTTCAGGACGTTGGCTCTCAGTGAGCCACAGTGTTACTTCATAAAATATAATTAATTTGCAGCATCTCTGTAAGATAATGTTCCATTGTAGAACCTCCGCAGCAGCAGCATGGTGTACAAATACTGAAATACACTGACGAGGTGCCCCCATGGGTGAATGCTGAAGCTGATATGCAAGTGCCTTGAAGCAACACGACGCCCAGCAACTTCGGATCATCAAATACTCACCCACTGAGGACTTTACAAGGTGGCTTTACAAACCTTATAGCTTGATCCATTAAATATATATGGCATGAATTGTTTTACAACCACATCATAACACACTAATTCAAACTTGAGACAAATTATAAGATGCTGAGAAATTCCCAGCACTGATGTATGCAGCAACATGTGATTTTTTTTTTTTTTTTGTGGTTGACACTCGTCTTTCACAGGCTCTGCAGCACAGTTAAGCGAAAAACCATGTCGAGTTTCCTTTTATGAGACGGTTTGGTATGGACATCCCTCGCTGCAAAATGTATGCGAAGATTTGTTTAATGCGTGACTTCTCGTGCGCCACATCATAAGTGAATAATCTCCAGTAAACAACTGCAATAAATGTTCAAATTCAAACAGCCAGGAGATCAGTCGTGTAGCGTGCCCCAAGCGTTCGAGGCACACCCATGTGTTAAGTGCATATAGTATATGAGGCCATATGGGTGTGTCATGGTCCACTGCGCACACAAAGTCACCACAGTCAGCAAGTCTGCCTGTCAAAGTTAAAAGACAGAGTGGGTTTACAGTATCAACGAAAGCCTATGGTAAGATGGAGACAAAGACAGTGGAGTGTGACAAATTCCTTTCTATCCAGCCTACAGAAGGAAGCATTAAGGTGAGGGAGGACTATGGGATGAAGGCAGATGAGTTTGGATGCTGGTAAAGCTGAAATCAGACGTTCATCTGACTCAACTGAGCATCAGTCGGTTGATGTAAAATATGACATACTTGCCCCAATTTCAAGAGTAATGTTTCCATACTGATATATTATATATTGGTATGACACATGTTCCTGTGTGTCCTGTGTTCATGTTTATGTAGTTTTGAAGATATATGTTTGTAACATCAATGAAGTGCCTAAAGTAAAATTTGTACATGCATAATTAATATCTATATCATATATTTTTATGTCGTAACAAAATACATTTAATTTATACATGCAAGTTTAGTAAAACATATATACAAAAATTATGAATGCATATGTATGGTTTTCTCATTATTTTTAGATATACTTGGCCATATTTTATATTTATATATGTAATAACATGTATTGGTTTTATATACATGTCAACTGAAAATATGTATAATGGATAGAGGTACAAAACATTGATATTCATATGTCTCAAAATGTCTGTGAACATGTTTTTTCAGGCAACATGTCTGTGCCATTGGTGTGCTCATTCCTTTTTATGGCACCTTATGTTTTATAGATGAATGACCATAAATGTGACATATATGATTAAAAATGATTCTACATATATATGTAATAATTATGCCTGTGCATATGCAATCTAGGATCTATCGATTTTTTTTTTCAGATTTTTAATAGGTTTCATATACAGATTGTAAATATAAGTACATATATGAGTTTACCTCAAATGCACACAGATTTCATATATGGAAATTCAATATATGCACATGTATTATTGTGTATGGGATGAGTTTATCAGCCTTATGTGAACAGATTTTTTTTTCACTTCTTGTAAACAATGACTAGTAGACAAGAACTAGATGTCAATCTATTATTATATAATATGTATATGTATATACATATATTGGTATAAATGGGGTACAGTTGATTATTTCTGAAATGTTGTGTGAAAAAGGATCTGAGAACGATCTGAGCGTAAAAGACAAACTGCTGCGTCAGTTGTGTAGCAGTGCAGTGTGCTGTAGGTATGCTGTCACAGTCCAGTGCGGCTCCCCTTTGACCTCTAACCTGGCGTTAAGGGAAGTGACACCATTTGTCGTTCCTTCTTTAGCTTCTGGTGACCTTCTGGGACCTCAGCCACCACCACACATGGAGGCTCACCGGTACGAACTTAAAAGGCCCTGCAGTTGTGGCCTTCAAAAGAACACCAATATCCAGAGCAGAGAATAATATTGACCTAATATCAGCACCACAAGCACAGTATAGAAAAGTTAATCACAACCCCCGCCTGTCATCTACCCTTGCATCTGCAGAGCCAACTTAATAAAGGTGCTTTGTGAGCTAATACAATAATTCAAACTGTGATGTGTTATACATCTAGCTTCAGAGATCACATACACCGATAGCTCACCTCAACATTGTGCACCCTGAGCCTCTGAACCTTGCTGGGACACACACACACACACACACACACACACACACACACACACTTGCTGTCAGCAGGCAGTAGGTTTGCAGAGGATGTAGAGAGTGCTGAATCTCGCTGTGCCTCCAGGAAACCTCGGCACTCACTTCCACCTTCCCTAGGATGAAAGGAGTTCAGGGAGCTAGAGTTCCACTCCCTGCAGCGTGTCAGTGTATGTGTGTGTGTGTGTGTGTGTGTGTGTAGGAGTATAACACAGTTTTGGTGCCCCTATCTCCTGTCTTTGCGGTCCCAGCATAAGCACATTACAAATTCACACATCCCCCTCCCAACACCCTCATACTCCAAACCTCTATCGCTCCACATCTGATACAATCACAACATGGCTACAAAGAGGCTGCCAGGCAGGGGGTACCGGTGTCTGAGTGTGTGTGTGTGTGTGTGTGTGTGCGCGCGAGTGCGTGTGTGTGTCTCCAGCTCTATTCCTGGGGCAGGATGCGGGTTTTTGACACTTGCAGTAAAATGGTGAGAAATTCCCTCAACCTCAAAGACTCTTGTACACATCAGTAGCCCCCGCTCTCCTTCATCTCTCTATTTTAGGCTATTTTAAACACAGAAACCCAAAACCCTTAAAAAGGCCATTTGACAGTCGCAGTCTTCGCTTTTTCTTCTCCCCCTCCTCTTCCTCAATCAGAAGTGTCACAGGGAATCCGGCCAGACCGTCAATACAACACTAATACAGGAATCTCACAGCCAGACCATATCTTAAATTATACCTTAGAGCCAGATCAGCCTTTTAACAATATGATCGTTTAAAGCAGCTTTGCTGAGTTTAACCATGGAATTTTTTTTTTCTTTAATGTCCATTATCATTAGCCCGTACCAGCAAATTGAGATTTACTCTGAAAACCAACAAGACTAAATGTCACACACATGTGATCATCTGCATTTCGCTGATGTGCAATGTCATCTGTTTGAACTCTAACAGTCAGATGTGAGCAGGTAACACAGTGTCAGTGCCAGCTCAATAACGGAATAGTAAAAACTCGCTGCAGACCTTCAGACACAACTTCAAACACGACTATCCTTCATCTTTGCCACTTGGAATGAGTTATTTAAATTGTGTGTGGTCATCAATCCAGCTGTTCCTGCTGTAATAGCGCCCTCACAGCAAGGGGCACTCTCCACAGTGACTGCCGGCAGCCTCTCCTGGTAGCTATTTTTCATCATCTTCTTCTTTACACTAATTGAATGAATGACTGTCAGTTATCACAGGAGATGCCCCTACGTGCTGTTCTCTGATTGGAAAGCATCGGCTAACTTGTGAAACAATGAAGATGATGTTAAAAAAATAAAAGAGGCAATTAACAGTAGTTGATGACATTTCACATTTCTTTAAAAACGTATGATTTTGAATTTCCTATGTATTTTTAAATAAAATAATAAATAACTTGTAGCTTTGATTGGCAGGCCTACTGCTGCACGTAAAAAGCTCAAATGCCCACAGAGGCCTGATTGACACACAGTTCACATATTAACACAGAAACAGACGGGTTTGTTACACACCCACCAGTTCACACCCACCCACAGACCCACATGTCTACAAACCCACCCACCCACACACATACACACACACACACACACACCTTTATGCAGTGTCTGCGATTGTGTGAGATTGACACACAGTTAAGTTTTACAGGTGCGCTGAAGCGGATAATTAGCCTGTTAGCTGTGACTAATGAAATCTCCACTGCTGTGCCCTCCACTGCTGCCGGGGCAGAGGCCACTTTCCTGTTTGGATAGGCAGCGCTTTAAAGCAGAGCAGAGGGGAGCCGGCTACATGTGGGTGTGTGTGTGTGTGTGAGAGAGAGAGAGAGAGGGAGACGGAGTGTGTGTGTGAAGCCAAATACAGGATGAAAGGAGGAAAAGTGAGCAAAACCAGTTTGAATGAATGCGAAGAGAGTGAAAAAAAGCACAGGTGGGAATTTTACTTCACAGCCTCTACGTGGAAATCATGTTTTTACTGAAATCACACACTCACACACACTGACCCACTCAAAGTTAACTCTTTAGTGTAGTTGCTCTGAGGAGCAGTTGTTGAGATGTTGTCTTTTTAACGATTTTATTGAAAGTCCATATTATTTACTCATCAATGCCTGTCCAACTATTGCACTATGTGTTTTATATGTGCACGTTTGCTGCTAAATGCTTTGTAGGCGGTCTATTTTTGGTGTCATTTGACAGAAATTCTATAATAACATGTTATCATACTGCAATTCAAGTGGCGTGACCGAAACTAGACTTCTACGTCTCCTTTTGTCTCCGTTTCCAGGCTTTAGAAAATCAATGTCATTCATCACAACACAACTCTTTGGTCATAGTAAATATATATACGTAATATATAGTTTATTATCTCATAATATTTTCTATTTTAACATATAATATGTGTAAAATATCATGATGCAAAAGGCACAATACTGAGACAATATTTGTAATTTTTCTACATTATACCTGCTCTATTTCTCAACATATGTAACTCTATATATTTATTTTGTTACTATGCCAAAAAACATTGTTTTTCTTCTTAAATAAAAAACAATGCAAGTTTGATATTTTGTTTGTATTAAGTTATCATTTTTTTCTTGTGTTTCACTCCTGAAATCACTTCTGTCATCTTAGGTCGCTTGTCAAACTGCAGGAAATTGCTTCTGTGTGCTGACCACTTGCGTCACTTAAATAGAGTAAGTGGTCAAAAAGTGAGCATCTACTTTGTGCGTGTGTTTGTGTGTGTGTGTGTGTGTGTGTGAGAGAGAGAGAGAGAGAGAGAGAGGGAGACCAGCCCCCCAAGAAGAGCTGATTAGGGGCCGCGTACAGCTCACCTCTGACCTTCATGCCACTTCAGGAGTTGGAATGTGCACACACGCACAGTGTGTGTGTGCACGCGCACTCTAGGTGGTTCTACGTGTTAAAGGCCACTGTCCAAGTGAATGTAACGAGCTGGCAAGATGTTGCCTCCGAGGTGGCTTGTTTCATGCGTGTGTGTGTCCTTGTGTCACCAACTGATGGGACTTCTGCTTTAGTCATCACCGCTGTCACCTCTGTGACTCTCTGTTGCACCCTGAACAACCATGTGCAAAACTCCTCTGGAGGCTTTGACACTCAGACAAAGATCGTGTGTGTTATACAGTGCGTGTTTCCGTAACCTACGCTCAAACACGCTCGCAGAATGCTGTTGCACAGACTATACTGTTTTACTGAGCTTTTTGTGCTGAAGAATAAAACTTTTACCATCTTTGTTCTTGGACGGAGCCCCGAGGGGACAAACTTCAAACTAGTTGATGTTTTCACTGCTGAGGCCTGCTGACACACACGCTCACACACACACACACACATATCTGCTGAAAACATTCTGTTGTCACGAACCTATATTTGCAGCGGAGAGTTGGCTCAAAGAGTTTTACTCTTAAAAATAAGAGTAAACACACTTCTACTCTGTTTTATAAATACTGTAAGGGAATAGTGTGTGACCTATGGATGAAAGAATGGAGAGCAAGACCGAAGAACAAAGGAAAAACCAAAGAGAGGCAGCGACGACGATGACGATGATGATGATGATGATGATGGGGCTTTACGATGCAAAGTTCTGATGGGAATTTCAGCTGCTGGACTAAAGGAACAAAGCAGATGTATGTAGTGCGCGTGTGTGTGTGTGTGTGCGTGCATGTATGAGAGCGCCCTCAGTTCCCTTTTTGCTATACTCCCTCTGAGGAACAGTAATTGTGATCCATGCTCTGTTAAAATCTACAGCCCACTGGGACCCACATGAAGATATCACACACACACACACACACACACACTTGTAACTAGTCCTCGGTCTTTGCTGCAATGGACCAATTAAGACATCACACACACACACAAGTGCTGTCACTTTACCTGACTCCTTCCCTCCTTGCAGCAGAGGTCTCCTGTCAGGTGAAGCTGTGCAGTACTGTGACCGTCCTCAGGGGGGAGCGCTTCCTCATGTTGAGCAGAGGAGGGGAGAGGCTGAATCAGCAGCACCAGCTTGGCACTTCCTTTTGTATATTATTTGGTCTATAATGAGAGGAGAACACACAGTCATGGAGAGATCAGTAAACCAAACGGATTTCGCTGATGCGCGTGTCATCCCTGTCTGGCGAAAACCACCTATCTCGGAATTGAAAACCTCTTGCTGGTTGAGAAAATGGCCCGACTTCTAAAGCGAAACAAACCAACGCAAACCCCACTGGATTATCTGAAAAATGCATTGTCACTAAGCTGAAAATTGGGCAGTTTTGTCAGCTCGTAAAAGTTGATGTTCTGGAGATGCAAGGTTTTCACAGGACAGCGATGACATGCATTTTAAAAAACACTTCACTTTACGAACTTTTCCCCCTTTTTACACCACTTTCCATAAACAATACAACAGTTTAAATAAAGATAAGTTTATAAGTTTAAATTACATAAATTGCCTTTAACTAAATCAAGTGTCCATTCAGTTTACTTGTAAATAAGTTACATTTATGGGATTTCCATGTAATTGCAACATCTCCAGAGCATCATCATCATCTCCGTACTATCTGCTATTTCAAAAAGCACAAATGGCAACTTGAAAAAGACTCTTAAAAATGTAAAAAAAGTATAAGCAAAGTGTAAAAAGTCACTTCTATTTAAAATATCTAACATTACATTAGAGCAGAGGTGAGTGTTATAATCTAATTTTCATATTTATCTTTGTAAAATTAGCTGTTAAGAGCTACACACAGTGTCTTGGGTGTGAATGCCCACAGTCAAGTCAAGCTTGTCCCAGAAATGTCCCGCTATGTTTATAAAGATTTCTCCCATTTTAGCCTAATTTTGTGCTTAAATAAACCGGGGTGGTGATTCGCAGACTTGATGACTGCTAAATGTGGTTTTATGTTTTAGTTCTGAAAAGCGCAGTAAAAAGCCGAGCTATTCATGGCCAATCTCTATTCTGTCTGTTAATTAAATTCAACAGAGAGTCGACTTCCTTTGAAGAAAGGCCGTTAAAATGTTTGGGATATTTCCTCCGCATTTGCTTTCAAAAATAACCAAACCCCGAGACCACAGTCGACATAAAGTTTCACCCTCGAGAAACATGAAAACTTTTTGAAGAGAAGACGTGGAAGGAAACAATCAAGATAAATCTGAAACCCAACAGGGCAAAGACACACACACACACACAGAGTCATAGCTTGGCAGGGTATTGAGGCCAGTGCCCTGAGTTGCATTTCATGTTTTATGTTCATGTATACAGGGTAACCATGAGGAGAGAAAATAAACCAAATGCTATTTTGATTGTCAGCACATTTCAGCATGTCCCTGCCCAGCGAGGAAACGATTAACAGACTCAACATATAATGGATTTTAAGAGGGCAGGAGAATGACTTAATAGTTATTGTTTCATGTGGTTCGGCCAATGTGATGATTTCCACTTTGTAGTTGTGTCGACTTTAAATCTGTTTATTTGTGGACTTTGTTTCCCAGGAATTAAACAAAGTCTCAGTGTGCATTCCACTGCATGCATCAGCACCTTGAGCACAGGCGAACGTGCTCCTCTGTCACCCAGTGAAGTTAAAGGAAGAGAGGAATACAAAGTAGGAAGAAATGGGTGTACTGCTCTCTGTCTGAGCATTAGATGAAAAGACTGGTACTACAACAGCCAATATATAATGGAGTAGCACCTGGACACACAGATACAATAGCGTTCTTCTTTTCTTTACTTTCCAGGCACCGCTCTGCAGCATCTGCAGCCAGATACGGTTGGTATAAGCACAGGTGTATGTCTCTGTATGGGTCACGAAACGACAACACACTGAGACAAGAAGCTGAGCAGAAGCTACGCTCAGGGCCGATCATAGCCGAGCAGAGTAACTGCTCTCAGCTGTTGTTAGTCATCAGGTGTATGGCATGTAATTGCTCCTTAAACCACAATTCTTCTTTACAGTTTAATTGTTAAATGAATAAGTTACTGCATGTTAATTAGAGAGCTTTAGAGGTGGTGATAGGGATTTCATGTCGTCTTTGACTGAGCCAGGCTAGCTGTTTCCCCCTGCTTCCAGTTTTTATGCTAAGCTAGGCTAGCCAGGTCTGACTCTAGCTCTGTATTTAAAGTTGCATACATAATACAGATTTCCATCCCTATCATCATATTTCTATATCTATAATCCAGTTTACATGTTTAGTCACAACTATATGACGTGTCACCCCTCTTTTCATCCTGCCTCTGTCTAAAGATAGCAAGATATCTGGTCTCTTAGGCCTTTCTTGCATCCTAATATTTAAAACAATGTTGTCATCATGAAATCACAGCTGGTTTGGACATTTAAATGCTGTTTGAAAAAGACATTTGACAGGAACTAACAAAAACTGTACAAGCAATAACCTCCTTTATGTCTCTGAATGGGCCTTGTTCCCTGTGAAACCTGAGAAACCTTTTTCAAATACACATCAAGAGGAAGTGATGAATGCTGGGAGAATGCTGCCTGGGAGGCTGCAGGATGTCATGTGGTTAGGGGTTGTTATTATGCTCGATGTGACTGCAATAATGCATGTTTGGAGAAAAATACTTTAGGGGGGGCCTTAAAAATGAGTCTCATGTCCAGCCTTGTGTCGTCTTTTGGATCTGAGCTGATCGTGAGCATTTGTGTGTTTTAATGCTTAAGGACAGGCACTTATAGGTCTGTGAGGGCCTGCGGTTTGTGTGTGTGTGTGTGTGTGTGTGTGTGTGTGTGTGTGTCAAAGGGAACTAGAGAAAGTGTGTGTCACTTGTGTGTGCCACTTCTGATCAGCTTCGTGATGGAAAAAGCAGGGCAAAACTCAGGAGTGTGGAAACCCCCCCCCCCCCAACATTCACCTTCAGCTTTATGTGCATTCAATGTGCCATGATTCTTGTACCAATACGAAACCAATACGTCACACAGACGCACACAGTAACACACACTCGCTTGGCAGATGTACCTGCTACCTTTTAGTGGCCATGCAAGAGCACTTAACCCTACCTCGTTTAAAGGATCATGACATACCTTGACAGCCTCTGATGGAAAGAATGTAAAAGAGTTCTCCATATATTATTACATACTGAAACAGCCCAGTGTGTATAACAGTGACCAGCATGTCTGCACCCTCCTGTTCATCGTTTCCTCTTCTTAAATCCCGACTATTTGTGTAAAAAAGCAGATAATAGGTCAATACAGATGTCTTAGCACAGGATTTTATCAGTTTACAGGGTGCCTGTAACCTCAATCCTACGATGGGCAGTTTGATATACACGCTCAGGACCAGTCGTACATTAACCAAATCATGATGCTGCTATCGAAGGTATCAAATGGTAATGCTCGCTTATCAACAGCCCAGCTTCTTTAAAACTACGACTCTGCTGCGTTTCAGCTGACTGACTGCCACCTTGACCCCGGCAACGCTGGGCTTTTAAAGCACGTTTTCTCCCACAGGGTGCAGTTGGACATATATCAGCACCAGAGGCAGCTGTTTGCGCCGTTCCATAGCTGTTTCACGTCTGCACATCTGAGGCTGTCACATCCATCCTTCAGCCTGTAACCTCAATCATGGTTTAAGGCAAAGCAGCAGCGGTGCATCAGTGAGTGTGGGCTCCAGGACAGTACCAAAAGGACGATGATGACGATGGTGACAGCTTGTGGTGAGTTGTGACTGGCGTGATGTAGATTAGGCTATGACATCATTACATTCAAAGTTGAGCGTTATAAGAACTGATGATAAAAGCAGTCGTTCGGTCACCCACACACGCTCTTTCTCGCACACATCGACAAATGGAGGCAGCGCAAACCCCCACAAACCTCCCACAGTCTCAGAGGGTCCCGGCCTTTTGGAGCTAATCTGATTGGTTTCACGGAGGAAAGTGATTTTTGCTTTATCTCTTTAGCTTTAACGACTGAGATGTCAGTGAGTGGACACCAAAAGTACAAGATAACAGTAACAGTTGTTACCATGTGTTCACTTTTGCACTGAAACAACATGTGCCAGGTAAGAGACAAAGATAAGTAGCCTGTATAACAGTATGGAGCGGTGTATAGTGAGTCGTAACACTCATCCATTTTCACTTTCCTGGTGCAGCCACTTTTTTTTTCACTCAAACAGTAACACAACCCTTCGACTTTATAATTTATGTCAACAGAAGTAGAATATTAAAGAGTTTGACCCTCTTCATCAAAAGTTCTGCGCTCTAAAACAGTTGGACCCAACTTCAACCTATGACTATTTTCCTGGACTTAACCCCACAATCTGTTTGCAATGGGGCAGTGAAAATTGAGCCACTAAAACAGTTGGAAATGGACCTATTGAATGCTGTCAATGACAGTGGTTACTTAAGCTATGGCTCAGCACCCAAAATAGGTCACTTTTTTTTTTTTTCTTTTTGCTGCTGGTTGGTCTCCACGCACCGATTGCAGCCAAGGTCTCATTTGGGTCCCGAGCACAGAGAAACCTTGAAATGGAGTCTTTCTGTCATCTGAATGTCATTAAACGCAGTCAGTGAGTCCTGAAAACGTGTGAGTGGTAGGATATTTGAGCAGAAGTGAAAGGAATGTCACATCGTGAGTGTCGTGGACGCCAGATGAATGTATCAGCCAGCGGTGACGCTCTACAGGTCCTCTTGAGTAAGCTTTAGTTATCCTTTCAGCTGAGATGGTAAGAATTCATATATACTGTGGCATCTATGAAATTAATGGGTTGTCTGTTTGTTGCTAATCTTCCAAGCTGTGTACGTTTTTAAGGAATAACATCCAGCCTTCGTATACTGCACGTCTTTAATGACACAGCTTTGCATCAGCCTCTAAGTAAACACTGCAGAGCACCAGATTGCAGCTAACATCCATCACAGAGTTCATACATGTTTAGTTCACTAAATCACTAAAGTTTCTCTTAGTCTTACAAAGTTGTGTATTCTTATTTTCATCTGTGAGTAAGGATGAATAGAAAAGACATGTCTTGATAGATTTCTAATTTGTTGTCATGGAGACCACAAAGTGACAATAGGTTCCTCTGGTGCATGCTCAACCAAAAAACATCAACAACAAAAAAAACTAACTGGAGGCAATACATTTGCATTTTTTTTAGCTTATAGCTAATAGCTTCAACAGCTATCCAGACAACACAACAAAAATCATGGAATTGGATTCAAAGGAGGAAAAATGATCTGTTCTCCAATTTCCTCCTTTGAATTATCTCCACTATTCATCTCCACAGATTTCAATTTAAATGCCTTTTTTTCTTTCTTTATATGTGGGATTTAAATGAAGCATTTAGATTTGATAAAGTTCATACTAATGACAGCTATTGAAAGTACAGTACAAAGCCTGACAATCTAGATGGTAGTTGGAAGTCAAAACCCAAATGACCCACCAAAATCCCACAAAAATACATGGTTGTCACGATAAATACAGGACTTAACTTTATTAAATAAGTATAATCTTCCCAGTATCTAGACTTTCCTGGGAGTCCAGAGAGCGATCTTTGCCCCAGCTCACAGGAGGTTAACCAGATTTGGGCCCCAAAACAAAAAAGAATATGAATCAGTGATATTGCCTCTACATTACGCTGTACAGAGGAAATAAGAAGGCATTAAACATATTTTTTTTGATGATATCGTAAATCGTGTGGCGCTTCAATCCAAAGTCCTTTCTGGTGGGTTTAAACCAACAATTCAAGAAAGTGAAAGTGTTAGTTCACCACACGAAACTGTTCCAGTACACAGCAAGGAACTGCAATGTCCTTTTAATATCTGAAATAAAGGCCACAGACGTGTTACATTAACCGCGTGATACAAAACTACAGTGCTTGACAACGTTCGCTGGTTTTTTCGTTGATGGCTGTACGCGTGTTAGATGTGTGTATGCCAACACTGAGGGTGCGCTCGAGTGTTTGGACTCTCCTGCTCAACCTCATGTTTTCTTTCACCCTCATTTCCAATAAGACTGGTAAAGTTAATGTGTCATGATGTACTGTATCTTTTCCCTGTGGATGTAATTAACGCACGCACACACTCAGTCAATCACACACTCACAGGGCCACGCCATGTAAAAGGCATGTCTCCTCCCGGTGTTGCTGAGAATAACCAGATTATTTTATCTGGAGATACCAGCTCCTTTAGACATGGTGGCGATGGAGCGAGCTCCCCACTTCTACGTCTCCATCTGTCTGTCTCCCTCTCTGACTCCATCCCCCTCTCCTTCTCTTTCTCTACCCCCCACTTCAATAAAAAAAAAAATTACGAGACATCTTAAAGTTAGTGAAGCCCGTGCACGCGCTGTGTGTAGTTGTACAGGAGTGTGTCGCTGCGTCCGCTAAAGGACAAAGGTAAGAAAATGTGATCCTGTGGTATCATCGCCTGAGGGCTCACATGCTGCCTGTCAAGGGTTTTATGGACGATCTTTCTGGATGACGTGGAGGTCATGGGGCGACGGCTGCAGGGTGTGACAGAAAGTTGACTATTTGGTTGGAAGCGGGACTGCAACAATAATAGAAGAAGAAAGATTGCAGAGATAAAACAGATATTGAACTGATTGGGTAACTCTGGTGGGACTGAAAATATCAGGAAAAACTATTTTTTAGATAAATAAAACCCCAAAAAAACCAAAGTAACTGGTTGCAGAACAGATGATGGTCTTCATCACTACATCACTACAAAAAGTATTCCCCTGTTTTCAAACAAACTATGAATGAATATAGTGAGAGATCAATGTTAACCTGTTTACTGGGTTTAATAATTTATTGTTTGTGTGAAGTCTGATGAAGTTCAGTCATTTGGTTTGCACGGAAATATGAAAATATTCAGATATGGGAGTTGCAAGATGTCCGTTAACATCACTTTAATGAATTTGAACCCTTTATAATATTCTAATTGATAGTTTCTTGCGAAGTTGTTCTTTAAAAACGAAACATGTCAGCATTGCTATTATAGCAGCTGAGGCTGATGGGAGTGTCACCATGGTGTACGACCAAATAACTTTTGCATGTATTTGGTCACATAGCATCTGATCTAATGATGACATCAGAGGAACGCTACCTTATCATCATCATTTATGCGAATCCATCTAATAACTGTCGAGTTATTTCAGTCAGAGCGTCACCTGCTTTGTTAAAACCAATTTAGCAATTAAAACCAGATTTACCTAATCTAATGCTTGATGTCACAGGATAGTGTGACCATTACGGTAACTTGAAAAAAGTTTAGTCCAATTCAAATAAACAATAAAAAACATGTTGAAATGTGCACTGAATCTTTTTAGATAACTTGTATAAGTGGTATAAGCAGTGTATGCTAAAGCTTTCAAATGCAGTGTTGAAGCACCAAAACTAGTGACGCAGACAACAATACAAGCACTATCCCAGGTTCCCAGAGGAGACCTGGTTTCTTACCGCCGCTATCTTCCACTTTGTTTTATCATTTTCTCATTTATCTCCTGCTCTTTTTTCCCTTCTGACTGTTTTCTGTATATGTAATCTTATTCCCTCTCTGAGGAGACTTGCCCTTTTTGTCTCTGTGGGAGATAAGGTTGAGGACAGGGTAAACACACACCACACACACACACACACACACGCTCACACATACACGCTCAGGGAAATGGGAGGAGCTAGTATCACATTAATGAAGAGACTCATTATCAAATTTATGAGAACTGGAGTCACAGAGTCCCATCATTCTGCTGCTATGAGACAAGTAGTGAAAGAAAGCCTGACGGGGGAGATTAAGAGAGGCCGAGGAAGGATGAAGGGAGGATGAGAAGGAGATGAGGGACCCTGTGATAAAGAAGTTATTAATGGTTTCATCTTTTTCTCTCACTGTTTTTCTCTTTTTCTCTCTGTCGTACACACAAGCACACACACACACACACACACACACACAGAGTCAACTGGCCTTCCCTCAGTGTGTTTGCTTAAGACACTGATACTCCCCACTTCAAAGAGCAGAAATGAACTTTTGCCATGTAAATACAGGCGGCTTGTATTCACACACACACACACACACACACACACGCCCAAGCACACACTCACACACACTCACACACTCACTCTTCCTCTGCGGTTTTCTCTCCACGGTCTTTCATCCTGCCTCTCTGTCTCTTTGACAGCCTCTGAGGAGCTGAGGAACTGAATCTGAAATAATCATCCTCATAGTTATCATATTCGCACACGCACATGAACACACCCGCACACAAATACAGCTCCAAAGACACACGAGCGCCCGCTGACTCACATAAAAACACTTTTGTTGTACCCGTAGCAGAGGCCAAGAAAACAACTGAAGAAATCACTCCGATCTCTTTTGGCTTCTGAGGAAGGGCGTTCGTCGTCAGGAGCGTCCAGCCCACAACCGCCGCTGCCTGGGAGGAAGGAAGAAGCTTCTGCATATGGATGATAGTGAAAGTGCTCCACAAGATCTGTTTAGTGGGCTCATACATATAACATCATAGCTAAAAGTTTGAATGGATGTCAAAACTTGAGGTCCTGGAAGGGCTTTTGTGCCTGGTTGGTCCGTTGGCCTGATGCCAGTGAAACCACAATGGCTGCTGCAGAGCTTTTCAGTATTTCAATAAGCTCATTTTGCCAAGCAAATGCATGTTGCCAAAGCTATTGCAAGACTTTGGGTAACATTATAAAGCAGTCAAAATCAAGAAACTCTGCTGCTTTAGTGTTGAAATGTATTATCTGGTTATAGTTCGGACAGTACGGCACAGATACGGGTCACTGTCAAACTGCTTTAGCGGTGATAGGAAGACTGTGAGACATCAGTCAGTATGTGCACATGCTCACATAAGTAACAACAGTTTTGTGGCTGTGGCATTTTATGTTTGTAAGTCCTAGCACCAGCTCTTAACTGTTTGACTGCATCTGAAGTATCTGTGTCAAAGCAACACTTAGGCATGTAGTAAGAGACAAATGATGGTGTTGGCTGCTCTCAGACCAGATGCTGAACCCAGAGGCTGCGACGGAGACACATGACAGAGACGCTGCTCGTCTTTTCTCGCCCTCTCCAGCGCTTAGAGCCCCGATAAGAGCGGTGCAGGACCGCCGCTTAGTGACATGAGATATGACGAGCACACATGTAACTTTAACACCCGCGCTGTGTGATGTGACTAAGGGAAGCTTCATAAGGTGTGACAGTGGCAAACGTCGCAAACACTGGCGCATTAGCATGGGGCTGTGCAGGCTATTTGTGTGTCCAGAGGTGAGGTTAGATCTGCTGTCAGAAACAGGCTTGTGACAAGAACGTTTAACAAGGAAACTTTCACATTAAGCCGTTTGAAATGTTCTAGCTACAAGAATTCAAAAATAGGCCATTAGTTACACTTTACGTCGGCGCTGATATGCAAATGCGCATACATAAATGCGCACCCAAATGATGTGAAATATCTTGATGCGATTCTTAAAATATGTTTTCAATATAAAGAACAATTTAAAAACTAAAAACTGTTAGTTTTGCATCCAGTTTCAGCGCATATGGCAAACGTTCCACCTATGTAACCTGCAGTTCCAAGTGTGACCACTACAATCGTCCACATTGGAGGATCAATAGATGTTGTAATCAAATGTTTGAAGCCGCTCCGTACTGTAACACGCTGACAGAGGGAATGTGATCCGATGAAACTTCTAGCTTTCAGCTCATATACACTGTTCTCTTACAATAAAATATTCGCACTTCCTCACCAAAGATTTGACTGTGATTTCAGCAAGAGTTGCATCCAAGCCAGCGCTATGAGAGCATTCACTGGAGGAAAAGGAATATCCAAGTCGCACTCACTCTCACCAAATACCATACAGACAGTGTAAGGTCAGTCCAGTCCATGTTTCAAACCCAAAGGGAAATTGGCATGTTTCCGCTCTACCTTCACGTACATGTGTTTGAGCTCTCATTGTACAGGTCCAGTCATGTGGGTGTTATCTGATGAACAGCTGATGGTGCTTATAAGAGAGTTTCCCCCCTTAAGAGCCTTTCCTGCACACTGTAAATCTCACTAATAAGGGCCAGGGCGCCCTCCATTTTACCGTCGGGTGATAAATAACCGTCGCCTCACCGACTGGACAGCGGCCGGACAGAGCCAACTGACTACAAAGAGAAAGAGCAATCCCAGAAGTTAGGGCTAATAACTGTGTGATAGGAAGGACTCGGGATACACTTTGTGGTATGAGACAGAGGAAAAAGCCATGAACAAGATAAATGTGTGTATTTGTCTCCGTAATTGTGTGTAATTATAAGGTCAGAGATAGGATAAACGTTGGAATAAGGAGGGTGGCAGCTTGTCTGCCTCTGTCCGTGTTTAAATGTGTGTGCCTTAATGAAAATCTGCTTCTTCTCTGTGTGTTTCTAAGGTAACGACTGATTGTGAATGGAGACAGCCGTCTGATGGAATGTCCTCACCCCCGCAAACTCATTAATTACACACGCACACTTATCTTCTCTGCGTATGAAGGTTGAAGTGGTAGATGCAGCTCTTGTCGGATGGGGAGGAGCAGAGGGGGTCGATAGGGAGGGAGGAGGAGTGGGGGGGGAGATAGATGGAAAGAGGGAGGTAGGGAAGGAGGGAGTCTGGGACAAGACGGGGTGGAGAAGGAGTCAGAGTGAGGGAACTGTTGAGTTGCTGTTATGAATGGCTTTCAGGGTGAGAGGAAGTGGCAGGAGGTCAACATCATAACCTCTTATCCCCACTTTAATAGTCAAGCTATCGTTTACCCTGCAAATTTACCCTGTTCTTCAAATCTAACCCTAACAGACCAAACTCCCCCGTTGTGTGTGCCAGCAGGCTAACGCTGCACACAACACAGAAACATGCGATTGTGAAGATCTAAATAAAGGTCAGGGTGATGATGAGGAAGTTTTTAGGATGGCCGGTGAGCCCACGGTCCATCTCCAGTTTCCTGGCCCGGTCAGTAACCATGCAGAGTCGCTGTGCCTCATAAAGAATGCATTAGCCCCTCTCATGTTGCCCCCACATGGCATGGAGGAAACGTTTTTATTAAATTACGTATGATTCCTGTGTTTTTGTTATCATGCGTCATAAAGCCGACTGTAAATGGCAAAACATTGCGGAATGTTCCGCATGTTTGAGACGGATGATGTGAAGCAAACAAAGCCTGCGCATGTGTGTTGAAGTGATGACTAAAACACACAATGCAATACATAATTTTTTAAAAATAAAAAAACATCAACCGTGAGATATTTATTATTATTAACCTTTACAGCTCAATGGCACATAGAAGAGTTGTGTTCGCGCATAATTCACGTTTACTGATTAATCCCATGATGTTTCCTTCACACAGCCCATCTACTATTAAAAACAGTATTAGGTTGTGTTGAATATTTATTGTCTGTATCACAGAGCAGATAAATCCTTCTTGCTTTAATCATAATACTTTTAACAAATGTTGTGATGCATGAAAACAATGTCCTCAAATCTTTTTTTTTTTTTTTTTTTCAAATGACTAATGGCCCAATCTGCCTCACACAGGCCCACACGTCCTCCTCTGTCTGTCTCCTAATCCTGCCTTTAAAGCAGACTGGGGCCTATTCATGTGCACGCACTCACACACACACACACACACACACACACACACACTCACACACACACACACACACAGTCACATGATGTATGTGTGAATAATAAGGTGTTAATTCTGGAGGTGTTGCCAACACACTGTCACCCCTCTGACACACTCACAGGCCGACACACAGCTCTTGTTAGACCCTTCCACTCATTTCCTCCTCCTCTGTCCCTCGCTGTCTTTAAAGTATGTAAGTGATTTGGTTCTTTCCTGCTGCAATCTCTGATGGCTTTATACAGAGGCAGTTGCAGCCCAGTCTGACTCACTCACACACTTGCACACACACATCACATATCTCACATTCCCTCATAACAAGTCTCTGTAATATCTGATTGTCTTGAGAATGCAGGGCAGTGTAGTTGTGTGTTTAGATCAGTGATCCAGATGTTACAGATGTTACAGCGTCACCTCTACGCCTCACTGGCTGCTTCAGATCACACATCGCATCTGCACCGACTTGTGATTACCTGGAGAGTTTTTTCTCGGGCCCTAATGTGCTCGATGGGGGCGCGTTGGTTACGGGGTGTTAGTTTTCACTTGTGTCAATGTGTGTTTCCTGCTCTTTCAGATACAGATGTGTAGGATTTGGGGCTTTCTCCTTTCAACACCTTCTCTCTCTAGCTGATGACCACAGATAAAACCTCCCCGTGTCTCATTCCGTCTTTCCCCTCTTTCATCCCCCTCCCTTGTCCTCTGTCTTTGCGATACTGCTATGTGGATGTTTACCTCGAGATAACTTTATTTTGACTGCTTATGTGCCTCTGTGCCAGGGGTGCTGGTGTATGTGTGTAGGGGAGGCTGCTGACAGACACAGACAACAGGGCAACAACATGGGCTGACCCAGGGGGGTAATGGGACTCTGTGTGTGTGTCTCTATGGTTGTTTATGGTGGTAATGGGTTGCTCGGAGGAGACCTCTTTTGATCCCTCCACACCGCCTCAGTTAGCACCTCCGTATGCTCGGAAGTGTTGTGCACAAAGACACATGCGCTCTGAACTTGATAATGAGACACCTTAGACCTTTGGTCAAAATGGATGTTTAGGCTGCTCTGTTACACAGACATAAATAGAAACGTCCACATTTTCCACATATGCTTGCATTTTGGGCATCTTGTTTGTGTTTATGATGTTAATCTTTTTAGAACTTTTTTTTTTTATGGAAAAGTTTACAGGCAACGCATATAGCACAGCTACGTTGCCCACACAGCATCTGCGTCGCGTGCGCGTCTTTTGGGTGGATATCTATGTATGTGCTCCACGGCAATCCATGTTTATGTGCTAACTTGGCAAAGAAGCCTTTGCATTTAATTAGCTTCTGTCTTTGCATCTGTCAGATGTTTCCTACGTTATATTTAGCGTTTACATCCCTGCGTCTGAAATTAGTCCTGCCACGGTGGAGCTAATTCTGGGAAATATCAGCTAAAATAAAGTTCACATAAAACACATTCTCTGGTTTCCGCTTGCCTGGCTCCCTCTGATCACTCTGCTGTAACCTGCTAATCACAAGCAGCATGGCAGCACGCTGGTCACAGCCCACTATGTTTAGTGTTTACAAGGCTTAAACACGGCTCTGTTTAGACATGCTCTGCTCATATAGGCTGGCAGACAGCAGATGCAAACACACGCGTGCCGACATACACACTTTCTTGTAGTTTATGTATCCATCCATGCAGCCCACATGCACGCAACACACACTGACCACTCGTCTCTTTTGTTGTAATTGAATTTGAGGTAAGACAGTGCATGTCCTTAGATTGCAGCATGAGGTTAACACAGACTTCTGTGGCTGGGCGCTTACTGTTTGGAATAAATTGGAGCGTAATTTTAGATTTCTGACTGCGTAACTTAAAGGCTGCCATGCTAAACAAGCTTGGACAACGTGTGTGCTGTTACATGAACAGAGAGCAGAGACAGGATTTGACAAGATGCCATATCAGTTTGAAAACTAGTTTGTTCTCCTTGTTCCTACTGTTCCTCAGTTCAGTTTAGGAGATGGCAAAACTCGTCAAAGACTTAAACAAGAAGAGGAAGAGGAAGTTTCATAGCATATCCTTCTTACCCCACTTACATCTGGTATTCGTCTTTTGTGGACATATAGTTTAATTTATGATATTATAAAAACTCTCTTTTTCTTGGCTTCAAAGGCCTAAAGACTCATTTAGGGATCTCATACAGTGAAATGAATGTCGCTTACTTACTTCTGAGCACCTCAGAACAGTTATTTTGCTGATGTTAAAGCTACAGTGTGGAACATTTTTCTCCCCCCACTGGCAGTGAGAGCAATTGCAGCGCAACATTATAATAATGTCTCCCCAGACACCAGATTATAAGAACCTCATCTACTTTGAAATCAACAGAGATTAATCTCAGTGAAAGGTTTAAGCAGCTCCTTGATATTTTTTACAGTATTCACAAAAGATGAAGTCAGTGTTTAATTCAATGTGCACCTGAATACATCTTCTTCTGGCTTCATCACAACTTCTGGCTCTTCACACTCAACAGCTCTATGTCTCAGTCACTGCTCAGTTGCAGCTCCTTTCCCTGTTATGCTATTTTTGTTTGTTTCAGAACAGCTCAGCTTCATATTTGGGTGTATATAAGTGCCTTATTTATTGACTGCTGACAAACAAATAAATAAATAAATAAAGATTTAATGAGGCATTTTATATGTTTCTGGCATTTTCTACTTAGCAAAACGGTGGGGAGAGATCACTGGTCACAACTGTATTCACGACATATTTCTATTACACGTTCCTTTGTTTTTGTTGACAATCTTGACATCTGAAATGAGCGATCAAAGATATTAAAAGCAACGCAAGGAAGTTATTATCAGTATAGGCAATGCTCTGTAAAGACGCACTCATGCTTATAAAACTATGAAAAATAATATGTCGCCTGAGAATGAAGCACTTCCAGTGGTCATTAAAACTGTGGCAGGAATTACTTATTAAAATTGACTTTACATCATCTGCACATTGTTTCATATGAGATTTCCCACTCTGTTAACTACAAATGGTATTCTGTCATTGTAACAAGCAAGAGCAACAGTCGTCAACAGCTAACTAAAATCCAATCCTATCTTCTCCTCTCACTCTTTGGGCCCCTGTGGTGTTACAAAGCGTGAAGCCTATAGCAGTCAAGGGAGTCGTAGCCATGCTCCTAGATTAAATACAACTCTCACAGGAGGAGAACAGTCGGGGCCACACACACACTGGCAGCATGCGAACATCACTTCTACCATCACCAGACAAATACATAAATTGCACGTATAGAATATACAGTCGACAAACACAGAGACACAGTCATGTGCAGATCGGGATGTGTAGCAAAAGTCCACTGGATTTATCTGTTAGCGCTCAGAGGCCAGTGTATCTGGGATCCAAACACATTGGAATTATGGGAGATCAGGTCAGGGATCAAGGCCGAAAACACACCACAGTGGGTATTGTGCATTTGTGTGTATTGGAAGACCAATGAAACTGTCTTGTTGGGGAGGGTGCTGTGCACGGATCATCAGGCGTGTGATGGAAGGTGTTCACGAGGAATTTAGATTAGCACTGAGAGAAAACAAGTGAGAGGAGGGAGGACGGAGAGGGAGTGTAAGGTGACCTGGAAACATCAGTTGAGTTCTGGAAACTACCGTCAACACAGTGACCCACCCTCTGTTTATGAGATGGTTGATATGCTGTTATCTCTGGTTATGAGCGGTTAAGCCACAATAGTGGACTGAACATGTGCAGATGCTCCTTTGTTCACCCCGTCCAGTGAGGTAGCTACTGTTAAACTGACAGGCTAGCTAACGGTGCTGAAGCTGATGTGCATATTCTTCTTTGCTGCAATGATAACAAACATGCAAGTGGTGCAATTCCTGAGTACCGGACAATTTTGCACATGCAGGCTTTAAAATGACGGATGATCAACTTTTATTTAGTCTTTTTGTATTTGAGCAGGAAATATTAGCTTGCCTCATGTCCCAAGTAATGAGATTTTAGCCATGTATAAGTGTTCACATTTAGCACCTGTCAACTAAAATCATAACAATAACATCTCCCCTGTACAGCGAGGGAGAAATGAAAGCCATCCTTGTAGTGTTTCTATTATTTTGAACCCCACATGCTGATATCATGCTGCACCACCCCGCAGTTAAACAACACATTTGCTGCAAGTGAAAAAGAGCGAAGTTTAGGGTTCATAACAAGTCCGCGCACACAGAAAGAGACATATTTTCATTAGATGCTAAATATAGATGGATACCAGGTCAGAGATGTGAAATCATGCGAAAAGATGGATGTGAGATGGTGGGAACGCGAGAGGGAAAGTGAGAGTACGAGAGAACCGTAACTCTTTTGGCAGAGCAGGGTTAATAACGCATCACCGGAGCCAGCAGGTCATAACCTCTGCTCACACTCCGTTTTATTTCAATTACGGAAACAAGGCCTTGTCTCTGTATGTGTGTGTGCGTGGTCTGAGATGGAGTGCGAATGGTGTTTATTTGGTCATGGGTCTAAACCGGATGCAAAGGTGTGGCTAATAGCAGCACTGGGAGATGATATCATGAACGTACACACACGCATATGGATGTGTGGCTGTCAGTAGTATGGTCTTACTGGGATAGGAGCTCATGCTACATTGGCGTCTGAATAGCGTGTCCTTCCCAGCGGCGTCCCCTGCAGCGGGTCGGTCGTGGGAACATGAGGCTGCTGCCGTCTGAGCGATAGGAGACTTAACAGAGATGCTCTTAACTTGACTATTCATTCAGTTTCTCTGCTTTTGTCTTCTCATATATTGTCCTGCTCTTTGCAAATTGAAATATTAAAGGCAGTCTACAAGGTGTTTTTTGCCACCTGTGAATGAAATTCAAGAGAGCTACTGCTAAATCTTTATGTGTATATCCAACATTGTATCTGTTACAATGGTTTTATAATGTTTAAAGACATATTTTAAAAAAAATCTTTGACAATAAGCACGTGTTGACTTCCTTTTATTTTATGACTAATTATAATCATTATTATTATATTAAGCTAAATTATCTCCAATTATTGGCTGTTTTCCTATTTAACCAGTCTTTTATCTGCAACTACAAATTCTCACTGTTTGAATTGTTTTTCCCGCTCCGTGTGTCCACAACATTAGCTCGACATTATAATATTGTTAAATTGAACAGAACCATACTGACAGTAAAATCTTCTCTCAACAGATCATTTATGATCAGACACCAACTCTTATGGCAAACAATAAACAGTGTCTGATAACCAATGCCATTATTTATGCTTGGAAGACCTTCAATGAAAAATGAACTATAGGTTAAGGGAAATACAGAGCGCACCTATGTTGTTACTTTTAGGATAGAAAAGTTGAGTTGCTGTTTCCATCCATAAACACCGTAAGATCCGTAAAGATGCAAGTTGCCTTTAAATTCCTCATTTGTCAGTTCAGTCCCGTCTGTCCTTATCGATTCAGTTTCTGTTGTCAGCACAATTCCCAAAGATGAATGTAGGTTTGGCCTGACCTGTGACTAACCTCTGCTGCCCAGATCGGAGATACAACCCGCATAATATCAGAGAGGGAAGTTTTTCTCAGCAGCACAGTGCAGTTTAGCATGCCCTGATGCTAACACAACTGGCACCACACAAACAACAAACACAGGTTGCCTACGTGTCTAAACACAGCAGAAACCAACAGTGACCATCACACAGCAACTGGTTACAGATGAAACAGATGAAGCTGTTTCTCCCCCGTCGCTCTCATCTACACTCCTGCCTCTGTAAAGATTCCCGACTCGGATAGTCTCGCCTCACTGCAGGTGTAAGTGTAAGCTCGGTTGGGAGTGGAGGGAGTCCGGAGGGGAGGCAGAGAGAGAGACACTGAGAGTGGAACAGACCAAATCAGTGAAACAGAGAGAGAGAGAGATGTGTGAGCAGATTAGGCTCACCCTTGGCGCCTGTCTGTGGTTCCAGTGAACTGATGTGTCACCCGGATCCTGAGGGTGCTGACAGCAAACCTGGGGAAAAGAGGTTGTTGATGCTACTTGGAGTTATTTTCTTTTTTTATGATGTGGGATTCTTTGTGTTTTGTCCTTCCATGAAAAAAGAGCAGCCATACTTCTTTAACTAGCTAGTGTTTAGTTTGGTTTTAAGCTCGCAGCAGATGCTAAAGATTGTATAGACTTTTATTTCATCTCGTATCACCTGCCTGTCTGCTGTTTGCTATGACTGTCCACTGGTCTACTTTCAGCAGCTTTGCCTGTGTTTAAGAAATGTGTATATTCATCATAATTTTGGTGTTAGGCAGGGTTTAGTCTCTTGATAATTTAGGTGATGATTTTACTGGTTACCTGCATATTCTTCTTTAAAGACTAAATTTAATTGGTCTTTTAGTTAAAATCTTTTAATGTTATTGAGGTCTGAGATCTTTACAGTTAACTTGGTGAGTAATTTTTTAAAATTTTTATTTTATTATATTTACTGAAGGATGAGTTACACATTTTTACCAGTGCAAGTTTGCAGTTTGCTGGAATCTGTTTGATTCAAATGGTTTGCAAAGAGAGGCGACTGACACTGAATCAGTTTCTTGTGAAAGGAGGTACTCTGCGTGCAGGTGTGTGTGAACTATCCCAGATTGTACCTCTCCTTTCCCAAATGTCTGGTCCTCCTTTTGCTTCAAACCCTTTCCTCTCATCACCCGTAGCAAATGTGCACAGGATTGTGCAAGTGTAAGGGTGCACGTGTGTGTGCATTTGTGCGAAAGTGTGCATGTGTTCCTCAGTGACACACACACATGGTTTTCCCATAGCTCTTTTACAGCCTTTTGCTGTGTAACTCTGACCAGTGTCTAACCATCTGTCCTGCTCTCTGGATGCCTGTAATAACCAGTTACCCCCCTCTGTCCTCTTTGCCCTCCCCCACCTTGGACCCTCTCCTCTGTCCTGTCAGAAAAGAAGAGATGTTCAAATCCAGAAACTCAAACTTTACTATGGTTTGTCAGTGAAAAGTGATGTCTTGATGGTGTGAAACGCTGCAGCAATGAGCCACAGATGGTGCTGAAATTAGAAATAAAGTGAACATCCACACACAAACAATAGAACAAAAAGAAAATCATATGTAATGTGATAGTGTGAGAGTTTCAATAGCAGACAATGTGTGTGTGTGTGTGTACAATTTCTCACACACACCCACTTTCACAGGCACACAGGGTCACACACGCACACACACACTTTTGGAGGTGGTTTATTTCATTTCCCTCACACCTTCACACCTGTGTGGCAGGCACTGGCCTTGGTAGATGCTTTACACAAACACACACACACATATGCTTTCTGTACAGTAATAGAGACAAAGAGACGCATTCACCACCACTGACTTATCAAACAGGCTCAGCTAGGAAAAGTTGCAGCTGTAGGGAGGAACCCGTGAGTCTCTGTGAAGAGATAAAGAACATATGCATACACACAATTGCACACACGCACACACACACACTGAAGCTGATACTTGAGGGATGTGGTTTGTCTCCTGTGTGTTGCTGTGAAAGCTCCCTTTGAAACAAGAAAGTTTGTTGATAGCTAACTGGTGTCTTTAGGCTGTGTCATATTTTTGCAGTGTGTCTAATTCAGCTGCCCGACACCCAAAATCCTGGCTGACACAGGCCACAGAGTCAAATGTGCCTGTGCAAAATGCAACTCTATGCATACATGCACGCACACACGCAGGAGCAAATGATGTGTGAACAGGAGGGGAGTTAGCATATGTCACATAAATCTATAGATGAACGCAGTAACTTAAGCCAACTAAATAAAAAGTCAGAGTATTGGTGCTATTTACTACAGCCAATTAAAAATCAAAGCTTGGAGAGGGGCTGCTTAGCAACCTTCTAAACAGAGTGTCTGGTTCTGTGCAACTGTTTTGTAGCCTGGTGTCGAGTTTCGTCGTCTGAACCCAACCCGGGATACTTTACATACTGTACTGCATGTGTGTGTGTGAGCGACTGTGATTGTGAACGCAGCTGTGTGTATCTTAACATATGTGTGCACGTTTGTCTGAGGTGAAAGTGACCAAGTTAGAAGAATAACAATATCAAACTCTATGAAATTACGGTTATTAGCCGGTTTAGACGGACTTTCAGAATCGACCATGTGGATTTTGTGGTTCTTCCCCAACTTTGTGATTGGATACTATTGACTGGCTGGTTGAGTAATGTTTAGGTTTAATTTATAGTTATGTCAAGACGTCATGTAATTTATGTTGTAAACTGAGTCAAACATGGGAGATGTAAGTAAAGAACCTGTGTAGAGAAAATCAAGAACATTATAATGGATCATTAAGAGCTTTATAGAGCTAGATCAGTTTCTAATTCATTCTATATTGTCTCATTGTGTTTTCTTCCTCAGTGTGCACGGTTTAAACTTTTTCTAGAGGGACAGACTCGTGCCAGGGTAAGCACAGCTTACACAGCGCAACCGCTGTGTGAAGTGGGCACTCACCTACGATGCAGACGTTAGAAAGATGAGGGTGGAGGGGGCTTCAGACACTCGTCAACCACCCAACAAGCTCCTTCACTGAAGGAAAATAAACCCAACCTGAACACGAGCCCTTAGTTTTAATGTCAGCAACCACAGTTCCAACCAGTCCACTCGTCTACAGCAAGTGGGACAAAATAAAAAAAAATCAGGACTTCCCATGAAAAGACTCAATAAATATGGATTTACATATTAACTGATTGATCTCTGAAAGGAAATTGGATATTTTTCTACTCGTGTGTATTCAGTGGAAGCTGATTGGTCACCCCTTTCTTTAAACTCGTTGCGAGTCTGCATGTGTGTTTTGTTAACATGCTTATTTCCGCAGGTTTCAATGTGGATGTTTTAGTCCGTTTTAAAACTCCTGCGGAAATCCAATCTGCTTCCTTTCTGGAAAACCCCACAGTCAAAATACACTTGTTTAGGCTTCGTAGGGATTACACAGGGGTTAGCTAGGGCCAGAGAAGCATTACTGGATGGGTCAAGGTGGATGAGGTGTCTGGAAAACTTTTGGGAAAAGGGGGTTTAGGAAGCTGTTTTTAGGCAGATTCCAAGGTTCAGTGTTTTGCATATGAAGATGGATTTTGCAGGAGAAGCTCAGAAAAAGTTCTCCTGCGTAACTAGATTCATGAAAACTGAAGGAGGCTCCTGCTGAACCTCCACCGAATGTAAGAAAGAGGGGAAGAAAGATTAAATATAGCCGACACAGGGTGTTGTAGTGTGGGCGAGTAGCTGCTTTTCCAGCCTGAGCTGTGTGCTGTGGGGTTAATTAGGCGTATAAGAGACTAATCCCTCTCCAGGGTCATCTGCTGGGGTCGGGCCTAAAAAGAGAAAGGTCACAGCAACATCCGGCCGAACGCATTAATGACGGGTTCATACTGTAGACCTGCATGTATGTGTGTGTGTGTCAGTGTGGGTGTGTGGCTTGGACAGAGGGGATTCTGCTTCTTATGTGTTAGTGAATGAGATGATGTTCATTATTATAATTCTTCTTATATCTCAAAACCAGTAATTAATGCCATGGAGCTGCTTTAATTGTTTACTGCTTTAGAGGCCATTCAGTGATGTTGTGTGTCCTCAGCCCAAGTGTGTGTGTGAGTGTGTGTGTATTTGCTCAGGCCAAATGGCAGCAGATGGAACATTATTGATGACTGGCCTCTGATCACTATTATTGATCAGTGCTTACAGTGAAAAGGCTTTACTGTATTCAGATTAGCAGGGGCACAAACACACTGTGGGGAGCTACTGTAGCCCACAGGGGACAAACTGCTCTGTGTGCGTACAGCGAGGTGTGTGACTGCTGAGCAAGGACGGGGATTAGCATCAGACACGTACACTTTCTAACACACACAATGTCACACGGATACACACTACAGACGGACACACACAATCACGTTCACTGACTGAAATCTTCCGCTATCAGGTTCTGAGTCTACAGCCAGTTTTGACAGTTAGGTATGAGTGTGAAACTGTGTGCGTTTGACTGTGAAACAAGAAACAAGAATCCATTCACCTGCACATATATCTATAATGTCTATAACTGTCTATGTCTGTGAACGCGTGACAGTCCTGGTTCGCGCTATGGCTCTGCAAGACCCCAACTCTTATATTGTGACACATCTGCTTTTCATCGCCTTCAGATATGCTTCAACTCAAAAATAGAAAGGGCTCTATTTTTAGCTTTTATGACCCCCTTCTTATTATTTGTGTGAGCTTTAGTCAAAAATCCGTGGCGTGTGAAGGGGACTGACTTAAAATTAAAGACTGGGTATAGAGTTGTAGAGTCAATGCAGCACGCGAACCCAAACATGTGCTCTTGCATTGTAACTTGTTTAGACGAAAACTCAGCTTAAATGCACTGTTACATAGCAGAATGTGTTTATAATTAATGTTACACCTGTGTTTGATAAGTACTTATGCCCACTGTGATAAAGTTGAAAGATTCTGAATTTTATACTTTTGATACCTTGCTTTGTTGGTCCTTGATCTGCTAATTATGATGCTCTTCACTGCTGCACACACACTTAAATGTCTGGTTGATGAATTGTAATAGATGTGGCACATTGGCCAGTGTACTGGTTATATATAACTTCTCAGAGCAGTGCGAACACTGTAAGATGATAAATCATGTACAGAGCTGAAGTGAAGAAGGATAGATGAAAATCAATCAGCTACCAGTCATTCCACTATCAATTAAAATGTGGATAACTAATTAAACAAACTAATTTTGCTTATATCTTTTTACACATTCAAGTCATTTCAGCTCTGGCCTCTGACTATTTACACATCAACAACCCCCATATTTACTGCTACGCTAAACCGACTGCTCTTTGGTCGGAGTTTCTGGGGCGAAAGTGAAGTAAGCTTTTTCGAAGATGGATTATGATTGTTTGGGAACACACCCTCATGAGTATTTACATCATAAATAAGAGGGCTAATAAAGGGCTGACGACGTGATTTAAGGTATGACGAAATGCAGAATGAATGGCACCAAATGGAAGGTTGTGATTAAGGGGATGGATATTGCCAACCCAGGCATAGGCCAAGTTGTGATTAAACAATGGCTGTTTTGAATTTTAGCACTAAAGTAAGTCATCTTTTGAAGTGAGCCCTTATGATTTTCTCTAAATCCAATTAGAAAGCAGTGTTGTTTCCCGCATGAAGCAGAAGCTCTAGATTTCTAGTAAAACATTATAACTTTGTTTTGAAAAGTCATTTCTAATTTCTTGCTATCCTGAACACTATTATCAGATGATGGATATTTAGTTAGAGGCTACAGCATCTGTGCTGTGATTGGTTTTGCGGCGAGGCCTGCCGCGTGGTTGGCTGGGAGCCAGTGTGATTGACAGCTCTACCTGGGTGGTAGGAGGCAGTGACAACTCTGTCGCTGTGGAAACAAACAGTAAGGCGGCCAGCCAATCGGAGTTGGGTGAGAGCCTCAGGGATTCATCTAACACATGCTGAAGATTTCCTCAAGACTAAAACACACATAAACACACACGCGCACACACAGACACACACGTACAAACATACATGTTCCTCTACGTGCTATATTTTTTGTTCGATATATGTGTGTATACGTGTTAAGGTTTATTTGTGCGCCTGTGCGCGTGCATGCGTGTGTTAAAGTGCGTTGAGTTAATGTGTGTGTTCTCTCCGTGTGGTGTGGTCTTCTGTCGACACTGTCTATGGGTCGTTGACGTAGTTGTCATGGGAGAGTGCTCTCTGGACCTGCACACACACACACACACACACCAGGGGACAGGGGTCAGATTGTATTAAAAGTAAAATAAACGAAGCTTTCCACACCACCAACCCACCGCAGACAAGACAAGCAGACAGAGATCGAACATGACAGGAGGAAATGTGTGAGTGTTAATCTGTGTGTGTGTGTGTGTGTGTGTGTCGTGTGGTTGTAAATTGGTGTGGAGGGATGGGACTTACCTTGAGGACGAGGTCAGCCACACCTGCACTGCTGCATCACTCTGTACGTTAGCTGACCTCTGACCTTGATAGTACCACAGTAGTTAATCACAGTAATATGTGAAGTCAACGCCTGAGGAAGACGCTGTTATATCTGAGCGCGTAAGCCTGTCATCAGGCCGTCTACCGTGTCTTTTGGCTGTAGCACTGTGCTGCTATTCACTCAGTTGTCCCGCTGATGTGTGTTTTAGAGTGTGTCGGTGCTGATCCAGTGGTCTCTCCCTCAGTGGTGATGAAGGAAAATCAAAAAACAAGACCATAGAAATCTGTAACACACTTTGTACAAAGTGTAGATGTGGTGTTTTTATATTTAAATGCTTTCCTCAGTGAGTTTGTTGTCCTGCAGTCAGCCATCTTGCACGCTCCCTGTCTGTTTTTAGATTGCTCTTTCCCCTTGTTCTCTATTTATCTTTCTTCTTTTTACATCTCCTCTCAGACCCTGTCTTTACTCCTTTCTCTGTTTATTTCATTCTTTCTCCCCCTTTCTCTCTGTTTATGTCTCCTTCTCCACTGTCCCCTCTTTCTTCTCCATCCCTCCTTTCTCTCCATGTCTTTCTCTCCCGCTCCGGCCGTCGTAAATCGCCCTCTTGTTGGCTGTTGAAGTGTGAGGAATGGCAGATCTGATGGTTTCTCACAGCTGTTGCAGGCTTTCCCAGGTTCACCTCACCGCACTGCCCTCTGTGGTCCCGGCTTTCAGATCTGCAGGCAAAATATACAAAACATGAATAGGGTTTCAAACATTTGAACTGCTTTGATGTGTGCTTGATTTACCTCGCTGAACAGACCAACAAGTGAACACATCTCATGCAATAATAAGATAAATCAAGCCGTCTTTTTAAAAGCTATCAAAGCACATAATCGGGGATTACTTCATCTGGATTGGCTGGGTTTATAGAAAAAATTCTAAATTGAAGGTGTAATGACATCTTCACCCTTCTTAGTCTCATATATTAGACAGTAAAAGAAGATTTTTCCAGTTTAACAAGAGAGAGAAAATACTGTTATGCTCTCTATTTGAGCACAGGATTTGATCACAATAAATGATAGCATTGTCTGCATATGTAAAATACTGAAATCTGTCACCTTATTAAGACAGAAATGTTATATTTTTTACATTTTAAGATAGTCGGTGTGAACCTGTCTTAAAACAATAATCACACGCTCAAAACTACATTTTAACTTTGACAGATGTCAGACTGCTGTGGCCTTGTGTTACTTTTGATTAAAACCCAGAACACATTATCTAATGATACAAGGAACGTTAATTTTGTCCTCCAGCTTAATATAAAACTGTGTCCGAAAGGTGTCTTTTTACAGTCAGTATGAACTGGAGTAATGATTATAGCCACCATTACTGTAGTGATGCATGAGATGCAGATTTAAGATCAACTTGAATTAATGAGATCTTATCCTCCAAGTATAACTTCTTCTGAAAAAGAGATGAAAATAATGTTTTTTAAACCCACTAAAGATGAAACAAGCTGCAGAAGACATCTCTCAGATCTGCTAATGTCAGGTGATCATTTCCAGGAAGTGATATCACATATGTGTCTAAATTACTTTGGTAAAAGGCGCTTACATGAACACCACAGGCAGATAAAACCTATAAAAAATAGCTAATACATTTTCATTAGTGATACATTTCAGCTTCTTACAGGATGAAAATTCAACATTATGCTTCATTAAAGCTGCAAAGTCAAAAATATCTTCCATATTCCTTTTTGCTACACTCAACCTGGTGTTTTGTTCTTGAGGTCTGCTTCACTTGCATTACATTCCCAGTCCTATTATGACGTTAGCAGGTAAACATGGCTTCCATCTGTAAATATTGATCATAATTACTTGTATGCATCTTGCACCTCGTGCCTGGGAGACTGACAGCTCGTGTTGGCGTATGAAGACGCAGTGTCCTGTGTCAGCACAGTCTCGCAGAACATTGCCAAATATCCTCTCGCCATTCCCCACCTCTCAGCAGACCTCCTACCCCCTCTGACACACACACACACACACACACACACACACACCAATCCATTCCAAGGCAGGTCATGGCCACACCATGTACACGGAGTGCAGTGTGAGCTAACGCCCGACATGTGACCCATCCAGCACTGTAGGACACAGAGATTGTGCTGGTCAACAGTCATTTTGCTAAACAAAAATTTTAGGACCATGATTATATTATAAAAATCTCTCGAAGCTCAATTTACCAACCGTAGAATCCTGCAAGAATAAGCGAGACTTTAAAAGCATCCAACTGAAAAATTCCCAGTCCCTCCCCTCAGGCCACTCCCCCAAAACACACACTGCCTGACTACTGCTGGAGGACGGGTCATTTAGAGAGCACTGTGTTGAGAGGAGCATAACACATTGCTGTCATCACTAATCATATCCAACTACCCAAATAGTCATTCACATGTAAGAAAACACAATATATTATCATTTAACATCGACATTGTTATTCCATGTTTGTGTTGTGCTGTAGTGTGGAGATAATGGTCACTGTGGCTTTTCTCTGAACTTCCAGATGTAGGGGACAGATCCACTACACACAATATTTGTTGCAGGGGAATGTGTCTGGAAGGTATGCAACTGTTACCCAGATCTACATGCACAATGCAAGGTCTTATTTTTTCAGTTCAGCTTACATAGTGGGATGATTGCTATAAAAGTTCTGTGGCTTTAATTGCCGTTGTGCTGTACCAATATTTACTCTGAGCAGATGAACATGTGCACATTGCAGATTTTATTTGTTTTCACATGGTCAAAGTGGAGTACCACTGCACCATTCTGTGGCGTCTCAAGGAGAACATTTGGTGCAAATGTCCTGCACTGTGGAGCAATGGCACTTGGGTGCTCCGTCATGAAATTGCACCGACTCACAATGCGCTGAAACAATTTTTGGCTGCAAGATAATTGTCACTTCTGGATCCATGTGACTTCCTCTACTTACCCAAAATGAACAGAACATCCAGTGCACATTGCAGGTGGTGATTTGCATAGTTTCACAGGTGTCTCAATTACTATGACTCGTTTGGCGACAAAGTCATACGTTTCCATGAGTTTGTTTCGATAACTATTTTAGATGATATTAAGTAGTTCAGAGGTTCAGAATCTGGGAAACAGATGTGAAGATGGCGTGAAGAACCTGGCATAAATGTCTACACCTTTGAATTCTTTACAACAGATGTGACCCACGTGGATGTTGAACTACCTTTTGCACGCAAGGATGTTACAACTTCAACTGCTTAAGCTACAATACAGTGAGACAACTCACCTAGTCCTCTGCTGACTTTCATCTGCACCAGCTCTTGGGCAGTTGGAGCAGGGACACCTGACAGAACCCCATGTTGATGGACCATTGTGACCATAAGGCCTCCTGATTCCTCCTGCTCTCCGGTATCCTCTCAGACTTCTTGCAGAATCTGGCATAAGAGAAAAGAGTTTAGGTTTTGCGAAATGTTATTGATACCTCACATTACACACTAGCCTTAGTTTCAACACACTTATTCAGCAAAGACAGTGACCTTGCCAGGAAGCTGGATTGGCAACATGAAAAGCTCACATGACAGAGAATCCGTCTTGCTAGGCTTCTTGGTAAGCACTTGTGATGGAACTACATTGGTTCAGACCAATCAGTGTTCTGTGAGGAACTGCTGGTAGTATGTAGGTATTATGGCCATGGTTTTACCTCTTGCTTTATCCAACTCTTTTTGGTTGAAGCATTTTCTACTTGCTCTGTTCACCGCTGAAAGCTGTTGTAGATTTATGTAAAATTGTAAACTCTGACTGCATTTTCTCTGCCATACTTGTGCAACTAGCTGGCTAGCTTTAGCTATAGGTCTGCTCAGCCTTGTGAAACACTTCGGTCATGCATAGTCAATGCCTACTGGCAGGTAGGCATCAAGTTAGGATGAAATGATTGGACAGGGCAATTACAGGCCTGTGACAGCCACAGATGCTGGATTTTCTAGCTTAAAATCAGAATCTGATATTGATTGCTGGGACATAAAGAGAATTTCAGCAAATGCTCCAGATTGTTTTATCCTAGCTTTAAAGAAAGAGAACATTAGACAGTTTGTCTGAAAGTGTGTTTGTAGTAGATGTTGTAATATGGCTCTCATCTTGGCCCATTCAGCAGTTTTCACGTGGCCTTCGCCGTCACTCAGACAGCAAGACACAGACAGAAGAGCGAGAGGATCAGATCATTATTATCACCTACAGGGATAAACAACTTGCGACCTCTCTCTTTCTCACCCCATCCTTCTTCCTCACTCCCTCCCTCCACACTTTCACTCCCTCTGTGCTCCTTCACCCTGCCTCCTCCATCTCCCCTCCTCTCATCTTTCCCTGTGATTCCCTCCTCTTGCTCTTCTCTCTCTCCCTGCTCCCATTGAGTGAATAGTGATCATGTCTGGCATTTCATCGGCTCTTTGCACTTCTCTCCTCTATTAAGATTGATGGGCTGCTTGGCTATAAATGAGCATGCTAAGACTTGGACAGGGCCACGGTCAGGCAAGGGCTACATCCAAACAAATGCATACACACACACACACACACACACACACACACACACACACACACACACACACACACATACACATATACATGTGGACACTCACATGCACCTTCCCTATTAGTAGCAGAATGTCAGAGTTGGGGCCCCGGAAGGGGCCCTATTTTTGTTACATCGAGGCATGCACACACAGAAGATATACACATACAAACACACCCACGCTGGCATGACCCTGTCAGTCACCTCCTGCAATGTCTGCTGTGGATCAGTAACCGGCATGCTGCTGACCAGTAGTTATTACATCTTATATCAGCAGCAAAAGGCTGAGATGCGTGTCTCGCAGAAACATTCAAACTGGTATTATTATTAAATCAGTAAATGTGTACTTTATTAGATTACTGCATGCAGGGGATTTAATCCCGCAGTTATATGAATGTGCAGTGGGTTTGCAATGATTTTAAAAGGAAAATCCATAAATAATCAAAAACTGAATTGATTACCATCATGTGACACTTGTAGAGTACTAACATGCAGATGTTCCATTGTATTAGTGACTTCATCTGTGGGCACATAGATTTATTTGTTTGAAATATTAGACTGAAATTAATTTTATTAACAATGAGCTTGCAATTCTGAATAAATAGCTGGTTTCAGGCTAGACTTTCTGCCTTGTCTGTCTAAAATCAGACATTGTCCTTGAACCCTAAACATTCAAAAAACTGTTTCCCACATGAAGGTTAACAAGCAAGAAAGCGTATAGGTCCAGTCATTGTAACTGCTGGATAATGTTCATTGACAGTGGTTTACCTCCTCACCCTTACTTTCTGCTCTGTTTCATACACTATATACACAACTTCCTGTATTGGCAATGAATGTTTCTGTTGGATGCAATGGTCCAGTGTGGATGTAAATCCAAGGTATTCTGGGCTGCGTGCCCGGTGGAGAAATAGAGTTTGTTAAGGGCAGACATATCAAATATATAAAGATATTACACTGTGTTTTTTTAAATGCACTGACCCTGTCTAGAGTTGATTGAACATACTGTTCTACTTTTATTAATCTGTGTTATTATCCATGTCACTATGATTTTGAATTAAGTTCCCCTACGTCTATAACAGAACCTGGAAGTTTAGATTTCACTTCAGGCCTCCACTTTAAAATATCTCCCAGTAAACTCACCATGGGTGCTGTCAGATTGTCTCACGGGAGCTACTCCTTTATCCAGGGCCTGTTTAGTAGCTTTGGTATTTGTCTTTTAATGATACAATCATTCACTTTAATGTCACACTGGCTCAGTTTCCTACTTTGAAACCTTGTAGAACTGTTGAAGGATAACAACAAACTATTAGTGTGTTCTAGTTTAGGCATTTTCCCTCTTTTCTTTGGTGCCACTGTTTAGCAGTTGCTTAGGTCAAGTGTTAATTTAAGTTCCCAAAAAAATCCTCAGCCCTGAAAAGTGTCTGCCTAAGGCAGCTGTGAATATCTGTCCTGCATTTGGTTGTGTGTTGGCCAGAGGACTCATAAGGGACATGGCCACATATCACATGGCTAAAGAACTGATAGACATTTACAAGACATCGCAGGGCCTGTCCTTTCATTTTGGCTCGACACTTCGTCTATCGGGCCTTCTCAGTGTCGCACATAAGCGCGCAGCGTTATATACTAAATATGAGGTGTGCACGTGGATTCACATGTGTGAGTTCCTGCGCGTCTTGTACATCACACACTGCAGAACTGCAGAGAGAGGTGTCGGACATGCTCCTGTCCTTTTTGTTGACATGGAAAGATTACAGGAAAATATTGTGTCATAATTATTTCTCAACACCTCCCTCATAGATCAGAGTTCATGGGGTGTCTAATAGGGGGGTACTGAGAAAAACATGCCCCATGGAGCTGATCATAAATCAGTCTAGCAGGCCGAGATTTGATGACAAAGATTTAACGGCTGTAAAGGACACCCTGAGCCTCGGATTCTTGCAACTGTCATCAAATACCCACAAGGCCATTAACGGGTCACGCAGGAGTAGCTGAGCTGAGCCTGCAACATCACCAGCACACCCACCCTGCTCTTGTCACCAGCTGAAGCCCCCCCCCAAAGCACAGGTGCACTTCCTGGAACAGCAGCAGGGGCAGAAGAGCCTCGTTGCTCCAGTATTCAGCCCTGTCCTCTCCCCTCCATAAATCTTTGCCTCTTTAAATTGAGAAACACGGCAACACGCAAGCTCGAGGTGACCCCTGGAATTAATCATGAATTCTCAACGGACACAGAAATCCAACTGTCTCAAGTGTTGACACATATTTTAAGATCATTACAAAACTCCTGTTTGGGAAACCTCTCAGTGTCATTTGGTCTTCGACAGACTTGAGGCTTTTCCTGTATTTCAAGATAACTTCGTCTAAACCACTATTTGCAAGTCTAATATGCTGCTCATCAGATACAAACAGACCTCGTTTTTTTTTTTTTTTTGCCTCTGACAGTTTGAGAGTTTCTGGGCCAAACCTTACTCTGTGCTCCAGGGAACTTTCTTGTCACTGCCCAACATGACCTCACCTGTGGACTCCTAACTTCATATGCCTGGTCACGTACAGCCGGCCACAACTCCCCTCTGAGCACGGTCAACCACGTGGTCGCGTCGTCGGCCCGTATGTTAATGCACACTTCAATCACACGGGACACTAAAACCACATAACTGGCCTGTATGCAAATGCTGACTTCTGTGTTGAGTGCTCAGGGTAGCCAATGTCCTGAGGGAAGAAAGGCAGTGGTAAGATATGGTAAATAGGTTTATTCTGTTTTTGCCAAGACTCAAGGAGGATGCCAGAGACCATCATTCTGTACATTGGAAATATTTTAAGGCAATGCTAACGAACAGTATTCCCAACTGAACAGGATATTGGTTATGATTTCATTGCTTACATCTCATATTTAATATAACCCATGCTACTTTTAACTGAGATTTTCAGAGTGAAAACACAATTTTTGCTCCGCATTGACTCAAAAAAGGCTCCCATGCACTGTATGATCATTTCAAAGAGGGCTGCACTTGAGTAGGTGTTGGTTAGTAGGCTCCTTGTGCCAAACTGCAAATGTTTGTGCAGACGCTGTGACTGGAAAAGTCAGAGGTGCTTGTAGTGCCTTGCAGTATTCAGCACCAAGCGACAAGTGGAAAATGCAAGACTACACATTTTTGCCATGCAAGCAAGCAAAGCAGTGTGTGTGTGTGTGTGTGTAGCTGTGTGAAGGCAAGCACAGATAGCTTTGTAAAACATTGTATTTTGCAGCCCTAGCTCACTGAGTGCTATAACACACATCACTTTTAGTGCTATTTTAAAGCACAACAACAATCTATAAACCTAGAAGAACCAATAGATTGTGAAAAGTCTCTTGCTTGCTCTTCATTCACTTAACTTTTATAGTTTATGTCTACATTAGTGTGACTAAGCTGGCATTAATACATACCCACACACGCAAACACACTCTAAAACGAAGAGTGATGTCTCTCTGCTTGGATTCGATGCCTCAGAGCTTTGGGGATATTCGGTGTCATGATGAGATGCTTTGGCAGCACAGCAAAGTGTGTATTTATGCACAGCTAATGTTAACAGTAAATCAAAGAAGTCTACTTCGGATAATTATAGAGATTCCGAGTAAAGATGATACATTAAACATCATCATTTGTATTACTGTATTATCTGTTGCGATGACACATTAAAATACCAGATGAAAAATAAAACAGCTTTGGGGGATACGTGCCAAATCCAGCTTCAATCTCTAATAGCTTTCCCTAAATCAGAGATGTACAGATGAGCTATTGTTGACTCACTCTCAAGGACCATTTACATTAATATTTTGTCTTGATATTATATGGCAATTATATTACTTTCATATTGTGCATTGGAAACACAAAATGCATTGCAAATCAGTTTAAACCCCAAAGAAGCCTATTCGGCAAAACAATCTACATTTCCTAGTCTCAGGAGTATCTGCCGGCAACATTAAGCTACTATGTAGGAAGAACTGTGATGCCGATTTAGTGCAGAGAAAGTGTGAGATTATGGGAGATGGAGTCTTAGTGTGATATTTGTTGTAGCACGATCAAAATCTTTCTCTAAACTAGTTGTTTTAGTTGCCTGCCCCACATCAGCGACGTTTCTCTAACCTCAACCAAGAGGAAAACCAAGTTTAGGTTCCCAGTCATTAGTGACCGGACCTTGATGATGCTTTGTTTCACATGAGAGATACTGCAATATATCCCTTACTTACACACAGATAAAAAATGGAAACCCTGCTGGTGGAACTTTTATCTTCCTCTAAGCTGTCAGTGCATGCTTATGATGTCTCTGTTTCTGTCATACTCCTGAATTATATATAAATGCAGTGCATTTGCTATCATCTTTTGACTGAAAATGGTATTTTATCTTTGTCGGGTCTTTTTTTAGATGTAGCTTTCTCACACTAAAAAGTTTGTTATATGGAAATGTTTTCTTGTTGCATCACTGTGGTGGGACCTAAACTGGTTGTTGTCGTCGTTGTTTTGTCTGTCTCTCTCTTCTCGTGTTACCCTCTGGCTTAATACACAACTCTCTTCACAAGATACTTCATGGCTGAGTAAGCAGGACATGTGTTAAATTTAATGTTCCTTGTCTCCAGAGGATAAACCCCGCTGACCTTGAAGAACTCCTGACACTTTCTTTATTACCACTGTCGTGCCAAAGTTTCTTTCCGCACATAATGTTTGAAATCGACTGGTCAGGATGCTAATTTCTTTTTTGATAATGTCTACCATAATAATCATTTCTATGTAGCAGCAGCAGTTTGGATGGAAAAACACAATGTAAAGATTGTCTGGTCTCTTTTCTTTTGCTGTATTTCAGCCACACCTTATTTCTGAACTAAGTTTCAATGTCTTTGTTTTGGCTTTTTTAATGAAAAGTCCTCAGCGACTGATAAATAGACAGGTTTGCTACAACCTCATACAGACCTTGAACACACACACACACACACACACACACATTTCTCCTGCTCTCTGCCTCCCCTTCCCTCCTCCCTCCTCTGTCCTCCCCTCCTTGTCCTCCTCCTCCAGGCAGATAGCGTGACAGATCCGTCACGTCGGCACCTGGTCGTACACAAGTGTTAATGTCCCCACCTCAGCTGAGAATCGCTGGACCACTGACACCATGCAGGAGTGTGTCTGTGTCAACAGTGTGTGTGCCTGAGATGTCCTACAGCTGTAATCTATATTTCATCTACCTTCTCCAATCCCAACTCATCTATAAGATATATTTTGTAATTGAATTGAGTGTGTGAAGGAGACTGGGTTAGCAGTGTGTCTAAATGCATGTTTCTGTCTGCGTTTGCCTGTATGTGTGTGTGTGTGTTTGTGTGTGTGGTACGGATGCACCGGGCAGGGGTCCTGTCCCCTGTCACTCAGAAACAACAAGCCAATCATTCCTGGGTTCTAAAATAAGCTCTCCTCCCTCCCCCTTCCGTCCTCTGTCCCCTCCTCTCGCCCCCCTCACATGTGCTCCTCTCGTCAGCACCTCTCACCTTCAGAATGACAGGAGACAACTGAGGGGGTCGGGGGGGACAGGGGGGCTGAGGAGGAAACGGGTGACAGCAGAATAGAGCCAGCAACTCTTGGGATGAATACGTGGGAATGGTGAAAAATCAGGTTGAGACAGTGAAGAACTGAGCAGATCCACTTTCCTCCTGGTAGTACCTGAAAGGGAAGTTGAAGAACAAGTGAACATCCATGACGTAGCACTACCTGACTCTACAGTTGTGACCCATCAGACCATTTTACCTTCAGATTCCTTACTTAAAAACCATTTCCATGTCAAATTACAACTTTAGAGTCATCTAGTATCAATGCATCATGAGTGCTAGCTATAAGAAGTCCACTGCAACCAGCTGTTAGCTCATTTGCACTAGGCTCTCAGAGTAAATGGCCATATTTTGGACAATGTAAGATCAAAATTACCAATGTGAAAGTTCAGTCTGTGCAGGCAAGCAGAGAGTTTGAGTAAAGATGACTTACTCTATAGTTTTGGGTAGCTGGCAAATGTCTTCTGCTTTCTTTGGGTATCACTGCAAATAAAAGCTTCTTAGTACTTGCTGTTACAGAACATGAGGTGTGTAGCACTTTTCTTGCTTACTTTTCAGAATTTATTTTGGGAATGGGGTGCAGAGGAGCCGTGTCTCTGTGTTTTGTCTTGGTTTCTTGGAGTCGTAAGTCAGATGTGCTTGTTCAGGTGTTAAAATGGGTTAAAATTACAAAGCCTCGGTGACAGCAAACAGCTTTCTGAAAAAATCTTGGCTTATACTTTTGACAGAGTAGTATGACGGGAGGGGAAAGAGTGTGTGTGTGTGTGTGTGTGTGTGTGTGTGTGTGTGTGTATTGTGGGGCGGGGGGGGTCAATTCTCAAGGATCTGCATGAACTTTGAGACTGTGAGGTCACACACTCGCTGACAACTCAACCACCTGTTACCACACACACAAATGTGCGCACACACATTTCCGCACCCTCACACCCACAGTCACTGCACACCCTGCCTCGTGTTGTAGGTATTAGCTTGCATGGCCATTACACAATAAAGACAATGTGCTATTTGCTTGGGTATGTATGTGTACGTGGGTGTGTGTAAGCGTCTGAGAGTTGCTCTTTCGCCCTGTCTCCTGTGGTATTTTTCATTTCTCTGGCATCCAAAGCCTGTGGAACAACCCCGGACTTTGACTTCTTTATCACACACAGACACACACATGCAAAATACCAATAATGTATACATGAGTGAGAATACACAAGCAAACAGACTTCTGTCCTTTGTTTTCTCAGGGAAATATTATATTGGAAGCATTGTAGTTGATTTAGTTAAAAAAACAAACAAACACTCACACGTGAATGTTCACAATTGCCTTAATAAACAATACAAAATCAGTTAAATTAGTAAGATAGTGATTACATATTAACATTGTGACATGAATAGATATATTTTATTTGGCTCATAAAGGTCACAGAACATGTAAATGTCCTCGGCCAAAGGGCGTGCTGATATAGCGCGTGTTTGCAAAGAAAAGCTTTTTCGGTCAAGTTCAGGGTTGCCTGTTGCGTACCTGACCCAGTCTAAAGAGCAGAAGCAGGTGCATTGGGGTTTTTAAGTGCGAAGGGTCACACAGCCCTTTATATACACATCTCTCCTCGCGCCTGCCTTCACCCCGCTATATACAGAGTCATCATGTGCAGTTACATCTGTGTCACACAAGGAAAGATGTACTTCAGCCTGACATCCAAACAGCTGCATCAAGTAAACGTCTGTCAAACCAGACGTAGAATATGTAGACCAGTCCGCTATCCATCACTCTCCCACAGCTTCAACCTCTTTGGTCCATAGCTGTCACTGGGATATCTCCCTCTGCTCTCATCATGGCCATGATGTCATCATGCTAATATGTGTCAGGCTCCTGGTGTTGCATATAAAAGGTTTTTTTTGTAAAAGTCTGAGTGGTGAAAAGGCCCTGACTGTAGTGCATATTAGATGGACTGGATGGACTTGGAGTACATGTTTGCTATTCCAAAGAATTGACTGAGACCACCACCAGGCAATGACACAGAATTTCATTGACAAAGTAATTTAGTCAATATATATCCCATAAAAACAAGTTTAAAAGTAGTGTTCAGTAACTCCATCCAAAGTAGGCAAGCTCGAGGAGGCCATGTAGACTGCTGTGTGAGTATAACAAATACTGCATCAGGGTGTCTTGCCAGGGGCTGAAGTGCTTGCTTTTAGTGCCTGGGCCAGCCCAGTTTCTGCCCAATCCATACTCAGTTCCAGTTTATTTACTGGGTTACATCGTCTGGACTCCTTATCCAAGACTGTCCGAACTTTCTCCCTTTATTGACGATTGCAGCTGCACATGCATGTCGAGGAGAACATTCTTTAAAGATAAGAACTTGGTAAAAGTATTCCCTTCAGTTAAAGAAGCTTTGACAAGCTCGTCATGCTCACAGGGGAGATCCTTTGCATTTGTCCACGATGCTTGCTCAGCACAAGGATGATTAATTCGTAGAACGTTCTGAACCAAAAGCTACTTGCAACCATTCCATGGTATCGTTTGGTTTTCATCACGACCCTAGATGTCGGGAGTCAAATTCAGCCCATGTGGGCAGTGACCTGTGCGGCCCCACCTCCTGATTGGCTACTTGCCAGTCCTAAAGTCCGAGAGTCAAACAAGAAGCCCTGCTGTCCTCCACTGAGCACACCCAGACTGTCCGTGAGAGTCCCACTGGGAGATGAGCCAAGGAAGGGACTTTGATGATTGGCAGTGGCAGCAGCCGCCATTTTATCAGGGCTGGCAGCGAGGCGTGGTGACGGAGGGAATGTGTAACCGTACAGACTGTAGGGCGGTGTGTGAAGGCGTAGCCCAGCGTAACCCTGCGGGGTGGGGTTGGATAGATAGCCAAGTTGTGAACCAGGGAGAGGCAGGGAGCAGAATCCTTCACTTTCATACACGGATGGACCTCTGGGAGGGGGGAATGGCTCCGGGGGGTTGTTATAACGATGAAGAGGGTGGGTTGGTCGGCTGCAGGTATAGTCAGGCGGGCTGAGAGGGCAGACCTGGAAAGGTGAGGAGCACGGGGAGGTGGAGAGCAGGTGAGGTGAAGCACCAACCCCTCCATGAGCTCCTGGGACCCCTACAGAGCCAAAAAAACAGAAAAATGAACCTGAAATCCACTGAAATTTTGACACTGGCTGTTGGTGCAAACGTCCAAAACAACTAGGAATACACTGATCCAATAAACAGGATCAGTGCTAAACTTGTTTGGTTGGTGGGTTGAGTTGCGGCCCGTACATGACCAATTTACATTTCATACTGTTGCTTTGACAGTGCCATGATGAAATTCAATGTTTCCTCTAGTTTTAGTTCCAGCTGAGCCTTTAGAGGCACATGAATCCCTAGTTGAAACACTGGGTTAGTGCAATCCAGTAAACCGATTTAATATTTTAGTGCACAGGTGATGCCATGGCCATGGATCAGTCAGTGCTCGATATCGACATATACCCTAAGTTGAAGTATTGTTATTGGTAGAAAACGTTGAACTAAAACCTCTTTGAGCAGTTGGTGTAAGGGTCCAAAAACTTTGACTTTGACAGGGTACATTGCCTTTGGCTTCAATACTTCCTGTGAACAGTCACCAATGGTTTCTTGTAGCAATGATCAGGATTGGGTCCTTTTTGGGTACTTTTGATGTCTAAACCTAACCATACTCTTACCATTGTAATGAAGAAAACAATATAAATCAATTTTCAAATGTTCATATAGGTCTTGGACGGCACTAACAAACAAGTTGACCAATGACCAAACAACTGACTCTGGTAATTAGGTTGGTTGACTCCCATTAGTTATCCCTACCTTGCTTTGCCATGCCAGGGATGTCCTCAAATGTGAGCGTTCGCAGAGATGGACGCCAGAATGCGTAAGACTCCACCAAAGCTTCTAAACCCATCCTGTGAAACACACAGCAGTGCACACGTCAGCACACACACAAACACCAGTGTCACTGCTGAATCTTCTGAATATCACTCAGAGCAGAACGTTCTCATCTTGCACTTTGTTTAGTCACCGCTGCAGCTGCAGTCGTGCTCTCCCAGCATGCCTCGTTGGGTTGTACATTACGCCAACCACCTGGCGGCCATCTTAGTCACCCGTGGGGCCTCTCTTGATGTCTCCATGGAGATGGCAGGTAATGAGGGGCATAAACGCCACGTAGCGATTGGCTGCTGCCAGCCGGGTGCTCGGAGGTAATTGCTTTCACACGGCTTTTACGGGCGAATCAGGACGAAGGAGCAGGAAGCCGCAGCAAGGATTTATGAGGTGGGACTCCCCTTCCCCCCAATCTACGTCTCCCTCCTCCTCTAGGTGGGGCAGAGGGTTGCTGTGGCGGGGTAATGCGAGTGCTCTGTTACCCCTCGTTAGCGTGAGGATAAAAGTCCTCCCCCCCGCGGGGTTGTAGCCACGGTGATAATTTAGACAAGCTGCCCGGAGCGGTTCTGTGTGCTCCAAAGCAGCCTATCAGAGCAGAAGTTTATTTAGCAAACTGCTTAACTCTTCCTGTAATATTTAAGGGGAGGTTTTTTTCAGCCTTCCTGAGTTTAACTTTTATAGGGTCAGCTGTCAGGGTTATCCAGTTTGCCGTTCTCTACCTTCCTCCCTCTCAAATTTTCTGTCTCACACGTTCCTTCTCCTGCTCTCCCCCTTTCTCTCCCCTCCTCTCTAATGATTTCTGTGAGGCCTCAGGGGAGTGGCTGTTTGGAGACTGTTGGAGTTTTACTGCTGTGTTGTTTTAATGCTGTGTTTATATATGTTTAGAAATGTGTTTATACAGATTTTCTTCAGGAGACTCTTGACTTTTATTATTTTGCTGTTGATGTTTATGTTCCCGAGGCTGGCTGGAATCTGACGCTCCATTTAGGTTTGCATCCGAGGTTAGATTTTTCCCTCTCAAAGCATGGGCCTGTAACTATGCAACTGCGGGCATCAATGTGCCTTTAAAGTTAGCACATTTAAATGAAAATGCATCACTGATTAATATGGTGAACTCATAATACTATGCGCCACGTCTGCTCACTTTAGTCAATTCCTCATCTGCCTTTTAGGACAGATTTAATGGGAGGCTGTCACACATTTTCCATCAGAAATAAATAAATAAATACATAGCTTTTCTCCCCATAAAATCAGACTGAAATAGCCGTGACAAAAACCACAACCAAGCCAGAATATAATGCAGTCATGCATCCCGCATTACCCCTAATGCACGAGATAATGTGAAAATCTCTGTGGTTGAAATGAACTCACCGGTTTCTGCCAGAGTCTCTGAAGCCTTTGGCAAATGGGTTTCTGTCAATTTTCAGCCTTGTAATCTGCAAAGTAAAATAAGACTCTAATTATTTCCAAAAATTTAGTTATTACAAAGTCCACGATAACATACACTGTATAATGGGAGATTATTTTCCTGCCAACATAATTTTGCTCCTCTGTAATCTTTCAATCACATCTATAAATAAATACATTCATGTGCATCGTTAGCTGCTAATCGTGTCGCTCGTATGCACCGAATATATATGTGGGAATGTGCGTATGTACTTGTGTGTTTCTTTGCACGTGTATGTGACTTTGTGTGTGTCTGTGTGTTCCTTAATGTCTCTGGGGCTGCCATGGGCCTGCCCAGGCTGTGGGTGGTGTTTAAGGCCCAGCTCTGTGACCCGCATCTAAAGGGACTTTTATAGGCATCGCCACCATGTTCTGACTGCAGCCTGCTGACCAGCTAACTTCCTACTTCAAAGCTCAAATTGACTGGTCCAGTGCAAAAACACAGGAAAACCAGCAGCTTTGCCTCGCTAGAGACGTTGGCTTTGAAATTGGGGGGGATGCAAAATCCTGAAAATATGAGACACTCCATCAGAAATGCACCTAACAATCACTCCCATAAGCCGTTTACATGGTGTATCTGGTGAAACAACATGCAGGACCTTTCTCTCGCTCTCGATTTTGCAAAACACATGTATAGACCTGTGCATGCACTAACACTCAGGGAATCTGTGTTTTAAAATGCAATCCTGACCGTGCTGAAAAACATAACATTTTTTCTTATTTTATTCATTTAAGTCTGTTCTGTGTGAAATCCGTAGCTGAAGACATCTGACTGCAGTCTGATCTGCAGAAATTTATTTTAAAATCTTTATCCTTCATTGCTCTCTAGTAACTACAAACAGTGCAAAGCTATAAAACAAACAATAGTATCTGTTGGCAGCAGGGCAGTCAGTGGAGCTCTCGCATGCTGGAAACATGTGGGTTTGTTGGCCATGTTGGCTGTTTGAGAGCGTTTGGTCCATGCAGTGGTGTTGGTTTTAAGAGGAAATGTGGTTGTGTGGAGGTCAGCCGGCCCACCTGTTGATTCTGATATGCTGTGACGGTGGTGAACACGGTCTCAGGGAAGGAGAAGGTGCGGGTGCCTTCCCCAGCAGGGACTGCTCTCACTGGGGATAACTCCTCACCGCACTCCTTGCGGATTACATGGACCCGCGGCTGGTACTTGTGCATGGAGTGCAGAATGATCTGAGCAGGGAAGGAAAAAATATCTCTTTCAGGATTATATTACATAACAGCAATGTCAGGTTATTCACAGCTATAAAACATTGCTGGCGAATGAACATGCAAAAATACATGCACCTGCACACACAAAATGACACAGACATCCAAAACAGGGCTCATTGTTTTTATAATTACCACAATTTACAGTGGCAATATACAGTTGCATGCATTTATTTTGTATAGTGTGACTTTTCTAAATTCATTTTACAACAATTTTAAAGGATATTGCAAAATTATCACATCAAAAATATAATCAAAATATTAAATGGTGTACTTTTATTATAACTAGGATGAAATACCATAAAAGAACCCGCAGTGAAGTAAGTAAATCCAGGACTATCAGAGACATGTAATAATATCATAGAAATGTTTTTAAAGACAGTCTTTGTTGTGGCGCTTACATGTCCCTGGTCGTCCAGTTCGTTGTTGGTCAGTTTTAGTTTGTCGAAGCTGACCACCTGACGCATCCACGTCTCTCCTGAGGCCGGAGAGTCCGGGTGGATGTACACTCTGGGCGGCACAGGAGAGTCCGCGTTCCCCGCTACCATCCACTTGGAGCTGTGGTACACGTACCTTCACAGTTCACACACACACAGGTTGGTAGATGAACACAATGTCTCAGGTTTTGTTTTCCTCTTGCTAAACTTATTTCACGTAAAATGACCAGAAAAAAAGGACGATGATCATGAATAAGCGATGTGGAGACAGGGCCGAGCGTCTGTCACAGGAATCTAAAATAATTCCGTCAACTCTGAATTGTAATCTGCTTGATCTGCTTTCAGCTGACTGCAGATAATCTTTGCATATTTTAGCTATTAAAGGAAGCGTATATTAAATATTTTCATAACAAATACCAAAGATCAGACACATTTTTTTTCTTGAGAAGATATTAAACAAAGCGCGGGCCAAGTCAAATGTCTGCATTGATTTTAAAGCAGGCCTTGAGTTATTTTAGCGCATCTGTAGATGGCTGCAATTAAACATGTCATATTTTAAACAATGTGGATATATATCGGGGGTTACGCTGGTCTAATGGCCTTCAGCTACAAACCCCAACTCATTAGCTCTCCATCTGGTTGAAGGTGAGCTGGTTAAAAACCTGCAGACTCTCCTTCCTTGACGGCGCGTCGTCGCCTGCAGCTCTTTATGTATGTGTGTGTGTGTGTGTGTGTGTGTGTGTGTGTGCACGGGACAATTCGCTGCACCGTACGCGATATCGTATCAGAACAGCACGTCCTCCAGGATGTCACTCATCACTCCACGCCGCTAAAAATGTGCTCACATATAAACGGGGCTTTCAAGGTTCAAAATGATAGACCTGCAGCGTATCTAGCGTGCAAAGACTTGGCTGCGTCGAAGCCGTTTGCAACAGCGCGCTGTTTTCTTGTGCGTTCTAACGACGTTTGTTGGCTTGACCTTGCAGGGTGGAGAGGTTAGGCATCCAAAAGGCCTTTTCCAAAAGGGACGGCAAAACCGCCGTGACACAACACCGGTGCCAAGCGCCATTTGTGGAGACAGGATTGAGGTTGCACAATAGACGGAGATCGTGTGTTGTCTCAGGAACAGTGTATATGGAGTCTAAATTAAGATTACGTGCTAACGAAAACGACTGCGATATATCCACAGGACACGCGTGAGAGATAACAGGATAGCAATCTACTTATATTTACAGCTGCGGTATCATTTATTTTCCTTTCACTATATTTTTCTTTGTCAAACGTCAAATTCCTAAAGGCGTCACCAGGTTCCATTGCTTAGCATTAGCGGTGCCGCGTGTCGTGCAGTTTGAGCGCGCGCGTGCGTTGTGCGTCTTACCTATATCGTTTGTTGTCCACGGGGATTATGTCCATGGCTATGTAATACTGCTGATGTGGGTCCAAGCCCGTAATCTTGACACGCATAGCGGGAAACATCCGCCTGACAGGAAAACCAAATAAATCATCTGCATAGGAGACTTCAGCTCAACTGCACACTACAACACGTTTATATTGGATAGAAATTGGTAAGAATAATATTGCTGATAATAGCTTAATGGAAAAAATAATAAAAAGAACGTTTATGTCTTCCTAGGAATTATTTTATGATCAATTCTTTTAAATCAGCTGATTAGTTCTATAAATACCAGACTCAAAGCTTTCTGTTTTACAGCAGTTATTGCAACTCTTATATCAATATTTAATATATATTCAATATTTTATTCATTCAAGACATTCAATATATTTTTAATAAAAGTCTTTCTTCATCTGTTTTTCTCCTGGAAACGCCATCCACCCCCCCCACCCCCCCATTAGCTCTTCTCTTACCGTCCAGCCTTAGTGATGATCATTTCCGTGCCAATCTCGTGGAACCGTTTCCACAGGTCTGATCCCTGCAGGTCCACGCGGGTCTCCTCTCCGGTGCCTGTTACCGGCGCCGTGCACAGAGCTGCGGGCTGCGGGCTCTCCAGCAGCGCGTCCTCGCTCTCCGCTGCACCGGAAAGAGGCGAGATTAACACGTTTTTAATAGTCAACACAGCCATCCAAAGCCAAAGAGCGTTCACTGAAAGGTGTTACTCTAAGACATGTCGTCCCGTGACTCATGCAAATGACTCGATCCTGCACACAACATGGGCCTGCATTTTAGAAAGCACACACACAGAAGGAGCAACTCCCTGATACATGATCACCAAGGTTCTCACTGTGTAAAGCAGGTTTTGCAATTCACATATATAAATATAACTTATTATTAAGTGCATTCTTGCTGGTGTCCAATTGGGGCGACTCTGCTAAAATAAATTTTCAGCAGCCCCCGAAAATGTCCCACAGTTTACTACACACTGAAAGTGATTTTATAGCTGCTGATTCAAGGAGATAAAAATGCTTTTAGGGAGTCTACTCACTCTTTAATTCTGGTACACTGAAAGCTCGGAGTATGTAAGAATATCGCAGTAATATATGACTCTTTAAACTACACTCATTACTGAATACATACACCACAGACTGTTACGATACAGTAGAATAAGTTTACTATTCGCTTATTACTAGAGGCCAATATAAAGAACTATATAATGATTTTCACGTTGGAGTACTTGAGTTTAAATGCGTTTTAATATCGGGGATATGTTCAGAGGACACCATAATAGTAGTGTTTATGCGTCTCACCGCTGTTGTTATTTGTGCTGGGCCACGCCAGGTGGGGGGAAATTTATGGACATTAGACGTGGGCCTAACAAGGCAAACTAACACAAAGACAAATCCTCAGCCAAGTGCATTTTTAACTTGCTGCACGTTTCAATCGTAATTTGTCAGGGCCGGCCGGTTTATGCCTTCTGCAGACCTCTTAGCATCCTTTCCGTGGCAGTTCCCCGGCCTTTATACGCTGCTAATTGGCGTGTTTATGATTGCAACACAACTCATAAAGAGTCTCACATTAGTCACACTCACACCACTCATATTTACTAGACCAGGGCCATGATATGATATCACATTTCCACTTTGTGGCTCTGACCAAAGCCCGGCGTTGTTTTGCTTTATAACCTGCATCTTTTGCGTTTTAATATCTGAATTCCTGTCGACAATAAGCAGAGGAGAGGATGCAGCGTCCTGATGCAAAGAGCTGGGCTGCTTCTCATTTAAAGAGAAAAGTCAGTAATCAGCCAAGAGCAAGTTTATTTCATTTCTCTAAAAAAGGTGTTTTGGATATTCAATAAGTGAGTGTTGAATTAAATATATTCCTATATTTTAGAAGAGAAAACTTTAAGGGGATTAAAAGGTAACACAATTACAGCCTAAATCATTAAAGTGTAAACTAAAATTATATTCAATTTTATTTTATCATTTTGTCATACTACAAATTTTATAATACTGCTATTCCAGTAGCCTATTTTAGATTAATATTTCGTAATTCCTGTTATTATTATTATTATTATTATTATTATTATTATTATTATTATTATTATTATTATCTGTCATCTACTTACGGGATCCGTCACTTGCACACTCTGCCTCGCTGCCCCGGTCGCTGGTGCATGCTCTGTCGGCCCGCGGCCCCGGACTCCCGGTCAGATCAGACACATCAGTCCCGTCCTCGTACCCCGGGGACAGAGCATCCTCTCCGGCTGTCCTGCGTCTCTTTTCCGCTCCGATCAGCGCCTCCACGGAGAATGCATGCGCCTTGACACCAGTCGGGGACCGCCGCTTCTGCCATCTCTGCTCGTTCTCGGAACGGAGGTGGAGAGGAAGGAGACGGCGTCGCGAGCTTGCAGGAGCGAAAAAAAAGTTCGAAACACAGACAGTTGCAAAGCAAAAAGGAATCCACGGTGACAGTCCAAAGCTTTTCAGGTGACGGTGTGTCCGTCCTCGAACGGACTGCTGAGGAAACAAGGAGCCGGGACGAGCTGTGCTAGTGTTCCGTTATCCGTGAGAGCCGTGCGGACTTTGAGAGTGTCAACAACCGGAGCTTAGAGGAGCTGGAGCAGGGACCTGGTCAATCACAAAAGGGAGCAACCAATCACGAGCAATCACAACCCCCGGAACTTTTCCCTAGTCCCGCCCGCTGTGGGGGCCGCTCGTGCCGCCTTATGTGGTAAAAGTAAAGCTGATGATTGAATCATGTCTTCAGGAAGGAGCGCGAGGAGCGTCTCTCTGGGGGCATTGCGCGCATTTTCACACACCGGCCCGACATGCTTTGCATATCTGCTCATTAGTACCTCCTGCACGGTGGCCACTTGTGACCCTCATCCTGGAAATGAGCATTGCTGACAGCATGTAGGAGTGTTTGTCTCAGAATGGGATTATCATCACAACAATAGGATGAAACACATTTGATAAACCGGGTATCTTTATTCCTTGGTCCATATAGAAACATTTTTTCCTTATTCTAAAAAAAAATCTGAATTATGAAATATAAAATACATGCGTTAGTCTTATCCGTTCACCAAACATTCTCATTAAATATCTCCCATTTCAGTGAGCAAATGGAAATGGACAGCACTCCCACACAAACAAAAAATCCACCAATGTATTAATTAATGAAAATAAAACAAAACACGCAGCTTAACATAAGCGCATGGAGTGAAATATCAGTAACAACATCCCTGACTTCTATGCATAAAAAACTAATTCCAGTCCAACAAAACAAATGTTCTACTGAAAACGTAATCGCACTAAGGAAGAACTGCAGACGCATAGCACAACCTATAGAGCTAAACCATAGGTAAGTTTATGTTTATTTGCATAAATGCATTTGATTAAATACATAACATTTGCCTTATATTTGTCAGTTAAAATGATACTCAATTGATTATCACTGGGGCCTGCGGCGGTTATTGCTCGTTATTATGGCTCTGGAAATGAAAAATAATCAAATATTCTGACGTCTGCTCGAGTTCATAAATTAAACACGTGGACTACAGACTGCAGTTATCACTATGATAAGATGATGAGGTGCAGAATCAGAGAGGTGGCTTAATGTGCAACCAGCTGTGGAGAGGTGAGAGACGCGCTGGACTGTCTCTCCGTGCACGTTTGGAAATATTCTGCAACGCTTTCAAGGCCGCGTAAACGAGCGTGTGGTCACGCGGGGAATGCGTGTCGATGTGGGCGCGTGTGGAAGCTGTAACACATGGAGGGGGAGAACCTGGCTATAAATAAACAAGGCCGCGAGGGCGCGCACGTGGATGTGTGTTCGCGGGCGCGCGTGTGCGTGTCTCTTACACTTAATCCCGTAAAGAAATTCCAATTTACACACACACCTGACCGCAAATCAGTTTGTTTCACACACGAGAACATTTCCATATATTGTTAATGAACCAAACGGTGCTTAATTAATTCTCATAATTTGTTAGCAACTCCTTTGTATCTGATTCCGTGAAAATGCCATTAGTGACGTCAGGATTTATTATTTCTGACGCTTCCTGCGCGCTTCCTCCGCTAAAATCACCGCAAAGCTCAAGGCCTCTCGCGGTTTTGATGGTTAAATAAACAACACGTCGTCATCGTTTATTGGCATAAATTCTGTGTAAATGATTGACGTCAAGGGGAAGGGCTCCAGCCCAAATGCGTGGGTTATCAGATCAAAAGCCTTGTGCTCCACCTTCCCGTGGGCATTTAGAAAGCTGTTTAATAACTTCGTGAGAATTACAGAGGTGACGCTCTGTTTGAAACAGAGTTTAGTTTCGATCCAGCAGCAGCCTATAGCAGCATCACATACCTCGGCTTTGGCGTAAATAGCCTCTAAACTTTTACAACTGTCATGTTCACTCCTAAGCGTGTAAAGCCTCTGCGGACTATCAGAAACAATCAAAACGCATGTTAACGATTTGTTTTCTGCATCAGATTTAAGCAAATTTCCTATAAAAAATAGGATAATGCAATAATAGTATAGTAATTATTTGACCCTAAATAGCTTTTAGGCAACCTATTTTTAATACGCAGTGGAAGATGACAGAAGCTGAGGTTTAACTGATCTCACATTTAATGTTAAAAGTTTTAAAACGGAATTAATAAAGTGTCTCTGCGTCGCTAACAAAAATCTAAAAATCCTAATGTTAACATATTTATTGCAAAGACGTAAACATAAAATAAATAAAATACTAATACTAATAATACTAATAATAATACTAATAATAATACTAATAATAATACTAATAATAATATACATCTGGTTAATATTTGATGAGATATAATACTTCTATAATATTTAATAATCATTAGGCTCTCATGGCCTTGAGCACTTTGGTTCAGCAGAATAGCAGGACTCTGGCTCTCATTAGGCCCACCGCTTTAATCGCACAACTGTTAATTGGTGCGGTTTCATTATAATAATATGAACCGTTGGCTTCAATCAGTCCAAACATCTTTGCTGCAATAACGCAGAGCAGCTTTATAAACACATGAGGCATTTGTAATAAAATCTCATTGTTTGTGTCAGTGTGGGTTTGTAATTCTTTATGTCTTGCTTTTGCAGGTGAGCTGCTGCTCACATCCCGCAGATCCCTGTGCCATCTGCCGTTGGCGCGCGACTCTTAAATAAATTATGATTTTTATAATAATTTCACAGATTGAGTTTAGAGGGATTATCAGGTAACACAGCACAACCGTCGAGCGATTTCGCTGCAGAGAAAAGTTTTAAATGTTCACCACAGGTATGATTCCACATAAAGCAGTTTATATGGTCAGTGAGCTGGCCTGTAGAAAGTTTCTTTATGCCAACGACCAAGATAACCGGAAGGCGCTATGAGGCCGTGGGGCTGCAGAATAAATTTATCTGGGCCTCCACATAAATTACATTTTCTTTCTTTGTGGCCGGGCGATGATCCGCAGTCCTCCGCAGATACACTGGCTCTAAAAATAGTGGGAAGCTCTCTGTCGCCGAGCCTTTCTGTTATAGATTTGCCAGTCTGGCAGCTCCACATCCATTGAGATGAACGTCTCTACGTATCAGCAGACTAAATCGAAAAATACTCAGGCCTTGAATGAGTTTTCATTTCTTTAATTTGTGTGCGTGCGTGCACGTTAAGCAATAACTGCGGCGTTTTTGTCGGTGCACATGAACTGTAAGACCTTGGCTATTTAAGTTAAACAAGTGGAAATCACAGGTTGCCAGGTCGCTGGTGCTGCAGCTCCACTGTTAGTCTATCAGCTGATGCTTTGACTTATCATTAGGCTACTAAACCACTATCCTGTGCAATACTGAACGGTTAAATGTGTATAATTAACCAATTTATTCGATATTATTAAAAAGGAATTTGCTTTTAACAGTCATATTTATTTAAACATGACCTTTTTAAAATAGCTTTATTAATCATTTTAAGGCTACCTGCTTTTTATTTATTTATTTTGGTGAATTAGACAAAAAAATATATATTCTACGTACAGGTGCGCGTTTACCTGTTTTGTTTTGTTTTGGTTTTTTTAAACAGCACAGCCAATCAGAACCCGGCCCCCTCACTCACGTGTCGTTTGAAACTCAGTCCACTTTTTGTCACTCTGATGGTAGGCGTAACCCACTGCGCTCTGAATAGGCTGTTTATTAAAAACCTTTGACATAATTACCTGCGAGCTTTGAAGGGACGCCGGGTAGAGTAGGAGCGCTGGAGCAGGGGAGTCTGGGTAATACATTGTTAACAGTTATTTAGCGCGTGCTAATGGGCACGTGGATCACTGCCAGGGCTTTTATGGCGGAAGTGGCATGAGCGGTGGAGAAGGTGTGTGGGTTTGGGTGTGTGCGTGTGTGAGAGAGAGAGAGAGAGAGAGAGACCTACACAGTACAGCAGTAGTGCTTTTTAAAGGTTTCAGGGGTGATACCTCTCCACAGATTTTCCAATGTATCATTTTGATCTTTCCTGAGGACTGAGGCTGGTTTGGCGCTACAGCTGACCCAGAGAGGGAGCAAAGTCAAAAATAAGACAGAGGTAGTCGTATATCCAGAGACAACCGTAGCATCCAGCTTCAGCCATCTGCCTTGCTCCAGATTCAGGCACCCCTCCTCACCACCCTTGCAGCCTCTCCCTTGGGGCCAAATCCCAGACAGTAACTGCCGGATCCCGTGTATGGCTCCACTGGGAAAGTCATAACTTGAACTCCATGCCTGTCTGCACTTGTGCCAACACTGCAAAGCAAACGGCCGAGGCCCCGGTGAGCATATCCTGCTTGTGCTGGCCCAGAGTCACTCGTCATCCATGTGAAGTGACCCCTGCTCTCTTTCATAAAGTTAACCTTCCATTGAAAACGTGGTATTTATTGACACGCTTGATAGAAACTGATGGATGTATGACATTTATTGATTTTTTTTACGAGCCGGTTCTGGTCTTGACGCCGTTTATTCAGGCCTCCGTGCGCCTCGGATGTTACTCGAGTTGAACTCCTGCTCTGGCTGCAATAGCCTGCCTCTTACACACACGCACAGACAGACAGACAGACAGACGGGCAGACGGGCAGACAGACAGCGAGAGACACACAGATGACTCAAGCTCCGAGTTACACCCTGAAACTGCTGGACTGGCGTTAGATTCATCGTCTTATTCACAGATCAAAAATGCTTTGCTGAGCTAAGCCAGGTCTGTCACTACACAGCCTATCACATCGTTATTTTGATGGGATCAAACTGAAATACACTTCGGACGACTCTTTCACTGTCCATAAATAAGTTTTATCGATGCCAACAGTATCAGTGTTTAGTAGATGAGAGAGGAAGCTGTTAGTCATGACTGAAACTATGGTGGGAAACAAAAGAAGGGAGACACTGTGACAAAACCTGTGATTCGATTTTAAACTGCCCATGTGCAGTTTATTTAATCCACCAGATTTGCAGCCATCTACGCTAACATTTGCTGGCCTTTTACCCTTTATATCTGGAAATATTAAAGCAGATAGGTGACACACAGTCTATTGCTCGTCGAATAGTTTCATCATTTACAATTCTATAATGTCATTTGGCAGAGTTTAGGGAGAGGCATTGAATGTTTCAAGAGAAAGGCACATTATTGTTTCAGTTTAAGGCAATGATTCTAGTATTTATTGTCATTCTTAACTCTTAAGAATACATGTTTTCATTGAGGAAGAGGAGTTGTGGGTTTAAAGAGAAGGGACTCTCTCTACAAGGCACTACAGACTGAGGTTTCATGACAGTAAAGGAGGGTTCTTCACAGACAGAGAAAAGGCCTTTAGACTCTAGGTTATTGTGTGAATTGTGTGAGTATGTTTGAGGGGTTTTATGAATGGAGACTTGAGGAGAAAGGAGGAAGTCAGAGAATCAAAGAGTTATCTAAAACCTCACTGCGGGCATGAGGGGATCGCAGCAAGCTTATTTGTTCTTTGATAGTTGCTTAAATATTCTGCATATAGCTGCATATAGCGGTCTGCATATAGTTATAATCGGCACAGTTATTAAGAGACAGAAACTAGATATGATTATTAAAGATATTGGAGATGCTGCTTGGTGAAAATCAACAGAAATTTGTTTGGTATTCCGGTTTAAGAAACATATTGTCCCCGACTGAAACAGGAATCTCTATCTCACGGAACAGTTTCTCAGGGCGATTTTCCCAAATGAACCCGAATTTGCTGTCAAAGTGCAGTGGGATCCACAAACAACTACTCAGTTGTACAGAGAGCATTTGTAAATGGAAAACAACTACCAGCCTTTATCCAGAGATGCCATTTATTCAGAAATGTGGTATAGTTAAAAGACGGGGCTGACGGATGCAAGCAGTGCTTCATAATAATCTACAGAATGGTTATGTAGCTGCGCTGTATGTAATTGACTTTGAACTTAAATCGGGTCAACAGAGGTCAACAGCTCTGCAGGACTGGCTCCACTCATATTTACCCGAGTCAGCAGGAGACTCCGTTATACACATTTCTCTGGCTGATCTAAGGTCTATTAATTATAAAGCTGAGTCACGATTTGCGGAAGTAAACCATTCATTCGTTGGCACTGAACACGCCGTAAAACAGGTCCGTCGTGTCTGCCAGATTCACAGTGCGCTGCTGCCAAGGTAACCTGTGTGTTCCATCAGCTCGTCAGCTTCAGCGTGTATATGAGGGGTGATCGGTGGCAGGGTGGCCGTCAGGTTTTACCATCGAGCAAGGTGCCAGACCTTTACCTGCCCCATCATTTTAAAGACGCTTTGCACGAGAGCGGGCCCAAAATGCTAATGTGATGTGTTTTATGCTGTTCCGCAGCAACAAAACAAGTCATGTCATTACCTCACTGCCTCTTTTCTCTGCCTTCAAAGACGGACTGAGAGGAGGGGCGGCCGGGATGGGGAGAGAACAGGCGAGCAGGTGCTGTTTTTATGGCTTCTCTCCGTCTAGTGAAGAAGAGGTGAAAACATTTTCTCCTCTCATAACCCGTGAAACCACATGAAGATTCGATCTGAATGGTGTGTGTGTGTGTGTGTGTGCATGAGGTCATTAGCAAGACGGATTGTTAATGCAAAGTTTTTGATTACCCCTTAATATTCACTGCCAGGGAATTCTTGAATTCATAGGTGTGTGAGTGTGTGCGTGTGTGCACATGTGGGTAGTCATTGTGTGTAATCACCTCTATAGTTTCCTGTGATTAGGCTGCATAATGAGCTGCTAAAAAGCACACAGATTAGAACTATGGTTAATTAAGCTCAAAGTACTCAAGAGTTTTCTCTTCGGATGTTCCTCTGTCATTCGCCCGCGCATACACGCAAACGCACACACAAACACGCTAACGAGTGCAAAGCTCATCACGGAAACGCCGCAATTTGAAAATAACAACAATCATAAAAAACCATACAAACATCTGCAGCTCGTAACTGACGTCTCAGGCCAACCCCAGCACACGTGCCTCTTAAAACTGGAGAACAACGGTTATTTTCATCTCTTAGAAGTTGGAGTTTTATTTCTTTTCTCTTTCTCTGGCTCAACTGGAACCGTTTAGGCGTTTTTTAATCAAAGAACGAAGTCGTTAAAATTGAGAATTGGCGGTGGAAGGCGTCCGGTGAGCCTGCCTCTCCTCCCTGCCTGCATTCAACGTCCAGCCCAGCGCTAACTAGCATTTAGCGCAGATTTCAGGAATGCTGTTTTATTACTGTATTTAAGGGATGTCTGCGTTAAAGCATGCACAAAACATGCATATGTATACGCGAAATTTTATTACCTTGTTACAAAAAAAGCGTTTCAGTGTTTTCCTGTGATTTCTCGCCAGTGCCAGTTGCTATTTTTAAGCCTTTCAGGGGATCTAATTGGTCGTAATGACACAGTTTTAATTGGGGAGAGAAAGAACAAACCCTGATTGAGACTCGGGACATCAAAGCTTTTAGGAAGCGTTACGCGCACTGACACACAAAGGCACACACTCAAAACATCTATGCATGCACAATATGAAACACCACAGGCCATTCGTCAGTGGTGAGCTTTAAGCTAACAACTGTTCCGAGTTTGTATTTCTGTTGAATAGGCACAGTCAGTGGTGCTGTTACACACACTGCATGTAGGTTTGTGCACAAATGCAAAGACACAGATAACGTGATAGAAGTTGTAGTAAAGGATGGCGGTAAAAATGACCACATGACTAAATCTGATGAAAATACACTTAAGAACCGACTGAGGAGTAAAACACTGGCTTGTGAGCGACAAGATTCGTTTATCAAAGCGCCTGCTTACCGTGAAGTCGAGGGGTAACTTGATCAGCTCTGATCACGTGATTATTCACACGTATGCTCAGATCACGAGCAGCCAATCAGACTCAAGGATGTACCCTGCTGACTGACTCACCATTGTCTGTAACACAAAAAGACGTTTTTTTTGCGCAATAATCATATTTGTGACAGCAATTACCATTCAGAATTACAGTCAGTCTATAATCTATAAGCATGGATTAATACATAGGTATGAAATAGGAAGATTTTAAAAAATATACAGTAGATATATTGAAAGTGATCATCAGTGCCAGCTTTATTCTTTGTTGTCTGCACCCACAAAAGTGGTGTAATAGCTTACCAAAAGCAAACTGCAACATAAAATATCATCTTCTGAATTATACAGTTATACAATTCTGGTGAGGTATTATTTATCATGAGCGATTATATGTTCTACAGTCACTGTAAACATGCATTAGAAGATGTTTACCTCTGTCCCTGTGCTGCAGACAGACATCACTTGGCCCTTCTGCTTCACGTGCCTGTCAGCAGTTGAATGTTAATGAACGAGTCCATCAACAGGTTTTGCACATATGCACAGTTGCATTCACATTTGTGCAAATGTGCACATCTGCATGTATACACAAACGCCTGTGCATGTGTGTCTATATGTGTGTGTACATGTGCACATCTCTTTATTTGTAGCCGCGTAGCTGCAGTGATACGGCCTCCGGGCGAAATGTGTTTTTGATATAGAGTCTCTTCCTCTCCCGGCATGCCTCTAATACTCTCCCTCTTCCCAGGATAACAGGGTCACAGCATGGAGACCTCAACGGCTCCACACCTGGAATAACACCACCCAGAATATCCGCTCTGCTCCGCCTGTGAGACTGGTGTGTGTGTGTGTGTGTGTGTGTGTTAGGAACAGAGATAGGAAAAGAGAGAGAGAGAGGCTTTATGAATGACAGGGAGGAGGAGGTCGTGTGGTGCAGTCAAGTCATCTGTCTCGCTAATTTCTCTTTCTCTCTCTCTCTTCGACACATACTCAGGCTCAAACTGAGCACTCTTGTGTTTTTTTTTTTTGTGCGATGGCCTGTTTTGCAGCGGAGGAAATATGAAACACCCGAAGGCATTTGTCAGCGGTCAGTTGCATGTTCTTGCTCTTTGCTTGTGTGTGTGTGCGTGCGTGCATGCACGTGTGTTCACGAGGCACACTTGAAACTCGCAAACCCGTGTGCGTCACTCTTCCCCCTGACACACTGCTGAGGTCTGATTAATAAAAGATGAGTTTAGGGGAAGTATGACTGTTTTGATTCCCCCTCCTACCCTTCCCTCCTTTGCCTTAAAAGAAAAGAAAAGATGGGATGAAAGATGGGGAGAGAATGAATGTGGAGAGGGAGAGGGCAGGGTCCACTCTGATCGCCCCAGGACCACACTGTGAATGGGCCGTTCACCCAGAGAGAGAGAGTGAGAGAGGGTTGGGATGGAGAAAGAGAGGGATGAAGAGAGAAGAAGCAAGAGGAAAGAGAGAGAATTCATATATCCACCACTGTTTGATGCCTGTGGTGTGCCTCTGTAACTATAGCCCTCTTTCTTTAGCTCGCTCTTGCGCTTTCCTTCCCTCCTCCAGATCACCCCTCCTCCCTCTCCCTCTCCCCCATCACTCCCTCTTTTTTTATATCCCTCTCTTTGCCCTCTTCCTGCTGATCTGTGCCAACCACCATGAAACCACCGCCACATTAGAGCCTTTAACGGGCACTGCCTGGCATCCTGCTCCGTCCAAACATATTATAGCCCAGTCGCACACGCACATGGAAGCGTGTGTATATATGCTTTTTATACCGTTTCTGAATTCACAACCATAGGGTTTCCCCCATATATTAAGGGCTGGGGGATATTTTTTATCCCTGCAAAACTGCCACGTGTCATTGTGGCTCCAAATAAACTCCAAAGATGTTGACTGCTTCTAACAGATTGAGGGATGGAGAAGGCGGCAAATAAATGGTTCACATATACCGACAGAAAAATGATATTAAAGCTGAAGAATTTACTAGGAATATGGTTTGGACTGATGTTTATAGAGTGGAATATTATTATTACATTCCTACTCTATTCTGTAGTAGTACAGTGCAGAGAATAAGACTCAGCTTTGCGCCTGTTTTAATCTGTCAGATTGAAAAATCCAAATTCAGGCTTTTCTTTCATCAGTTATTGATAAATCCCTTTGTCAATTCTCTGTTTATTGGCCATCTGTGTATCCGTCATCCATTCATCATTCATGTTTTTGAGAAATCTAAGAGTTGTTGACTTTATTTTACTCACACACCAGCTGAGACACTGGCAGGCCTTCACTCAAACCCTCCAATTACTCCAGAAAACGCCGCATTGTGACGCGAGTTGAGCTGTTGTGTGCGTAACTGTACTCAGCATCAGCCGGGCCGAGTCTTTCAGGCTTTCATCTTTCGCGTGAACTGACCATCTGAACATTGTCTCACACACACAACAAACGCAACACAACGCAACCACACATGCCCATGTGAAGATTTTATGATTTGTTAATGAGGCAATGAGGATGTTGCTCACACCCCGCAGAGGAGGATGCAGCTGGACGGCGCTGACCACACCTGCTGACATCATGCCTCCACACCAAGGTGATGCCTGTTTGTTTGCCTGTTGTCTAGTTGTCTGGGGATGAGAGAACATTTTTAAGAGATGATTTTTGTGCCATGTGGAAGCAGAGTGGCTAGTTCACACTGATTTTGTGCTTTAGTCTGAGAACGGGCCTGTGTATCCGCTGTACCTTTCTCACCTCCAGGTGCACTGATCCTGATCTGTACCTGTGCAGGTGAACAACAAACAACAAACAAAACAACCAATCAAACCAATCAGTCAGGTGCACAGGAGCCCTTAGATGAAAACACAGTATTGATTAGGATTTTTGATGAAGAATATATGTGATATTTAGATATTTAGAGGAGACAAATACCTGATACAGTAGCTGATATAGTTTATGTTTGTTTATTTATCACTATACAAAAGTACTCAGAGGGTTGCTTTATCATATACTTTAGTTAAATATTCTTTCTTTAACTTCATAGTGACATAAACTTATTACACAAGTGTTTTACTAAAAAAACATGCTACATATTGGAACATATACACCAACAGAAATCCAATCTGCAATAGACTAATATTGATAAAATAGTCTGGCTCCACTAATAATCAACATTCTTATGTAAATGACTGCAAATGCAAATGACTGCGTTAAATATGAAAGACTTTGCAATAATGTAATGCTTCACCTATGTACCACCTACGTCTGCAGCATCGCTCAGGAGCTGATGGACATCCAGAAGTGATGAAACCAAACTCCATATGCTGCTGATATGTTTCTCACAACTGTATGGTGTCGTGGTTTCAACATGTTCTGCAGCTCCCAGGTGCCCCCCTCCCAAAAAAGTTTAATCAATACAGCTTCATGTTATGCAATACGTCTATTTGGTTTATTCTCTCCCCCTTGATGCCAAACGGCACTCAAAATAAAACTGCAGAGATTTCACATTTAGTGCATAAAAGCAGCAATCCAAGGACTTAGTCACACTTTCCAAAGTCACATGATAGAGAGAAGTGCTGACCACTGTTTTATATATAGTGTACATTAGATCTGTGCTCCAGTAGGTGGCACTGTTTTTAGCGTAGCCTTTTTTTTTTCTCCTATCTTCCCTGTTGAGCCGTACCATCATGCCTGTGTTCCAGTGATAAAATGAGAGGCGCCCATTTGCTCACGACATCAGAAGTTCACTGACAGTCCACGTCACTGAACCTGCAGGAGCAGCTGATACAGCGAGTTAGCTTAATGCAAAACACAGAGATGGTAGCGTATGTATGACTATTTTTCATTTATCAACATGCAGATTAAATCTATTTGCAATATATTACAAACAGTAATTTTGCAAAAACAAATCCATTATAACAAATATATATAAAATATTTTGCACAACAAGTCAGTATATTAGATCCTTTTAGATGCACAATATTAAGTTATTCCAACCTGCATTGGATGAATCATAATTACAGATGGAGCATATTAATTATGGATGCATTATGATTCAAGTTTATTTAGCCGTGCTGCATTCATTCCCAGTCGTGCAGATGAAATCATACCCATACAAGATGTGTCTGATAGAGTAAGGAGGTTAAGCACACATAAATATGTACATACATCCGCGCTGTATCTTTTACAAATGGACCATTACACAAAGCCACAGCATGAAGGCTCAGAGTGGGACGTTCTTTGCCTAAATGTGTCCTGACTGTGTGGTGCTATGAACGCCCAGTTTCAGAGGTTCCTGGCATGGCCGAGCCAAGAAAACGTCTTTTAGTTAGACACGCACAGATTAGCAGCAGGCATTACTGTCAGGGAGCATCAGCGTCCACGTCCTTTGACTCTACGGCTATGTAAACAGCATTTATAGGTTTATTAGAAACACCCATGTATTACTGGGGGGTTCGTAGGAACAGTTAATGGAGTATGTGACAGTTTGTTTCCCTTTCATAATGGGCTCGGAGCAGTGCAGGTAATTACAACAGGCAGTCTCATGGGCTGCTGAGGGATGAATGCTGCCTGGGCACAAGTACAATATAAGTGTTGGAGCCTCAAACTATGTGGGGTATTAGTGACAAATACAACCACCATCTTAACGATATTCTGTTCATGCTTCTGTGCCCCTCCCTGCCTACATCTGTCTGTTTGACTTTTGCCTTCTGATGTTTTCCACTCTCTTTTTTTCCAAGGTTTATTCATTTATCTTTGCTGCTGTAACAGCTGTGTGCACAGAGGTGCAGGAGAGGAAGCAGATACTGTAATTATTTCGTAAATCAAGAGAGCAGAGGAGTCCTGTAAATGCATCGGAGGAGTAGTCGCGCTTTCTGTGCATTTGAAAAACTAAACCTTCAGATCACAGATGGACAGGAAGATAAACACAGCTATTATATATTCTTTTATATTGATGTAATACATTGTACTGAACTCTCTTTTGAAGCCGGGGCCATGAGTTACAGCTTGGATCTTTAACTGTAGTTAACAGCCTTAAATGGGTCACGCTTCTTTTCTGTTGAGTTTTAATGTGTTTTCATCAGCCTTGGCTCAGCGGCATGTAACACCATTTTTTTTTTATATGGGTCCTGATTTGAAAATGTTGTGGAAACCTTGACTTTATGAAGCACTCAGCTCCAAAACTTAGCAACAGAGACCAGTCAGGAGGTTTCCCCCTGTGGGCCGGTCTGCAACACAACTGTCATTATACGAGCTGCTGATGAGCGAGAAATACTGTCTTTTTTGTTTTACTGGGATGTGCATAACTCATTTTGACCTATATCACGAAACAAGTGGTAAGTGCTGGTTGTAATTGTTAAAGGAAATAATGAGTTGAAGAATCTGTGATGGTCATGATATATTAATTATTTTTCAAAGCAAAACACATATACCCGTAAAACAAAATCGACAGCAACAGTTTCCCCGCATAGTTTTTCAATGAGGCTCAAATGCAGGCGAGGAACAACCAGCCCAGTATCCCCAAGAGTCTGACAGGGAAAACTCACAACACAATTTCCACGATGTGGAAAGCAAGAACTGAAGTCCTGTCACAATCCAGCATTTAAAGTTGGCTTTTGTAACTATAGCAACAATCTTTCCCCAACCATTGTGCTAAAAGAAAAAACAGTAAAAGGAAAGTTCGATAATTTGAAGGAAATGCTTATTATCTGCAAGTTAGATGGGATGATTGATACCAAACTCAGTTTTCTAAAATATAAAGCTGCGGCCAACAGCCGGTTAGCTTAGCTTAGCATGCAGATTTGAAACATGTGATTATTTCTTGGTTGTGCCAAGCCCCCGGGAATAGGGCCGATTCTGGTACCGGCTGCTTGGGTTCGCATGATGTACAATGACCGAAAAAACATTTTCCGAAATACACAATCGTTGGAAAAGGAATGGCAGTAAAACGGTAATTACATTTTTGAGCATCACAAAAATTGACTTTTTTATCATCACAATCTAATTTATCATTGCTTCGCTCCTATCACATTTGGAAAGTCTAGGAGAGCTGTATGATTGAATGATTTGTGCCAACAGGAAGGTCAGCCAGCTCATCTAGTGGAAGCCTTGGATGTATCTGCTTTCAAATGGCTTATGACTCACATGAACATGCTCTGTGGGCCCAGCAGGGGCTGTGCTGGTGTAAAAAACCCAGTGAACAACTCTCATAGATCTGAATTGGGCGCCAATATAAAGGAAGTGTCCAGTATTTTGTAGTGTAATTTTAGTACGCAGTATCTTTTTATTTAGAAAAATCTACTAGCAGTATTTTAAAAATACCAAGGCACATACTGTGCATCTGAAAACCTAAACCTTCTTGGCAAAAAATTTGATTGTGACTCTGGTGAGCGAATAACCGTTGAACTGTGCCACACATGCTGTTTCCAAGAGCTAAGTACTAAGCTAAGCTAGCTGGTTAGTGCCAGTAGATTCAGATTTACAGTACAGCTGATGATGTGGTACTGAACTTCTCACCTGCCGAATCAAATATTTCTTAAAATGTCAAATAATTTCTTTAAACTGTGGTCTCCCTCAAACTAAGCCAAGTTTATGCATACATCAATGTATCAATGAATCTAAAAGAATAAGACTATGTTTATTAAAACAGCAGATATTATCAGAAGGAGACAAAGTAAAGTTGCTTTTTTATTTCTTTGTTTATTTCATTTTCCAGTTCATGAGCTGCTTTTGTACCATTTGCAACTGTTGATGCAGCTATTTTGTGCTTTGCAATCACATTACATGTCACGTGGGAAGAAGCCAGCGACAAGAAGAAGCAGGAGAGGGGAAAGACCCAGTAAAAGTAGTTACACTTATCTCGACAGATGGGACGTTGGATTGGTCGAGCACACTCTTCAGCTCCTTAGACAGGTCTGATGTTATCAGGTGATCGGGATGCCGTGAGGCTGATGGCAGCAGCCAAATCTTCCGAAACACTATGAGGCGGTGAGAGGACCAAATCCAGTGAGCAATCAAAACACGGTGAAAGGGGGCTGCAATTGGAAAGAGAGAAACAACTCTGTGGACACAGCAAATTTACTCCTAATAGACTATGACAAGGACCCATTTTTAGTCCCGCGGTTTTGGTTTTGAGTGTGTGAGTGTGTAGACAGTCCAGGAAAAGAGATCATTGTCTTGTGATGAAAGACGGAGCCTGTGAGTGCGCATGTGTGTGTCTGTGCGAGATGGCCACCGTTAACCTCGGTCACGTTTATCCGTGAGTTCAGAATTTGATATGAGGGCTTTCAGCGGCTCCTCTCTCACTCCGTCCTTTTCTCTTCCATGATCTGAGGGGATTTCTCAGTATGTTTCTTTAAGTTTCCGTTGTTAAACAGTGCGTTCAGAAGCTGCCCTGCCTCGCAGCGTTGCACTCCTCCTGCCTTCCTCTTCTTTTTCTTTCACTCCCTTTTTTTTTGTCAACAGCCCACTTGAAGAGCGGAGTAATAAAGCATAAGAATTTTAATCAGGCTTTCAAACAGTCCTCTCTTCTTTGCCCTCCGAGGAAGGTTTTTATACCCCCCCCTCCTTCCATCTTTCCTCCCCTTCTCCCTTCATTCCCTCTTCCCTCCTGCCCTCAGCCGTGCACCTCCCTTTGCTTGTTGAATGCACTCATGCATGATGGTCCGAACTTGATAGACGTTCAGAGGGCATCGGCAAGAGGGCTGCTAGCATGTGCACGTATGCCTTTGTGTGAGTGATGGATAGAGCATGTGTGGTCCCCCTGATTGGATTTCATACATGTTTTTCATCTCTTCTTTTCTTAACATATTGTGTTTCTACACGTATATATATCAATCTCGCTCTCAGATCTCGCACGCTTTCATCTCCAGCTCTCGTTTTTATTCTCATCCACGGCGAGGAATGTGTTAGTTTTATGTGAAGTCAGCACATATGCCAACAGGCCTGTGATGTGGATGCCAAAGTATGACGACTCTTTTCAGGCTGACTGTCAGACGTTAGCTTGAGATGGATTGGAGAGCGTAATTGGAGGGAAGTAAATAGCTGCACAGAGAAAGAGTGCGAAAGGGGGATAGAGACAGAAGAGTGAGGGAGAGTTTGGGTGTCTGGGCCTGTCGTTGCCTAATAAAAGTTTGCTCGGCTATCCTGGGAAAGGGGGATGGAAGAAGGACAGACGTGGAAGGGAGGGGCCGAGTTTGGGGTGTGTTATTTCGGCAGAGGGATTTTTAATGAGGGGAGATCTCTGCAGGTAACTTCCTCACCTCCCACCTCCCCACTCTCCCCCATCTTTCCCCCAGCGCGGGGGGGAGAAGCCCATCTGGTTGGACTAAACAGCAGATTAGCACATTAGCACTGGATGACGGGCAGGCAGGCACCGCGGGAAAGGCCCGGGCGAACACATGACACTGGCACACATGGTGCACGACTCATTAAAGGCAGACATAAAAGTTGCACTAAATTAAAGGCAAACTCCATCCGCCTTCATTAACAGATGGTAAAAGTTTGACTCATGATTGCAGCTTTAATGCTTTGTACACAAGCACGTTAATGCAGCACACAGCTAAAAAGGTCAATGAGCTCTGCTGAATTTTTGAAAATCCGCCCTTAAACTGGGCGAATGTTGTGCAAATAGTTCTAGTGTGATTTGGCAATCTACTTTGCCTGGTGTTGTGTTGGTACGGGACAGACAGAGGGGTGAGTTGGTGAGTCTATGATTTGAGTGAACTGGCCCTTTGAATCTGTTTTATCTGCTGAGAGGGAAACAATCCTAATGCCAAACAGAAAAAAGCAAATATTGAACCATTCAGCCAAACCGTGGATTATGTTAAATGGCAACATTTTTTTAAAAAACATTCTCTTTCTTTTCCACAATTACAGCTACAGTTGGGTAAAGGTTAGGGAAATATTGTGGATACAGTGAATAAAGTATGGTTATGGCTCAACCAAACACTAGGTTAAGTTTTGGAAAGATTGTGGTTACAGTTAAAACAAAACAAAGTGCACATTCATTGATATATCACGACCATCGGTCACCTCAACCCTCCAAACCAACATACCTTGCTACGTAAAGGGCACAGCGTTAGCTCTAAATGTTGGCATTGGATGTAAATAGTGAGTTTCAGCATTATCCTAAAGGCAGCAATTCATAGGAATACTGGAAGAAAGTGGGTAGGTCTGAATTTTAACCGTAAAAATGTCTTACATGTTTACAGTGTGCAATATTTTTGACCTTTCTCACAACCATCAGTACAGGTGGTTCACCAAAGTCTCTCATCTCTCTTTGAAATATGTGCAAAAGTCTCCCTGCTTTCTGCTCAGTCCTGCGGGGAGTGACGTATCAAACTGAGCGCTGGACACTTGCGAAAATCTCCAAAGCGGATCTGGTGAAACCTATGTGACTGATAAACAGTCGAGGTGGAGGAATTGCAGTCTTTTATGTTTATGACTTCCTGTAGTTTCTGGTGATTTAGAAAGCATTTGGAAAACCTGCCACCTGCTCACGTGAATTTCACAGAATATTGTTGTTTTGAGTTGCTCCGTGTTCATTCGACTGTTGAAAGGGTGTTTGTGTGTTGTTTCTTTGAGAAGATCTCCTAAGAACGAGACTTGATTTTAAAAAGCATGCAGCAGTCCTGTCTGTCTCTGCCTTTATTTCTGTGTCTTAATTAGCCTGCATAATGTGCTGCTAAAGAGCAAACAGATTAGAGCTAACTCAAAGTAAGACTTTCTCTTTTTCCAGCCTCCCCCCTGTGTAAAGGGTCCAGAATGATTGAAGCATGTCACAGGTATCAAGGTTAGATTTATTTGGCCTCATTTTTAATGATTCCAGGGAACCGAGCTGTGAGAAACTACAAAGTTGCCAGGCATGACTGGGAGGGGTGCTGTGTGTGCATCCATGTGTGCATGTGTGTGTGTGTGTGTGTTGTAATAAAGTGTGTCCCGTTGCGAGGTGTGGAGTTAGGAGCTGCTAAAACAGCCACATCTGAGACTGCAGCTGTGTGAACATATCATCATCTGTGCTCCTGATGATTGGCAGGATCGGAGAACCTAGTCCCGCCCTCCAAATACCTGCTACCACAGACTCCATGTTTAGCACATGGCTCACATAGTAAAAGCTGCTCTAATCAAAACGTTGGTGCCAATAGTTGACTAAGCGTAATGTGAATGGGCTTGATAGCAGTGATGAATCCACAGCGAATTATCCCCACAGCTCTATGGAGCGTTTTAATGTCTTTCAGCTCAGTGTTTTGGTTTTACAGCCTGCCACTTTAATCTTTTGGTTCACACAATTCCAGACACAGCGGGCAGCTGTTCTTAGCAAAAAATATCCTGATAGCAAAGAGTACCATACGTGCCCAGCACCTCGTTATTGTTGACCCAAATGCAAAGGCCCACTCCTGCTCTGCCTCTGATTGGCTCTGATTATGACATATCAACTCCAGCATTTAACCAACCATCTTATCTTAACAAAAAACTAACCGATTTGCAGCAAAAAAAAAACCAAAATTTTTCTAATGGAGACCAAATATAGAGTGAAAATACAGACAATACAGATAGTTACATTGTCCATTGTTTACAGAGAGTGAACAGTGATCTATGAATAAAGAGCCCTAAGTAAGACTCATCATTATGCAAGCTTTGCTTTTCTTCACTGAACCAATCAATGTTCAGAAGCAGAAGATGTGTAATGTGCAACACAAAACTGCTGGCATCTAGTGTGGTGAACGAGACACGCATTGGCCAGTGCTAGCTAGCCTTATCAGCCTTATCATCGAGTGCAAGCAAAGTTGCTGCGCATTGCTTACAACGCAAACACTGGCAGATTCATGCGAGCAGCACGTCTGCGCATTCAGAATCACAATGGGACAGAATTTGCTGCCGTTCCGCCAACTGCTGCTAGCTGCTTTACAAATTTTTACACAGATATCAGTTCAGCCCTGTTACTCCCTCCCCTGCATGAGAGCAGAACAACAATGCCACAAAACTACTCAGTTTAATTCGTTGTATTTCATTCTTCATTCTCTGTACTCTGATCCACCAGATCCACTAGAAACTCCAGACTCACCAGATCCACCAGAAACTGACCTGCAACCTAATCTGTAACCATGGGCTCTAAAAGCACTGATCCAGAGTCAGTCTGGTTTTAGCAAAGTGGGGGGATGAAATGAAAAACGGGGTAGTGTGTATCTTGCTAGCATCTCACATGCTACAACACAGCTGTGTGAGGGTGAAGCAAAACTGACACGGAAACACACCCACACTACTCCTTCACCTTCACAAATATAGACCTGTCTTTGTTAAGTCAGAGTACACAGGCAGAGCTGTACACCAGTTTAACGACCTCATTTTGCCTGGCCAACGAGGTGTGCTATTAACAACGTAACACATGCTTATTGAATACGCACTCTCACACACACACACACACACACACACACACACACGCACTGGCACTCAAGTGCATGCTGTCTCAACACACAAAATATTACCTAGTTAACACAGGCGCGGTCAAACTCACCTACGCCGCAACACACACGGACACAAGCTAATTTAGCCAGGCCACTTTAACACACACTAATGAAAGGGAACAGACTTTATTAGCTGTGTTTAACGGCCAACACCCCACATACCTAATCACGTTCACACAGACACACACACTCGCATAAAAATACGCGCACCTTTTCCTAAGTGAGTCAAAACAAGGATATCATAGACATGTAAGCTGAGATTTGACGCTGTGAGCAGCATGAATAATCGCCCATAATTCCATTTCCTGTTGGTTGAGGTAAAGGAACTCGGTGCCATCCAAGCATCCATCTGGTTTCCGTTTGAATCCCAGGACCCCTCACTGCTCCAGCAGCACCACCATTACTACCATTAAACCCCACTAATGTTCCAACATGATGTATGAGCAGCGTTTTTCAAGCCATGGAAATTAATTTAAAAAGTAAAGGAGAAGGAAAAGGAACGTCCTGCTTCCTTAATCCATGGCTGGCATACGCGAGCGTGCTGCGTGCACTTTTATTAATGCACAATTTGCTTTGCGTTGTTCAATTCTTTGTCTGATGCAACTGCACCAGTTTCCCTTCAGGAATTGTTTTAGTTCCATCCAATCATGTTTTAGCTTATCTCATCCTCAGGCAGAGTCAGAGGTGCTCGTAGCCAGCTGTCAGCTGGGACAGCAGAGAGCCTGGAGGGAGGGAGAGGGAGCCATGGAAGCAAAAAAAAAGAAAAAAAAAGAAGCACAGATCCAATTCAAGCCCTCGCAGAGGCTTATGACACAAATGACCAAAATATATATACTCAGATGAGGCTGAAAAACACATGAACACTCAATTATAAAAGCGGCATTGCTTAGAAATGTTTTGATGTTGATTACTCATCGGAATTTAATGATTAATTTGATAAGTTGCCAAGCACAATGCCAGAAATGTATTATTTATCCTTAAATCAGATTTTTCTTTTGATTATAATGTTAATAAAGTAGAAGAGTCTTGTTTGATTTAACTTAATATCGTTTAATTTTCTCTGTCATGGAGAAAATTATTCAGGCTTTCGTCTGCATTGATGATTGGCAAAGTCGGCACAGTGACAAAAAAAACAAGAAAGATCACACAACGGCTGTTTTATTGTCTCTGGACCGACTCTTACCGGATTTTAGAATTGATTTTAAGGTTTTACTTATTACTTTTAAAGCAGTCCTGCATTGGGCTGCAGCTTTGGTTTTGCCCACACTGACACTCTGCTTCAGATCCTGCAACAAAGCTCTCCAAGCAGTTCTTTGATCTTCTCTTAAAACTAACTTCATGCTTACTCCTCAGTGACACTGTATCACTACCAAAACCAATGGGTTTTTTTTTTATGCATTACATCTTTTTTGTTCCTGTCTTTTAAAACTCTTTTTGTCATCGTTATGGATTTGCATCGTTTGCACAAAAAGTCCTATTGTTTTGTTATAGTCAGGTATTTAAATGAAAATGAAAATATTCAGAAATTTTCTTTTGATGGCGGCACATTTTAAAATTTGTGGCCGGTTGTACCATGCCTCCATTTCGCCCCCTGGTATCTCTTTAGTAAAGCCATATTGCAGAGACCGAGAAGAAGAAGGACGTGGTGTTTTACTTTACAATGCTTTGAAAGACAGTTTTATTCAGTAATTTTCTGCACATTATTCACACTCTTTAAACAAAGACTACTCACTCATGACACATCGCGATTTTGGAAAACAAATTATGAGCCCAGCTTTTATGGACACGATACATAAAACAAAGCGCGTGCGTGCGTGTGCGGAGTGTGTGCGGGCGTGCATGCATGCGCCGAGCCCACGGGGTTTGTGTGCATGGGAATGGAGTTAACATTGCTAAGTGGTCACGGCATCACGGCGGGTAGAGCTGGCAGCGCCTTTACTGTCCAAATTAAAACAGCAGAAATCACCACAACAATTGAGAACAGATTTTCACCAGGTGCCTTAATGACATTGTCAACCCTAAAAACACACAAACACACGCTCACACACACATACCAAAATGCAAACGCTAATGATCTACTAGCTTAAAGCTATGGGGCTATCTCATCAGTGAACAGGTTGTAATTCATAACATATTTACTCAGAAGTTTTTCCTGCGTGTGTGCATATATATGGATTTATATGTATGTTTGTATAGGGATGCATGTATATGTATTTATGTACGCATATATGTGTGCATGCATGGGTCTACAAGGCATCAGAAAACACACACCCGCTGTTCCAGTCTGTTTCCTCCCCATAAAAAGCAACACTTAGCACTTCATTCTCAAGCAGTTCTGACAACATTATACAGGTTAGTTTAAGAGAAGAGAGGAAAAAAAAAAAACAAAGCGGGGGAGAGTAAACGGAGAGAAAGAATGAGGGAAGGGGGAAAAAAAACGGAAGCCTGGTCACTCAGCTGGGAATATTCAGAGAATTGTTTTTAACGAGTTAAATAAATTCTCCCACAAATGAGGTGAGGGAAAGAGAGAGGGGCAGAGCGAGGAGGAGAGAGGTAGGGAGTGAGAGAGAAAGAGGGAGGTGAGGTTGAAGAGAGTGTTTGGCGTGGTGTTGGGAATATTTTACAAGCTGCATTAATGGCTGTTCTTAAAACACTGCTATTAAGAAACGGCCATAATGTTGTATATCATGGGCGATTATGTTCACACACACAGGCTTACACAGCTAAACACTCGCTCATTACACACTCGCACAGACATGCACACGCCAAAGCAATTAAATGTGTGCTGGTCCAACACCTTTTGTGTAAATAGCAGCTTCCTCCTGCCCAAACAAACTGCACCTCTTCTTCTCCAGCACACACAATGTGGCCATTCACTGTGTCCTGCTGCAGCTGATTGTGGGTCAGAGAATATTACATTCACATGCAGCAGCTGATGACACAAGCCAACCCAAGTCGTGCTGGGTCCTGTTGTGGCTGAGTGTCGGCACACGTGGCTGCGTGTTCTGGCACCGAAAGACCAAATGAGGCAGCGGGTTGTGGCCCATTTATGGCTGCTAGAATCGGCTTTTTGGACTGTGGACTGCCAGTTTGGGCTACGAATTTTGCCTCCGCTAGCAGCACTAAAACTAGCTTTGGGCCAGTGTCAGCACCAGGAGTTGGACCAACGTGGTTTTATCCTTTAAAGTTCAGATGAACTGGCATTTTTAGAGCGTGTAGTTTCCGTATTGTGACGTTTCTTGGTGAAACGGGATAGGCAGGCGGGTATAATGTTTGGGTTTATTTAATTTGAATGTTGAAAAGTGTCATAATGCCCATGGAAAGGTACAGACATGCTGCAGCCAGAGACACATCGATTTACCAAGCTGTTGCACGCTAGCGAATTAATCATATTTGTCATTATGTCATATTTTGTTTTCCAGGAAAATGTGACCAAATTTTAATAAAAGAATACAAAGACTTTTGTAATGTTGGCATAGTTTGTCACATAGGTGCACAAAATGTTATTTTTAAAAGCATTAAAAGGGCATTTGAGTACATTTTACATCATTAAAACAATGTGCAAACAACATGCACGCTGTGCAGGTTAGGTTTAAACATCTAGTGTCCAACAGTGGTGCACCTTGCAGTTAACCAGTTTGCCTGAAAGAGTGGAAGTTACTGCTTTCTGGAGTCTTGTTGTGCACGGATTAAACCATCAAAATACAATGTATTGGCTATTGACCTCAATGTGAATAAAGCCAGGCTAGCTGTTAGCCCCTGCTTTCAGTCTTAATGCTAAGCCAGGCTAATCACGTCCTGTCTCCAGCTTTGTACTTAACCCAGAGTCATGGAAATGGTAAGGATCTTCTCATCTAACTCTAGGAAACAAAGTAAATAACATCTCCCTCCAAGTATTGAACTATTCCTTCAATCAAGCGTCCATTTTTCATCTGGTTTAGAAAAAAAAAACAGTCTTCAAGATTCTATTTGCTCACATGTTGCATGCATGTTGCCAATAGATGAAGCTGATCTTGTAACAACATGTGTTGTTTGATTAATCCCTGCTCTCCGCGGACGGTCATTAAATTCCTAAAAACACAAATACCAGCTGTCAATCGTGTGGCTGTATATGCAGTTAAAAGGGTGGAATGAAAACACAATGATACCAGCAACAAATAATTATGTGCGTATGTGTTTTCCATCCCCTTAGAGAGTAATTGCTTCATTATGCTCTGTTTTCACCAGTCTCATCTCACTTGAATTGGGACTATACAGTAATTTCACTGTCTGCCCAGTAAATATGCTGCGGTACACTGTCCCCAAAGTATACTGGCCTTCACAGAATCTGCAACACCCCTGCATTATTTCCCCCTGCAGTTACTTCTCAGAAAGTTTTATTTAACTAGCAGAAGGATCAGTGGAAAAGGATCTGATTGTATTTCTAAGTTATAGTCCATGAATCATGCGTATATGAGAACAGAAGGGTTGGAAATATTAAGACATCAGACAGTATGGAGCTGAATATTTTCTTTGTTATTCTAGGCGCCAGGGCTTGCTCCTGGAGGAAGTGGCGGGCATTGTGGTCAGTAGCTGAGTACAGTATGGAATAGACCCAGTGTGTGTGTTTGTGTGTGTGTGTGTGTCCTGAGTGGTGATCGGAGGTGTGGCCATCGGTCTGTCAAGCTTCTTTCTTTCTGTCGTCTCGCTCCTGCTCTCCTTCCTTCACTTTCTGCAGCGCCGCAGACTGAAAAACGTCCAATTAAAGTCATAAACCACACATCCCATCCAGCCCCAAAACGCGCACTCGCATCCATTTCCCCTAGCAAAACACAAACATGCAGCACGCGCACATTTGTACAAACAGGTAAGCGCACATGCACAAAAACACACACGCCCACACTTCCTACCCCCCTGTTCTTCCCGCCTCCCCTGGTTAAATATCCTGGTTATTAAACAGAAATGTGCTGCAGATTTCTGAGGCTCTGTGTGCGACACATCTGGCCTGGGCCTTCAGGAAACGACTGGTTCACTTCACTCTTGTCATCACCTTCCAACACGTTTCTTTCACATTTCAATTTGGGAGCGGCGCAGCAGGCAGCTCCAGCACACACACACACACACACACACACACACACGTACACACGCATATGCACACACACACGTGCACAAGAACACACTGGAGCACATCTGCACACATGCGCTCAGGCACAGACACACGGTCCACATTAGCGACAGTGGGAGTGCACTTTTTGGTGTTACAATTCTCTGTTTTCAGCCTCTCAGCTCAGAGGGGTGGGCTCTTTTTCATCTCTTTCTTTTTGCATTTTTCTTCTACCTCTCTCTCTCTCTTCCTCCCTCTCTCTTCCTCTCTCTGTCTTTCTCTCGTCAGCGTTTTGTTGACAGTAGAAAACCTCTAAACCACCCGTGACACAAACTCCCATTTCAAGCTTGGTCGGGATTGTGTGGGATTAGCAGAGTGTGATGGACTGAAGCTCTGGGAAAGACATTTTTTATGGATATGTATACTGTGTGTATGTGTGTGTGTGTGTGTTTGAGCTACAATACTCTGCACATTGAACTTTCAGACAGCACAAAAGGACTTTACAGCCAGTGAAACTTTAAACAAAAAGTCAACTTTTTGTCAAGAACTCAACACCAGCACACCAAGTTACAAAAGAAGTTGTAGTCATCACATCGAGGGTGTCTGTCTTTGCACTGTTTGATCATTTAGATATTTTAGCTCCGATTTTAATAAATTTTAGTTCAATGATAATGTTTCTAAAGTATTTCTAGGCAAAACAATTGATTTAAATTACATTTTCAAAATATTATATTCCTTTTAGTGCGGAGAATCCTCTACAGAAGCATTTAGGTCAATGCGGGGGCAGACAAAATGTGCAGACACTGGAACTGAACACTTTAACGAATGAATGTCATCTGAAAAAATCAAAATTCATTAGTTTTTTTGGCATCTAGTCGCACATTTTTTAAGCAGGTGGAGTTACACGGGGGAATATATGTATATGTAAATATAAGTATCTATGGTCCTGAATTAAAAAGTATCAGTTGTTTGGATCTATGTCTCTGGATGTATACGATCTCAGTGTGTTTCAACCATAGCTCTTTTGCATTTGAAATGTTGGGAAAGTGATGCTGCAGACAAGTTTGATCTGATACCTCAACACTTAAATATCTCCACACTGTGTCTAGACTCGAGTTAAGAATTCAAGACAGCCTTAAATCAAAGCATGCTGCTTGTGTTATTTAATTTTTTTGCCCTTTCTTTATTTCAGTTTTTCTTGGCACATGCTGTTTTCATAAAACACACTTCCCCTAACTGTTTAGAGAGGTAATTCAGCACCATTTCTGCTTGAATTCAGCGCTGAAGCAACCTGATCTCATTGAAATGTTTCTGTGGGCAGCGGTGGTTTGGTCTGTACGCTGCTCACACAGCGTACGATGTGGAAGACGAACAGCTCAGAGTCTTAGAGTGGAGCGCCTTGTTTGTCTGTTTAGAAACCGTGGAGAAACCCTTTCCAATCAGGATCAGCTAAGCAGAGACCACAGAACACGAGAGGTTTCAGCCGCAGCAACACGCAGGCGCTGACTGATGACACGCTAAGCAGGCTGTGCTGCGCTGACTGATGATGACACGGTGAAGTGACGGCGGGTATCACTGACGGCTGATGACATGTCAAGGAGGAGGCTGCGGCCACAGATGAAGTCATCAGGAGCTGACATCCAGCTACACCCCCCCACTCCTGCTCCTCCTAATGACTAAACTGGATGCAGGAGCAGACGGTGACATCATCGCTACAAGGCCCAATCATGTAGAGAAACATGACCTTTTAATATCAGTTCATTAAAATCATCTTCCCTGGCGTTTTCAGTGTTTTTGCCATTCTCAGTTGTTTTCACCTCTTCGTAACTCTAGTCCATCCATGCATCACCTCATGCTGTTACACAACATCAATCTGTGCCGTTCACTCCGCTGCAGGAGTTTCATCATATTGAAGTGACTCACCCTCCCCCAAGTCGCATCGCTGACTTCAGTTAATTATCCCCTACTTTTTCACAAATCCCCTCTGACAACAGCATCCCCCGCACAACGAGTGTTAACGTGTCACACACTTGCTTCGCTCAGCTGCGGGTCACGTATGCAGGTGGCGAGCAAGAGAGCAGGACGTGGCAGTTTGCGAAGCAGCGTGTTTCCTGGTCTATTGAGTGCAGGTGCGTGAGTTCTACAAGGTGAACAGCAAAGAAAGATGCTTTTACCACGTGGGACTGATACCAAACCTCCGCTGAATGTGTCGCCTTAAAGTTAAATTTGTGTTTTTGCAGTATAGACCAAGACAGAGGGAGGAAAAAGGGAGAAAAGGACAGAAAATGATCTCTTCTCAGTTTATAAGTGATCTCCTTTAGTTGAGCTGTTGGATTTAAGAGCAGCGTCCTTGCATCAGTCTGTAATGTCCACTGGAGGGCAGACAGGCACAGCAGCTCTGATAGCCTCACAGAGGTGGACACCAGAGAAAGCAGCACTGACGCTAACGCCTGCCTGTGCTGGATAACGTCATATTGTCAACATGTCATAATGTTTCAGCGAGGTCATGTCAGACACCTGACGTGCAGACCAGCTCACTGCCTTTTATCAACATGTTTCTCACAAAATACCATCAAGAGCTGTGTGAAGCGCATGTTACAAAAGGATAAATCACCACCTAGGGCCTGTTTTACAGAATATTCGTAGCTACTTTGACTCAATCAAGGTAAATAGGTCGCTTAATGTGATCACTCAACGTGATGAGTAATGCATAGGATAACAACGGATTAGACACACATTACTTATAACTGCGCATGGTTCAGGGTTCAAATAATGCCCAGTCAATCTTATGTTCTTCCTTTCTTCCATAATTCCTTCTTCCCTTCCTTACTAACAAATCATATTCAGTCAGTCCCATTGAAGTAGTGATCCAGAACCCCGGATCACGAAACATTTGCTACTGAACCCCCTCAGGGCTTGATAATTTAGCAAAAAAGGCATAATAATAACATTATAATTACTTGTTATAGTTAAGTAAATGCTTTGAATTTGCTGCATATTACCACATTTCCTCTCCCCAGTGGTACTGTATTGATTTTTCATTGAAGTAGATCATCAGTACTATGCCATTAACAAGTCTGTTAGCGCAAACATTTCATTCCGCAGCAAATGAAATCTGTAGTTTTTTTTAAAAATGAAGTGACCACAATGAAAGACAGAACACATACAGCCTGCAGAGCGTCGTCAGCTCAGGAATGGTCCACGATGAAAACTCTGCATGAAAACCTAATTTGTTAAATGCATTTTTTTTTTTTAAAAAAAAGCTGTTTGGGTCTGTCAGCAAAACGCCTACATTAAAACAATTTGAGGAAGGGGCGAGAAAAGGCCGATTTTGAGAGAGTCTGTGTCACTGTCAAGAGTTATAACTCTCATTAAACACTCCAGCAGGCAACAAAGCAGGACTGTGAAGCACATCATGCTGTGGCACCGAAAAGATCTTATTCTAACATTTAGCTTCTTGCTCTTTTTTTGGTAAGGACGCACGGGGGTAAATGGAGAAATGAAAGAAACAGAGTTAGAGGACAGAGAGAGTGAGAGAGATGGTGAGAGGGTGGGGGTCGACTGCGTCTGTTCTAGTGTGGTTTTGGGGAGTTATTTGGTGTTAAAATATGCCTTAATGGTTGCTGGGGATCCATTTATTACAGGCAGGAAGCAGAAGGGGGTTTCTCTTCTCATTTAATGTGACCGCCGAGAAGGTCGCCAAGTCCTACAGGCAAGCCAGCATTCCTCTGCGCCAACGCAACACACACACACACACACACACACACACACACACACACACCCTCTACTGTGTATCTGTGCATAATTATACTGTGAGGCATGTAAATGAAGCTTATGTATGCACGATGCAGATACACATAATCTCAAAAACATACACACGTTGCAGTGAATTTAGGACCAGCTTTCAAATGTGTGCGTATGCATAAAAACGCACATACACACACACACACACACACACACACACACACACACACACACATAAATAGACTGTGGTCTCTGGCAGTGAGAATGACCTTTTCTGAACCATGGAAACACACATTAACGCACGCACAGACACACACACACACACAGAGAAAAGCCTCTGCAAAACATTTAAGCATGGCAGTGCCGAGGTTACATAAAAAGCCTCTTGAGGTCTTATTAATTCACATTTGTTTTTCAGTTGTGAAGCTCGGTTTCTCTCCTTCTCACTCATCTCGTCTCTCTCTCTCTGTAGCTGTTAGCTTTTCACTCACTTCCTGTCCCTCACCCGTCACTTCGTCCGGCACGGACACAACACACTGCTTCTTCTCTCTGTCACACTTTCTTCCTTTCTTTCTTCCTTCCTTCCCCTGCGTCCGTCCACTACAGAGCCAGATACAGCTTGACACCCTTCCCCGGCATTAGGGAGGGTGTGTTAACACCTCCTCCCACACACACGCCAGGGCCTTAAGACCCGTTTATGAAGTGTAGGGCTCCTGGCGTATGAGCGCGCGCGCACACGAAGGAGAAGAGGGAGATTAAGATGTGAGATTTGGTTTGTGTAGGAAAATTAGTGATTTTCTTAAAGGGGTTTGGTTTAATGTTTTCACAGCATTCCTTATTCTACTGATGTGAAACCGCTGATGGTGCATGAATGTTTTATGTTTTGCAGCTCATTTCAGAATATTGTGGAAAAACTGTTGACACCAGCATACAGTACGGGCGATTTTTATATTTATGTGTCTTTTTTATGAAGGCAGTTTGGATGTGAATTGGTCAGTGTTGCTGATCGCGTCTAATAAAGACTTTTTAAAGCGTTGGCACGGTCACCTGAGGGGGAAAAGTGGTCGACAAAGTGTTTGGATTGTGATTACGCCGATGGTAACGGCGCCTGGGTGCACACAAACAGGAGGAAAACTATCATGGCTGCTGCGACTGTGTGTGTGCTCTCGGTGCCAAATCAAATTATACTGTATCAACATGTTTAAAACAAAATAAGGTAACTCTAGATGCTTCACTTGGCTACTACAGTCACTCAGTTAAAGGCTGGGTAAGGTTGTGTGTGTGTGTGTTTGCGAGTGTGTGAGTGTATTGGGTTACATGGCGGATATAAGGCTCTATCCCTGCTTTCATCAGCTGAGTGAGGAAGAATCCAGCAGCAACACACTGCAATCTGACCCTAACGTGCACACACACACACACACACACACACACACACACGCACGCACTTAAACAGGCGCAGTTTAATACGCACAGTAGCAGAAAAGCAGACATGCTCCAATGCTGGCCGTCACTCATCGGCACAAAACCTCATTGCTGCTTTCCATTGATCACCACTGTCATAACACACGCCTCTGTGGCTCTGATCCCTCTTTCCAGTATTATATCATATGATGGATATCACTTGAAAACCTTAAAACTCCTCTTTTTTACCTGAAATTATATGTTGTATCAAATAAACCCAACATTCAAGTAAAACCACGGTCATCAAATTTAACTTTGTAGCAGATTTCATGATAATAAGCTGGCAGATATCTGCCCTGCTGAGAGGGCTGTTAACTGAGACACTGAATCCCCACCTGCGGCAGGGCTGCTGAGCTGTTGCTGACCCTGACCTCTGACCTTTGGGCTAAACGAGAGATAATTACCTTGCAGAGGTCAGTAATGAAGGTGTAGCTATTGTTAGGGAAGGTTTTTGGATTATGAACATGATTGCTCTTGTACAAGCTATTGAAACCCATTCAATACTCGTTATAATGTACATATTAACAGTTGTTTGATGTCAGATGTAGTGACAGACTTAAAGAAATTGTTCTACATTTTGGGAAATGTACCATGAAAGCCAGCTATGAGCTACTCAAAACGACATTAATTAACCGATTATATCTCATTTATTTAATCTGTACAAAACCCAATGCCTAAAATCAAAAACATGTGGTTTAGGGTGAATTGTGTTACTTTTGGACAAAGCCAGGCTAGCTGTTCCTAGTCTTTGTGCTAAGCTAACAGCTGCTGGCTGGAGTTTCATATTAATGCACAGATATAAGAGTGGATCACTCTTCTCCTCTAGCTCTTGTGAAGAAAGCCACTTAATGAATTTTCTGGAATTTCCATATACAACGTACACATTAAGATCGAGATGCCGAAACTCGTTTGTTGCTTAAGAACAAATAAAAATCCTCAGCCCAAACTTTTAAGCTTGCAAAGTGTCGATGTCCACTTATCTGTCCTCCACGAGTGCTTCGTAACAACCTTGATGCATCCTCCTGGTGAAGCAAACGAGCTGATTCTGTCAGTGGGAAAGGGAAAACAAGATTTAAAAGGGGAACCCAGGGAAGTAAAGTAAGAGAGTTTGAATGGTTACTGTGTAACTGTGAGTATCCGTGTGTACCTTTAGTGTGTGCGCGGGAGGAGGGGGGGGTAATTACGGTGTAGAATGTCCTCCTCATCACTGGAGCTGACCTAAGAACACAACAGTTAATCATCCACTAACCGGCAGAGAGAGACAGTGAGAGAAGGAGGGAGAAGCCAGTGTTACATGCCGCACAGTTGGACTGAGACATTTTGAAAAAAGATAAAGATAAAATAACAAAGAAGAAAAGAGGAATTATCCATCAGAGAGTCTGGAATAAAGGATAAACTCACCCGAGAGCTGAGGGAGAACAAATCCGCAGCAGAGGACACGCACCTGCTGAGGAAGAAGGATTTTGTTTAGCACCATTCTCTCTTCCTCATTCAACCAGTGTGTGTGTGTGTGTGCTTGTGTGTACCTGTGTGTGTCAGAATGTGTGTTCTTTGTGGACATTCCTGTTTTTGGATTTGATTGTGTGTGCGTGAGAGGCGGCCACATGGGGCCCGGGCCTCGTCCGGGATGCCAGCTGCAGCAGTGAAGCCTGCTCCCGAGGGGATGGTGGCGGAAGGAGGGGGCGAAGGAGATCGCGGCGTGTCCCAGTGGGAAGCCGTGGGGCTGGGCAGAGAGCGGCCGCCTCTGCCCTCTCTGAAGGTCCCCAGGGAGCTGCTGCGGAGCTTCCCTCACTCCAAACGGGTGGGGTCCTATCTGGTGGGGAAAATGATCAACAAGGGGTCGTTTGCCAAAGTGATGGAGGGGCTCCACATCGGCACGGGGGAAAAGGTTGGTTCTGTTTCACCTGATTTGACCATAAAAGTGAGGAGACATGGAGTGGGATGTGTCAGACTGTAGGGAAGCACATCGGCTGAAAGAAAGATCACACACATACAAGATTATGATTACACGTTTACAACTTGTGCCTCGTGGACTTGTAGCTGATAATTACACTCAGTTGGGTTTGAGGAAGGTTGTGGCCTGTTATTATTCTTGTTATGTGTATGAAAACACAGTCTGACTCATCTGTAATTACTTTTTTTCATAGCCATGACTCCTGCAGGGGTTTTACAGGAACAAAACTTTCTGTTTCTGCCCAATATAACTGGAATTCTATAAAAGCAAACTGCTAAAAAATGTGATCGTGATTACAGCGTTGCAGTTATGATTTGCAGTAACGGCAAAATTAGAATAGTCTTCCAAATAGCTAAATGACAACCATGGTAATGTTTATTTCACATTTTGTCTGTGTCTTTGGTTTTGTGGCTCTAAATTGGGACAATATGGATGTGCACCTAATGTGTTGCATGTGTCTGTGAGTGTCTGTGTGTGTCTGTGTGTGTGTCTATGTAACTTTCTTTCACAGGTCACTGAGTCCCTGACCCCAGCTCGTATGTACCTGACCTGGTTGCTGTAGTAACAACCAAACTCATCTCCAGGGGCGTTTGCTCCTCTTAACCCTTGTTACCCTCCACAGGTAAAAGGCCTGTGGAGGGTGATGTCTGCAAATATTTAAACACACACTGATGTGGACCTTGAGACCTTTTTTAAAATTGGATTTTAATTTTGAATTAAATGACAGAATAATACAAAGTCATTGTAGAGTGTTTACCTGGGATGGCTACAGTCAACTGAACAAGCTTAATCATTTTTAATATCACTTTTCAGGCATTTTATTTCCATGTATTCTTTTCCATTTATCATTATCTGGAGGGTTAATTAACAGTTGCTAAATTAAACCACCAAAGCCTTTAAACTCCCAGTGGATGGAGACTTTTAATGAAAAAGGTGCAAAGTGTTCTCCTTCAACTTCCCCTTAATCAATAAAGAGCATTGGTGCATATGTTTATCCGTGTCCTCGTGTGTGTTTAGGTGGCCATTAAGGTGATCGATAAGAAGAAAGCGCGGCAGGACTCGTACGTGCTGAAGAACATGAAGAGAGAACCTCGGATTCATCAGATGGTCCAACATCCTCACATCGTGGTCCTGCTGGAGGTGGGAAAATAAAAAGAAATGAATTAACGCGTGTATCATCATGTATATGCTGCTGCTGATGAATAAGGCTCCAACTAATATGCACATGAATAACTGTGTGTGTGTGTGTGTGTGTGTGTGTTAGACGCTGGAGACAGAGAACAGCTACTACATGGCCATGGAGCTGTGTGCCGGTGGAGACCTGATGGACAGGATCTGTGAGCGGAAGAGGCTGGAGGAGAGGGAGGTGCGGCGCTACACTCGTCAGATCCTCTCTGCAGTGGAACACCTGCACAAGCACGGTATTGTACACAGGTGAGACTACACACACACACACACAATGTGCAGTGTTTCTGCATGTGTTAGAGAACAACTGCCTAATATTGAATTAGCTACTCTTTCTTTCTTCTAACTCTGCTGCCGCTTTCACTTATAGTCTTTTAGCAACTCTTTTGTTCTCTGGTGAGACCTCATTAAAGAAACAAGCTTCTCGAAATTATTCATAAATAACTGGCATCCTACCTACTTAGTGTTTAATCTCATGTTTGAACTCCGTACTGTACACAACTTTCAGTCAGTGTGATTTTGGCCGGTGTGTTTGAACGAGTAACATCCAGTTCAACGTTCTGTTGAAATGAATGAACCTTTATGAGTTGGTTAACAGCAATCTTTTTTCAGTGTAGGGTAGATGTGCTGAAATTATTAATCAGTTACTTTACTTACTTAGTTACTTGTCAGTGATTGAAACGCTTTCATTTGTATACATTTCAAACCATTTGCTGTAAAGAACAGCTACAACTTTGCTTTTTAAAGAACACTGTCATCTGGTAAAAGGCATTGTCATTCATTTAGACCATTCAAAACCTAAATGAAAAATCACATAATTTAAAAGTAGTAACTTGTTAAAATCAGCAGATAGTGATAATAATTCTCCTGCTGTCGACTGCAGACACAAACTATACAATGCTATACAAAATTAGTTTTGTTAGCTTCCATAGGGATGCAGTCTCTGCTGGTTGCCTGGCAACCTCTTGGTGATGACAAAACTCCAGGAAGTTGTCCCATCTGTGACACAAAATGACCATTGACAGAAAACAGTTTTGAAGCCACATTTTCCTACATTGAGAACTCAAAATGCTACTAAAAAAAAGATATGAGCCGCTGTTTTGAATGCAGCTGGTCAGTCGGGAGGGACAACAATATCCAGAGAGGTCGAGGTGTTTACAGGGGAAGCTAAAGCTCCTAATCCACTGTTTGAGGAATGTGGCTAGCTCTTTGGTTTCAATTCATTTCAGCAATGACGTTCAGATAAACGAGGATGTATATATGCACTTATCTCATGCACACAAATTCACCAAAAGCTGGACGTGATCAAAATGTGGGAATGAACAGAGCATTCCAAGTACTCAGCGCAGTTAAACCTGGCTCCATTCTATATTATTTCTCTCTCTCTGGCAATAACAGAGCCTCCATAATAATAATTAGGCTACAAATAGCTGTTTTTACACTCTGTTGTTAGCGGGCTTTTGAGGTGTTCGTAGGCGGACTTTGTTTCGGACTGAACCAGGTTAGCTGTTTCCCCGTTTCCAGTCTTAATCTTAAAACTTCTCATCCAGCACTGGGCGAGAGAGTGAATGTCCCTATATGGAATAAAAAAAGAACCTCGATTTCTGAACAAGGTTTTTTTTTTTTTTTGCATGAAAATGACTAAAACCAACGCCAACTACGGGCCAATTAAGCAGATGTGATGTTGACATTTAAGCTACTTGGCCCAATTAGAGATCTGGCAAAACGATAAAACAAAAATATAACAAGCACTCAAATGTCACTGTCCGGTACTGCACACAGAAGCTGTTTGTTGCATGGTGGATGTTAAGGTCAGACTTTGTAGTTTCACACATGCATGCGTACACACACAGAGTAATTTGCAGGGCATTAACAGCCTACAGAGGAGGAAAGAAAGGCAATATGTGGCACAGTGCAGTGTGTGAGCTGAGGGTGTTATTTTAGTGGCATTTTAGTGTGTGTAGGTGTAAGAGACCCAATACCGACACACACACATACACCGTTACTCTACAACCGCACAATATGCACAGTGCTGGGCTTTGGTTTAAGACCTTGGCTCCTCTGAAGGTGGGAATGTGATTACCAGGCAATGACCTCATCATCCTGCGCCGGCGCCATGTTTCGCACATCATCACAACATCATGGACTTCCTCTCTAATGAAGTCCCTCAACGACGTCGCTCTCAACCCATCAATAGCACCTCTCTCTGTCGCACACACACGGGCGCGCGCGCATGCACACACACACACACACCCACACACACACCCCTGCTCGCACTCACACTCTGCACCACAGTCCCACACAGAGATGATTAGACTGGAAATAAATGGAAAATTTGCACTTAAATGCACCTCATGCCACCCACATCCAGCAGGGTTACCGCGTACATTTTCTCCTTTATGACACTGTCTGCTCTCGCTCTTTCTTGCTCTTTTCCCCCTCTCTCCTCCCTCCGTCTGTCTTTGAACTTTTTCTCGGGTTGTGTGAGCGGTGCTCTCTGGATTTTTGAGACCCGGAGTGTCTGCTGGTTAGATGAAGGCAGATGAAAGGAACATGGCTGATTCCCAGGCTATAGTTTATAGGGGATCTCTCTCTCCTAACCGCAGATTTTCATTTAGCTCGGTAGTTTTACAGGAGGCCGTGTGGTTGGCGGTGAGGCTCAGCTACTTTCAGGGGAGCTGGGCAACTTTTCCAGGTGAACAAAGAGATATTACTTTGGTGGACAACAGCGAGTAAGTCAGTGATCCACACTGTTGCAACCTGAAATTTTCAGTTTGGTTTGATTTGAAAATCATGACTTATCCAAAAAAAACAAACCCCAGTAAATGTTTTTTTTTTTTTTTTAGAAAAATTACAAATAAAACTATTCTTTTCCAGTACTTTTTAGAGCTTGAGCTGTACCCAAACCCAAATTTAGCTTTGGTTTTTCTTTTGCTCCTGTGGGTCCAGTCTGGTCCCATCTCATCTGGTTGCCCATAAATACGCAGAAAAAGCAGAGTAAGGCCAAACACACCACAACTGGAATTCTTAAATTGACCAACCACCATAGTGTCTGTCAAGTAAAACGCTCCAAAACACTGAAAAAAAAGTCGCTTTAGAAATTCTCACAGGATTAAGGACAGAGCTCATGAAAATACCACATTCTTCCTTTGTGACCTAACAGCTCTCTCTCTTCTTTCTTCCTGTAGAGATCTGAAGATTGAAAACTTCCTGCTGGACGAACACAACAACATAAAGATTGTGGGTATGTTGGCGTTCCTACTTCCTCCAATGACTTCCGGCAACATGTTGGACAGATGAGTATGGCAGAACGTGCCTGAGCTGTTTAGTGCATCTGTACATGTGCTCTGCTGTTAAAATGATGATGTTTCACGCAGACTTTGGCCTGAGCAACACTCTGAAGGCTGAGTCTTTGTCTCTGGAGCTCCTCAACACCCAGTGTGGAAGTCCTGCCTACGCCGCCCCTGAGCTGCTCGCTCACAGGAAGTATGGGCCCAAAGTGGACGTCTGGTCCGTGTAAGTGATAAACTCTGAGTGTCTGAGGCCCGCTGTCAAGCCTCTATCACAGCAGAGAGCGTGTTTTGTTCTGTGGTGTTACTCACTGTTTAAAACTAATTACAGACTGTTGTTTCTGTGTATGTGTTTATGTTTCTCCATGTTTTGCTCGTGTGTGTGTGCGCAGAGGTGTGAGTATGTTTGCCATGTTGACGGGGACTCTGCCCTTCACTGTTGAGCCTTTCAACATCAAGCAGCTGCACCAGAAGATGGTCAACGGAGAGATCAGCAGCATCCCCAGTGACGTCAGCAAAGGTTGGTCCACGTCTCAAAAGACGTGAAACAAAACAAAACTGCAGAGAGGTAACCAAATATATAGGCCAGCTGTGCCTCACTCAACAAAATGTTTTTATGAACGAAATTAAAAAGTCATGCTTGCAGGATAAATTAAAATGGCATAAGTATTAAAGACCAAATTTAGGGTGTTGTTCGCACTGATTGTTTTCCATTTGGAAAGTTCTGCCTTAGTTTCACAGTCTGAATTTGACTCAGATCTAAATTGGATGAGATATCCTCAACGTGCTTATTATTATTATTAATTATGAAAAATATTTGTCCGGCTTTTTAAAATGACTTTTAGCAAACACAAACTGGGATTCGTGCATCTTTCTACCAACCACAGACCTGTCATGAGAACGAACGCTGAAGGAAAAACTGTTTCACTCGTTTCCGACTTCTTCCACTTGTTCTGGACCCAGCACACAGTGGCCTCAGTGTCTCCGCTTCTCTCCGCTTTATTTTGGTCTGTGTCACACACAGTCACTCCATTACGCTGTGTCATGGCGCCATGTCACCACAAACAAACATAGCTCCTGTTACTGTGGGCAAAAGCGGCACAGCTCTGATGCTCTGAAACTGTGACAAGATCAGATTAGTGGCTGTATCGCTGCCACGGACGGGCATCGGAGACATCGCCATTAACTCTCAGACTGTATCCGGCCTCTGGCTTCTTTTTCCAAACTTTGCTTCAATTTTACCATTCCCATTTTCTTTTTCTTCCTCCACAGTCATTCCGCTCAAACTGGTCTATCCATAATTCTGTCATCTTATTAATCTAAACTGTCATCACGTCTTTCTTTCCTTTCATTTGTTTTTTTGGTGATGTCATATCATTTAAAAACCCACAAATGATTAAATTATACTATTTTTAATCTCTGTAGGCTTTTATTACCTCTAACACACCAGTATTCTACAGGCGTCTAGACTGAAATCAACCACTGGTGCATATGATTATATCAGTTACAAACAAACTGAGCTGGCCTTGACTGAGACAAGCTGCTTTAGCTTTCTAATTGAAAGTGAGGCATCTGATAGTAGCAAATAGAATGGAGAAGCCTCGGCTTATGTCCCCGTGAATGCGGCAGCGATCCTGCTCGAGCTCATCTGCTCCTCCAGACCGTGGAGCTTATCAGGAATCCCCATCTGGAGTCAAACTATCAAGGCCGCTTGGCTGTCACAGGACAGCTCTGTGTCACCGGCTGACAGGCTGAATTGGTTGTCCTGAAGGGAAATCCTGCCTCTCGCCGTGCTGTCTTCTCTGATACAGTTTCAGTGAAGTCACAATGAGTGACATCAGTCTGGCAGTCTGGAGTAGTTAAGCAACATTTGGCTCTTTGCATATGGTCCATGTTGGCCAGTAAAGAATAGCACAAACTTAGGTGCTCTTTAAAAAAACATGCATGCTCAGCTGGTGGTCTGATTTTAAACCCAATAGGCCAAAGTGCCCTTCAGCCACACAAGACACAAACCCAAAACTGCTCCAGATGAGCTGGCCAGAGCCTAGCATGGCCCAGTGTGTGGGTGAATATCGGGAATTGTGAAGCACTTTATTGTTTTATATATAGGTACGGACCATTTAGTATAAACTCTGCCAAGCACATTTGGGTTTGATTCTTATGACATGATGGCTGTTGACCAGCAGTTGCCTGAGTTTAGAATACCAACTGTTACTGTGCGGTCTCGACTGAAATTCATGCAGGCAACCCGAGATGAACGCTGACAAACTATGCACAGATGTCTGCTTTTGTTTATGGACCTCACTGACAGAAACATTCAAACTTGCAATAACTGATTTTCTAGCCCCTTGATCATCAGATTATTAGAAACAAGCTGCGAACACAACGGTGGTGTTGTCACTTTCTAAGTTCATGTGGGAAACTTGCCAAATATTAGTCGCTTCCCTTTTCACTCAGTTTTTGGTCCCCACCATCTCCTGGAAAACAGTTGGTTCTTTGGTTGCTCAATGGTCTGATCTTTTAGGCAGGAAATTGGCAACTTGCCAAATTGCTAACTGATGCAGACAAAAATGACGCTACGAGAGCAGCAAGAGTGAACCAAAACAGTAAACGTTTTTAGCCAGAAAACCAAAACAAGGAGCTGAGAGATGCTAAAACTCTCCTCAGAGCAGAGAAAAAGAAAAAACATACCAAACGTTACAGTGCTTCCTCCATGATCCGGCTTCAGGTGCGGCAGCGTTCGTCTTGTCTCTCCTGGAGCCAGACCCAGCGAAGAGACCCAGTGTCAGAGCTGCAATGGAGGAGAGATGGATCAATGAGGGATATGCCAAGAAGCCACTACATACGCTCTCTCATAAAAACAGGTAAAGATCGACTGTGACTGCACTTGGACACAGTGCCTACAAACACACCCTAAAGGACTGCAGATGCAATAAACTGACATGCTTTTAACGATATATTCAGAAATTCACCAATGGAAATTCTGTATTTTCACGTTTGCTTTTTACTATATTACATTGGATTTGTAAGGTCACTATGTATGTTTGTACCATGAGAGCAAAATGAGACACAAAGACTCTCCTCAGGGAGAGTTCTGCAGCAAACATTACAATGTGGGCAAAAGAACCGAGACGGAAATCACTGCGAGTTTTCTGACAAAATGAAAATTTTTGTGGTCAGTGGGGTAACAGCTTTGTATATTATAACAAGACTGAAAGGCTTTTATCACTTTGCGCAGTGTGGAAATGCAATCATGTATGGCTCGTCCTGGCAATAATGCATTTTCTGGAATCCACATGAATGAAGCAAGAACTGCTCCAGTTTGGCTCTTCTCACAGCTGAAAATCGTCAAACCAAAATCCTGCAGTTTACTGGTCGCTCCTTACCAACGAATCCTTAATGAACCCGAAAATTTCTCTCCGCTTCACTTGACACGGTGTTTTTCCATCCCTCTCTTGCATTGTTTTCCAGGTTGTGTCCGGAGGATCTCAACTCGTCTGTGCTGGCATACATGACAGAGACGCTGGGCTACTCCCTCTCCGAAATCATACACACACTCACCAACAACCGGCCCTCCGCCATCATGGCCTCCTATCACCTGCTGCTCAACAAGCTCAGCAGGAGCCAGAAAGGAGCCAAGGCTAACAAGGTTCACAGCTCATTCTCCAGCACACACATACACAAACTTTTCTGACTGCAGCAACACCCGAGTGGTAGAGTGCAACGCTACCTAAAAGAATTCCTGAATGCAGTCGCTCTCATGTTCTGCTGCAAAGGTTTAACAGATAAAAATGATTGATTTGGCAGAAACTAGAGAGCAATGACTGGAGTCTTCCCAGCAAGAACACATGGAGGGAGAGGAATACGTCTGGATCAAAGACTCAACAGCAGGTAGTTTTGTCAATAGCACCATGTCAATCACATTCACAGCATCACACAAACGCAGTAATTCTGAGATGTTAAAGTCCGATCTTATTCTGTGTGTTTTTATTGCCTGCAAATACCATAGTAGACTAAAACTTGTCGGTGGCACTTTTTAGCAAAAACACTCAGTTTCAGGATTAATACACATGTAGTACATGAATCAATATTCACAGGTGTATGTAGGATGGATAGTGAACAACAGCAGACTTGTTCATTCTACTGAAGTAAAATGCTGTCTTGTGCAATGGTGTGAATCACTGTTTTCCTGCAGAGGAACTACAGAAACAGAATATATGATAAGAAAAGGATAATACTGTCAGCAGCGACCTTCTAACTGATGTTAGCCAGTGAGAACTCTGGGATCCTCTAGATAGATAGATAGATAGATGTAAGAACTGAAATTAGGACAGCAAACTCAACCAGATGCTGTAGCCTTGATTACTTGTTTTTAGAGTGAACCAGCCAATGAAAAAAGCTCAAAGCAGTCCAGCAGGCCTCTAAGAGCCCAACAGATGGCTGAAGGTCAGAGCAACAGGAAGAGGCCCGAGGACCTGCACAGAAAGGACCATCGAGAGGATACAGAAAACCGCCCCCCTTCTCCATCTCTACCCCAGCTTCATCGCTCTGCCTCGCCCTCAGTACCCCCTCGCCTTCCCTCTCCCTCCCCCGCCCGTCTGTCTGCAGAGGATGGGGCCACTGATGAGGAGATCGCCATCACCTTGGACACCAGAGAGACGCTGTTTCCTGAAGGTAAGGGTTTATAGCATATGCATAAACAAAAGGTACTCCATAGTGCAGAGTGTGACATACTATCCTTGTGTGTTCTACTTTGCGTGTTCTAGTGTCTGTGTTCGGAGACAGGGAACTGGTCCATCTTTCTCCTCCTAAGAGCTCTGTATCTCAGCTCTGTGACTCCGCCCCTTGCCAAGTCCCCTTACCCACTGAGCCAATCAGAGAGAACAGCACGTCGAGACCAATCCGACATGCACACCTGCTCAGGACAACTCAATCAGACGGGGCGGCAGACCCCGGGTCAGACTGCTTCCATGACAACCGCCCCCAGGACGACCACACTCTGAGTATCAACGAGCGCCTGGAGAAGCTGCAGACATTTTACTCCTCAGAGAAGAACGGCATCTCTCCCCGGATGCTCCTGGAGACTGACGCACACACCACACACTCCTCAGACAGAGACCACCTGGGTTCCAAGGAGAGGACACAGACGTCACCCTCTGCCCCTCTGCCCCGCCTGCGTAATGTGGGGATGAAAGATGGACGAAGCAGGAAGATGACATGGGTAGGGTTGACCCGACCCGGGCCCCCAGGACTCCTTGTAAACGGGTCTAAACCTCCTGCCTTTCCCTCGCAGAGACAACACACTTTGGTCATTAAGAGCCTCAGGCAGGAGAGAGGAAAGAGAAGAGATCTGTCAGTGGCAGGAGGCGGAGAGAGAGGGACGGCGGGCGTTGGGATGAATGGAGCAAAGAGGAACTCAGTTCAGTTGCGCTCATCTCTCCAACGGCGGGTGGCAGATCTGAATCTGCCGCTGCTTCCTGCAGCCTTGCAGGGGAAGACAGATAGGAAGAACCAGCTACACAGCATGGACTACTGATAGATAAATGAAGGGACATGATAGACAAGCAGTGATCACGGTCAGAAAAAGTTGGAAGGAGAAGATAGGACTGAGGGTAGTTGCAGATGTGAAAAGCAGATTAACAAATTAAAATACAGGCCTGTATTAATATTTGTGTGTCATTAAAGGGAACAAAAAAGACAAAGGATAGTAGGTGGATGGTATGAAATACTAACTAAAGACAGGACAGCAGTTCAAAACTGTGCACAGACATTTTAAGGCAGCTAATAAAAGATGGTGAAGCTCTTATTTTCTAGTTTTACTGTTCCATTCATGCCACCAACAGGACTCCTTTCCAAAAACAAACAACATAAGGGATGCATCACTGATATGCTGCGGTGCCAAATGTTCAGACTCCAACTTTGCTCACCAATTTGAATATTGGTCTTTGGAAACCAGGCTTTGGTCTGGTTCCTGTTAACCATTTTCTTCTGGATTTCCAACATGTTAATCTTCACCCATTACAATGTGAAGTGCAGAATGCACACAGACTTATGGTTCTATTTGTATTCACTGTTCTTAAATGCATTTTTGTACCAATGTTGACAGTCAAAGTAAAAACAAGTCTCAATTCTAACCTTCTTGTTGTTACGTGTCTTCATGGCAAGATTTTGGAGTTATTGCTCAATAGAGAATGGAAGGTGAAAATACAGGAATTTTACTTTAAAACATTTTAAGTAAATAAATTATAAATAAATAACATTGGGTGTCTTTAGGCGGCAGAGATTCATCAGAATGGAATAATTAAGAAAGTTGCAAATGTAGATTTGATGATCATTAGATTCTGCAATCAAGCAGCACCAAACATTAAGCTTTAATACAGAGTTATTAAGAGGTGTGTAGAGATATGTTTATGGTTTGTCCCTTACTAACTAAGACTTGATTGATGTTACCACAACTATTTGTGTGGTAAACTCATAAGATGACTCTGCTGAAGTTACAGCAGTAACAGTCCATTTTGCAGTATGGACCAGGACCAACATGGTGGCAACAGATGAGTTTGCTAAATGGTTTGTCGCACTACTGCAAAGATCATTTATACCAAAAAATTCAAACCTCAACAATCTTCCCCCTAAATCTCTGACAAGGGCCTTCCCCCTCACACACCTTCTGTCTGCACTCTTCTCTCCTCATGTCACTGTCTCTGGATCATTAATATTCAGATGTGCTGCAAAGAGGTGGAGGAATCTGGTTGCTGTATCGTGGCGCTCTTCGTGGCTGCTAAATAATTGATCGGCTGTTACCTGATATACTGTATGCTTGTGTGTGTGTGTGTGTGTGTGTGTGTGTGTGTGTGGTGGTATGGCGTATGTTCTGCGTGTGCTCAATGAGGACAGATTGAACCCACCGAGGTGGATACATCCCCCACTCCAGTTACCCCTCTGGCTACTAAACAGTGATATGAACCAGTAAGCTCTGATACTGTATCAGACAAACACACACATTCACACTGCGCAATGACAAGAATGGCTGCTCAACTTGACAAGGTAAGTAAGCCTGAGAAATACAAGGGCACTTAATCCAGAAACCAATTTGGATGATTTCAAAGTAATCCAATGTCTTAGGCTCTTTAAACCCATATTAGCACTCATGCAAGGGACCTTGGGACCCAGCAGCTCGTTTTAAATGCTGGAGATGTTTGCAGCTCTAAGAAAGCATTGACTCCCCTTCCCCCATCAACTGTGCTCAGTCAAACTAAATGTGAATGGTGCCGTTGTGTAAGAATTAGACAAACAAGGTATGGAAAATCGATTAATAATGCATGTTAAATATAGGAACGTATCCATGGCTACCGGGACATTGTGTTAACAACCACGCTACAGTGAACATTGTTCCGTCAGAAGAGCATGTGCCTGTTACGGTAATGTCAAGCAGTGGCTTAGAACTTGTTTCCATGTGATCGCTGCTGGTTATCAATGAAACATTCACTTTTGTGTTCCTGCACTTAGCGTCCTTATCAGTGAGAGCCACTACACAATCAAAGCAAAATGCAGTGTGAAAGCTGACACTTCAGTACTTTGAACTGACGTGTTGAATGATGTGCATCAGTTTTGCAATAGTGTACTACTTGATCTACTATGATCTGTTTTTGTGTAAAGAACAGGACATATCCAGCAGATGCAGAGAAATCTACAAATCTATGCAGCTTTAAATATTTGCTATGTGCATAAATGTCAGTGACAGACGAGTTCAACCCGAACTGAGCTTTTATATTGCAGGTACACAAGAATCCGTGTGTCATTAATTTTATCATCAGATAGTGTAGGTGTAGGGCACTGACTCTACATCTGCATACATCCAATTTGATGTGTCCATGTGGATTTGTCCGTGCTACGGAGACACCTCCTGTGGACACACTGGAAATCCAAAATGGACACTTTCAAAGAGAGTTTGTGTGACAAAGTCTGTTGCTATCAAGGTCTCCCTAAAAACTCAGTATTTCACCCAGATTGCTGTAGGACATAGCCACTGAAGACAGAGCAACTGGGTCGTTGATGACTATCTAACAATGTGGCTTTAGTAATGCATTATGTTTGAATCTGTTTGGATGGAGAAAACCAAAACATGTTTCCAACATTCTGTACAAAAGAAACAGGTAAAACATAAAAGATGCCTCCGTTCCACTGATCAGGTCAAGTGACCATTAAGCGTGCCAGAGCTGAGAGTGAATTCTATACATTCACAGCGTCACAGTTTACCTCAGCGCACTTCACCTACCGTTTCCCGTCTCGTTCTCACTAGCATTCTCACCTTTGATCTTTGACTACACTGACGCACTGACTCGATGCAAACCTGACTCCGTTTCACCTGCTCCCGGTTGCTAACTCAGCAGAATCTAGGTTAAACTGCATTAAAGGTACACACCTCTGTCACACCCCGTTGGGTAAGATGCTATAGAGACCACCGGTTGTGGTCAGAGGAGCTGGTCAAGCATATATGTGTGTTTAATTGGGTTTGTTGGCATTACTTAAGACATAAAACAGGCCTGGACATGTCTACTTGATACTCGTCTACTTGAGCTAGTTACTGATTAGGGAAACCACAGAACAGACAGACCTATATGCTGTTTGACCTAAAATATTTGTGTCTTTCTCATTTTTTTTTCATTTCAACCTGTTTTACCACAAGTATACTTTTGGCTTATGTCTTGCAGTGCTAATGGAAACCCTCCAGTTCTTTCTATTGTTTTCTTTCTGTAATGTCCCTCCAGTATTTTGCTGTAGTGTCCATAGACTTCTAAAAACCCCTCTATACCCATGAACTTTACCGTTATGTAAGGTATTGCAGCTTAGTCCATGTGTTAGTGACTGATGAGAGATGAGTCCTTTGTGTTTGCTTTTCCATAGAACAAATGGGGGATTAAGAGCCGAGACAAAAGAAGCCCATGCGGCTGACCCCAACTTCAACCCCCACATGCATTGGATCGGATCACCATATTGTTATTATATGATAATCTAATCCTCAAAAACCATACAAATGTGCCATGAAACATAATTAATTTGTGGTAATATAATTTAATTAGCTGATAATGATACCAATATGGAAAACACATACTGCTGGTCACCTGGAGGCCACAGAGGTTACAGGTGCAGTGGTTATGGAATGAAATGGATGGTGTTACTCCATTAGCACTTCAATAGTCTTGGGTGTCTCTAAGAATAATCGCTGTGCCCATCACAGTGTTTGTGCGTGTGTGTGTCTGGGCAAGCCTGTGTTCCGGCGTGTCTGGTTTCTAATGATGGTCATCCATAATTGAGTTTCACCTTGCAGGGGGAGCGGTCCAGGGTGGCGCAGTGGTTAACTAGTCTCCGGCTGCTCGCCATGACAGTGTGTGTGCGAGTATGAGTCACGGGGGTCAGCAGCGCACAAAACGTCCAGCGCCGCAGAGCAGCAACCTGAGCTGAACACTGTTTAATTGATGCCACCTCTGATTAACTGTCAGTTCAGGATCAACACCAGCTAATTCACTAAAAGATGCCCTGACCAGAAGGACACTGTGTCACTTTAAACTTAGCACATGGGAACTGCCCTTAACCTCAACACATGGGAGTTCAAACTTCACAGCAGGTTGACACCATAGACTGTATATAGAGATGGAGGACCCGACCCGGCTTTACTTCCTCCTACTGTACAATAATGAAGCCAAATATCCCAGGTACACACTCCCGCCATCTTGCTCTGGTGACGTCACACCCTCTTTTCCTAAACTCTCAACATCTACAAAACCGAAATCCTCTGAAAGATGAAGACTTGAACATACACCACTGTGATAAAACCTGCCTAAAATGACAGAACCCATCTTTAGGGAAAATGGATTTGACATGCAACTTTCCTTTAAAGTTCCTCAGAGTTTTCAAATTTGACACATAATAAATACATCTCAAAGGGCCCTTACTACTGAGTTACAGTAGTGATTATAATACATGTTTAAAGCCACTATATGTGGGATCTTTATGTGACTATAAATCTCGTGAATTCCTGTGTAGTTCTGGTCTGCTTTCTGATTGCTATTGTTTTAGTTGTGGAGAAAGAGACTGTCATCCTCAGTGTCACACATTGCATTGTCATAGTAATTATTAATGGTCAAAGGATTAAAGGTTTTTAGACTCCGGAGGAATCTACCTGAGGAGATGGGTGTAGATTAATTGGTTTAGTTCACCTCTTAAATCACACTTAAACTGAACAGTATAGCTGACCCTGATTTCAGTTCATTCGTCTCCTACTTATTTGATTTATCTTTTCCATTTTTGCCTTGTTTTCAGTCTATAATGTCTTGTGTTTTGTCTTTTTTGGTTATTTTGTCGTGCTATTGTCTCTTTTTACTTCATTTTATAATGTATTTTGCAAGTTAGTCATTTCTTTCTAAGTTCCACAGCAACAATCCAACATCTTGCCCTGCTGTAGGGAATCAGTAACTCATTTAATAATGCTCAGTTTATTTTTCAGAAATCCATTGTTTATGAAGGTATTAGTCACAACTTGTAAATTCCATATAAAAGTTGACTTATTAGAAAGTAGTACGAGCTTTTTGAGGCATACTGGACTGAAAATGTGTTGAGTATAAGTTTGTGGTTTGCCTTCTGACCAAAAGGACTGACCAAAGGCTTTTTGGGGGGGGTTAAAAACTGTTTTTTTGTTTAAGTTGGAGTCTGTGGTACTGTTGGGAATGAAAGCTGATGACAGGCCTTCATAAAGGAGAAAGCTACAGCGTTTGATTCTAAAAGCAGACTTTTTGGTTGAGTATTTCTTTGATAAAATGTTAAAGTAATTCAAATTTCGCTGAAACAACATGAAAACGTTATAAAATATGTGCATGTACGTCCGGGAGAATCTGAATACTTAAAGAAAGGAGAGCAGGGGAACGAGAGAAACCAAGGTGACAGAGAACTGTACCCAGATCTGCTAAAACACTTCTGTCTACATTTGTTTCAATGCACCGTATGGCAATCTTAAGTCAAATAAAACACTTCGAACCCCTCCTCATTTGACTGCTCCCACACAATGAGGTGGATCACATATTTAATGGCCGAGCAAACCTCTGGCTTGCTCACAGCACATTGTTTGGATGAATCATGGCTCGATGGGAGTCATATTTCTGGATGAAAAAGATCCCGTCAAGATAAGCGGCCGTCGTGATCGGCTGCCAGCTGTTTTGACAGGCAGAACTCAGCACCTACACTTTCACAATAGAGGGGCCGATCCAAGGCAGACAGACTGGGCCTCCACGTTCAAACATCACTGACACAATGATATACAAACCGTTATTAAAGGAAAACGTGCCATACAGTTCCTTCCTTTGATGTTCCCTGGAAGTTGCTCTTAGAGATTACTTGAGGATTTCTGATTACTCTGTGTTTAAAAGTCTTCACTCCCCTGCCCAAACTTCTTGATCCCCGGGGAGTGTTGAGAGTTGCTGTGAAATTGCTCAGATGATAAAAAAAAAAACGAATACACGCAAAAGCTTTTGCTGCCAGACAAACTCAGAGGCGAGGAGGCAATCAATTACTAATGAAGTCTGTAACAGAAAGCAGAGCCGCGTGAGTCGGAGGTGTTAAGTTCAGCACACATGTTGAAGAAGACTATGAAAATGCCAACTGTTGCTTTACCTGCGAAACTCATTCTAAGACTCTTAGGCCTCAACTGCTGCAGCCATCAATGTAAAGCAGAGAATGCTGGCGTATGTATTGTTCTGCGGCTCCATCTGCTGGCGGCTGCATGCAGTGCAGGTTGTTTTGCTATCGCAGTTTTTTTTTTCTCTGGGGCTGTACAATTCTCAAAATACGTACCTCTTCAAACACATTTAATGTTCACCTCTCACTGCAATAGTCCAGCCCAGCAGCTGATTTCACCTCCCTGATGATTTCCATAGACCGGAGAGCTGGTGTGATGCAAGCAGACAGGTTAAAGATTTAGGTCGTGCCCCTAAAAACTTTCTGAATCAGAACTTTTTTAATGCTAGTGGGTGGTGTTAAGGTGGATGACCAGAAATTGTTCTTCTTTCAAGAAGCTGCATAACCCCAGGAAGTGCTTGCTTGGTGCTTGTGGCATTTAAGTTGATGGATAACATGGCTTCTAAGTCTAAGTCTACGTAGGGGACAGAAGAGGAAAAGCTCAGACTGAAGGCGAAGCCTAGGGGGGCTCTACAGGAACGCGTGTAAGGCACCTTTAAAAAAAGATTTATATCATTTAGCTAATAGTTTTATTAACATTTAAATAATTTACTAATACTTTATAGATCCATTATTCATTAAAACATTAGCAAGCTTCAAATTTACAGTGAAAAATCACTCTAGCTTGTCAGACATTAAAACTAAAGTCATTTGTTTAGTGTCATGAGTTGGTCATTCAAATAATATATCAAATCTGAAGTCATACGTGTTAATATGTTGTTAGGGCTAATAACAGGCAGCTCTGTGGTTATTCTGCAGCAGAGAATCTTGACGGAATGAGACAAGCATCATGTAAATTACACAGAGCTGAGGCCAAACCTACTGTAGTTCGGTGGATGTAGAGACTGATCACCACGAAGATGTGTGCACAAGTACAGTCCTGTACATTACTGTCAGGGCAGTACAAAGAGCTGCAGGTATACTGACAAACCTGCAAGGAGTAAACTATGGCAAGCGCAAGGGACATTATAAGAGAGCATGGCAACGGTTCTCAAAGGGTTTTTTTCTACTTTCATTTGTATTTCATTTCTCCTGACTGCATGTGTATTTATGAAAAAATACAAAGTTTGAAAGCATTTTCTGTTAATTAATGATCGCTGTGTTAAGAGCATGCAAGTCACATGGGTTTGTGTATGTTTAACTGGTTGCTTTTAATCCAATTGTGTTGATGCATTTTCCACTGTCAGGGTTTTTAAAGAAACGTGTGTAAGCACTGGAATAAAACTGGGTTAAGCTAAAGTACTGAGTACTTAGGGCCCCGAAACTGCTCTCTGCTGGTCCCTGGTGGACATTAACAGAATTTTGGCTCGTAACAAGTTTCTGGCCTCTACACAGTGAAGTGGTTAAAGAAAATTCACTTTTATTTGTTTCTGGACAGTTCGGTCTTTCACTGGTTAAATACAACATCACAAGTAGCCACACTGAAGCCCTGGAGTGTTAGCCAGGGCAGCATTTTATACAACAGCTTAGTCACAATTCGAATAGCTCGGTTCATTGATCCAGTGGGGGATTGGGACCGTTTTCCTACCGAGTGGTGAGTGAAGCTGAGGCGCACACTACAAAAAAATGCCCAGAGAAATAGCTCAGAAAAGGTAAAAATCGAAATAAATGAATGAATTCAGCTGCCAGCTGGAGGACAACTTCACTTGTTCAAACATTTTCTGCCTGTTTGTTCTGTTGGCACGATTTTTCCTCACACAGCTTACATCTTTCAATTAATATGACAAATGATCCCGCGTTGCTTTTAGCATTGTTTTGTTCTGTTTGCAGCCTATGGTGGTTGTCCTCACACCCAGGGTCCAATCAGCCCGTAAAGCAACAGAGATGAGAATTGTCCCAAAAAAATAAATAAAATTAAATTAAAAAAAAAACAAACCCAAAAACAACAATCTCATGGCTGATCTGGGAACTGCTGAATTAATGCAGGGTTTGAAGCAGATGAGTGGAATGATGCAATGGACTGGCATCATCCCCTGGTCTGAACTGGAAAACAAACCATTTGTAGTTTAAAAAATAAAATAAAATAAAAACAGAGAAATAATATATTTACACAGATATCCACACATACACAGTGTACACCCATACATTAACAGACTTGTACTCATGCATCTGCACATACCCAGACAGTGCATGTAGCCACCAGAAAGTGACCTGTTCAGTTCCACTGTGGTGGCGAAATCTCAGTTACTCCCACGTCACTACAATCTATGGTCTCCAAAGTCACAGACGTGGGGCTTCATCAAGAACAAGTCAAATCAAAGTTCACCTACTGTTATGTGCTTATGACTGCATACGAGCTTTCCTCAGTTGCGGAGGTACTGTAAACTAAAATGGGCTACTTTCCTGGACATTATGGCAGTAGAAATGGATCTTCCATTGTTTCTCCCAGTCATGATGGTACTACAGAGACACTACAAGGCTGTGGTCTAAATGTTCCGTGTCGCTCGATGGCAGCTTATATATATACAAAAACATTTCATTAAGTGGTAAAAGGACCCAAGCACATTCTTCCTGCCCTGTGTAATGTTTCCTAATGTACCTTTGAGTCCTAAGATATCATTGCAGCAACTGAATATACATGAGATGTTTAACATTCGGACTTCATGCTTAGTCAGATAAGTGATAAACACAACTCCCAATTGAGCTTGCCTCGCGCAAAGCAAGAACAAGGCTTTTCCCAACAGTAACTCTGCTTCGTTCTAACGGTTTCCCTTCAGCACCAGACACTGTACTGTTAAGAACTTGAACCGTCTATTCCATTTTAAAGTGAGGCCAGACATGACAGATGCTGAAACCCTTACAGACACAACAAGACTGGTCATTTTTCAACAACAAGACCAAAAGGGGATCCTGAAAGGTCGGCTTACACACAAAATAACAGATTTCTTCCCAGCTACAACCATACGGACAAACAGTCGGTGTTAAAATGTGAAGAAAATCACGGATTGTTGTAATCAGAGGTGACACAGGTGATTAAGGAGCCCTGTCAAATCGTAATTGTCCTGGCAGTGAAAACCAGTTTGATGAAGTCCACTCTGCAGTCACTAGTTAATATCCATCTTCAATATGGAAACATTGATGGGCTCACACAGAGGAACAGTGTTCAACAGAGTGAAAAATAAAAACAGAAAGTTATCTGACAGACGTATAAAAGGTGAGAGAATACCTGTGTGAGCAGGAGGCTGTGACGCCAGGCGGTGTTGCGGCGTTTGTGGTGTCCTGTGCGACGGCTTGTTCCCTCAGAGTGCGTCCGCTCCGCTGACGGTTTTTGAACACACTCTTCATTCAAGCGCTGCGCAACTAAACCACAAACCATTGCCGTGGCAACAGACATACAAAATAATAGCAAATATGTATACGTAACAAAAATAAAATGAAAGAAAAAAAAAAAAAAAAAGCCGAACGAATCAGCATGAAGACACGACACCTCAGAGGGTAGGGAGAGCCGCGAGACCAGTGCTCAGACAGAGGTCAGAGTGGAAGGTTAGTAGAGTTCAAAAGGTCAGAGGTCACCCTGGTCAATGCTTGCCCTGGTTAGCCAAAATCCAACTCCGTTTCCTTGTGACACCCGTCACCACAGAACAGAGCGTGGCATTAATTAGAGGGACATTTATACAATGTATTACAGGAGTAATCATCGGGTTTTTAAGTTTCATTTCAGTTTGAAAATAAAATGCCCCAAACCCCTTCACACATACAGTATATTCATATATATAACTATTAACATTTATCACTGGGATTTCATATGAAAATCATCCGATGATAAAAAGGTGACTGAACCTTTAAACTCTGGACACAGCTGTGGATGTTTGAACCACATCTGGCATGAATTCAGAGGTTTGGTCACGTTTCAAAACAACACTACTTGAGGCATTAATATTAATATAGTAAAACTGAAATGGTGTTTCCCCCAAGGCATATCATACATTCATAACACTATGTGAGTGCAACTGTGTGTTTGTGTGTGGCTGTGTCTGAAATACCTTCCACGAGATATAAATGATCTGCATGAAAGCAGAATAATGTATGTATGTGTGTATGCGTGTGTGTTTGTTTGCATGGCTCCTGTCCTCATGACTGAAGCACATTTCCGTAGGAAACAATTTGCACCTCATTGGCTCAAACAAGTTGGCCAATCACCAATGACGGAAGCCAGAGCCCCTGGGCCCGCCCCATCGCGGAGTCCAGAGTTTGATTGGTTGGTTAGGAGCGCATGTGAAAAGGTGTGTTTGTGTGTGTGTATGTGTGTTCAGGGACAGTGGAAATAAGGGCCACAGTTCGTTCCACTTGCAGTGTCCTCATGGATGGAGGGGAGGGGATGCGGTTTCCGTGGTGATGAGAGTGAAGTGTCGATAAGCTGAGGAGGGGAGGAGCCTAAACCTCTGCTTCTTTCAAGCCGATTCGTTCCTCCTCCTGTCAGTCACTGTTGGGCTTTTTAAGGGAAAAGGCGTGGATGTTGAAGTGGCCGCTGAGCTGTTGTACCTGGTAACGGAAAAATGTTTTACTTGTTTTACTAAACCTTATTAAAATAAATGTGTGAATGCAATCATAAAGTGCACGACATTTTTTCACATTAATCAGGACAGTGCCGTGGTTTTGAAGCTCAGTGTAATAAAATAGTTACTGTGAAAGTACGACTGAAAGCCAGAAAGAAATGCATTCTCCTTTTGCTTTAAGGAAAAGTAGGACATAAACTTACTAGTTTTTTTTAAATTTCTGCTAGAGTTATATGTTCAGGAGTTAGATGAGAAGTTTGATTCCACAGTCATGTCTATCTGTTAAATATAAGGCTACAGCCAGCAGCCAGAGGGCTTTGTTTCACACAGAGACTGGAAACAAGGAACAGCTAGTCTAACTTTGACTAGTTCTCTCTGGCCAAGACCGCTTGCCAGGATACCAGCAGGTTCACCATTAAAGTATGATACACATCCTCTCTGTGAAAACAGTTTCTCACTTCGATTTTGAAATAAATTAAATGAGTAAATAAATTAAAAACTGCAATGTTAATTATTAAGCTCTAGAGGTACTTGTAGTTTCCAGTTTCTATGCTATGCTAAGCTAATCATGACTTTACTGTAGCCAGATATTAGTTATTGTTTAATTTCTGTATTTGTGTGTCTGTGCTCTTACCACTGATACGCCGTAGTGTATGTGTGCCAGTATGACAGCAGTCGTCCACAGATACAGCAGTAGGGTCTCATTGGCGACCACCCCGGTCACTGCTAACAACACTACTGGCGTCATGGGCAGCAGCAGCCAGCTCAGAGGCTGGCAACGTGTGTTACTCATCTGACACACAATCAGCTTACACTGCAAGATAAAAGCAGACATGGACACAAAAATAAGCAATCCTTAATTCTTCAATACAGACATTTATGGGAAAAAAAAAGGAGCAACAGTTGGTGTATATGCGCAGAAAAAAAGAGAAGACACTCACCGTGACATTAGCGAAAGCTGTCCCCACCATGAGGTAGAAGATCCTGGGCTGCAGCTCGAGGATGTTGGATGGGGAGAAGACCACCCAAGTTGTAGACAAGACAAACAGGAGGACAGGGGAAAGGAAGGGCAGGAAGGCTTCGTACAAACTGCTGTGCTTCAGCGTGTTACCGCGGTGAGCTCTGCAAAACCATGGAGGGTGAAGGGTTCAGAGCGCTGTGTGAAATAGTAATGCTGCGGTACAATAACGCGCTAACGAAAACTTGACTTACTTCAGGACATTGTAGAGGCTCATGGGTAGAGTCACGGTGAAGGAACAGGCTGGGAGTCAAAAGACATTAGTTATTGCAGCTGCTGTGACAAGTAAATGGAGGTACACGGTGTGACCAATCACAGCTCACCGATGATCATAAAGGTGAAAATGTCTCTGTAGAGGAGGTGCCACAGGATTGGCTGGTACCACGTTTCCACCCCGACTACAGCTGTTACCAAGTAAACCATAGAGATGGTCTAGAGGGAGATGAGAATGATGGTATGTCAAGGTGGCGACCAAACTCTTTATCTGAGGTAGCTTTCCTTTTGCTTAATACACTGGTTAGCCTGAATCACGAAAGCCCATTCTGTTGTAATGTTAAAGTTGGAGCACAATGCTTGAAAAAACAAACACCGGAGAATATTTTCCTGTCCAAGTAAGTGAGAAAAACATCCAGAACAGAGAAGGAATGAAAAAAAAACAATTAAAAACAAAATAAATTTAACATTAAAAAAAAACAGTTCATACAGGAATATAGTTATTCCACATACAGAAAGTGAAAAGACAGTTTCAGGTTCAGTGGTTTAGAGATTTGTAACATCAGAGAGAAGAACATCACTCATTATGACAGAGAGAAATTGAAAGATGATATTTAAGATGCCTTTCACATGGTTCTCATTTTAATACCAGTCAACTGAAAACTGCAGAAAGCTAACCGGAGACTGTGTTTTCAACCAACTTTAGCTAGCTACAGCTGATAAGAGCTGCCGGTGACAAAGGAAACAACGTTGACATGAACGAATGGCTTTTGGTTAAAAATACCTGTATATCAAATTACAGACCCACTCAGTTCTAACACTTGTCATTGCAAAGTGCATACTTGCCAAGTAAGGGCTGAAAGCTTGACTAGCATAGCAACAGTAACTAAGGGCCAGGGCTTAAACTGTCAGTTAGCTAGCAGTGTTTTTAATCTTATTTCACATCTAAGTCCATATGTGTGTATTTGCGTGTGTGTCCGTACCACTTGGCTGATATCGTATCCCCAGGGCAAAAACAAGATGCCAGTGTTATATTTCTCCCAGTGAGACAGAATGAATGAGAACAGCACCACCCACAGGATGTAATACAGTGTGGCAACGCCTACGCCACTTTCCCCACGCCCAAATATGGAGTAAACGGTGGCCACGAAGAAGATGCAGGCCCAGCTGTCCAGGCCATGGTCAAACAGTTCCCCCAGCGGGGTGGAGGAGTTGGTGCGACGAGCCTGTTTACCATCAACGCCATCTACAAATGATAAAAAAAAAAAAAAAAGAAACCCATAATATCACATATGGCACATGTTTATGTGAATGTCTATAAACATACAAAGTGCTAATGATTTTCTTTTTGACACATCTGCCATTTCCACTCAGCGAAAGCTGCTGCCCGCACAAACAGAACTGCACAGTCTTTGAAAAAGAGCCACATTCCTGCTTCCCACCCCTACGTTCACTGTCGCAGCGACTGATCTGGACTACGCTCATTTCGTCCTCACATGGAAGCATTCTGCGAAAGCGTCCTCGTGAGAAACGCCAAAAGATCTTTAGTGGCTGATAAAATGGTCAGTCAGAACAGGCTTTAGTCTGGTTCACAGAGTGCATATGTACACGCAGACAAACAAACAGAAAAGGAATTTGACAAATCTGTTGTGATCTGACTGTATTCACAGTTTCTGTCTGCCCAGGGGAAATTATGAGGGAATCTATGACTAAAACCCTGCACACCAAAAATAGCATCTTTATGGTACACCCACAATAACTAGGTGATTGGCTATTTTTATATTGTTCACTAGACTGAGAACACAATGCTAAACACATAATTAGCATATACAGTTACTACCTGAATCACATGCACATCCAGCACAGATATAGCCACCTATCAGCTTATCTGAAGTCATGTTTCCGCTACTACCGTCACATTTCTTTGGATGCGTTGGCTTTCCAACAGCTCGGGAGACAACTACACACACATTCATCAGACTGTGCAGCTTTCAAGTAAAAAAAAGCACATCTGTCCACGCTGACAGTCAGCTTAAGGTGGTTCAGGGTGCTTTGATCATACTGCACATTAACAGCTTGGAATATCCTGGTTAAAGACGATAAAATGGTTGTTGACAAACAGAGTATCTAATAAATCTCCCCACCCACATTACATTGGCCTGCTTCTCCCACCTTGTTACCTGCGTGAGACACTTAAAAATGGTGTTTTCTTATTGCTGTTATCAGTGTGTTTCTTTAAAAAAAAAACAATAAAACATGTCTGAATTGTTTTTGACAACAGCAAATACTATAAGTCTAGATACAGAGTGATTATCTAAAGGAGAATGAGATGAAACTAAATGAAATACATCCAAACCTACATCTAAAAGGCGCAGCACTGTAAAAGAAGACATATGAGTCTGACTAGTACATTGCCTCCCCCATTACACTGTTTATGGATGGCATCCCGGGGTCACTGTACAGAAAACATTCCATTAGGAAGAACCCCCCCCCCCCCCCCGAGCCTCTCAAAAAGCAAGCGAGCAAAACAACACACCGGGGTTGTCGGGGTTAGCACTCACCGAGCGTATAGGCCAAGAAGTTGAAGATCCCTGCAGCAACCCAGACCCAACTAGGCACGTGTTCATGTCCTGTAGCTGAGACACAAATAATGTAAATATGCAGAGCGCCACGCAGACAGCCGACAGATTAGCAGAGAGAATTATCACGTTTCTCACTTTACTGGAATTTCCTCCGGGGTTTGGTTAAAACTATCTAATCGAAACCAGAAGGGACTGCATAAACAACTCTATAATAAGAAGTGTTAAGGAGCACATTCTTAGGTGAACCATTAATGTGTGCATAATCTGGTTTAGCTATTCCTCCAAAGACTCCCGAGAGCAAATGTTCTTGTGTATACACATCTTATTTTTGTGCAAAAACCAAGCAGTCATATGAGGCAACAGACATGACAGAGTATCTTTGCCCAGTAGTGTGTCATGTCTGTGTTTATGTTGTTGAGATATTATTGCACATGTCGTAGCTCAGTGTGTGTGCCTGGAGGATGTAATGGGTTAGCGATTACCCTGAGCCACCAAGGGCAGTCATGTTTCAGTGAGTGATGGACTTTGCCTTTCATAAATCACCTCCCCAACATACACACCCCTCTGGGTCTCATTCTCCATTTCCCAAACAGATTGGGTGGGTTCAACCATTTTATGGTTGTGTCATAGGCCAAAACAAACGGCACAACACCACCTCGCACACTAAACAAACGGCTAGTAGACGGTGACAGAGTGAAAGAGGGGACCTACCAGAGGCATTGAAGTCGAAGTCATAGAAGGCCAACATAAGGAAATTCAGCACAAGGAACATAAAACCTGTAAATGTTATGAGGTTTGGCGCTAACCATGTTGGTAGAAACTGAGAAAGAGATGGACAGAGACAAAAAGATAGTAACAGTTAATTAACATGTCTCTTGCCTCTTAAATAGGCTCTTCTCATCACAATATTGACACTAATTAAAATAACTACAGTAATTATTGTTGTCACACTTAATGGGCAGTTGCATGCGGAGATGATTTTAGGATCAGGGATGTGAAGTTTGTCAAATGAATATCAGGTTACACACAGATTGAGATTAACATAGAAAACAAACTCTTGATAAGCCGATAAACATGTCAGTGCCTAAACAACAAGGACGTCATGTCTACGTGAGGTACACGAGTGCATCTAAACAACAAGCTGTATCTCTGAAGATCAGAACAAACTACTACAACCACAGTCTGGTGACATTCAGTCTTGTTACTGTATCACAGCAGACAACTGGAAACCTCATTAATGATGTATGCACAGTATGTATGCAAGCACACACACACACACACACACACACACACACAGCAGAACAGGTCTTTCTCACCTTCACTACAAAGTTCCAGAAAGGGTGCATTACGTAGACAGACAGGGGATTTGAGTCCACCGCGCTGTACTGCAAAGAGACACAATGTTATTATTAGCTTGGGATTATCAAACACAAACAGCTGTGGTTTGTGCTTTTACATCTGATTCATTTCATCTCACATGTAACTTGTTTACTCGGTAGGTTTGGTAGGCTGTCATCTTGTGGATGAAAAACCTGATTCCAGCCCCTGTTACTTTATCCAGGCAGGACTGACGTGTGCACTACAGTGTAATGTACCTCCTCTGGTGTTCATACAATTTAAGATGTATCTAAGGCCACGACAGGCTTTGCAATTAAGTGTCAATGCTGCCCCTGTGATGTCAATCCTCTATACGTGCTGTTTTCTCTGATTTATTTCCATTTTTTTTTTTTTTTTATTTTAATCTCGTCCTGACACCGCGGTTCACTTGGAACAGGACTGGGATCTGCATTTTCAGATGACGATGAGTCATTTGTTATTGATTTTTGACGGCACACTCTGGAGCTCAAATCAACCGCTACAAACATGTCTTAATACTACAGTGGCCACCCAAGGGCACAGATTACTCCTACTGCATAGCACTCGTACACAGAAAAGCCTGCACTAAGTCTGCACCATCGAACAACTAATCCATTATCAGACAGTTTTAATTTTCAAATTCATTCAGATTACAGACATATTGACTTAAGCACTTCATTCAGGATATGGACGGTGGGTAAAGTCATGATATGTAATGTCAAAAGAGTGTTTCTCAAATGTCCTCGACAAGGACAACCAGTGCGATTAATCATCAACACATACGCAATTCACACTCATGTTATCATGTACAATTGATTGAACATACGTACATACAAACAGAGACATCAGTTAGTTTCACAGCAAGGGAGGGGGCAGTCTGTTGCAGTAAGGGTGATAAGCAATGATGGGAGAGGCAGAAAGATGGATGATGGCATTAAAAACATGATGGGTGGAACAATCGTTTGCTTTCCACATGCATGCTTGTGTCTTTGCGCCTTTCAGGAATACAGACACTGTGTCAAACAGAGCCACGGCACTTTCATTTCATTTCATTCACTCACATTTGTCATCCTCAGGTTTCCTCCAGCTATGATAGCTTGAGGCACAGTTGCTAACGCGTGGAGTGAGCCACTTAGAAAGCAATTATTGGAAAAAGGTCTCTCGTGAAAAACAGCTCAGGGGAGTAGTTACAAGTAGTAATCAAAGGAGGGGGTATTAGAGAGAGAGAGCCTCAGTGATGTATGCTAGTGTCATTTATACTAGTGTCATTTAAGGACGAAGAACATGAGCAGTAAAATACAAAACTTAATAAACTCAAATGAGCTGCTGCAGAACATTTAAATAATTTAGGATTTTGATTATATTGCTACTCCTAAGTTACTAACACATGGCACAAAGCCTTATATCAGAATCACTTGGGTTGTCTGCAAACTTCATGGATATAGTATGTGCAACACAGATCATTAATACATGTACAGTGCCTCAAGCCAAAGCAAACTGTCTTGTGTTATTAGATCCCTGAACAACTGCCACGCCTGTTTTCTACAGTCCACCACAGCCAGTGACGAGACAACAGACTCCTTGTGTCTGTGCTGCCACACTGATGCGCATCTTTATGGGGCTAAACTGGACACTACATGGGTTGTGGGACATGCACAAAAGGTGTTGCTGTTTCACACTACAACCACACAATTGCTATGTTCACTGGAATTCTTATAAAAGCGATTTCACTTGTCAGTCCACGTTTAGTGTCTGCTTCCCATCAGTGTACTGGTTCAAGCTGAGTGGTTTTCCCTTGTCCATCAGAGCGGCTATTTGGCGTTTTTGTGTCTGTAATGTGATTTGTATCATTTATATGTTATAGCAGAGTATTAGCAGACGTTTAAGAACTGACTTTCCATACAAAAATGAGACAGGCAGGGGTGTCTGAAATGCGTGAAATCACAACCTAAAGCTTAATTTAACCGGCAAGCGCTGCCGCAGAGAGACGGTAGCTAGCTAACTATTAGCACATCTGCGTCAGTATCAAGCAAGACATAGTAAACAATGACATTTCCGGTCCACCCTTTCAAAATAAGAAAACAGATTCACAACACTACAAACAAATATTTAAGGAGCTTCTTTGAGTACTCACATATCTGTTTTGCTTTATTCGATGTTATAATATCTTTTATCATGCTTATAGTAGGAGAAGCAATTCAGTCTAACTTGTAACTAGAGTTAATGTTCATATATATACTACAAGTTTCAAGTGCAACTGAGCAGGTCACAGTCTTCAAATGGTGCATTTTAATTGCTGATAACAAAACTGAACGCTATTTAATTAATGGTTAGTGAGGACAACTTTATACTTATAGTAGCTTGCGAGATGCCAGCTCAATTTGAGCTGAGCAGATCATGCCGAAGTTATTACGCTAATAAACTAACATAATAGACCTCGGTTTTATTTTCTATGGAAATTTTGGGCGGCATGTTGTGTTTAGCTAGCTAACCCTGGCTGCCTTCACAATCTCATCTGCCAGGAAAGCACCCTGTAAATCGTGACAGCTAGCTGTTCGGCGCACACACTATAGGCTCAACGGCTAGTTGCTATCTGGCTAACACAAACTACTGATCATACCTTGTATTTGTCGAAGCCCGCGAGCTGCTCCTGAGTGACATATTCGTAAAGAGCCATGGCGTTACAGTCTGGCTCCACCACGAGACAAACGGATATATCTTCTCTGAAATTTGCCAATCCAAACGTTAGCTGCCGAGTCGAAGTACCATCTAGGTTGGCCGCTGCCGTTCACGCCGGGTGAGGTGATGTCGAAATATTTGGGCTACTCCTACACCAGACACGACAGCCAGCTAACTGGAGCTTAATAGCGCCTCCATCTGGTCTGGATGACAGCAATAAATAAAATAAAATATAATAATAAATTGGATATGGCAGTCCGAAATGACCTGATAATACTTAGTTTTAGTGTCAGCAAAGAAAATGAATACGATTGTAAGTTACTGAGGTGTGGTGTCTCAGTCTTATCATCGTTAATTGATCAGTGAGGTCTGCTCCATTAAAACTAATTCCGTGGTGCCCTTAAACGTGACGTGGCTTTCCCTTCCAACCGGAAGAGAGAAGCTGAAATCTTGGTTGCTGCACAGCGGCTGACATACAGCTCCAACCGAGAGTAAAAAAAAACGATTTAAGGGATAATGTAAGTATTAACATTAGTCAGACTACATAGCATCAAGGTTAAGTTTGTAACTTTCTCAAAGCTTCACATTCCTTTTTTATGTTGGTTAATTGAGCCAGCGTTGGTTCTGCTAGTTAGCTAGCTAGCTAACTTAGCAAGGTAGGGTAACATTTCAGATGTATGGTCCTGTGCTAAAATCACAATCATGTATTGTGTGGTTTACTGCACTAATGATTATTACATCCCCGTACGTTACTACTAGGCATTTGCTGCCCCTTTTCAATACTAAATATCCATATATGGCTGGAATAATTACAACGCGAGCATCCTGCTTATTATCATGGTGAATATTGTCATGTGTGTAACATCCCTCAAAATAACTGTTATACTGAAGTAAATGTTAACAGATGATGCAAACCAACACGACTTTATAGTAAACTGACTGAGGTATGCAGAAAGACTGCTCTGATCCATAGCTGCTTTCGACTAAAGGCCAAACGTTCATATTTTTGTGAGACTAAGCAGATCTCTAATGTCTGTTTATCCTTGGCAGAATGGTGACAGACGTACAGCTGGCCATATTTGCCAACATGCTTGGCGTGTCATTGTTCCTGCTGGTTGTGTTATATCACTATGTTGCTGTCAACAACCCCAAGAAGCAGGAGTAGAGTGTGCCAGTATGATTGGAGAGGTGAGTGTGTTTGCCTAAGATCATCCAGCACTTTTGATGTCTTTTTGTGTGGTTGCTTTAAAAACCTGTGAACCGTGCTCAAAGTCTTTTCTACCCCACAGGTCAGATGGGACTCTCAGCCAGCATGGAAACAACATTCCCCTCTTCCAGGCCTCTTTTCAAGAGATGAATTTTGGTTCTAAGATTGCACAGTAGTGTTTTTTTTTTTCTAATAAAAAAATATGTAAATTCCAGTCAGATTAATGTTTCCTTCAGGTTATTCTACATGCTAACTTGGTACTTTCTCACTGAGTTATTATACTGAAATAGGGTACCAAACATGGGAGGGTTTCTTTTTCTTTTTATTTATACTTAAAGTTTGTTTCAAGTTCCAACACAGAATTATACCAGTTACAGAAAACCTCATTTGGGAAAAGTCAGTAACTTGGTTTATGATATGCTTATCACACTTAGAAAGACAACTCTTTAAACTTTACACAAAATATTTATATCATATGAATATATATGGTAATAAAGGATATGTTCTATTATCAGTGTGTTTTGGAGCAAAAAGCTCTAAAGGAATGTGTGACAGGGACAGTGTGTTGAATTCATAGTGTGTATAAAGGTATTGACCCAGCCTTTGGACCTTAGCACAAGATTCCTAACACTCAAAACAAACAAATCAGTTAAAGGTAATCTCGTAAATGCACCTTTTTGCTTTAATTTCAGTCATTAGTTTACGTTTTAGGTCTGACTTCGGACTTTTTTATAACTGCCTTGGCTAAAGCACACGTAGAAAATAAAAGTCCCATGTCAACGTTCTGTTAGGCTGCAGCACGTTGCAGAACTTCACTTTACTTTGCTGCATTAATTTGACCCTTGATTTCTACATGGCATCTGTGGCCTGCTGCAGTGAAGCATCACCACTGCACGATGCTGCCTCTGTCATGCTGCACGTTTCTAATGCCCCTCTCACATGTGCATTAACCTCTTTTTCCTGTTGATTTGTGTCAGCAGTCCAATGCTGGGCAAATACCTGTTTATAGGCACTATATGTAACACTCAAAAAAATCTCCAGGAATTACATTAATTACACACTTAACTCTCAAAACTTAATTTATCTCAAAACTCACAATGGAAATAAGGAGCTTATAAAGGTGCTGCCGTGCTTGTTGGTTGATGTGAAAGTCAACCCTTTGCTGTAATGGTACAAGAGGCTGAGTTTGAAAATACTTCTCAGTGCATAACAGTGTTGGTCAGGGTGTGTTTAACATCTTGTGGGAGGAGAGCAGGAGGAAGGGACTTAATAACAAAAACAGATATGCGAGGTACGGTAACAGTAGCTGAAATGTTAACAGATATTTCAAGTCTGTGGATCCTTCATTATCATCCTTTACCTTTAGCAAGGCACTTAACCCCCCGCCTGCTCCACTAAAGCTGCTCAGTGGTTTGTACTAGGCAGCTCCGAGGTCTGACTAAATTGAACGACACTGGTTGAGAACACCGTGAATCCTCAGGAAAAACAAAATAAATAACGCTAACGATGCTGCACTGATGACAATGCCCCCTCCTGCTCCCTTGTTTTAAATGCTTTTGATCACAGTAGGTCATTTACACCAGCACGAGGAACGTACAGAACAGTGCCTCCTCTTCAGTGCAGTTCCTAGGCTTCTCCACACAGGGTCACTGTCTCACACATGTTCACAGTCTCGGGAAGAGGCATCGCCGGAGTTTGCTCAACCTCAAAAGACATAAATCAAGCTTTACTGATTAGAACCGCCCATGTTCTGTTTCTGTCTCAGAGTACAATAATGCTATTAGACACACGGTGTATCTGTGTGTGTATCACCTGATGCAGGGTTTCATCCATCTCTGGTGCAGTTTCAATGATAGTGTTTGCTTTGTAGAGGAGACTCCTGTCTGTGCTCTTCTTCATTAGTGCTTTAGAGGCCAGCTGTACAGTACCCTCTCTCCCTGATAAACCTGGAGAGTGAAACATGTCAGCAACAAAGTCATGTTATGGAAAAAAGAAACAACCATTTCAATGCTGTGACACTTGTATGGAAATAATTCATGAAGCCACGCGCAGCTCAGTGTGATCACAGCTTAACTGTTGATAATGTTGTAATAGCTCCATCTTGTCAATCCAGATGTTCAGAGGGTAACATGTTTACCATCTTAATTAACTGTCTTAACACCAATACAAAATGCAGCTGATGATTAAGGGAATATTACTTTTTTTTATTTCAAGGCGATCCATTTAGATCCAGAAACATCTGCCTCATGTTGGCACAAAGAGGAAACGTAGGATGACTTAAGTCAGCTGGACATAATGTCTGGGGATCTTAAATATCTTTACATGATTTAGAATCAGCCTTAATAACTGCTTGTAGAAATATTTACCCAGGTAATGTGAGAATGTGTAGTTATACCATATAAATCTTATGTAACATGATGTACCAACACGTATCCTGCCTTGACAGATGTAGTTATTCATCAGATATTACCTCTATAGACAGAAAACTGAGTGGTATCAATCTAACTTTATATTGACTTTTTTTCATTTAAAAAATAAATATGCTTAGCTTTATCTTTAGAATCATTTTTTAAGGAGCCAGAAGACAAGAAACTGATTTAGACCATGGACTCATTAAGAAAATACTGCTGTATTAAATTAAGTGGGGTCACGCATTCATAGATTCAGACTTATTTGTGTAACCAGTGAATCGCCCTCTCATGGCCAATAGAAAGAATGCAGCTTCACTTTTCAGACCTGGAAGCTATGACGACTTCAATATGTAGTGTGATTAGCCAATTCCAAGCCATTCTTGGGTCTCAGTGTGCTAATCAAACCTTAAGAACGACCCACAGAGAAGGGAGTCTTTGCGTGGATACTCATTATCCACTTGCCACACCAGAAGACACCAAAAACACTGGCCACATTTGTGTTCGTGTGTGCGACTACGTGCCTGACAGTGACAGGTGTCGATGGAGACCAGGTCTGAGCAGCTTCCAGACCTTCATGGTGGCTGACTCGTCCTTAACTCCGGACGAGACTGGGTTAATGCTGGTCTGTGGTGTTTTACTGTCATGTGTTGGTGGGGCTTCAGTTGACCCCACCCTCCGAACGGGGATGCGGCTCATGTGAGGTTGCAGCTCACACCTGGGCAGGCAACAGAATGGTTAGTGTTTTTCCACCACTCACTGATAAATCATAGAGGACTGTTTCCATGGCGACAATGCAGCACACTTTCATCATAATTGTGCAGTTTTCCAAATGGATTTCATCCCTTCTGTGAACTCCAACCCTTGGGTGACTTGCTCTTCGGCATTAGTGTTCCTTGTCAGAGTGTGGACTCACTTGCTAAATTTGATAGAGGAGAGGATGTGTTCAGGCCCCACGTCTTTAGCAGCCTGTGACAGATGGAGACATTGAAGTGACACTTCATAAACCGAGTATATGTTATATATATATATGATAGAATGTAACTGACAATACAAGACATGAGGAGAATTAGCTGGCTGTGAGCGAGCCAACGGGGGCCAGCTAACCTCTGTGCGGGCCTCTGCGGGGTGATGAGTGATTGCAAGAGTTCGACATCCTCTCCCCACACGGCCAGGACGCATGGGGAAAGGCATTCGGGACCAACTCGCTGAACTGGAAACACCAGCCTGAAAGTCTGGACAGCTGAGGCCTGTTAACCACATGAAGGGACATAAACACAAGGAAGAATGAGAGGAGACCTACAAACGCTGTTGGGTGAGTGGCCACAGGAAGACACGTTCGGTCTGTAGTTACAGATAAGACGTACTAATGTTTCTATAACGAATCCTTTCTTTTAACCGACCCCAAGTACACAAGTGGTCGGACGGTCGCATCCAGTCTAACAGGAGAAAGGTTTGATATTAGACAAGTTTGTAACTGATTTACTTTCTACATGGAAACTGAAAAACAAAGACACACACACAGGCAATAGAGATTAGAAGAGCCACACACAGTAGTTGCTTCACAAAGGGGTCGTTTTTATTCCAGAGGTTAAACAGAGAGGCGGTAAAAGACAGCAGCACATTCAAGAAGGTGATATTCGTAAGGATGTCGCACAGACAAACACTTAACCGTAGTCTGGTATAGAAGGTTAGCACCACATTGAAGAAAACGGCACAATTCTCATAAGGAGTAGAAAGCAGAGAGACCTAGTGAGAATGTGACTATGCATACAGTGTTTCCACCTAAAGCTTTTTTTTTTTTTTTTTTTTTTGTCATTCTGGATGAAGATATACTTGATATATACGCTTCAGGGCTGAAACAACTGGGAAACAGGACATCGAAGTTCACAGTGAGAAAGCAGAATAAAACTACAGTACACGCTCCCTGTTTTTAGGGAACTGATCTAAAGGAAACGCTCATAATATATACTTCCCACTGTGGTGAATGCAGTGGGCAGAGGCTACATGAAAATCATATTAAGGGAGCATTAAGTCCGACTTTTATGTCCCCCGGGGCACAAAATGAACATTGAAATTGCAGAGGTTTGACAGACAATGCCTTTTGTTTTTGTTTGATATGTGCTCTACTTAGCTTCAACTGCAGTTATATATAGTGTATATATATATATATGTTGTGTTTAATCATACAGTTTTTTAGGCCCGTACATGGAAAAGGTCACAAAATTATAAATTGATGATCCCTAGTTTTTCCCCTCTTCCTTGCAGCTTGCCAGGTCAGGTCTGTCCAAGGTGAGGACAGAGCAGATGAGCAGGATGGATGACCTACCAGATCCAGCAGTTGAGCAGAGCCCACTACTCCAAAAACCCACTGCTTACAACAGACACCAGAGGAAGGCACGTGGTAACTACAATGTCGCACAGCACAACAGAACCACAGCTACGGCAAATCAAGGCCAGATGTTCTGAAAGCTATTTCAATCCAATCGATTAATGATCTGGCTTCTCTGCTGCTCGCAAAACCTCTCCAGGTCTAACACGCTCCGTCTCTGCATCGTCAGTGCATCTGAAATGGTTGGTCCTAAAACACGGACCATCATCAAGTACTTTGATGACAGCACACGAAAGTGAATTACACGAAATATTAGAATTCCACACTTGATCTATGAGGCTTACATTTACACCAAGACACCAAAGGTCATTTCTCACCTCTGCTTACCACAAAACATTTGATCTTTGACCACTGACAGCCTACTACATACCCAAGTGTCAGTTACACTAGGAAACACACAAATGTGCTTGTCATAAATAACGCTAAATGTTTTCTTCACCACTTTGATGAAACATGTAGTAAAATAAAAAAAAAATCTACACTTTATTTACATCAAAATCAATATTGGAATCTTATTAGAAAATTAGAAACACTTGCCAACTTTTGAGTTAGTCAAACTGCTTCAGACCAAAGTGTTTTTTATATAATATTGCTTGTTGGCAAACCGCTCAATAAAGCAACCCTTTTTATCCCGAAGAAACTCCTACAGTTTCACCATCCATGAGGATTTAATCCAGCGATGGTCCGTGTGAGGTTTCTGGCAGTAGGCTATACTGTGAACATCAGAATGTCAAGGCCAAGACTGGACTGACACTGGAATGATACAGGTTTCAGAACTATTAAAGAAATCAATCATTTACTTTGGCTACACACAAAAATGAAACCACAGTCCTTTTAAAAGGTATTTTCAGTCACTAGAAATGAAACATAGTCTACACAGTTCCACTCTGAACTGACTCCAAATCTGACAACAAGTGGACGGTGTGATCAACCTGCAACTTGCATTTACATAGAAACGTTACAGAGCGACGTACACATACATTGAAAAAAGAAAGAAAAGATTAAGAAGGTGCTTTCAAAGATTTTACAGAAACAGAAGCCCCAGTTACGTTCGGTCTAATTCTAACTTCTCGACAATAAATTAAACCAATAAATAATTCAAAAATTGAAAGAAAGTGCAACACGCTAAAAGTAAAAGCATGTAACTGATACTGGAGAGCTCCCATTTAAACTTCACAGTTACCATGAAAAGAAGAAAGTTAAAGATGTGGAGTTGCCCATTAGTATAATATGTCTTATATTACTGTATACTGCAAATACTTAGTGTATATTCTGTCAGTCCTGGGGAAGAATGAAGATTACGTAGCCAAGCAACTCTCTCCGGTGGCTAAACACATTAACACACTGAACTGTAAACTGAACTACGCCAGAGGACAAGTGACACAAGAAGCTTAATTCCAGGTTGGTTATAAAACACAAAAAACAAACAAAACATATTTTTCACCATGTTTCAGTCATAATTGAGATTTGCTGACACTAATAAGTGTATTATTCTTTCTAAGGTGCTAATACTGTAGATACATGTGACTCCACAGATATGTGCAGATGGAAAAACAATTATATTTGAAGAAAATTTAGAGGAGCTAGCACCAATGATGTTTCACGCACACACGCACGCACGCACGCACGCACGCACGCATGCACACGATCAAATAGTGATTAGCACTTGTGTTGAACTACATGAGTGTCAGGCAGGTGCAGGTTTCTGTTTGACAGTCTCTTGATATAAGTTGTAACACTGCTTGTCTGGTTCTCCAAGAAATTTAAAGAGCTTATACCCACACTCACACACACACATTTAAGCTCAAGCTCTCACAGGCTAGGTTAGATTCAGTCCTGGGTGGGCCCAGTTGGAGTGTTGGCAGCCGGTGGCAAGCCCTGAAGTAGCAGGGGGCTCAGTTTGGAGAGCAGCCCGGGACGGGGCAGAGCCTGCAGGGAAGGGAGCAAGGTAGAGAGGCTGGGGGACTGGAGGGAGTACAGACCTGTCATACTGACGGAGGCTGGGAGGGGACAGGAGCCTGCTGCGCACACTGAGGAAGACGAGGAGGACGAGGAGGAAGGGGGGGAGAGTGGGGGACGGGAGGGTGTGTGGCTGTTGCTGGGAGACCGTAGGATGGAGCGGTGGTGGGGAGGGCGTCTCTTCTCCTGAGGCTTAGGGTCTACAAAGAGGGAGACACACACACACCAGCTCAGAGACATGCAGGGATTGTGTGCATGCACAAACACAAAAGCTGACTGTTGAAAGTGGCCTTCACAAGAGCCGCGTACTGATACAAACATGTTCAGAAGCTCTTGGTGAGAAAACTGAGGGCTGAAACACATGCAAAAACTGGCTCTCAGATGAAAATCATATTAAAGAATGTTTCTATACAAACAATCACTTCCAGGGTAAAACTAATCTTCGGAGGTGGCAGTGCGCATAGACAGGGCAGCAGCAGGTAGGGTCATGCTACAGTCATACAGGGTTCATGCAGTTGTTCCACAGACACCCAGGACGTGGACTCGTTTGGTTCATGTATTTAAAACTAAGCTAACCCCCAAAACTTGGGACCAATTTCACATCACCATCGCAACAAACCTCAAGTTAATTGTCCCACTGACACGGACACATCAACCATCCATTTCTTAACAATTCCAACAGCAAGAGAGAGACGATGATAGCAGAAAAGAGAGAGAATAGATGAGAGAATATGTGATATTTAGAGAGAAAAAGAGAGCAGCAGAGGTCCACCCAGGGAGAGAGACAAGTGAAAATGCCAGCTAGCGACAAAAGCGGGTGGCTGAGGGATCAACTTACCCCTGACTGGCCCGAGTGTCTTGTTGCCTCCTCGTCCGCTGGTGTGCGTGCCGTTGTGCTGTGTGTGAGCCCGGGGTGGGGGACAGCCAAAAGTAAAGCTCGGGGAGCTGTGCATCTTCGGGGAGGGCGTCTGGCTGCTGCTGCTGTGGCTGTTGCAGCGAACACGACTGAGGGTGTTCTCCGACGCAGAGCCGGACAGACAGCTGCAACAAATGCAGAAACCCATGAGGCATCACGTGCGACCAAGAGACTGAAGCGTGTTGCCTTTTTGGGTTTAATAAAGAGCTGTGTGGAAACGTACTTGTTGAAGCTCTTTGGCGGCGACACCTTGCTGCCATTGTGGTGTATTCTTAGTGGAGGATGAGCGTGGACGTGTGTGTTCAGGCCTTTGGTGTTGCGGACGTGCTTGAGGATCCAAGCTCGTAGGTTGGTCAGGCAGCTGTGCTCAGACAGCACCAGCCGCGGCCAGGGGTTACACTCTGCCATATCCAGGGCTGAGATAGCCACCGCACGCCCCACCTGGCAAACAAACAAGTGCATGAAGTTAATTTGGTTTTTTCAGTTTGTTTGTTTATTTTATTTTAAATATTAAAAAAAATGTAATTCCTGTCAGTGAGTAGGAATACTGGTTTGCCTACCTGTTCAAATATTTCTGGAGTGTATTTTGGAGGGAACGATGGAGGTGGAGGTGGGGTTGCCCGTCCGTTGTCATGGCAGGCAGGTGGGATGGTGTTCATGCTTTTTCCTGTGTTGTAGTTGCACTCCAAAGTGTAGCTAGAGGACCCAACGAGAGGCACATGTTAAAAATCTGCATGTAGAGCAAAGTCTAAGTGAATATATTGACAGCAGGTCATTTACATTCAGATCAATGACTAATAAAGAAATTCAGTGAGCCATAAAATCTTTAGAGCAGCTGTATCTTGCTGTAGCAGTAGTTAAATGCTGCTAAATGTTGCTATAGCAGTAGCTTTCTTCTATAAACTATAATTTAAAATGAGTGAAAGCACCATGACAGAAACCTGATCAACAGTGGGACAATTCTTTTTCTCTCTAAATTACAGAAAAGCTTATTTTTCACACTGCGAGCAGTCACACTAGGTTAAAAAGTTGTAATATTTGAGTTGACTCTCCTGGACACAAACTGTTTTCTACAGAATTATGAATCATTGAACTCTGACCTGTGAAGCAGCCCGATGGCCTTGTGAATGGCCACCCGCCCGCTGCCTTCTTTAGACTGGCCATCTCTCTTGTCCCGTGCATACATGTTTTTCTCAGAGAAGTTACAGCCGAGGAAATCAAAGTGGGCAGAGTTGACAGCGATCAGCCTTGGATACAGCATGTTCTCCACCTGCAAAAAGGAGGAAACATTGTACCAATACAACTATTGTGCTGAAATGAAACAGACTCATTGGTAAAAACAATAACTGCATCTCATTTGTCAGTTTTCCAAATAACCTGCTAAAGGGAGAATTGAATAATTTTCACCTGCTGGCTCTCGTCAGGAAGGTTGTTTCCATACATGAAGCATCCGCGTTTGGAGGCGTGGCCGTGTAAGTCCACATAATAGGCTACACCTCCCTCCTGGGGTGGAATGGATTCCTGCTCCTCCTCCACCTCTGGTGCTGTTACCTCCACAGAAACAGGAGCTACAGTCTCCGAGGAGCTCGATGAGCTGTTCTGGTCCTCTTTTCCCATCTCTGTGCTGAGCCAGACGTTTTCCTCCGTTACCATGGAATCCTCTGGGAGGGCGGGACTTGCATCCTTTTCTGCATTTCGTTGGTTCAAGCTGACTTCAAGGGCGGTGAAGGGAGGAGATTGATGTTGATTGGCGGGTTTGGTGTTAAGGGGAGTGGTCTGTGTGTTGGGGGAGCTGTTAGAGTGAGTGCTGGACTGTGGATTGTGCAGGCGGTTGTGTGTGTGATGGTAGAGCAACAGTGTTTTGGCTGCATAGATGGAAGGGTGCAGCTCAGGGCTGGGGTTCAGGTATTGTCTGTTCAAGTTCACACCCCTGGAATCAGTCCTGCAACAAAAAAACAAAACCAAACAGGTAACTAGTTACTAACTAGTTACTATTACTACTTTTATCATTATTAAAAATTGCAGACAAAACACAGCAGCCGCCATGCCATACATCTCTGTACACTAATGGGGCTTGAAAATCATTATCCATTGTGCAACATTTAGTATAAGTAATGCAGTTTAAACTGAACGGGCTGATTGCTTGGTCTTTTTTTTTTTTTTTTTAACTTTGATAACAACACAGTAACGCTGCAATACAACATCCATTTTAGGGAGATGCTGAAAGAAAAGTCCTGTTTTTGAAATCAGACTCTAAGAACATATTTATCCAGATGCAAGAGTGAGTGAATTAAATCGTTGCCTCATCATTACAACTAATAAATTTCACTAACTTGTGTTGATGTTAGCCAGCTAACATAACACACTGAACAGGGATATCTAAATATTAACGTCAAAGCTCAAAATATCTGGTGAGGGCTCACCCTCTCTCTACATGGCTCTAGGTATCATGTACTCATCTTTAGTTGTCTATTCTCACATATTTAGAGCAATGCTTCTCTTTTTAAGTTTCTATCCACTCATCCAAACTACTTCACACACACACACACGCACACACACACACCCTTCATATGACCATCATATGAGATGCAGGTTACTCAAGTTAAACATACCACATCTGCTAAAAGGGTCAGCATGTGACATCCGACCTGGCTCTTCTACTCTCCGCCTGGCCAAAAGTGCCTTCTATGCACTTAACTAACCGGGTTACAGGTTGCTTTCTAAACTAACCTGGTTTCTTTTCATGAATGCAAGAACATCAGTTTCCATTACCACAGTAGACCTCATTTCTCCTGTAAGATTCGTTCTTAAAAAAGCTAATGTCTTGGCTGTGTACTCAGTTAACCAGGTTTCTAATTAGCTTTTTTCACAGAAACATGACATCGACTTCAGGGAAAGTATTGCTGTAACAGTGGAGCAGCGAGATGAAAAGAGAGATGGTTAAACTGGAAAGTTAAACTACATAACCTGAAAAAATCAGTCAGTTTGTGCCACTGAAGATTCAAATATGTATAGAATTCAGAAACCTTTCTACTGTGAGGAGAAATTGTGTCATCTTAATCACACATATACAAAAAAGACTATGTGACTATATGGTTAAAATAAGTAAATATTTTACAGTTTTTGCAGTGCATGTTAATGTAATCTCTAATTTCCTGTGTAGCTTGACCGTGAACAGGCTGAAAAACACTGCCAATCAACTCTTATAAGCAACTGTAGCGGCAAAAAGCAACTGCTGAACCCGTAACTGAACACTGATTTAACCGTTGCTTCAGGCTGAGGTGTGTGATGAGATAGAGCAAACAAACATTGTCACAACAATGCTGGATCACTGCAGCTGATTGTATCAGAAGTCTTATTAATAGAACCTTTGAAAACACAAGGCTGAAAAGGAAACAAATAATACACCGAACATGTGCAACAGGAAGTGCATGAAGCAGTAAAGTAGTAAAGCGTGCAATCAAGACCAGAGTTTAAACTTTGCCAGTCGCTGAGTTCTTACCTGTAGTGTCCACGAATAACCCCGTCTGGGTTGAGCATGGGAATGAGCTTGAAGACAAACATGTTTCGAAGCGCATGCGCACGGGGGTCATCTCTTCTTAGGATGAAGTTGAGGAAACCGTTAAACACAAAAGATGAGGGAGTCTCCCCGGGGTGCACTCGACTGCTGAGGAAAAACACCTGCGAACACACGCACATGCAGGGTCACCTTCATTGTTTTGACACTACTGAGTGTTGCAGAGAACAGTAATTGATGTTCGTGTGTGATACCCTTTTGCCAGGGAAGCGGTGTGCTCTTGGTGTGTTGGTGTCAGGAAATAGCTTAGGCAGACGTGGTTCTCTCTCCTCAAGCATCCCGCTGCAGTTGGTCACAGTGAGCAGGTCCACTCTGTTGCCATCTAGAGAGTTACACAGCAACTCCCTATGATAATAGACACTGTCTGGTGCACTGACAGCGAGAGCAGTCAAGGACGAGGAATGTTGGAGGGGAAAGTCAGAAGTAGTACAAAATGGAGAGGGAGAGAAAAAATAATTAAAGTTATTTCACAAACAAAAAGATTCAAAAAGAGTGTGTGAGTGTTTATTATGTGCGTGTGCCTGTGCATTTAAGGCATCTATGTGTGTGATGTGTTCTACCTGCTTGGACTGAGTTGAGCAGCATTGGGGTAGCTCTTGTCAAACTGCTGCAGCATCTCCTGGCACTCGCTGTAAGAGAACGGGTAGCAGAAGGAGAAGTAGGTGGTCGCCCCTCGCGCCTCCAGCAGCCGGTGAGTGAATGAGAGGATGAACTGGTTATCTACAATCTGGAAAACAGCATAAGAAAGGAGACGAGACATATTATTAGAAAGATATTAATAGCTGTCAGGAAGCCAGGCTGACAGCAATCTGCCTCGCTTACTTCTGATGCCCACATCCTCTCTGTGACAGCTTCAGAGTGTGCGTACATACCTCTGATGTGGGTCTGTCTCGTATCCGTTCCCACCTATTCTTGCCAGGCAAAGTTCGTACGAGAGGAGCCATGCCCTGGCTGTAGAGCTTCCTCTGGTTGTTCATGTTCATTACATTGATCTTGAGAATCTTACCAGGTGCTGCACCCCGTACACTGAAGTAAAACCACGATCTGAAAGATAAAAACATGATATGGGATGCTGTAAGTACTATGTGTGAGGGTTGTGTGTAGCGAGGGAACACTTTCATCTACAAAAAAGCATTGCTCACATCTTTTTCAGGCCTTTCACGTGAATAAACGCTGGCTACAAAATCTGATGCCGATACCTGTTTCCATTCTCATGTTCTGTCCCTCCGCAGTCTGGCTGTGTCCACACGTTGAACTCATAGTCGGGGCTCAGGTTTGACCCTGAGGGGCCGCTCCCACTGGGAACCGTATCAGCAGAAGGGCTGGAGCTGCCCTTCTCCACCTTCTCCACACGTGTCAGGTTCCCTGAGTCAAACTTGGAGCTGAACACGATATTACCAAAGCGAGCCTCCATGGTTCTGAACTCGGGCCTTTCCTCCCCTCAGGTTTTTTTGGGAATTGTTAGTCAGAGGTCTGACATCAACGACCTGTTAAACAGAAACTGACATTTACACAGCGAAAAGATATAAAGGAAGAATCAAGGGATTGATAGTGCAGCCTTGTAATTTCAGATATGGATAGATATTTGCATTCTGTAGTAACATCTAACATTCGGTTTTGATATCTGAATAAATACTTTTAGTATCTTTTAATACCAGAAACAAATTAAATACATCATTAATTTAGATTATTGTTTGCTTATTACAATGAATGTGTCCTGACTTTATATGCAAATAAATAAAGGTCAGATGAAAACGTCGGGTTTAATCATTAAAATGTGGGATCAGAGGTATTTTGGATGAAAAAGCAAACATTATTGACTTTCTTAGATGCAAGTCAACACATAACAGCGACACCCTGAGGCCTTTAAACAAAGTACAACCATGGCCAGACTGCCCACTATATATTCTAGTTACAACAGATTATCTTGGTTATTGTATTCACAGTGTAAATGGCGCAGATAGACTTTCGCACGGGTGCCTGCTAATCACCAAAACAACGCGAGTGCACCTCTGTCCTGCCTGATCAAGCAATGGCTGCTGTTTGATGTCAGTGACAGAGCCATAACAACAACAGCTGACCGACAGGTCTAGCACAGAGTAAGGGGCAGTGAAGTAACGGCTGCAAGCGTTACAGTCGTTTCATGAGATGCTTTTGTCTAAGCCAATTTTAATTAGCAAATGCTAATAATTACAGCCATGCTAGCAGTGGAGCCACTGTAGCAGCGCTAATGTTAACGTTTCACACAGCTAATAACGCTAGCATACGTTTCTAAGCTACTGAGGCTAACTTAGCTACCACACTAGCAGTCGGTGCTCCAAACGACAGCCTTTTATAGCGAATACACGATTTTTCGTCGTTACACTGTCGATGCATTTTAGCTGCAACGCCGCTTTTACGCAAGGCAATGAATTTCCGGTCTTACTAGGCTATTTCAGGTCGATATCCATTTTTGTTTTCATCGTCCTTCTCAACCTTTCAATTCATTCCTCTAGATGCTGCGTTCAGGTCGCCCTGTAGAAATGAAAGCTGTCTGCCTGGAAATTTCGTTGTCGTCAAGCGTTGACAGCAACAAGTTGCAGGATGTCTGTTGTTTTTGTCGGGCGCCGACTTTTAAAACAATGCAGCATTACAACTAGTTGTGAAAGTATTTCACCGATATGAGCAGTGAAAAGATTTATAACAACCATTGTTACGTTCACAGACGCAATAAACATTAATCAAGTGACCAACGTTGTGACATTCTCACGCGATGTTGACTATGTATGGTGGCCCTGCAGTGCAAAAAAATCTTACAGGAAAACAACTAATCAAAAGCGAAAATAATGTCAAATACATAACAGAAAAGAAAACACAAAAACGAACCAACAAAATTCAACTAAACAATTAATGTAAAAATCCAACAAGAATGAGCAATTGCTTATTTCTGCAACTGCATAATACAGCATGTGTTGTATCTTTGTCACCCAGAGGTTTGGGAGCGGATGGAGATTAGCATAGCAGGAAATACCTCCTGTATTAGTTTTAACTTCACTATCTGTTATGGCCAATTTGATTGTCAACTGTGAGGTACTCTGACCCTTTACTCCAGTAAAAGTAAAAGTTTCATTAGGTGGTTTCCAGTAGGGCCACCAAAACAAATCAAAAGACAAATGATACATTTTAGGAGTCAGGAGATGATTATTGTAAGAGATGGAAAAAGTCCTGTTACAATTTTATTCTTTTTTTGTTTTCATTTAATAGAGTTCTTGACAATTCAAATCATGATACATGACCAAACACCACTAGTTCCTGCATTCTCTACATTTCAGTTTTCAAAGTGCAAGTATTATTCAAAACAGCTTTGACATCTGCTCTGTGACATGTGTTTAACATCTCATCCAGAGGAAGACCACATAATTATAATCATCATTCAGTAACAGTCCTTTATTTAATGCAGAGAAAATGTTTAAAATTGTTTATAATCAGATTTTTAAGGTTGTCCAAAGACGGGAGTCTCTGTAAAGACTGGCTGAAAGAAACCTGTTATAAACATTAAGACATCTTTTTTGTATCTATGCTGTTATTTCAAAAGTAAGTTCAAATGTCGTCACCTTCTTAAAATAATGGCCTATGTCATTTTTTGACAAAAATGGTTTTTGATTAATAAACATCATATACTGGATATTTGGTTCAGTTTTTTCTGTTTTTTGAAAAACTTGAAAATATGACTTAGGCCATTATTTTAAGAGGGTAACGATGTGATACTGTAAACGTATTACAAAGATAACGCATATTTTTTGCATTACATTTGGATTTTAGAACATACCTGGAACAGCAACAGCCAAAGTTGGAGGAAAGCTCTACCCTTTAGGCTCCTAATCGCTGGATGTCAACTCAGAAAGTACATTTGAATAATGCAACTGTCAGCGGTGCAAAATGATAACTTCTAACTATGGGGTTAAATAATGAGTGCTTTGGGGACAGTGAATGAGCATACAAGGTGATTTTGAACACAACCATCTGTGTGGGGCTGGTGTGTTTAAGTGTCTCGTGTTGCATTGGATATTTTGTTTGTCTTGTCCACATTTGCTACCAGGCAACCACAGTCCCATCACTTTCTTTGCTGAAATGAACAATGCACAGGTTTACTTAGCTGTATATCCGACACTTGTCTCACTAAGGTGTCAAAACAGACACTTGGTAGGATTTCTATCTCATCTCACACCGTGCTCAGGCAAAATTTAACTTAATGTGTCCAAGTTAAAATGAAACTGATCACTCATCCAAGGAGCGAAGGACATCTCTTGGGTGTCTTGCAGATCTCCTGTATGAAAGCTGTATATCTTTGTAAGACACACCGGTGGATTTATGTTATTATCTCGAACGCTTTACCACATGTTTATATTCATTTTTCAGCAGTTTTACATCATTTTGACCTAAACTGACGCACTAGTAATGTGAAAAAACCAATATTATATTCAAACATGTACGTTTTTTATTTGTGATGGAACATTTACTCCAACATGCTGGGCTTCTTGGGGAGTGAATCATGGGCCAAGTTAGTCTACAGAATATGTCGGGTGTACCTAAAATGCCACAGCGTCCACCCTGAGGATCAAATTCTTCAAGGTTCACTTCATGCAATGACTTGTCCCATTTCTGTTGTCCTGAATTAGGTTTACGAGACGTCGCTTGACAGAGGGATCAAGTGCAGTCTGACTCACCTCACTTGATCATGAGTGGCTCTAGTGCCTTGTTTCCATTAAAAACAGTCTGCTCGTTATAACTCTCTCTCTATGTACAGATTATATATTTAAGAGCATGGATTGTATGTACATTTTACATACACTAATACTGATCAGTACTGAAAATGTAACTGGAGGTGAATGTGTTATAAACGTTGTAGGATTAGTTGACCAGAAAATCACTTTGTGACAATGGTTGGCCAATCCCAATTCACTCGAGGAAAGTCGATGACTGCCACTTCACCCTCCCTTTTTGGGATCTTTCGCCAGAATTTTTACTGAAATTTTGGGCCACAAACATTCATTCAATCCTTTATCAAATTTGCTCAAGATCAAATTCCATGTTTTTCCTGCATGTCCAGGTTAATCCAGGTGACTGCTGCCACCACATGCCCATCGTCCCAAACACAGAACATCAATTAGGAACAAGCAATGTCAGTTACAGTATTGTTGCCACAATGTAGAACAAACCACATTGAGCTCACACCTTCAAGACTACAACGAGGATTCTCTTCCGTAAACAAAGTTGGAATTTTGGTGAACTCTCCAAACAAGCTTTCTCTTCCACATACCCAGGTCAGGCCAACACTGCGGAAATTCAGGCTTGTCCAAACTGTTTGAGCCACAAGACGTTTTCGGGAAGTCAAGTACGTATTAAGCCGCTCAAAGATGAAAAAGATGATCACCATGTTCATAACACACTCACATCCGTAACACTTTATATTTGATTTTCATGAAGATGTGCACGTACTTGGTTGTGAAAAAGGAAACGGAGAAAATGCTAATTCCTCCACTACCATACTGTATCACACAAAAAACAAATCCTTCAGTTGATGCACTGTATTGCATTGTCTTACTCTGAAATATGTCGACTTGAATTCCTTTGTTGTTTACTCATTGTGTTATACAGTGCCAAAGGTATTATTTAAGTTTATTTGTGATTTCCTGTGGTGTAAACTGACAATGTTTTGTTCCTAACATGAATTCTGAAATGCCTATTGTGTAATGAATGTGCCATTTTTCTAATGTTGCTATTATTGCTTTTTTATTGTGTGACTGACTTAAATTTGTACCTTGACTGACTTAAATTTGTACCTTGCTGTAATTGTTGAATGCCATATTTTTAATGAAGGTGCAGACTGGGTTTTGTTACTTGCTCTTACTGAAAATGTGGACAGAAGCTTGTCCAAGTCAGTTAAGAGTAATGGGATAACCTGTTGTGTCTTTGCGGGTTAACAATTTTTTTTGTTTGTTTAACATTTAAACATGAAGTATTGGAGTTCTTAAATTTCACAGTTAAAGACCAGGTGTTGCTGTTTGTTGTTACTCATTTAAAAGACATAGTTAAGTTTTGTGTAGTGATTTAGGAAGTTGATTGTGCGATCAGAATCAGTTTTTAAGCTCTTCATGTGCGCTGTTTGATTAAAATTCAATGTTCCTAGACCAGTTTGGATTATTTATTTCCAGTGCATTAATTATTTTGTCCTATATTGAATGAATCTGCTGCACGTTCTGATCTCTCTTTTTTTATTTTGCCTAATTTAGACCTGAACTCACCAATTTCTTTTTCTTCTTGGATTGCCTTTGCCCAATTAATCCTTTGAAAGGTCAGAACAGACATGGTCTTTGATATGGCTGATGAAGAAGTTAGAAGCTTGTAGATGAAGTTCTCAATGCAGAGAGCAGCAGTGTCCAACTTCTGATGTGAATGTTGGAATTCAGCTGTGTTTTTGAGATTTAATATGGAATATACAAATGCAAATTCATTATGGGGGAGAATTACATACATTTTGTCATTTGCGGTAGTTAGAATAGTTATATTTAAAGTTTATAATGATATAATTAAGACTGGTATACACCTTTGTTTAATGGTGAGATGCTATAGCTTAGTCTGCTTTAAGTTTTGCCAGAACCATGGTCACTGGTGAATCGAGAAACATGATTAATGTAGTGAGGTTCCAGCATGCCTACAAAGGCATAATACTGTGACACTGTCTCTTTCTGTGTCAAGGCATTAAATCCTGCCGCAAGCATTTTCTACTGCACAGAAGCAGCATCTTGACTAGTGAGTACACACAGCAAAGAAAATGAGAAGTTCAAGTAAAACTGGAGCGAATGTGGACAATTTTGTAGGCAATCTTATCTCTTTTGGTGAGAGTACTTCTTATTAATGCCTGCGATTCTCTTCGAGGGAGAAAATACGTTTAATATTTCATTTCCACCTACTGTAGCGCTTTCGTCTCTCTGAAGATTGGCCTGGTGGAATCTAAAATCAGACTCAAAGTCGGAACTCTTGAAAGAAATGTGCACATTTCCCTGGCACACAAGAATCAACAGTCCTTCTTTGGAACCACAAAGGGCAAAGACAAGTAAGAAGTCACTGACGGGAAGTTCCAAACAAGAAAATATTGTTAATTTATAATGCGCTACACTTTTTAAAAAAACTCATATTCACCTTCAGTTTGCTCTAAAAACTAAGAATATATATATTATTTTAAATACTTTCTGATGTATCTAATGTTTTGTGAGTTAGATGGGAAGATCAATATCTGTTTGTGCCGTTAATATACAGCAGAAGCTGGCTAGCTTAGCTTATTGTATCTCTTTATATCTTAAATTGTTCATCTGTACAAATGCCAAAGTGTAAAAATGAAAAAATGTAGTTTTACAAGGGTTTAAGGTGCCAGACTATACCTTAGTTGGGGGCTGTCACTACCTGGAGTCTCACTGAATACTTGTTGAACTCACAGTGATGGCAAGACTGCAAAATGTACTGGTGTGCTTATGACTGGTGCTAACATAGACTGAATCAATAGCCCCAACCCAAGACCGGGGGAGCAGAAAAACTGTTTTGAACAGACAGAGCTGCTTTGGGCAGAGCTGCTTCCCTTGTTTCCAGTCGTTGTGTTAAACTGAGCTAATGTTACCTGGCTGTTGGCGGCAGCTTAATATTTGTCACAGACACAGGAGAGTGGAATCAATCTTTACAAGGAGAGTTGTTCAGGAACTTCACTGAAGAAGTTTGAAGTCATTGAGGAACCAATTTCAAGGACTAAAGACACCTGATCTGAAGAGTCCTTTACAGGTGTCTTGCTCAGTGGGAGTGTGTCTCCCAGTATGAGCTCACAGAGCAGTAAGAGACCTCCTTAGCGTTCCTGAGTTTGAGACGTCGACCAAAACATTCAAATGTGACCTGGTATGCTGAACTCTGTCTTTGAAGTTGTTCTGTTGACACACATATATGAAACTGATGTAAACATATGTATGTTCCGTGACTAACTCGCTGTCTGCTCCTTCCCCCTCAGAGTCCGCCCACTATCGAGCTCTCTGACTCGCCTCCCGGCCCCACGCTGCCTGTGGCAGTTTTGACACATTCCATCAAGGCTCTGCTTCTCAGGTACAGCAGAGAATTAAGAACAGAGACCTCAGTGTCACCCCCAGCTGCTCTCACACTTCTCCTCCTACTGTGTCATGTGCCCCACATGACAGACATCTTTATATACAGTATTCATGTTGAGATTCATGGAAGGCCTGTTGTTAGGTCGACTGATGGAGCTGGATGGATGTCTCATGTTTTCACCACAAGAGGGCAATGAAGCCTTTCTGCTGGCCACTTCCTCAACCATAGCAAGTGAACAGGTACACACACACACACATACACACACACACATGCACTCTATTCAAAGACCAGTCACTTGGTGACATCAAAACCTGATGCAGATTAAAGTTAAGGGAGCATCTTTGCCTCCAGTCATATTCTTGGAAACGGGCGAGTCTTTATGGACAGAAAATAAGGATTCTGAATGGTTGCATTTTTCACCTTAATGTGTTGATTGCAAACCAGATAACAGTAGCGAGGTGCTGATTAATATATATTTTGTTACATTCCTGAGGATGATCTATCATGTTTTTTATTTAGAGAAAAAAAATCTTACCTGTGCTGTTTTTTTCCTGGAAGTTGTGTGCCCAGATGATAATGTTTTGTCAATTGACCTCTGTGAGCTCTGTGCAGAGCGATGCTTTTAAGTCATCTGCACTCTTTGATTAATAGTAATTAATGACTAGGAGAAGCAAACATCACTCATTATTGAACGCTAATTGTTTTTAGGCCTTTTGGATAAAGAGGATGATGCCAAGTGTACTTAGGAATTTAGCAAAAAAATCACACAAACACCATTAAAAAGAAACACTTTAGTGCAGACGGCAAGATGGAAGTCATGAATTAAAGCATCTTGAGTTTAGCTTTATATCATAGAGTCCTTAGCAGCATGGAAATAACATACTAAGAATAAAATATAACAAAATTCTCTATTGCCTTATATGGTAGTCTCATATCTTGACAAGATTTTCATGCTTTTCTTCGGCTTTGTGTGATTTGTTCTCACCAAATGTGACATTTCAGACATTCAGTGATCCTACGATGCAAAGTCATGGACAGGGTGCACCAGTTAATTACATTAAATGGGCAAAAGACATCTTTAATGTACCTGAGCCATCAGAGTTTCCTCATCAACTTATACTGTGAAATGGTTTCTGAGTGCTGGAGGGAGAACAGGAATTACAAATAGGTTGACCAGCTCTTGACCTTTTAAGTCTACACCCATAGTACAGTAAAATGTACAAGTGTCATGTACAGTTGAAAAAAAACAGCTTAAAAGGTTTTACTGTGTGGAAAATTATCTTTACCCTAATACATGATGGGTCTGGCGTTATTAATTACATGACTCTTGTACTTGGACCACTAAAAAAGGTTGAAATGTGGTTTAGCAGCATACCGCCAGCTCGCTTTTATTCTCTTTATTGTTTTTTGTTGAACTACAGTGTGCATCATTAGTTGGGGGTTGGAGGGAGTGGGATTTGTGCCAGACAAGACACCCAGATACTCAGCCATAGGGAGTAGACTCATAACATGGCCTAGTTAAAGGTTTTCTGTTGTTTGCATCCCAATCCGGTCAAAATTTCCCAAGATGTAGCTTGTAAGAGCGCGTATGTTGTTGCTTAGGAACGGTTTTTCCTGTGCCCCCAGTAGGTGGTCTCTTTATGAATATCATTACATATCCCCATTCAGGGGAGGCAAGACATCTTTATCCCTTGCAGACCATGTTTATCGCTATTTTCACTCCTAAATTTGGAAGGGAGGTTTATGCTCACTGTGGTTTTAGACCTTTATATATTTACTCATAGATGCAGTTGTGATGCAGAATAACTGCTGGCATAAAAGAGAAGCTGTATGAGGAGGCAAACTGTGGTTTGAAACTTTAAAATAGTTATACAGTGGGCTAAATGCAATCGCAAGCAAGCCTATTTTCTTACACAGCCGTAATGGCGTACTTACATTTGTTTCTAATTAATCATGGACAACATTAGGACTTCATCCAGAGGTGTATCCACAGGAGGTCCAGTGTAGGGTATGGGGCTCCCCAATAGTTGTGGCCCCTCTTTCTCCTGCCGCGTGCACTCTGTGTGGGGCAGAGGCTCAGGGCATGGCCCCCTGTCTTCCTGCTGGGCCTCCATCTGCTGTGGAGGTGGTTAGGTCCCCGGATTGATGGCAAGACAATGAGTTTATGACATGTGTCGCCGTGAGTGACAGAGGGTCTCGTCCCAACTGGGCCTCCTGACAACCACGGATCTCACATTTGTAGTCGGCACTATGCCAAGGCTAATGGGAGGAGCGATCCTCCTGCTGTGGAGTGGGACTTGTAGTTTACAGCTGGCTGGTAATTCAGGACAAGGAGCAAATCTCTGCGGCTTCTGCCTTAAGACCCTTTGGTGGCACATTAGAAAGCCTTACACTAAATCGGAGCAAACAATAATACGTGGCATAAGCATCCACAGGAACTAGCCTTCCATGCTAACTTCTGATTAGTAAATGAGCATCGAGACTTGCTCTGCAGCTGGTGAACATATTACTCCTCAAGACTTTATGAAGCCTTCTAAACTGGTCTGTGAAGTTCCCCAGTTGACCCAGCAGTACTCCTTTCAAATGCCTGTCAACATGCTGTTTCCTTCCACTTTGGTGGGTCCAAGTTAAAAAGAAATCGCTTCCTTCATCTCCCGTTCCTCTCCTCCTTGCCCAAAACAGGATGATAAAAGCTAGAGTTTCACATCTGAGGAGCTGCAACAATGCTACTGTACCTTCAAAGGGGAAGACGCCACATTGTGAGATGACAGGGTGTTGATATGAAAGTGTTGTCTCCTTCCCGGGTGAGATCAGACGAGGCCCGGTAGATGTGCACTGTTATGTTGCTCTGAGTGATCTGACCAGCGTGGTGGAGGACAGGTGTCATGGCGGACAGAGTTACAGGCAAAGTGTGTCTGTGCCAGCTTTTCCTAGAGGGAACTTGGTATACTGCCTTTGGAAACGGCCTCCAACCATCAGGATTCTTTTGGTCTCCATTTTACCTCCTCTTTGTGTTTTTGTATTGAATTAAAAAAATTAAATAATCATTTATATGACATGAATACTTTTTGTTATGCATTGTTTTAAGAAAAAAAATGTTAATACCGTGAATGTTCTGCTGTTGTGTTGCAATACTGGGACTGGGCATGTGCTGATTTGTGGAGGGACAGCAGAGCAGTCATCCTGGGAAATGGGAAAGTTGACAAAATTCATCCCCCTTTTAATTAACATGACAATTCAGCCTGCAGGCTTTGAATACTGTTCACCAGTTATACAGGATTACCGATATTGGCTAATGTTAGTGTAATTCATTGTTTATGCTGTCATTCTAAGCAGCAAAAAAAGCAATAGGAACATTATGAAAAAGACAAAAAGGAAAAAAGCTGACAACAGCTGATCAAGGTAAACAAATGCCTTTTCTCGTGCTAATCTTGTATGAAAACTTGATTAGTCCCCTTCCTACAGTCTCCCAAGAATTCAGATATCACAAAAAGGGCATATTACAGGCACTGAATTGTCCTACCTGGCAGCAAGACGGTTCCTAAACAGAGATTTTGCTTAACCTGTGAAGTATTCAGTCAATATTGACCAATGTGATAGAGTGACGCCTGAAAGAAGAGCGAAGGAGAACAAGCAGAAACACACAAGAATGTCTGAAAGTAGCACAACCTGAGTTAATGAGCATGAAATGAAAATATTAGCTCAGAGATTCTGACAGTTAAAATGTAGGCTACAGTTGTTGGTTTTTTTTGGGTTTTTTTTGTCAAACATTTTCATTTTCTCAGGATGGAAAGAGGAGTTTTCATATATTGGGATCACAAAATTTAAAACAAGTTGGGTGACAATTGCCTGGGAGATACAGTAACAGAAGTCTTGTTGTGATGGTTGTCAGTAAGCTTCTGGCATCAGCAACAAAAATCTTATCTCTGCAGCACAGCCTGCTGAAGGTGTCTGGACTAATGGGGATCGTTTAAACTAGCCATCAACAAGACATCATTGCAAACATGAAGTCTACAGTAGGAATGCAAAATCTGAAAAAAGACACAATTTAGTAAAGACTACTTATTCACTTGTATGATAAACACATTCCATATTCCTCTGCTATCAAAGTTTGTCTGTTTGATGTTCAGACTGTTGTTGCAACCAGCTAACTTTGCCCCAGCATTTACCACAAAGCTTTATTAGCCACAGCCACAAATGAATCAGTATCCTGTGTGGGAGGCAGGCACTCAAGTGTGTTTGAGCAGGAAAATGTTGTCCTCAGAGCACTGAACCCACTGAAATGCTCCCAATTTAAAATCAACCTAAAGGATGTAACTGAGGCCTACGGACACCATAAGCACAACATGGAAGAGCACCTGTTCCTGGATGGCACCCTGCCACTGTTCCCTGTCTGCCTGCTGTGGTTGCTAGCTACCCACTGATGAGGAATTAGAAAGTCATTAAGGAACACAAATAGCAGGATGGCACCGTCGCAACCAACTCCAGACTAAATTTGTGTCTTCATTTATAGACTCATGGGGAAAAAAAGCTCGCTATTTTGTTTTCTCATTATTGATTATGTTTACATTTGAAGCTCAGGTTCTCTCTTTAGACAAGGCATCTATTTGATTATGAGACAATTCAATCTAAAAAAAAAAAAAAGATAAAAAAAGGTTATAATTAAATTTAATGTTTTTTGAAAGGTGAGCTTGAATTCTATCGCTTACAATAGATTTCAATAAAATTTTCACTGCAGTATAATTCTCCTACGTCCACTGATTTGAAAGGAGGCCAGTATAGATCGCTGCTTGAAGGCAGTTTAATGCGCACAGCTGATGGCTACACCTATACATACCTCCAGGATCTCGCATGAAAGGCAACCAGGGCCTGAGGACAAGGTGTAAGCAACAGAGAGACAGTCAAATCGCAGCAGGAGGGCCCTTAATACTCCTTAGACTAATTGAGACACAGACTGAAGGAGGAATCAGTGAATAGCGCAGGACTTCATTCAAATAATGACGTCAGATAAGAGCAAGACTTCAAGTCTACAGCCATGCTAACTGCTCTGCGAAGCCCAAAGCAGTACTTTGAACCATGTGTAACTGCCATTGTTAGAGTACAAGAATGCTTACCATCCTGATGTAGAGCAGATATCATATGTTCATCATCTTGGTGTAGTGTGCTAACATGCTAACTTTGCTAATTAGCACTATACACAATGTACAGTGAGGTTAGGGGGAATGCTGATTGTTTTCGCTGGGATTTAGACATAAAACAAAGAATCAGACAAACTGCAATTTTACTATCAAACCCTCCCAAGAAAGATATAATATTACCATCTTAACTCTACCTTAAACTTTTCCTTATTAATGTCCATTTGAAAGTTTCCACGATGTTTTTATGCCTTATGTGATGCACCATGCAAATCCGAATGTGGTTAACCTTGCTCTCTCTTTGCAAAGCGGGTGACATGCTATGATTAACCTGCACTTCTTCACAGGTCACACACTGAGGCCACAGTGGGACAGCGAGTCACTCGAGCCTGCCCAAGTAAACCCAGCTTGAGATGCACTTCATCATATTTTACAGATTTGTTTTGTTTTAGCTCTTACAGTTTGAGGTTGTGATGCTTTCAGTATCAAAAGTTGCTTCAGTGGTTTATTTTACTACTTCAAGAACCCCAAAAGATCATTTTTACTGACATTCTGGCTGGACATAGCAGGAACAGCACAGTTGATAACATTGTAAACAATTGCTTGAGCAGGTTTTAGTGTCTTCTGTGTATTCTGCACTCTCATGCTCACTGGCATGATACATGGGCACACTTGATATATCCAAGTTAATTTGTTTCATCTGTTGTTTTTCTTTACCTCCCAAGGTCATGACGATGCCAACCCCACAGTAGCGCTGCTAGCATGGCTGCAAAATAATGTTTTTATTTCTTTAACATCAACAACTTCAGCCTGAAAGGGATATGACATGCCATACTCAGGTCATGAGGAAATGTCTTACTGTTTCCCTGGTGCCATCTGTCTGGTGCTCATTGGTCACATTATCCCTGTACAAGTGCGTGTGGTACCTAATTAAAGACTTCAAATGAAGTTGCAAATGAAGTTTTTCAGTTGTCTCCACAGCTGGCAGGGCTGGCAGCACTGACTCTAGAGGTTCATCTAAAGGGCAACAAGGCCTGGAGTTCCCCGTGACAGGTTAGGAGCAGGTCTCTAAAAGTTTTGCCCAGAGCTGGATGGATCTGTCCGTGGCGTGTTGAATGGGACAAAAATCTGTGGGTGTTGTTTGGAATGGAGGAATTAAAGAGGCAAAAGGGAGAAGGGTATGGTGTTACATAAGGTTTGGCAATGGGAACATGTTATGACTGTGTACAGTTACTAGAACAACATCTTCTGTCAAGTTTCCCATGAGCTCAGCACTTTAAGGGAATCCCTTTACGAGACAGTGGATTGTGTTATCCACATTTAGTTTGGTCGGTCGACATCGAGAAACACAGGCAACTGCCTGCACAAAATGAATATTACAGCATCAAGTCCTGAATTGATAATTTCATGACACTTGCAGGAGGTGGTCCACCGGTGCTAAATTAGCGGCTGACTCCATGGGCTCGTAGAATGTTTGAGATTTTACATCCAAATGAGTTTTATTTGACTGTAGGCCTTACAGCTGTGAATCATAAAATGTCTTCATATCCCAGTAAAAATCACCGCAGGGGCTGTGACAGTGGCCTTGCAGTTGTTCAATTATCCATCGCCTATGGGGCAGCTCCATTGGATTGGTTTCAGTTTGTCATTATAACTGTCGTCTTGTCTCCCCGCTGTTCAACTTAAGGGGAGGTTTGTTTATTTTGACAAATGAAAACTGAGATATTATTGAAATAGCATTATGTAATATCTATTTCCAGGTGGGTTTCACTCTTCCAGTGGATACTTCAAATTAAAGCTGCACTAATCAATATTTTTGTATGACTAATGAATCGAATAACTATGTGTAATGTGAAAAGGGATAGATTGTAATGACAAATTACCCAACTCTTCAGTCTTCCTCAACTCCACAGAGCCTTTTACTCCTTTTTGTTTCTTTTTAAGAGCCTCGGCTTAAATGTCTCAGATCACTCTCTCATTAACCTTACTTAAAGATGCAGCAGGCAGCTATATCCAATGCTAAAACCCTGACAAACTCACTGTACCTGACTTACCAGCACCATAATGCCAAACATAATAAGTTAAGGACAACTAGTGAGCATAATGGAGCTTTTAGCAGCTAGAGAGGCAGATAGTTTTTAGTCAAAAAGTGATTCAATATGGGACTTACATCTGTGTGGTGGCCAGAGAAATGACTTCATCTGAATGCTAATGTTGCTCTGGGTCTGCTGGTTGTGCAAATTGGCAACTGTTTGCTAACATGTGTGCTGTATCAAACTTTACATGGTCATAAGATGTCAATTCCATGTTTATAGCTGGATCTGCTTTCTGAAAATTGCCCCCCAAAATTGGACAATTACACGTTAATAGCACAATTTTGAATTATACAAGGGTGAATACAGAGTTTGAAGTGGAGGATTTCTACCACTTTTAAAGCTGTGACTTCAGACCCCACCGTTTGGGCAAGACAAGTCTCAGTAGATCAATGGTGGCATCTGTGATTCATATGGCCCACATGTCCAGTAACTTCAGCAGCCTGTGTCTGATCACTACATGATGAATGTCTGTTTCGCTGAAGCCCTCAAATGCATCAAGTGCGTTAAAGCCCAATTCGGGCCGCACTGCTTGAGAGGTCAAGGCATATGGGAATCTGACAGATATCATGAACACGCCTATAACTCCTATCTTTTACACTGAAATTCTGGAGCCATAATGCATTGTACTTTGCGAGTTACCCCAAGGCTCACTAGCCGTCTGAGTCATTGACACACCAGTGACTCCGACTGCACAGTCAATTACCCATCTACCTTTCATGGGCCAGGAGTAGGAGACAGGGAATGAGTTCATCCATGCATTCAACCTACGCCAGCCATGCCTCCACCAGAGGTGAAACCCATATGCAGACGAGAGAGACAAGAGGATATTGGGTTAGTTTTTTTTTTCTATGTGGAGAATAAAGGTTAATAACAGTCCTTTCCTGTGTCATATTTGACATGACCAGTCATCGCAGTAATTACAATCATTACACTCCAAAGGATGTCTAGTTATCCCTCTTAAACACAGGCCGCACAAAGGAAATCAATTATTCAATCAGAGCTCTCCCATTCATCCCTGCCTGAGTTCACTTAATTTTGGGCCTGGGTGAATCTGCCGCAAATAAACCCCACGACCGGAGAAGAAAAGACGAACAGGCCCCTAATTTGTACCCTTTCAGACGGTCAATCACTTTTCAAAGGAATGCAAGCTTATTCTGACAATCAGGCCGACGTGAATGGGAATGGGTTTCATCTGCTACTTTACATAAGTTATCTGGTGATAAAGAGGGCAGAAGAAGGGAGGGAGAGATAGAGGGGGGCTTTCTGTCGACAAGTGTAGCCTGTGGCCCCCTCCGCTGTTACTCTCAGCCCCCTCTCTCCCTTCTCTCATCCCCCTTTCACCTCATCTCTCACCCATCCTCCGCTCCTCATCTTGCCCGTGCCCACTAGGATTGGCAGCATGTAATTTAAGAGCATGGGCACAAAGACCAAATGCCAAGCCCATAATGGAAGCTGGATGTGTTCTGATTTAAATGGGCTTCTGTGCACAGGGCCCAGGGCCTGTAATTAAGATCACTGGGACAAAGGAGAGGAGACAGTCTCACAATGCAGTCGGGACCTGGTTGAAGAAGAGGGAGAGAAAATATCAGCTCCTTGCACCCAAAAATGGAAAGATTTTTTTTTTTTTAAATGGACACTTCAGTAGTTACAAGAGGAGACGGAAGTTAAAGCGAAGAAACACTTGGCTGCAAATACGGTCTATTTGTTGCTACTTCCTGGTGATGATCTGATGAATTTACTTGTGCTAGCGGTGTCCATTCATTAAAGTGACAACTCGGACGCGCAGTTGAAATTAGTCTCGGCTAACTTTCAAGGATCCACCTCAGTACATGCATCTCTTTGATTGCTTATGAAGTACGACACGTTGCAAAGAGCAGCTTAACTTCAGAGAGAATTACTATTACAGTACCAAGCACTGACTCCATCAGCATTCCTGTAGGGGTATTTGATCAATCTGAATGATGAAAAGACTAAGAGAGGCCTTCATATCCGGATGGAGGGCTGGAAGTCTCGTCCTCCATATCCATACACCCTCCATCACTCTCTCCTGAGCATTTTTTGTTCCAGAGGACACACTCTAGCTCCTAGTGCTCTGGGTGGTTGTGTGTTCAGACCTTTTTCCGTTTAATTAGATTTGTTAAAACAATTTTTGGAGTGCTTTATTCGGTAAAAGCTCTCAGGGGTTAATATCCGCAGAACACTTCTGTTCAGCTTCTTTTCACCAATGGAGCATAAATTATTTAAATTATTCAGAATTGTGCGACCTTTTATCTCACCCCCTTTGAAGGCAGCAAATTAAAAATGCAAATGGGCTAACTAATTAATATGCAAATGCATTCATTCCCAGTTAACAATTAGCAATTAAACCTGCAGTGTCTAGAAAGAGCACTGACAAAATTAGCAACTTATTTTTTCATTTGAAAAATAGTCAGTCCGAAAAAAAAATTGATTGACGAAATGACTTTTACTGACAACCACCTGCCTCGATATAAACAAAATTAATAGGATGTCATGTAGGAGACACAGAAATCTGAGTAGAGTCATGTCACAAACAACAGAAATGTATGTCATTTTGTCATGGTTTGGCTGCAAGACTTGTATATTTCATAACTCAATCAGGCCTTAATTGAAACATGAAAGTCTGCAAGGGATTCTCTATGTGTGTGAGGGATTACATGAAGGGCAGGCAAGGCAGCAACACACAGGCAGCCAAAACGTAAGGCAGAAACATAGAGAGGAGAACTGGGTTAACACATTGCATAACACAAATTAATAGCAGGTCTTTGTTTTTATAGCTACGGTCAGATATCCAGAACGGAAGAAGACCAGCAGGAAACCATAAAACACAGAGAGCTGTCACACAGTTTCCCATTTCCTTCAACACACTCAAATGCAGTCTTACACACAACGCTATCTCCTATATTACACCTTATGATACCTAATGTTGCAAACTCGACATCAATCATGCATGCCAAGCCCCGACTGTCTCTCCAGTGACTGAATTTAACCACATCCAGATCCTTTGATGTGATAGCGGGAAGGTGCGGGGGCCGGGAGGCGTGAACTACACCTCCTTGTAAAGGTTATCTGTGATACACAGACCCGGGGGCACCTGCCTCATGCAGAGCTCACGCACGTCGCCACTATTCAGCCGAGAACATACAAAGTGATGTATGCGTGGAGATCACTGTCAGCTGTGGAGCTATGACAATAGAGGTCAGTCAGTCAGTCAATCAGAGAAACAGGAAGCGAGTGGGGGAAGAGAACAAGAAGGATTGGTCTTTTTTTTTTTTTTACATCATTTTTATTAACATCCCCAGCTCACATACTGATAATCACTGTCAGTGTTCAACTTGATCTCTTGTCAGCCGGCAACTTCTGCCAGAGGGCTCGGCAACACGATCATCACCTTTCGACAAATGCTCAGTGATCGCCGTGCCTTTAAACATGATTCTTGTGTTTCATTAACTTGCATTAAGTGCCCACGTCCCCTGACGCTTGAATGTTATATTGCCAAAGAAGGTTCATATTTTATTTATCGCAGTTTAATATTGTTTTTGAATATTTGCCGTGCCTTTAAGCCTGGCTTGCAGTCACATTATGCTCTTTAATTTCTCTTTGGAATTGATTTTCTATTGCTAGGAGTGACGTTTGATTAAAAACATTTTCTTGCATAAAAATGTAAACGAACACAAAGTTATTCTCCAGACCGCAGCTGTTTCCTACAATATCTTTAGATTACGCTCACATTTTTATTTAATGCTCCCCTTAATTGAGTTGTTTCTTGTCTAGAGTGCACAGTCTGAGAGCGATTGCGCACCGTTTAAGAACGTCTCACCTTACTGACCATTTATGCCGATGACACCCTGCAGCTCTATTTATTCGCTGGGTTTCATATACATACTGGTAATATACTAGCAACTGCATAATTACTGCACTCCACACAAGACACTCCACATGCATCTCTTTATCCGCTCACTCATGGAATAAATAGAACTAAAACACAAGAAATGCAGCAAAGAGCCTCTTTCAAGTAAATAGGCTGGGGGTGGGGTAGATAATTAATTCTGAGATTAATGTACTGTAGCAGTGGTGTGTTATTAAAACGCTATTTTTAAATTACAGCTCAGAAAGCACCCCCTTGGGATTAAGAGTGTTAGCCACTGATCTCTGCTTAAGTTATGGATGGAAAAGGAAGGGGGGGGGGTCTGTTTTACATGCCTAGGTCCCATCTTATGGCTCATGCTGTGGGCTGACACCGAGAATCTTTTTGGTGTTTGCTCGCCTCACTGACTCACTGAAAAGCCTGTAGTCCCTTTATCAATGGAGTTAGAACTTGTGCTTTTCAATAAGTATTTAGTGTTTGATAGGCGAGGGCCTCGGCTGGCATTTGATTAATGGATCTCGCTGTGTCTATTGTAAAACACTTGTTTGCAGAGCAAGGGAATGCTGGGAGGTTGCAAGATTTTGTCTTTGTATGCCAGTAAAAATGCACACAGGACAGCAGCTTAAAGGACAAAACACGTTTAACACACCTTGGGTGGTATTATTTGTAGTTTGGGCTCTGATTTGTATCAGTTATGGCTAAATTGTACACACCACAGTAGTCTGTGAGCTCCAGGAACATTCATTTGGAGTCATGTGTCAGTCCACCTGACAAACAAAAGTCGAAAGTATTTTCAGTCTCCTTCTTGCTCGGCTGGGGTTGTTAGTGTGTCCGTCAGAACAATGAACTGAAGGATTGTGTGGTGCTATAAAGTCATAATGCATCTTTAATGCATCTTGTCCCAGCTGACTTCTTTTTAGTGATGTTGGCATGTTTGTAGATCTCAGGATACAACTTGGTGAATGAGGTCATTAATAGTGCCATTGGAGTGACCTAACCGGCAGTGATCTTAAGTCATACTTACTACTTAACGTGGATTGAACTATAAATCCTTAGACGAAAACCTGTGCAGTTAATTGAGTCCTATGACAACTCAAGTGTTTGAATTATACCTCTCACGTGCTTACCATTGGGTGATAAAAGGCTAACAGCATTTTGATTTATAACAAATATGTAAAAAAAAAAAAAAGGCTGTGCAATAGGGCCATCTGCATGAGATGACCACAGCACGGGAGAGTATTGGTCTCTGGATTTGTGTTTGTCAGACCTCGTGTTTGTGTGTGCATGCGTTATGTTCTGTTTTTAACATTGGCAGTGAGCGCTTTGCACCTGTGGATGCTGGCAGACCATCCGGTGTGTTGCAGCTCCGGAGGGACCTTGAAGCCCATCGCAGTGGGAGAGAGGAGTCTGTCCTGCTAACCGTAATTAGCACAGGCCTGTTGATTCACTGATAATGAGAGGGAGTTCATTAGCGCCACGCTAATTGCTGCCTACTTCACCACCGCCGCCACCATCGCCGCCATGCCAGCCCCCCCAAATCCCCCATGCACTCCAAAAAAGTTTGCCTGTCTATCACATTAGAGATGAAGAGAATGCTCAAATATCTGCAACTTTTCATGAGATTGGAGTGGAAGCAGATGGAAGATTGTGTTTAGATTAGCTATGACTTATTTTAGTGTGTGTGGCAGAGAGGGAGGAGACGTAAAGGAGAGGATTGTTTTGGGTGTGGAGATTTTAGTGCAATGAGCAGCAGGAGACTTTCTGCAGAGGGGCAGATGCGTGTAGGTAGGACAGTTCTGTCCAAGGACACGGTAGAGGTTCAAAAGCTAATTGCCAGAACAAGCAAACAAGAAAAAACACAGCGTGCTTGCTGATTCAGCTTAAAGACAACCTCACCTGCACCTGCATTATATAACCACTGTGTTACAGGCATATTTATACTTTAGTCCAACCTTGCAGAGAGCTTTACTCAAAAAGCGCAACTATCACATATGAATTTAGTGTGAAACACGTGCACCAAGAAGAAATACAGCAACAAATCCACACGTAGGACCTAATGTGTATTATAAAACCTAGTACAAAGCACAACAACGGGAAATAAATGGGTGAGGTTATTACCACCACCCGTGTAATCCAAGTGCATAAATTAACCTGATATAATAAACAAACTTCTACTATAAATGACTTAGCTACATTTCATAGCATGAAGGTTGTTCAAATGTGGAAGGGATGTTATCAGAAAAAACTGTCAAAGTAAAACTGGTATTTTAAGTCACTGTTTGACTAGTGTACATCATTTCTGAAGCATGCAAATGAAAAACTGTAAAGCACACGTTTACGTAAACACACACACACACACACTACACACTCACTTAAGAATGTTGTCTCCTGAGTGAATTTTCTCTTTAAAAAGCCTTTAAATTAAGCCTATTTAAATCTATGCAGCCATTTTAAAATCAAATAAATTGTTGTATGTTAGGATCATTACTGTCAAAGATAACACTATGCTGAGGCAGCTTTGTTTTTTCAGTCTTTCATTTGGTCCACCATCTGCATCTCATATTGATAGAAGCTCTGTAAGCGTAGCACCAGCTGAGCTGGAAAACATCTGTTTTGTACCATAAAGCCAGCTCCTCTATGCAATAAAGTAATAAAGCAGATTTCCCACACACACTTTTAGCACACAATGTAAAACATGTTTTCAGTACCACTGAAAGATGTTTCCAGCCCTGCTAATGGCCTGATTTGTTTGAAGCTGCTCTTATTAATATACTGTCTATAATCAAAATGGATCAAACATATATTATGTATGACAAACACATGGAGAACTACTATGTCACTCTACAGCTTCGCTCAGCTATACAGAGCTTTTCAGCATCTTTCAGTTTATTGTTTTGACTTTATGGCCGACAGCAGCGATTGTTTTTGGTTCATTGTCACTGTTCTCACCATTGCTGTTCCATCAGCAGCCGCAGTCAGCAACGCTCTAAGAAATCCTACTTCTCAAGGTTAACAAGTAGATGGTGACCATTGTAGAGCATAGTGGTATTTTGCCTAGGACCTGTTGGAGATGAGAATACTGCTAAAACCAACAGTGAATTAAAGACAACAACATGTTGGCTTCAATGCACAAAAGGGTTTGGCTGGAAGAAGAACAGTTCTATGTACAGATATTATGTGTAATTCAGCAGAAAGGAATACACACTTGTAACAGGAGACACACTAAAACTAAGCCTTAATGTTAGGAAAGTCATGTATATAAAAAGTCTACACACCCTTTTAAAAGTGCTGGTTTTTGAAATGTAAAGACAGTAATCGCAAAAATGTAAATGTCCTTGTTCAATCTTTAATGTGATATTATAGCAGAAGCATTAAGAACGTTTTCAATAAAAAAGAACTACAGCTCCCTTATTGCATAAGTCTGCACACCCTTTATAATTGGGGCTCTAGCTGTGTTCAAAGTTACCCAGTAACATTCAAAAGCATGCCTGTAAGAAAGCAGCATCCACCTGCCATCAATGAAAGTGATTCTGATTTAAACCAGATTAAAGTCAGCTGTTGCTGTAGGAATGGCTTGTCTGTTTGGAGTTGCAACGTACTGCGAGAGCCAAGGGCCACAAAGAGTTACCACTGAAACTGTGAGATCTAATTGTTGGAAAGTACCAGTCAGGAGAGAGATGAACAAGAAATGGAAGGCTTTGGATGGACCGTGGAGCTCAAAACCACCATGAATACATGGATAATTTGTGGCACCACAGAGACAAGGTCCCTACAAGGTTGATGAGATGATGAGGAGAGAGCTTACTAGGGAGGCTGCCAAAAGGCCAACAGCAACACTGAGGGAGCTACAGGGATTTCTGGCAGCTACTGGTCAATCTTAACTAACCTAACTAAATCTTAAGTTTGTACCAATCTTTGTACTGATCTTTGGATTTTTTGCCTTCTGTGTGTTTTGAGGATGAGGATTGTACAAATCGAATTCCTGCTGGAACGCATGCAGTGATGATGTTTGTATGATAGAAGCAGCTATTGTGATAATCACAGTAGAGAAGACAGAAGTTAAAAACAAGTTGAGCTGGGCTGTGAGCTCTAGTCATAGATGTATTGAGGAGAACTGGATACATAATTGAAGGCAGGGCTCTGTTCATTGAATGAATGACCATTGCATTGTATCACATAAAGCCAAAAACACACAACCTGGATGCAAATTGTGCATGCTTTATGAGATGAAGAGGCCAGCAAAGCCTGCACGCTGTAGACTTTTGCTGGCCGAGCCTGCTAACTTCCAGTTTAGCCCTCAGCTATCTAAATGTTATCACGCCAAATAGATCAATAAGTCGTGATAGTGAAATAAACCGTTTTGTGAGCTGTGTAATGCTCCAAAATATTCATTCACCACTTTGTATAAGATGCTTTCACAATGTAAATTTATAGGAAAAAGTCTCATGCTAGGCTGCAGTTCCTGCTCTCAGACCTGTGGGATTTGACCAATCAGAGCAGACAGCAAAGGGGGCCTTATGAAGATATAAGCTAAGACGGAGTGTGCACTATATGATAGAATGCATTGTGTGAACATCGAAGCATGTGAACCTGCTCAAAAGAACCTGAAACTGAACATAGCATGGCCTCTTTAATGTTGGATTAAAGCATGCGTCAAAATTAAAGTGGGAAGCATATTCAAGTTAAAAGGCGACATGCAGCACTCAACATGTCTGAATGTTTAAACAGATCCTATGTAAAGCCATAACATCATTTCACCACCTGGATGCTCTGTAAAGAGAAAATGTCTCTCCGAAAACTTTCCCCCTAATTGTTGTGAAGCTTTAATCACCGATTCAGTCTGCAGCATATGGTCCCAGGAGAGCACTTCATATTCAACCTGGGGAAATGCTAGATGGATGGAGGGATGGATGGAGGATGGAGGGATGACTAACCAGTCCGAAAGTGCCATGGTAATATCCGTCAGTGTTGTGTATTTCTACATAACAAGTGTCCATCCACGAGGCAATCTCACCTCAAGAGAGTGATCTGTCTCTCCTTTCCCCTCGCTAAGAGGCTGAGGCTTTATCAGTAAGGCCATGATGAATTCTCAACAGACACCCACTCCGTATGGGCTCTGAGTGAGCATGCATTTAAATGAACCCTCTCTTCCTCTGCCTCGTACTACACAAGGATTTCTAAACTCTCTCTCTTGTCAAGCACTACATCAAACACAATAACAACAGCCGTCCTAGCCCTCCTTCATCCCCATCCCCTCCCTTTTCTACCTCTTTCTTTAAGTCATTTTCTTCTCTGACATTTTTCTTCTTGGTCCACATCACCAAAGACTCCTTTCATCTGCTTTTCATGATGGACTCATCTACATTTTTTAAAGCACCTTACGTCATATCCAAGTTTGTTGCTGCTCTCAATCAAACCACAAAGAGTCGTAAGCCATCATTCTTAACCACCTTGTCTCTCGTCTCTTCTCTGCTCTCCTGGTTTTGAACCAGAAGGTGAGAGGCAGCATCCCGGTGATCAGAGCATCAAAGCTGCCAGTCAGCCCTCAGGCTGGTGCATCATTCTTGGGGTGAATTACAGCGCTGTGAGACCCGCTTCCTCCGTGACCACTGCTGTTTAAGGCACAGCATGTCAGCCACTGGTATAATTACCATGAAAACAACCCACTCTTACCTGGTATGCCCTTTTAAGTGCTCAGATTAAAGGGGCATTGCCCTAAGTTTTAGGAGTCCTTCCCTTGAGCTGGAGACTGTAGAGCTGTTAGCCAGATATCATTGTTTACTAGTGTTAGCCTAGATGCTTAAATTATATATAAACCATACATATGCTCAATTATTCATAATATTTTCTTGTTGCCATAGTAATAGCCTACATCACTTCAATAAGTAGTCAACAGTGGAAGTAATTAGTTGTATTACTGTTACATCAGGTTCATTACTCTGCTCAGTTTTGACAAATGTGTCTTTAAAAACTTATTTTAAACATATAATATTAAATAAAAATATATAAACAAGTGGAAAATGAGATGTCATTGTTTACCAAGCTGCCCATCTACACTGTATTAAGCTACTTAGTAACCATCAAGAGCTAACTTAGCCCAGGTGACTTTAGTCATCAGTGCTACAAGAGTCCTCACAGTGAAGCTGTAGGGTTCAACACCAGGCTGTTTCTGAACGTAGGCTTAACAATAGTTAACATTGGCAAGCTAGCCAAAAAAACTATGTTGAAGTAACTGAGATGACTTCAGAGTTAATAGGTAGTTGCCATTTTTTTTGTCACAGGAAATGTGCTTCTCTTTTGGTGGAAGCAATTACCTTCTGCCACCTGCAACCCAGGTACAGAGCTAACTTGTACCAGACCAGGTTCTCCACTAAACACAACAACCCAGCTTTGTTTGTCAAAGGAATGAAGTGTTACTGTGTAGGAACTAGATTGTAATGATTTGTGGTACATATTACTTAAAAAAGTAATCACGTTTACACTAATGGTGCAGCCTCACTGTACTCGACCCTTTTGTATTAACGTGCATTCACCTGCCCCGTCAGTCGATTGGGGCTGTAGACGAATCCCACCCTCTCGTCAAACCACCAGCTCGGTCCGCGTTGCCAGTTATCCCAGCATGCTTTGTGCAGCGAATTAGTCACTTCCCATAGACAATGAATGAGTACCCAACCAGTGCGTTATTGCCCAATGCTCTTCATCAGTGGAGCAGCAGAGATTTGTAACCTCAGCCAAACAGAACTCAGGAGCCTCTCCACTTGCAGACAGAACATTGGATGTAATTAACAAGATTCTTCTAGAGAAGTGGCAGGTATTACAAAGAGATGACAGATCATACATGAAGTTTGGGGACTGAAAAGGTTGCAAGTACATACTCCTTCTATGTCTCCTCAGTCAGCATTTGAAAATGGGCATAGGTAGCTCCTACCTCCAGCCACTGAAAAACAATAACTTCACACCACGTTTGGATTTTCCTCAATTAAACCACTGAAGTCATTGTTTCACAGGAAATTGAGGAAAGTTCCATAAAACGTGCAGTAATTATTCATAATCCCGACAATTTGAGTGCAGCTACCTCATTTGGCTCAGTAATTTCGGCTTTTCTGAAATTTTCTTGCATACATTTGCACATTAATGTGGCCTGTTGTATGCAGAGAGGGAGCGTTTTCCTGTGTGATGTCTCACACAGTGGTGCGGCCCAGTCGGGAGGCAGGGCCAGCTGAGACACAAAGATTGGTTTTGTTCTCCTTTCACCATGGAGCGCTTTAACACATTCAGTGTTATTGCCTCTTGTCAGTAGTGTTGTGATGGTAAACAAACACCTTTGCGGTGCGCGTTTCTGTGTGTGCGGTCCTTTATATATCTCTGTGTGTGCGATGAAGAAAAAGAAAATCAAGCTTTTTATCATTAATTGTCGCACTCATTAATTGTCACATTGCACATACCTGCACAGCCCCACCTTAACGCTCAATCAAGAACTGAAATACAGAAAAATGCCAGATCCCTACATACTGCACATCCATCTGCAACATCCATACATTTTATTTACCACACGCTCTACACCAATCTCCCTGACTCTGTCACTCCACCCCTCATCTTTTGCAACTTGCTCCCTATCTTTCATGTTTGCAACGTTTTTCCTACTAGTTGTTGTGCTGGCGGGGAGATATGGCCACCAGTGTCTGTGGCCGGCTCTGTGCTGCGACTGTCTCCCTGAGATTTGCATAAATAAGCTCCCAGTCCCAGCATGCCCACGCTGTTGTCCAGGTGCAAGGACATTTGCATATAGAGCTGTGATAGGGCTCCCCTGGGTCCCCTCGGCAACTGCTGAGCGGGTAGGGGGCCGGCAGCACCACAAATGAGTTCTGAATTGGAAACTCACCGCTGCCCTCCATTTTATGTGTGTGGAGGCACGGAGCAAGGCAGCGAGTGACCAGAGAGAGAAAAGGAAGAGATAAAAAGGGAGTGAGAGAAAGATATAGACAGGCATATGGCAGAAGGCACAAACAACAAGACAGACCGTTGGTCAGGTATGAGTAACTCATATGTTTGATCCGCAACTTGGTTTGTGGGTGATTATTGACACTAGGCTGGATCAATCAATTGTTTATCCACATCATATAAAGAATCCCACAATGTCTTTCAAGAGCTCCGCTGATATATTACTGTATATTGTGTTGGACATCAACCAGAGCAATATCAAGCCACAGCATTTCTTGACTTTCTCTGATGGCCCCATCATGCTTTTCCATTACCATGGAGTCTCAGTGGCCTTTTGAATCAGCAGAATATGGTTTGGGAGACAGGGAGGCGAGCCCAGTCCTGATTAGTCACATGCAGCTCCTCTGATAATACTCTCTCCATCTGAGCACCATCGAGTCGTCTCTCATTCAAGAGACGACTTCTGATGGGACGCCGGCCAGAGGAGTCTTATGGGATCAGCAAAGAAATCCTGCGCAGGAGCAGACACGAAAAGTCACGTTGAAACACAAATATTGTACTAAAAACAGTGCATCAAGCAGCAATGGATGGTGAGAATCGAGAATCCTCATACACAAAGTATAAATATGTCTAACTGTAATATAACTCAATATGACAACTTTGGCTTTACCCCTCTTAATGTATTTGGAGGTACTTCAGTATATTTACGTTCAAAGCTTGTGTAACAATAAAACGACTTCTTCTTCTTCCTATCATTGACATCTCAGCAGCTATATACAGCAATTTACAGCAGCTACGTTCAGTAATAAATAAGTATAATCAAAATGGGAATTCCTGGGCAGTGCCGGGGCGTAAGCAAAAATAACCTTTTGCAGATCGCGCACAAACTCTAAAAGGCTTTGATTGCACCTGGTCATTTCTTATGAGAGACAGATATATCAACACAAAATCAATGCATTGTATGATCGCTACCGTTGCGGAGACATTTTGACCTCAATTACCACAGGAGGTCTGCGTGAACAAGCGAGTGAAAACTCAAGGCCAAACAATGAGGTGTGGCTCTTGTCAAAGATGCTCAGAGGTGAGTGAAAACCCTCATTAAGTGTTTCTTTATTCCAGGCAGTAAATGTTTTACTTTTTCTTTTTTTTTTTTTTCTTTTTTTAACCTTACACTGCCTCAACGAGATGTAGATGACCCCTCTAATCTACCTGAAGCTGGGGTCATGTACACAGTGAAATGCTACGTCGTAGACGGCGCACTGTATATCACATGCAAAGAAAAGCAAAGGGGAAAAAAGAAAAAGAGTCTGTTTTTTTAAATATATGCAGTCCAGCGCAACACAATCGCTAACTATGAACTCAAGATGGGCCTCATAAAGTAGCCACTGAATGTGCTCACCAAAGACATCAGGTAAGGAAACAGACATAGTGGCATGAAAACAAAACTGTATGGAGCTGAATGTTTGAAATATCATTGAATTTGAAGCTGCATTCATGTACAGTGTGTAACATGACTGCATGATCTTCTGCTTTCATCTCTGGAATGAATTGTTCAGCTTTGATTATATCAGTCTATTAAGAGTTTGCAGAAGCTGCAGCTTTCACAGCTTTCAACTTGTAACTCACTGGGTTGGGTTTTTTTTTTTTTTTTTTAATTTATCTCACAGCAGCAGCAGCGAATTTAAACAGGAAATTAAAGCGAAACTTTACCAATATACAGTCAGATTTGTATCATTTCAGTGTGGGCAGCATTTACAAATGAGCAATTTTTAACTTCCCTTCATGTTGCCTGCACCCAGAGCTCACTGCTCATTCGCTGCCTCCGTGGACTGTCAGATCGATAGAGGGCCAGCTCAGGAAACTCAAATCAAACTGTCACATTAGGTAGCATTGCCCAACCAAAGCGCTTAGTGGTCCGGTGCATTGTGGTTGTTGTAGGTTTTTTGCATTTTAAGAAAAAGTCAATACCACTTTGCACCCTTCATGTTTCACCAATTTTCCCATCTCTCTGCTTCACAGGCCTCCCAGTGTTATGAAAAGAGCATCTTTCCAGCAGTGACACCAGTGGCAAAAATGGAGACATTTGGACAACGTCGTGGCCGGACTGTGCACTGCAGGCATGTCAGTCAGGTCAGCGGGACACATCCACGTGACTGAATAGTCAAAGGTTGTGAGAAAAACTTTCTGAGTTATTATTCACTGTGAATTTAAGAGTCAAATGCATAAACTTTAGCAGAAATGAATGCCTTCATGTTACTAATTGAGGATGAAACACATTGTGCATATACTAGAAGGTAAAATGTGTCTTAAATGTGTAAAGACTTTATTCTGACATGTACTACTGCCTGCTGCAGTAACTTGTATTGTATGGGGACCTGCTGGTCACAACATTGCACCACAGTGCCACCACTGTTCACAACCACCTCAGGGTACCTTTAACATATCAGTTGAGATGTAGCTCAAAGGTCGATGCAGCATCAAAAAAACATTATCCCCTCGGGAGCGAGGTAAAGTTGTGATCGCACATTGTTTCCCACTTAAAAGACCTTTGTTTACATTTGATATTCTCTCTTTATGGGATCAGCCAGAAGGGTATGCAATGTTCAACTGTGTGTGATCAATCCATTTACTGTGGATGATTGATACAGTATGTTTTGCCTTGTTAAAGTGTTGCACGGTGCCAACCGGGCTGAAATTGCTGGTCTAAAGGACACCAAAGGCTCTGCTATTGAAGTCTCTCTGTGGCTGGCATGACCTCCACTCCAAGTCTATTCAGGGCCTTTTGTTTGGTTCTTTGTTTGGCTCCAGGCTCTAATGGCAGTCAAACGGGACATGGTGGTCGTTCTCAGTCCTCAGCACTAATGACATTGGCACCGAGGCAGACAGACAGTGTTCATCCAATCCGCCGGCCTCCCAACGCGGTCTCATCGCAGTACACCGAGCCTCGGCAGAGTCTCTTCGGAGAGCTCCCATTTAGCCATTCTCTGTGATTTCCCTCTCAGGAAACAACCAAATCATTTTCTCATAGACACGCTCATTAGCTGACAGCCCGTTTCCTGCCAGTTTCAACATTTGAATATTCCCGTGTGTACCTCGGCAAACATCGGAGGTCTCATCGTTTCCAACCAAAGCCAGAGCCGACATGCCAGCAACGCACTCCAAGGAAAAAGATCTAGATGCCAAAGCAATAAGCTGAGGTGGGAAAAAAAAATAATGGCGCAAATGTTATGATACTCAATGACATGATGAGAATATGTCAGAATGTAATTAGACATTTGGTTAGAGGGAGCTTCATATTAGGTTAACTAATGAAAACGGATGTGAGGCTACCATGGAGATAGACTCAAACCTGAGAGTATTGTTAACAAAATTTAGGCAAAAAGCCTCTAACACAATCATGCACGCACAAATACACACACAGGCACACACGCATATGCATACCATCAGTTTCAGCGAGTTTAGTGCCTCAGACTGATTTTTATTTCCCTAATATGTTCTGCAGTAAATCTGCATTGTCTGTGGCTATTGAAATACAGAGAAAGAGAGATCAATATAATAGGTTTGGCACTTGGCCAAAATCATCCCTGACAATGTGCGAGGCAGGCATTTGAAATCATCGGTGCATATCCGCGTGTTTGGGGGATAAAAATAATTCCTCGCCTCTTTGCCAGGGAGCGAGAGGCACAATGCCCAGGTCTGAAGGGAAGGGTGCCACATGGGTCTGCAAATTGGCTCAGGCGATCAGACACGGGCATCTCATTTTGTAGAGGAGAAGAAGAAGGAGGGGTGGGGGCTGGGGGGGTGAGGATTGGGGGGGGGGGGGGGGGGGTGGAAGATGGGAGGTGTGTGCGCGGTGGCGTATTGGGGGTTGGGGTAAATACCCAATGATTTCCCCAACCTGGGTAATAGTCCAGGATGTGGATGGCTGCACTGAGAGGAATTGCACGGGTTTATTTGGCTCTCTGTTTGTTTCTTTATTGGGAGGAGAGAGAGAGAGGGAGAGAGAAAGACCAAGGCGGAAGAGGAGGAGGGTGTCTGTTTCTGTCAGAGCAGTCAGATTGAGGGAGTGATGCTCGAACAAATTATTTCATTCAGATGAACTGAAAATCATTCCTACATTTGCAAACATTTGCCGCTGAAGTTGCTAATCGTGAGAATAAGCCACATTTATGAATACACAAACCTGAGTGCTGGGGAGGTAATTTCGTTGCGGAGGCTGACTGATAACATTAACCTCGGTGTGATGTTAATTTAATGTCAACCATTTTAACTTGTAATTATGATGTAGTTATGATGAGAGAATGTCAGATTTAAAAACCAGTGCGCAAATAAACAGCTATACGCATGCAAACACGCAGGTATAGAGGTGGCTTACAATCTGGTAAAAGGCCTGTGTGTGTGTGTGTGTGTTTTGTTTTTTTTCTTAAACATGTCTGCTTTCTCATAAGGCACTGACACATGCTTGGCTAACAGGATACACTTGCACACAAGCATGCACATGCACACGTACGCCCGCGTGCTTCCCATGCAGGTACCCTGGGCACCCGACAGACTAGGCTGCTGCCGAAGAAGTCTCAGCGGGAGTAAGCAGGATTAAAATGACAATCACTGTGCACTGCAAACACCACAGGAAACGCAGGTGCCTGTGTTAAGAGACACCCAGCGCTCTAAAGGGCCTAATTATCTGCTGTTATTTTGGCAGTTATCAGGCAGAGAATAACTCCCCTGCTCAGACTCAGACTCACACAGCGAAAAATTACTCACTCGCTCACAGTGAGGTATTATATTGCACCACTGGACAAGGGTATGCATATTATATGCCGTATGTTGGAATTTCTTTCACGAGAATTTTTCACAATAGAGCTGCTAGGATTTCTTGTTTTGGTAACGTGTGAAAGGAAATTATTAGTATCAGCTTCCGATCATTAAAAAAAAAAAAACCCCAAAGTGTAATAATGACTCTGAATTACATCAACATGTTTTTCCCAAAACAGCTGCCAAGTGAAAGATACCAAAATTGGGCAAAACTCTGAATTAAAACGCAAAATATTGCTGACTTCATGGCGTTTGCTCAATGGTCATAAAAAATGAAATGCAGAAACAGAGAAGATATTAAAGTAAGCCCAATTCTGCTCTAAAGGGCTAGGTGGCACTGTTGGGCATGCTTTCAGTTTCATGCATACATATCCTCCTCTGTAGCTCATGAACAGATAATTGGACAGTTTTATGGAGGATATGAACTCTGAAGGAACTTGCTTCATCTAATCATTGGCATTCAGCGCCGCATGCTATTCATATGCATAAATACAAATAAAGCACATTCTCTGGCTGCACAAAGAGAGCCCTCGCTGAAAAGGAAGTCGTACTACAAAACACCCATATTCCTCTGAATTGAACTAAAGATTATAGGAAGTAAAAGACTTCAGGTAGAAGAATCTCTGAATATATTCTGTCCTCCAAAGCTTGTCTGAGTTGCAGATTAATCAATACGCTTCAGTATAATATATGAGTCATAAAGACATAGATTCATGCCATTTATTTTCCTGCTCTTCAACACAGAAGTGCAACAATGCTCAGCTTTTAATGGCAGTGTGACATGTGTGTGTTCTGTGTGCGTGTCTGCAAGCTCATGGGTGTGTTGTTTTCAAATAGCAGCTAAAGAGAATACAAAACATCTCAAGTGTTTATACCAGATATGATTAAATCAAAATGTTTTAGATCTCATAAGGATTCACATATTTCAAGTCCTCGCTTCTGGGCAGTACTTGGATCCAGGAACAAGGTGCATCAGTTGCAGAGTGGCTCAAATGAGGCGTGATCTATTTCAGCCAGATTCACTTACATATTAACCACTCCTTTTTTTTTTTATCCGCTGTATGCTTTTGTGCATCACCGCTTCACTTTTTTTTTCAGGCACCTTTCAGCAGAGACTTCCTGCCCATTCCCCCCCTCATGCTGTGTTCTCACTAATGTAACCAGCTCCATATAATATGCAGATAATGGTGCATCAGCTGCGGTCTTCCATGTCGCCTCGCTGCATTACAGTGGATCATACGACAGGGCCTTGCCCTGCAGGAATACAAGCCCCTTGTAATTGAAATGAATAAGAGAGGGAGGAACATGCCTACTGAGAGCCCAAACTTCTCGCCTCCTTCAGGCCAGTATATTCAGTGGGATCCGGCTCTTAGCTGGCACCAGTCTCAGCAGCTCTGTCATGGGGGCTGAGGCTCGCCTGCGTGGCTGATCGGAAGTGGCACGGTCGAGGAGAGGAGCTCTCAGCCTGGGGTGCAGGAATGGGGACAGTCCCCTACGGTCTCCTGTTCCTCTCCCTTTTTTTTTCCTCGTGCAAATGTTATCCATCTCTTATGCGATCTTTCGGTCTCCTTCTTTTTCCTCACTATGATCTCCTCCTCTTCCTGATTCCCTCCCACTCTTGCTCTCGCTCCTTTCTATCTGCTTCCTCTATCTTTTGTTTCTTCTCAATTCTCTCCTTCCCCCATGGCCCGCCCTGCTTCATATCTTTTAATCCTCTTCCTCCTCGAGTTTTCTAGTCTCTCAAGGCTTTTTTACTTTCTTTTTTGAGTTTTGAATTCATGAGGAAAGAAGAAGTAGTCCTGTTGTGGGTATTGCAGCACCTGTTAAACTTCCTGCACTTTGTAGAAGGAGTAATTCACATCTTTTTATGCCTTGTGCTTGTTTTGACACATACGCACGCCTCTTCTTATCCCTCTTCAACTTTTTTCTCTGCGCCGGCTGAAGTTTGAATATTTCAGTTTGTTCCACGCTGTTCTTAATGGCCATTTGCTTGAGGTTTCTGCAGAAGCAAAATAGACGCACATACAGTAGTGTTCATGCACCCATGGCAACGCCACCCCCGCCTCCCCCCTCCACCCCGCCCCACCCCCCCACTCCCCCGCTCTTGCCTCTTTACACTTCACCCATCTGTGGGGGCAATTATGTGCCCCCCTCTCATCCCGGCGCAGCCACACGCACTCAGCAAAACCACATTCATCCCTCAGTGCACCTGCATCCCTCATGTTTCTAACAGTCCCACAATGCCCTCCGTCTACCGGCCTACAACACCCCGGGTTCCTGTGAGAGCAGATCATTGTCATCTTTCTCGTTTCTCTTTCTATCTGCATCCCCAATTTGGTGACACACACATTATTTATTTTATGACTGAGGACTCAATTTAAATCCCCTTTCTCCATCAGTCACATGCCACACAATGGCTTTCTCCTTATCTACTGGAGTGTCCTTTTTACAACACATCAGGGCACCATAACACACCAATAAATTCTACTGTTTCCGTATTCTTACCTACTGAAATCTGAGGTTTAAATTCACCCGGACGGGAGGGAAGTGGCCATGAAAAAAATTATTGCAGTTTGCTCCTCCGTATGCCGGCGTGATGGTTGTAAACAAGTAGCTCCTCCCTAACTTTCATTCTTCTTTTTTTTTTTCCTCGTTTTGTGAGGATTCCTGCAGGAGAGAGAATAAACAAGCTGATTATTTTTTTTTCTTGTTATTCAGCAGCTTAACTTTGCCTGCGCAGAGGACACACGTGTACACGAGTCGGGGTGACATTGCTGACCATGTCCAGCGGCCCAATTACCTCTCTCCAAATATGGCGTACAAAAGCGGGGCCGGCGTATCTGTACACATGGTGTCTGTTACTCCCCAATTATTCCTGCATAAGCAGATTGTGTGGAACATCAAACTGGGGATGTGATGGCTCGTGTGCGGGCTGCCTCCAGCAGAGTGCTCTTTCTTTCCTATCATTTGATCTCGTATTGTAATCCCAGGTGCTTTGAATAATTTATAGGATACAGCTTCTCGTTAAACAATAATTTATATGTGTCTATGAGAATTGATTCCACAGGAATGCACATCTAAATAATGAGAGAAACTGCTGCATTTCATCTATAAGGGGAAGCAGGGAGATAATAATAGCAAAACAAAGGCATTTCAACAACAACAATAGCTGCACTAATAATAATAATAATAATAATAATAATGTATTAAATAAGGAGGTTTGATTTGATCGCTACAAATTAAATAAGTTAAACTAACTTCCTGTAATAAGACATTCATATTCTTTCTGAATTCTTTACAGATGGATGTAAAATGCTTGCTGCCAACGTCGAAAATCCAAACATCTCATGTGAATTTGGACCTAAAATTGGTGTGCACATTTGGACTTTGAGGCTCCTCGTGTCATTTCCCCCCTCCCTTCTTCCACTTGCAGGCCAATATACTGCATTTTCCTATTCACATCCACTTATCAATTCGCAGGAGGGGACCACACTCATGCATGATAAATTTATTGTTAATGCAAAAGGCTTGTACCGCCCAGTGCTGATGCCCTCGGAGAAATGATGCAACTGATTCCTTCTGAGGCGGAACAATCAAAATGTTCATCAGAGGAGAAGATGTGAAAGGGTGGAAATGTGTGTGTGTGTTGATGTGAACCGGACCCAGGTCACACAGTTCACATGATGTGTTTTTAGATAGCAGAACCCCTCATGAAAAGCTTCAAAACATTAGATACGCCCTTGCATTTTTTTCAAAAAATATCATTTTCAAATGTCCGGCACTGTAGGATTCATATGCTTACACACACAGAGAATTACATTAAAAGGAGGAAACGTCACGACACTCACACGCTCTGAGGATTTGATACTGATTGATATATGAACAAAAAAAAAAAAGCACTTCCTGTGCAGTTGTGCAGTTTACCTTATGGTTTAAACGGCAGTGTGGCATGCATAACAATGAATACAAAAAAAGTGGTGTTGGTTAAGGTGCAACACTGTGAAGAAAGTTTTATTAGGACCTCTGTAAAGGAGGAAGTTTGCCCGCTTCTTACAGGAAGTGCTGGGGACCAATTATCCAGAAGTGTGACGCTGTCAGAAGTCTCCAGGTTTTGTCAAGTCTTCTGACACCCTGCCAGTGTTGTTCTCTGGGAAATGGAACTGTTGAGATATTTTTTTTTCCCCAAACGGGATGGGGGGGAAGAGACTGCATTCGTGAGTAGCCTAAGGGTCTGGATTTAACTTCTCCTGGTCGATACATTTTTAATTATCTTTTTTTTTTTTTCTCAGGATATGATAAGCGTTCTGTGTTTGTTTAGAGTCCTCCCCCTATTTCTTCAGAAATTTTACAGTGTCTCGAATTGAAATAACTGACATTAAAACGTGTAAACGTCCCTCATTAGCGACAAGATTCGAGATGTCGTCGCTATCACATGGAAATCAGAAAAATAAGATGATAAAACGTAGATTAGCATTTTAGAACTGCCTGCATCTAGTGCATCATTCTGCTTCAAAGAAGAAAAAGATAAATGATGATGCCATTAAAAGTGAACTAATTAAGGAATGCTTCTTTTAAAAACTCATTAACTGCACCCTCATTTACATAATGATGCATATTAATTAAGTTTTAATGAATCTGAGCTTCCATCAAGTCTCCTCTCCTTGGCAGTGGAGCCATCTCTACAAATGAATAAACACTTCTCTTAAGTATATTTCTCCCTGCAAATGGGAAATGGGTTTTAAACAATAGCAACAAACAAACAAAAGCCTTCAATCTCTGCTCAATAGAAATGCACATAATTCAAGGTCAAACTTCAACAGAAAAATCTAAACCTCCCATTGGTTAAAACAAATACATACTTAGAGAAAAAAGCTATTAAGTGTGATTCTTTCCTATGCAACATATTCATTGAAAGAAACATCTCAACAGATATTTTTGGGGGTTTTTCTTTTTTGGGTGGAGAAAATCATTAATTCCACTCTGTGTCTTTATACAGAGGTAGAGTATAGTGACAGGCTATGGGTTGTTTCTAATGAGATGCATTTTAAATTAGAGCGCACCTCTCACATTGCCAGCTGGTGCCTGCTCAGGTGCTTCTGTTGTGAATGACGGAATGCACACACACACACACACACACACACGCACGCACACACATACACACATATCATGATCATCATCATCATCACCGTCCTCTGTTCCTACCATAACGCATAAACCCCATAACAGAAAAAAAAAAAAAAAGATTTCCTCGCAGTGCTGGCTGGCTGTGGGGTCTGAGTGACTGGTGTTAATCCAGGCTTTTGGCCACACTTTAATTATGTCATCCCTCTTAGTGAAATAAAATTCATTACAGAACTGCGAGGCAAGTTTTTTTTTTACCAAAATGAGATGATTTTTTTTCCTTTTTTTTTTTAGAGCAGGAAGGAGACAAATCTAAGACCAAATTTTGGGATTTTAAGATGAGTTATGTTCTGGGGTTGGTTGGACTTTTTCAGAAATAAAAATGTGCCGCGTCTAGAGAACAAAGTTGTAAGATTGAGATTTTGCTTTTGTGTTTTTTTCTTTTCATGTGGGAAAAAAACGAGCGAATTCTACGAGAAGTTTGGCGAGAATAGCAGCCACTGGAAAAAGACGGAAATGTAGCGTCTGTCCTCCAGATGAACGCTGCCTCGTTGGTTTGTTTGTTTGCGTGCCCTCGCGTCTCCCCAGCTGGTATGTGGCAGGCAGGTAAGCGGGGAGGAGGGCGGCTGGTGTGAGCAGCCAGGCGGGCGAACGCGGGCATGTTCTGAGGCGGACGAGCTCGGATGGGGTTAAAGGTCATAACGATCAGATGATTGGAACTACAGAGGGAAAGAGTGTAGCCATGTAGGGAAAATGGGGGAAGCAGATGCCCGTTAATTAGGGGAAATGTGACGGACAAGATTTGATCAGCGAGGGGTACGGCTGCCTCCTGCAGCACGGCAGCTGTTGCGAGGGGGGATGCTGGTGGGGCTGGTGAATGTGTGCGTATGTGTGTGTGTGTGTGTGTGTGTGTGTGTGTGTGTGTGCGTTCCCGTCCCCACAGGGCACCGCCACACTTCACAGACATGCCAGGAACCGTCCGCAGGCCAACGCAGTGCCCTACGGAGAGAGAGACTATTTACAGCACAATGCAATTCAACTCATTAAACTCTCAGATGAAGTTGTATTTGTCAGTGTTGACTCTTAGTGGGGAAACTTGAATTGTTTCCGTGGAATCTTCTCCATCCGTAGTTTTGTTTTTTAAAGTTTGGGGTGGAAATATTTTCAGTGTACATGCACTTAGCTGGCAGGCAAAAAACAAAAAAAAAAAAACAACAAAAAATCAACTAGGATCAATTTGAGCTGTGAGTAGCATACTTTCAGTCTGTATTTGACTCTGTTTGGATCACAGTGGGATTCAAATATAACTTAACAACATTTCATGACTGCGTAGTCTTAAAAAAAAAAACAGAAAATTGACTTTTATATTGTTGTCAGACCTTCCTGCGCCCAATTTGAAGATATTTTCTTGCTGCTGTGTGGGCTTACGTGTCAAACTTTTATCATGCTAGACAACCGCTTCGAGTGAATGGTGTATTGCTCAGTCTACTATGCATGTAGATTGAAAGTTGGAGTTCATCATAGTCATACCAGAAAAAAAAAAAATAGCTAAAAATAATTTACCTACCCATATCATCCTTTCAAATCTTTACTGTGGAGTTCTGAGTCAGACTTTGACAACTACTGGCCGAGACATTTACCCTCCGCTGACGGACTCTTTGACATTCTATTTCTGAAAACACAAATATCCCACGCTATCTGTCATTTTGTCCTTTTAGTCGAGAAGACAGTGGAGTTTCAGTAAGCTGCGTAACTTCTCCATCAATGACTCTCTAACTGTCTGTCTTTCCGTCTGCCTGCCTCCCTGTCAGCACACGTGTCTCCCACTTGCCTGTTTCTCTAAGAGTGTTTCTATCTACGGTCGTGTCAGGTGCTCCTGCTATTTGCCCTCATCCTAATGCACTTGCCTTGCACATGTAATTAGCATGCTGTGAGACAGGCTGACACCATGTTTGACAATGCTGACAGACATGGCTAATACAACAAACTCAACTAGATTGGGATTTTATGTTTTTTTTTTGTGGTTAAAACACAGAAAAGCGCAAAAATAGTTTGCGTGAGGCTGACGTGCCGTTAGTTCAGCTCCTCCGACTGCAGCAACTTTTTTTGGAGAGGAATCGCTCGAGCAAAAGATGAGTTGCAAACTCGCCTCTTCGAGATTGTGGTCACTGTGGTCCAATAAGCACAGATTCGGTGTGTTTTTACAGGAAGTTAGGTGTCAACACGGAGCAAAACAAACCTTAGCACCAGTGCATGAGGAGCTAAAACATAAGGACGGATGTGGTTTCCCATAAATGATCATGTTCGAACCCTTTAAAGCGCCAAAGCTCAGAAAATATCACACCCACTGAAACAAATAACACCTGATAGCAAGGGAAAAAAAAGTTAATGCACATTTCCTAATTAAACGTCTGATGCATGGATTTAATAAAACAGTATAATGGTCTGTTTTTGGATGTGCAGCGTGTGAGGAAAAAGTGCCACTATGTTTGTACAAGTTTTCAAAAAAAAAAAAAAAATCCTCATTTGCTTCAATACCTATCCTCCTTTTGATAGACTTTAGATGTTTTATGTTAAATTTATCATTTCATTGTTACAAGCAGCAGAATATGGCATGCATTAAAAAAAAATATTGCTGCCGAGAAGAACCCCTCCCTCCCGCTTTCCCCTCCCTCCTTCCCCCAACACCCACATCACCAGCACCTATTAAAACTTATCTTTCTTTAATCAATTGTTAAATGTCATAGACAATCATCATTTAACACTGTCTTCCTGTGTGATTCTTTTTAATCTGGCTGTAAATAGGGCAGCCCTGTCTATCACTTCAGCTTCTGCCGTACACCAGAGACTTAAGGTGTTTCAACAATAGCTCGCGAAAAAAAAAAACAAAGAAGCACTTTTTTTTCTCCTCTCTCCCTCTCTCTCCTCATCTCAAATCCCCGCAGAGAACACCAAAGGTATGAAAAGTGAAGAAAGGAGGAAATAAATCCAGGCGATGATGAATAATTTGAATGTAGAAATGAAGCTGTTTCAGGAGTGAGTGAGATACCGCACAAGGAGCAGCCATGGGGAGCGTACAATTAGGTCACCCAAAATAAAACGCTATCCTCCAGAAAGTCTTTCTTGGAGTTGTCAAATTCAATATATTTCACTGCCAACAGAATTCTTGATTTGGCTGTGAAGTGAGAGGGCGAAAGCATGAGAGTGAAGGCCTATTTGAGAGAGACAGCTCAGGACCACGTACAATTTCATAATTGATGTAAAAATGGGACTTTTCATTTAAAGTCAGCTCTACCCTCTGAGGAGGGACAACAGCCAGAGCCATATTGTCTGGCTCGTGTTAAGGAGCATGACGCGTCTCTGTGACAATACCTGGTGTTCTCTGAGTTCATGAAAGCGCGCGGGGGACATTGTTCACATCTGCTCGGCTGTGTATTAGATTTAATGACACTCAAAAAGAGCCCTTCGCCGCGGTGCGCGCGTGTGGCCGCCGCGCCACCTCATGTACCCGAGCGTGGTAACAAAACTTTGGGGCGGTGGAAAGTTTACAAAGCGTCAGTGCGATGACAAAAGTCAACAAACAGCCCCAGCCAGCCAGCCTCTCTCTCTCTCTCTCTCTGTCTCTCTCTCTCTCTCTCTATCCCCCACGACACCCAACAGGAAGGCGAGGCTCCTCCGGAGAGCACGATACGGCACGTCTCCAGGTGACAGATATGTCACACCACCTAAAACCCCGTGGCACAATTATACCTCTGTCGCTCTGAAGGGAGATGGGAGGGGTGGGAGGGGAGGAAGGGTAGTGGAAGTGGGGGGGCGGGATGGTTGGTACAGAGCGAGAGTGAGTGAGTGAGAGGAGAAGTGGAGGGTGTGCGGGGCTGGTGGTGGTGCTGGTGGATGCTTTACTCCTGGCTTATTCAAAGAGACAGCCCAAGGGATGCCTCTCGCTCTTCTAACAAAGCACTTCTTTTTTTTTTTGCCTTTTTTGTTGTTTTTTTTTTTTTTTTTTTTTTCTTGAGTATTGCTGGGTGCGCTCCAGTCAAATCCTCTGGGCCCCAGTCTTCCCCCACAGCCATTTGAGGATGCCTCAGAAACTTTTTCTCGCAGACATTGGGCCTGTTTCAGTGCTGATGTTTCAAATGAATAAAACAGTGCTGCTGCGGCCATGCAGAGGGTTACTTGGGGAGCGCGGATAGATGGCGGTTTAATGTCAGACTCACAGCTGAGGGAGTGTCACTTAATTCGTTGTAGTGAGATGCACAGCGGTGACAGTCGGTTTCGGTTGCTTTTAGGTAATTTTGTAATATTCCTGATGAGCTTTTTCTTTGGCTCAAACTTAGCAAAAGCCTAATGAAATATAAATGCAAAAATAAAATATTACATTTCTATTCACAAACACACAGTTTATATTAGCTCCTTCTGACACATGATGACTTGAGAGTGCCTAATACGGGCCCACGGCTTTAACAATGCATGAGTGAGGGAAAGAGAGAGGGGACGTGCTCGCACTCCAACTAGGTCAAACTGTCTAAGGAACAAAACAGAACAGACCTCAAGTTTGCGGAAATCATTACAGGAAAACAAACTTGTCACTCGCTTGACACCCTTGACTGTTTTGCTTTCCGAAGCAGAGAACGATAATAATAATAAAAAAAAAATAAAAAATCTCCATTGCAAATTAGCCTCTATGGTTGTGAAGTTCTCCCCCGTTTGAAATGCATATCAAAAAGCCAGCCAAAGCCACAACTTACCTTGTCGTTGACATCGGGGGACAGGAGAAGAAAAAGCACTTTTCTCTTCGAGAGCTGGTTTCGATTGTATACACAAGCCCCACAAAGGAAGATAAACCAGAGGCACACATTCATAAAATATACATTTGCTTCTTTGTCTTTCGTTAAGATCTTCAACAAATAGTGCTGATGCAAGAAGGACAAAAAGAGAGAAGGTTACGGGGTGTTTGAAAAATGGAATCGCAGCAGCATGACTTAACCCCTGTCTCACTGTACTTTCTTCATGAATTACCGCTAATCACGGGGAAAGAGATTCATTTATTCTTAAAGCAGCTTTGAGGGCATTCGCAGCGCCACTTGCCACACTTCCTCTCAGGTTAGAAAGCGGATGACTCGCGTCTGCACCCCTGCTAACTCACCCAAAATGCCGCCACCACTGTGACAGACATCTGCTCGCGACACTTAGTTTGTCATTATGTTGTAATACACGTTGATTGCGAGATAGCGCCCACTTCCTGGTAGTTTATTAACACCTGTCACCTGAATTTCTTCGTCGCTTTGCACAGATAGACGCTACCCAGCGAACCATGTAGGGCACCTGCGCCTCACCTTGCCTGTCCATGCCTGCCTGCATGGCCGTGCTACGACTATATGCGTGTGTGTGTGTGTGTGTGTTTGTGCGCGTTTGTGTGTGTATGATTGCCGGTACAGGAGAGAGCGGCGGGAGTGACAGCGCCCCTTCCCAAGGTCACGTCCAAGGAGAGTAGAGCCAATTACTATGCAGATCAGAGCTGATGGCGTTTAAGGGGATTGCTCCGATGCAATCACATTAGCTGGCCAGAGAGGAATCTCCAGCCTGACCCCAATCACAGGGGCTACAGCGCCGGGGTCAGCCAGGATGGAGGACTGCCGCCCATGTTTTCTTTTCACAAAACACTTTTTCCTTATCTCGAGCAGGCACGTGATTATCAAGCCAAACAACCCTCCTCCTCCACCCCGGGCTTCCTACAGACGTGCACTTGCATATATATATATATATATATAGTTCTTTTTAAGAATGCACATAGATTGCGACACATACGGCACACAGGAGTGGCGTGTGGGCATTTTGGGTGTGATATTAATGCTGCTGGGTGGCAGAGACTGAGACACAGACGGACACACAGCCCAACGATGTTCACAGTTGACCACAGTTATCCACAAACATATATTCGCACTTTTCTTGCCATCTGTTTCTCCCTGCTCCTCTCTTTCTCTCCCACTCGTCTTTCAGGTGAACGCCTGTCTGTGATCCGCCGCGGTCTTGGAGGGCAGATTGCAATTTACTCTCTCCCTGTGGGTGAGGTGTGTGTGTCCAGGTTGTAAATATGCCTCCTCTATCGCTCCCTCTCTCTCTCACACACACTGTTTTTTTTTCTTTTCCCCCTCAGCTGCACCCTTTCTCTCCTCCGTCAGTAGTTTCCCCGCTGCCCGTATGGCCAGTAATGAGACTGAGTTTGATCAGGTCGCCTCGGTGTTCCTGGAAAGATCTCACTTGAGCCACTGGCCCGTAATGGAATCTGCATCTAATGCATACATAAATCACACCTCTTTCAGGACATTTTCATATGCATAATGTCTTCCAACCCCCCCCCTCACTCCCTCCTTCCCATTCCTCTTTCTCTCTCTTTCCACCCAATGAGCTTTGTATAGAGGAATGGGGGGAGAGGTGGTGATGGAGGGAAATGGCGAGATAGAGAAAAAGAGAGAGACGAGATGAGCCCCTCGTTTTTGTGCCTTTTCTAAAAAAAAAAAAAAAGAAAGAAAGAAAGAAAGAGAGAAACCCGTCTGTAATTCTGTCCTGTCTATTGTGCTGACAAGACTGGCTGAGTGGTGAGATGATGCTAAGATTGGGGAGGATCTTTCTTTAGGTGGCTGCTCGACATCTGTTCTCACTGTCAGTATCCTGTGTGAATGCGTGTGAAAGAGAGAGAGCAAGACAGAACGGCGCAGAAAGCGAAAGAATAAATAATAATAACAGCTAAAAAGAGCGGCGGATTTGTCACATCTGCACACGGGTTGGACTTTGGGTTTAGTCTTGCGAAGGACAGTCGCCACGGCCCCTCTTCTCCCTCTCCCTGGTTCTACCTCTCTCGTTCTCTCTCCTCTGAGGCTTTGTTATGTTAATGCAGACGGATGTGGCAGATTCACAGTGATTTTTCATCTGCCGGTGACGAGAGATAAAAGGCGAGTGACGAGGTGTCGCGATCGTCCTCACTGTTCGCCTCTCAGTCACTAACAAGCTTCTGCATTGTACCTCCGCCATTTTCCACGTGCTCCATTTGCATCTGCAAGCCTCCACTTCATCCTCCCTCCTAAAAGTTTATGCCTTCTCGTTAGGGCCACGTAGGTGTGAGATTAAAATGTTGGGCACACTTTCATTTTCATAAGCGTACTGACTGCGTGAGCGTGCGCATTCCGTATGTGTGCGGTTGCTCGTGTGTGTCTGCATGTGCAGGGCATATGTGCATCTGTGCGTGCCGTAAAGGAGATATTACCATCCAGCATCTATGCTAGTGAATGTTATTTATTTATTTGAGTGCCTCCTAAGTACACGGCACTTTTTTCCCCCCCGTAGGTGCTCTGCATCTCTTTAGATGATACAAGCTGCCATATCAGCACAGGCTAACCCATTCTTAATCACATTTGCATTTTTATTTTGAGATATTCCTCAAACGTTTGCATTATTGAGGATTTATGATGAGCTCTTCGCCTGATCCTCCATCAACTTCACTCATAAAGAAGGTTCTCCATAACTCATAGGCGAGTGGAATATGCTGTCCCCCTGAAGTAATTAGATAGCAGAATTCTGATATGGAAAGTTTGAATAAATCACTTTGTTTATGAGTGCTGAGGCCTTGAGAACAGGGGAGTCAAAAGGGAGCCCTGTTCACACCGTGCACAGCGTGAGAAGAAAATCCCAGTGTGTTTCAGATCCAGTGTGGTTAAAGGGTACAGTTTGCTTCTGTTCTCTTGGCACTAAACTTGATGAAATGTGTTTTTGTGCACCTTAGTCTCATTTTTGTATCTTAGGCCATTGTTTTTTTTATCCATTATGATTACATCATATTCTCTAAAGTGAACGCCAATATGCTGGGACACGGCAGAATTCCTCACAGGATCCAAAGGGTCAAAACAAACAGAGAAGCACGTCAAAGTGTGTTTATCTAAACCACGTTATTTGGAGGTACAACCAAAAGTCAGCATGCAGGAAATTTTGCACAAGAGAACAGAGTGTGCAGTAAGTACAGTTAAGTAAGGTTAAAGCTACGAACCAGGAAGTTGACCTGTAAAGTGCAACGCCCCAGGAACAGTCAGGAGACGTGTGCAGATGAAGCGCAGTTGCCACAGTTGAAACTGCATCACTGGCCCAGTAAGACGTCTTCTATGTGCTTTTTTTTTTTTTTTCAAAAGAAACAGCTGTAAAACAATGAATCATTTTATTGAGCCTTGCAAAAACTACAACATGCGTTTTTATAATCAGTATTTGAACCATTAAGGCCAATAAAAAAAAGTCCAAAGGAGCCTTATCAGTAAATTGTTTTATGCTTTTCATTTGTCTGAGGAGTCAGCAGAAAGTTAGCTGGCTCAGCTGGGGCAAGCCTCTAATGTATATGCTCTATTAGCATAAAAATGCAGAAGCCCGGGGAAGCCTGGGACACTTTTTCAGTGTGCGGAATGAATGGATCGTCTGATGATGTCATCAGCGTTTATTTCACTTGGGCTCGCAGACCACCAATTCATAACTGGAAGCCTGCTTTACAAACACGGGCCACAGTGTCAAAAAGATGCAGGCGCTCACCACACAGGGAGGGTCTCGTAAAATGTGCTGTCGGGTTGCATTGTGGGAAATGTAGGCTCTAGGGGGGTGGGAGCTAAAAGATTCTGGTGCTTGTTGTAATCTGTCTCTTCTGAGGTCCACGCAACTTCATGAAAGTGACCTTTAAACCACCTTAAATACACATCCTACACATCCAGAGACATTAAATAAGATGCCTCATAGTCTCTGTGTTTGTGACGTCACACTCTTAGGTCTCAGTAACTGACTTAGTGAGTGTAATGTTGTTATTGTTATTTATAGAATTTCACCCTTTCATGTAAAATCGCTTTAAAAATGACAGAAAACACGTTTTTACACTACAGTATGAAAATGATATTGAATGACGCTTTGATACAACGGAGATGCTTTCTGTTGCACCTAGTTTCACGGTTGTGTGTAGGCGCCAAGTAAGTCCCATTTCAACATCATGTAATCTCCGCACTGTGGGACAATGACCTGAAGCAGGTGAACACCACCGCCTCATCCTCCGTCTCTTTTTTCCTGCAAAAATTCAAATGATGTTCTCTCCAATGCAAAATGAGTGTTTTTGGCAAATCTATGGGAAATGAATCAAGCCGAGTTTTATTAAAAAGGATTTGAATATTCAAATGAACGCTTGACTGATCTTTTGTTTAAGCCCTCTTCCTGTCACCAGTTATTAGCTGAAGAGGGTGAAAAGTTTCCCTTATTTTGGTGAATTTCACATTGGATTTACACTGGAGGGGATTTTATTAAACCATTATTTACATTGACTCATTTCCATTTTGGTTCCCTACAGAAAGTTCAAGCTTGACATTTTTGAACAAACTTCTGTGTTTTTTCTTATTAGCTTTTATTATAGATTTGCGATGATGCTTCAGTAAAAATAGGATTCCCCTTCAGTGTTTACCGAGATATAATTGGCTATCTGGAACAGAGAGGTATTTGGTATGGGGCTGAACTTTGGGATGAAACAGAAATTACTGCCTCAGTGCCTCTGCCTAACTGTAGGTAGTTATTCTACAAATAGAAATCTCTGCCTCGTGATAATTACTGCCACACACTCTCGGAGTGATGCAATATGAATGTGTGAAGCCATTGTATGTGGGGATCAAAATAATGACATGTCGACCCATGAGAGGAAAGGATTAAAAATGAGATGGATTGTTTTTTTGCATGAAAAGCAGTTCAGTGATGTTGAACAAGAGGAATTCGGTGCAGTGATTCAAAAAAGGACAACTTGCCCTCTGTGTGAGGCGCGTTAAACAAACCAAGTAATAGTGGCAGACTTCCCATTAATTAAGCTTGAAGGATTCAGTTTCAATCCTCCATTTGTTGATGGGGAATTGCATACTTCACAGCCTCTGCCCCTTTGATGGTAGTTTTGGGACCAACAAATTGATTGATGGATAGCTATTTGCATGTATCTTAAAATGCATCTTTTTTTTCCGCCCTCTCCCTGTTTTTATCGAAAATAATGGAATGGAAGTAAGCGTGTGTAGGTGGGGCTGTGTTTGTGTGTGTGTATGTGTGTGTAGTTGGGGAGGGGGGGGGGGGGTCGGCTTGTTAAGCAGAATTCATTTTCCACCAGATCATAATGCAATCATAGTTGGCCTGCTTTATTGTGCCAGTCAGCACACACACACACACATACTCGCGCGCGCACACACACACACACACAAATACATCTTACTCAGTTTAGGATTTGATTTTATTATTCCATCTCACTGTGTCCTATTCAAGCATGCACAACAGCCAGACATTCCTATTTATTTATTCTCCGACTTTTATAATCAGCCATATCAAGCATGTTCAATGCTCTTACACACTTCCTTCGTGTATTATGTGAATCACATCGGGTTAAAGTAAAGTATCACTTTGTTGCCGGCACAAAAGCGAGGCTCGATTACATGTTGGCCTGGTGTAAGAAAATTGAAACCCTCCATAATCCCACCTTAAGGAAATTACTTTGATTTCCATGTTCATGGCAATTTCATTATTGATGAGGCAAAGTGAATAGGCAGAGGTGGTGTCCAAAGACCTACATTAAGTGCAATATTCAAATTGTCCCCCTCTCTCAGTATGAGCTGTGACCTTCGGGTGCCATGAAAGCCCAGCCTTATAACCAAGGCAGTTAGTTTGCCTAAGGCATATGAGATATAAGCATATGTATATTGATATATTGAGGTAGTTCGTCCCTCGGCAATGCAATGAAGCAGCATATATATTTATATCTAGGTGTCCGGTGGACGCAGTGCCTGTGTCCGCTGATGAGAATGGGTATCAGGCTCCACAGCATGTGGGTGAATTTACTCGAGGTAGTGTATGCAGGGGTTTCAATCTCCCTGCAAACCATTTGAATATAGGCCGCTGATTTATTACCTTATTTGGTCTGTCTTCTGTATGCAAATGCATTAGTGGGGGGCGGCTGGCGGTAGGGTTGAGGGTGGCGGCAGCGGTGGTTCTGGTGGTGGTGGCGGTGGAGGTGGGGGGCGCACTTTGGTTGTATGCATAATGAGATTCCCAGGGTCATCCCTCCGGTGTGTCAGGGACCCGTAGTGAAGAAAGCCTCCAGGGGATCTAGAAGAAGATGGTTGGGCCGGTGGGTGGGAGGGGGTTGTGAGCTAAGGGGGAGGTTGCAGGGGAACGGTCCCCACTAGGCAAAGTCCCCAGGTGCCCTCCTACCCCACCACCTCCACCCTTCACCCCTCCTTCCCAAACTCCTGGCAGGTCCTCAGCCTATCCGCTGCCAGCTCTGTCTGCCCCCACTACGCAACCTAGCTTGCGCTAAGTGTCGGCTGTGGCTCTTGGCTCAGTGGAAGTGCATTAGCCCTCATGACAATGCACCCCCCCCAACCACTGCCAATTATGGATCTGATCTGTGTGTTTAATAATTGCCCTCTTCAGACGCATTCAATTGTGTCCAAATGGGAGTGGAATTGATTTTTTGTAGGATATTAGCCGATTACTTTGAGTGCCCCCCTAATTTGAATCGATTTGAATAATGGTTATTCATGTGATCTTTGCCTTTGCTGCTGCGCTGCGCAACGACACGCCCTCAAGGTGCAGCACCGCTACTGTGATAAGTACACTGTATACACAAGTGTTGGCATGCGCACAGGGTTTGATATTACACGTTCTTTCATAACCTGAGAAAATGTACGATGATTAATACATTAGAGGAAAGAAAGGAGATTGCAAGGGCATGGATTAATACTTAAGACTCATCCTTTTTTTAGCTGCAGATCAAAAAGTTCAGTTTTATCATCAGTGGAGCCAGATTTGAGAGCGCCTTTCTTGTCCCTTAAATGGAACTGAGTCAGGATGGGCCTTTGATTGTTGTTGCTGACACTGTAAATAGATATACGGTTTTCATTTGCTTGCTTACATGTGTGGTTTTCACATGAATCAACCCTCTTGATCAGAATGAAAATTTATGAAAAGATGTCTCGCCTCAACCTGCTTTTGTTGAGCATATATGCAAAGCGCGGACCTGGGTGCTCTCAACCGTAGCTGAGTGAACGCTGCCCCGACCATCATATGCGTCCCTAAGAGGAGAACTGAGGGTGGAGGGGGTGCACAGACAGTGATTTACCCCCCCAATAGATAGACAATAGGCCTGTCTGACACTTAAAATATTAAAGAGTGGAATATGCACCGCTACGTTGATCTTCACTATCAATATTTAACATCCTCTTATGCATGTATGCTGAGTTGTCCAATTTCATTAAGGCCATTTGTCATCCTGGAGGGCACTGGTCTTGGGCCCCGAGGAGCCCAGGGACAAAGCGAGGGGGGCTTGTGTCACCAGCACCCATGTGGGGGGATGCGATCTGCTTTCTGTACTGTATTTACACTGAATTCAGGCAAGGAACACACAAGCCAAGTCTATACTTACGCTCACTGACGCTGGTATAAGTGTATAATTGTATGCAAAGTGTTTTGAGCGGCTGACACGGTTAACATGTGGTCCGCATCCGAAAATATTTATTTTGGGCCGTTTGAAAATGTGTAGCGTGCGTTCCTCTCAATGCAAGTACATACTGTAAGCACGTGTTTCTCAGATCTGTCAGAGCTTTGAGCAAATCAACATCTGGTTTTCATTTACGCAGAATTACGCTTTGAATGTCATTGTGTGGGTACGCTTTCCTTTTTTTTTTTTTTTTGTCATTATAGAGAAAAAGTATGAGCTCCTAAGAGAAAGGTGCGTGGAAGTGTATAACCACAAATTGTGTATTCATCAGTTTGTGTCTATTCTGTGGGCGTCGCTCTGAGCGCGTTGACTAAGACAACGTGGTATACATGGAGCTCTATTTGCTCCCCGTACATTTGGCTCGTGTTTATCACATTTCCTCTAACAATACATCTCGATTCCTAAAGGCACAGAATCTCAAATGTGACATTTTAACAACCCTTATTCCTTTCACGCTGCACCATTTCCGTTTTGCACTTTAGTGTCATTTTCATTCCAAACCTGAATTACCAATTTGTCTTTGTGGCACGGGCAATTTACATGCATCCGTTTCAGTTTTTTTTATATGCAAAATGCACTAAAGTGTAGCATTTTTCCCATCACAAGGATATTTTCCCGGGTCTAATTTCATGGTTTTGATGGTGAGTGAGTCTGTCTCGGAGGAACTGTACCTCTTGTTCTCATAGCTCCTGGGTGACGTCTTGATGACAAGTGTCTTTAATATGCATGGAGAATGGCAGGTCCCACATTTTGTCCTCACAGTTTTGCATGTTGAGGGGAAATTGCCCGGCGTTGAGGCTGCGGTTACTGTAGGAGACGAATGTCAGTTACCATTCAGAAGGAGACCCTGGCTTTTTATGATTATTGCCTCTGTGTACCACCATTAAAAACAGAGTGGGGGGAATTGTCCGTGTGGCATTTTTGGCTCACTGCGTGGTGGCTTGGTTCCAGTAGGAAGGGTTGCACAGACATTTCCTTCTTATGCAGGAGGTACAGTGATCCCATGCCAAAGCCTAGAGGCCTGTGTCCTACCACACCACCGCCAGGCTTAAATGGAATCTGAGGGCTTGTTTGCTTTCAGAAAGCCATGTTTATCAGGTTTGAGGGACAACAAAAAGGCTTTGAGCCCTGCAGAATGAGTGATTCTACTGCGTTTCAACACTATAGAGTATGAAAGACGTATCTACAAGATATCACCTGAAATTAACTTACAGTGACTTGAGATTTCTTAATGTGGAAGTAGAGCTGTTAACATCAGCGCAGGAGCAGGTGTCTCCTTACACCTGCAATCTCAAACCAACCGAGGGTTTGAATCCAGTGCACAGCCTCCTCTCCCCCTGCACTGAACTCTTAGTGCCACATGAAGATCAAACAAGTAGACGAACACGTCTAACTTGGATGTACAACATGCATTTTGGTGTCGAATCTGACAGAGCTGACTTAGGGATTGTCAAGAATGCGTCTACCTGCTGATCTTTGATGCACAAGATGTTCTGTTATGATATTCTGTATGTTTCTGATGCTGCTGACTGGATTTCCGTTTGGCTTTCTCCTATTGTGGTTTCAGTTGTGGCATTTTTCTTGGGAAATCAATATTTATTCAAAAGCCCCACAACTTCTCCGACAATAACCAATATTACAATTACAAAAGCGGCTTCTGTTGGTAATATTGTTGCTATGGTGGCTAATGCAGCTAATCTGTCAGCTAAACATAGTCCTGTATGTAAGTTTGAGATGAAGATTGCATTTTCATAACAAATAACCATTCTTTCTCACTCAATAGCTTTGGCTTTAATTTGTCACTTAACCTACAGCTATCAAAGTAACTTTTACTGTAAGATGTTAAAATGTCATGAAATGTTCTGCGGACCACAAGCTGCGCACTAAACCTGAGAAGTTCTTTTATTTTATTTAACCAAGAGGTCTCTTAAGACACATTACGCCTTTTACAAGAGAGACCTGGGCAAAACGGCGGCACAGAGTAACTAACACGGAGTCACATAAAGAATAATTTACGACACTCGCTTAGTGTACAGCACGAAAACATGAGCCCTGAGAGACACACACGTACACAAACACATGCACGCACGCACAAGAAAAGTGTGCTTGATATTTAGAGTGGTCAAAGTGTTTGAAATGCGGCAATGAATTTAACACACTCGCTGCCACTTGTTGTAAATTACCCTAGCCAGTTACTTTTAACATGTGACTTTAAGTAACAGATTACTTTTAAAGTAGTTTTCGTAGTTGAGCAGCTTGGATCTTGTTTAACCTGCATGTTGGTGTGACTGGTGCTAATACGCAGGAAAAACATCCATCTTATTAGTCATTTATTTTTATATTCAGCGCTGAACTCTAACTTTTTCTTTCATGAAGCTGATTGGTTTTGACAAAGTGAACGTGTTCTTGCAACCAAGCCTTGCTTCCCCCCCCCCCCTCACAGGGTTTATTTGGAAACAAAGATCTACGTCTCGGAGCAGAGCTGAATAAGACACATCACCCCGACAGGATATAGGATATGACAGGTGATAGCCAATTATTGAAAGTTGGCAAATTGTTGAAGTAAGTCAAACCATTGAGAAAATCTTTTTCCATGAGAGTGAATATGTAATGAATTTGCTTGTTAGTATTGTTTTGTGGCGGAGGTCCCTTTAATGTTCGGGTGAATTCATGGAACAATTGTTTGTTTCTCTCTTCACCTTTTTTTCTTCACCTCTCAGCTCTCCATGTGTCATTTCTCACCTGAATGACGCTCTCTGCAGTCCATCCAAATACACACACACACACACGCATCAGCTTTCAACACCAACCTCTTGTCTTTCTCTCACGCTCTCTCTATCTCTTACACACACATACACACACACACCTCTGGTGGCCATATCCGCCACACTTCTTACTGGCGCTAATCAATCTTACAATACATTCATCATCAGCACCCCACCGCAGGCTCCGTCCTGCTGAGTGAAATCTCATTTAGGCCTCTTTGGATGTTTCACTGCACTGGAAATACGCAATTACATCACGGACATGGGGGGACCGCGCCTGGCAGGGAGCAGCCACTGACAATTAGACACCAAACAGACCAGGTGTGAACTGTGCTGCACACCACAGAAGAAGAAAGAGACTCTGCATTTAGAAACTAAGTTGATCTATCTATCTATCTATCTATCTATCTATCTATCTATCTATCTATCTATCGATACAGATATGCAGAAGGTAGAAGTCAATACCCAAATGTGAAAATACTCCAAATGTACTTACAGTGAAGTATCAGAAGTAACGGTGAACAAATGCCTTCTGTGGGTGCTATATTATTATATATCATATAATTTAATCATTGTTATGGTAAGCAGTGCTTTAACATAGTAGCAGGCGGAGGTGGAGCTAATTTTAACCACTTTATATACTGCTGAGTGGTTACATTTGTACTTACGCATCATATTTTACGTACTAATCATATATTTCACGTGAAAATCACAACCTATAAAGCAACCTAATTACTAATTACAGCTGTAGCATAATCAATGTGGTATAGGAAGTACACAGCAGCATACAACGGAAATACTCAAATAGAGCGTGAGCAGCTCAAAATCACAGTGCACTACTTGGGTGAATGTACTGGTTGCTCATCAGAGATGGCCTCAGTTTAAATAAGATTTAACAAGTAAAACAGCTTGCGTGCACTACAGTTTTCTGGCATCTACGCGTAACATTTAGCTGCTGCTGATTGCGCATGTTACATAATTGTTTGCCAGATCAAGATGTGCATTGTAGTTAAATTCAATTGCAAACAAAGCATCCAAAGTGAGATGAGGGAATTTGCTTTGCCACGGTATTAAAAGGTTGTTCTGGTTTGATCTTTTGAGCTTGTTGGTACTTCACTGAATTGAACTGATCGCTCTTTACTAACAGATTACTAACAGCCAAAAAACATCCTTATGCGTTGGAGGATGAAGGTCCCTACAGTTAAACACAGACCTAATGAGTTGATCAACACTCTGCACATTGGAAGAATAAGGGTTTTGCTAAATGACAGACTTTTATATATTTGTGTAATGTGTGTGTGTGTGTGTGTGTGTGTCCGGAAGATGGAGGGAGATTACAGGTAACTGTTTCCTTGATGTGCTCCTTTTCCATACGTTGTAAAGAAACTATTAATGTCACTGGAATACCGCGACACTGTACCTCCTTCTTTCCCAATTAGAACACCTCTGAAGAGGGAATAATCTCTGAATAGTTCAAACATTAGAGGTGGTGCACAATATGACAGTCAGCACAGCTGGTGAGCAGTGAGACGAAACACAAAGGTTTCATTCGTTAATTATTGCTTTCTCACTCAGCTCAGCTCAAGAAAATATAATCGATACGTTCTCGGCGGCGATAAAGCTGGACTCTAGCGTGACAGCCGATGACAAGGTCCCTTCGCTTTCTGACAATGAGCGGACCGGTGTCCTTCAGATATAAATGTGTGTGCATGTGTGTGTGTGTGTGTAAATGGGTGTGCATGGGATACACATGGAGAGCTCTGACATATGATTGTGAACAAGCATGCAAAGTAGACATCTTTACAGTGTATGTGTACGTGTGTGTGTGTGTGTGTGTGTGTGTGTGTGTTTGCATGCATGCATGTATGTGTCTATGTGTGTGTACGCGTGTGTGTGTGTGTGTGTGCAGGGTTCACAGGCCCGGGCTTTGACATTCACGCTACACCACCTACGCACTGGGGTCCCATCTCGGGGTCATTTACATATCTTTGAAAGACAGATTGAAAAGAAAGAGAAAGGAAGGAACGTGAGGGGTGGAGGGAGGGTGCAGAGGAAAGAGGGGGAACGAGATAGATGGCGAGAAAGAGGGTGATAGAGAGAGTGAGAAAGAGGGAAAAAGAGAGAAAGACCAAGCCCGAAGATTACATTCCCCCCATCTAGAAAATGAGGGGAAAAGGCAGGGTGTGTAGGGGCCTACTGGGAGGATCCTTATTCATATTTGTGTGTGAATTGTTTATCACGGTGACAGAAGCGTGCCAGGGCTGAGATAAAGGCAGCGCTCCATCACGGGGCTGTGACAGCGGGAGGACACGCCGCGCACTCACCGCAGCAGCCCCAGAAATATTATTAATAGATGCTGACTTGATTTGCCACGATTGCAGCGTCTTGGCACCGCTTGATTGTGGCCTGTGAAGTTCCGTCCAAAGGGGAAGCTATTTTTCATGAAGTGACAGAAGTCTTCGCGATTTCTACCCCCTACCCCCCCCCCCCCCCCCCCCTCTGCCCTCACACACACACACACACACACACGCACACCTCCCCACTGCCCTCTCCTTCCTCCCCCCTCTTCCTTCCCTCCTGCCTTCTTCCCTTCAGTTGAGCAGTTGCATCTCTTTCCAAGGAGCTGATATGCAAGGCTGCTTATTATGAGAGCGGTGTCAGATTTAGAGAGAAAAAGCCAGGCAGGGAGCGGGAGAAATAGTCGCTCCTTTGATGGGATGGCCTGTGAGATGGCCTGTAGATGATATCCGGTGCGTGTGTGCGCGTGTCTGTGAGGCAGCGTACGTGTGTGCATGTGAGCGTGCTAAGCATGCATAAACTTCAGTAGTTTCAAGCAATATCACAGCTTTAAGAATATTGGAAAATTTGTTATCACATGTGCACATACATAAATTCATAAGTTCACACAAGGCTGGTAAACACAGGCTGTTTTATATATATATATATATGCACAAATATATATATATATATTTATATATACACGTCAACGGCAGTGATGATGCACACATTAGACGGCCCTTCCTCACAGTGTGGCTCGGATGAAAGCAGAGCAATTTAAAGTACAGAGCAGGAGGCTCAAAATCCTTCCCATACTGCCAACATGTGATATTCCTCCTTGAACGCGTTCACCCTCATTCGACACAATATCTTGCTCACATTGTAGGAGGCTTGCTTTCACTTTTTCCTCTGCATTTAAACCACACACTGGGTTTATACTTGTGCAGCCATGAGAGGGCATTGCAGTCCCAGATGTGTGAGGAAAGTGTGAATAAACTTGGCTCTTTTTTTTTTTTTTTTTCCCCCTTTTGCTGTCAAAGTTCAGCTTATACACACATTGTCTTTGACAAATGGGTCTGCGACTCTGATTTGAATTTCAATCCCGGGCCACCAACAAGTTTCACAGGCCTTCACCCGCGCAACCCACCACCTGCCCTCCCCCAACAAGTGCCAAACAGCACGGAAAAGATCAGTGAGGATATTTGACAATGAAATAGAGACAGAAACCTTTGTATTGAACAGTGTAATCTCAAACCGCAGACAAGCCTCGCTGAGGGGAGTTGAAAGCTGGAGAGTACAGTGACTTCATAACATCTGTAGACCGCCGTCATAACGGCAAGGCCCTTTCTGACCTTGTTTGCCTGCAGACTTATCAAAACGACCATGAGATCAGAACGTGGCGGAGTTTCTCAGGTCTGTCTTTGTCGCCGCACTCGCGAACACACACACACACACCTGCGTCTGGCAACCGCAGGCTGTGTCCTCATTGGCGTGGAGACGGGAAGGAGCTGCGGTCACACACACACACACACACAAACATACATCGCAGCGGAGTGCTGTGCTGGTGGGGCCCTAACCTCATACAGGATGTGCGCTTGTCTCTGTACAGCCCTTATCTCGGTGCGCTGCACTGCTACTGCAGCCCAGAGGCCACAGTGTGGGTGTGACACCTGCCAGGGAGAGAGAGGGAGGGAGAAAGAGGGGAGGAGGGTGTGTGTAGGGTGAGGGAGGGGTAGGGGGGAGCAGCAGAGTTGACAGAACAAACTGAGAGATGAAGAGAGTGAGATAACTCCTCACCTTTTACTTTTAAGAAGCTGCATTCGTGATTTGACTAAGCATCGAGTTTCTCTCAGTCTTTCTCACACGCGATGTAATTCTGCCGAAATTTGTTTTGGGTGACACACTGAACGCCCCAATTCCACAGCCACTGAATGCTTGCCACCCATGTTGCCCTAAACCATGATTTATCCCATCTGCAGCTTCATACCCACACCAAAACATTTCCCCTCACTACATTCCTCCCATGCATTACTTTGAAAACTGCAGGAGATCTATTCAGTCTCCCGACAAATAGTCAATGTTCAGTATTGGCTGACAAATTAATTCCAATAATATTCAAATACAGAGGCAGCAGCGGCGGCAGCAGCAGGTCATCTTTATTCAGCATTATGCTTTCTGCACTGAACATTGTTTATTCAATCTGCACCCGTGCCGGCCGCCGTCTACTTTGGAGTGTTCTGTTTTTCGAGCAATCTATTTCTGGTATTGCTCTATTTTCCTGAGACAGAGTGATATTTTCACACTGGCCTGGTAATATTACACAGCCCTTAATGGAATCACGGTGCCGCCACCCCTACCCCCCGTGATTTGAATAAACGCATTCAATTAAATCAAACCTGGAATACTGTAGCTTTTAATTGAAAGGGAATTATCCTCTATATGATTTCAGAAACGATCTCTGGGGAGGTAGTGGTGCTTTTCAACAACTCACCAATTAGACACTTGTCTCTTAAATGGAAACTACCTCCAAAGGAAATGCCCCGCATTAGGGCTTAATGATTTGGGCACTTACCAATTACGGTAGCAATGAATTTCTTTTCTCGTTAAAACAAGACATCATTTTATGGATTCATAAAAGCTGCAGTTCTGTATACTGCTGGAGCAATGGGGGAACACTGGTAAAGGTAAGAAAAACAGTGCAGATATGCCATATACTCTGTCACATGTTACTTATTTAATATGACATTATTATTCTGGTAAGAAAAAGAGAGAATATATATATTTTTTAAAAAATGGTTTTCAAGTTTAAGTTACGGCCAAAAACACGTTTTTACAGTTAAAATGATCATAAAGTAAAATTCATGAGAAACTGACTGAGGTTTGGTGCTTAAATCAACACTGGAGAAAAAAAAAGGGATTTCTCACTCATAGTTCTGTGATTTCATTAATTCACTGGGGATCACAGATCTGTGGGCCAGTGAGTTTTTATTTCACATTAAAATGTTATCCATTTAGCGCAGCCATAATATTGACAAAAGAGGGCAGCAGGCTGCTTCTGACCGCCCAGACCCTCTCTGTTTCGGAGAAGACGAGACTTGGCCACAGACAATCTGGGCCTGGTTTCGCTCACTGAAGAGGGCCCTGCCTGTCTGCTCGCCTGCCTCCTTGGCTGCCTGTCTGTGTGAGTGACTGCGAGATTGGTTTATTTTAGTTCATCATCTCCCTCATCAATCTTTTACATGGGACTGGGTCAGCAAAGATGACAAAAGTGAATCGCTTATGTGGTCTAAAGTTTCTGGCAGCGACTCGGTGTGAGTAAACACAAAAAGACTTGCTCTTCCCTTTCTTCTTCAACACCAGCCCCCTCCTCCCCAAACTTCTCCCTCTGTCACCCGCTCCCACTTTCTCTCTCTGTCTCTCTCTCTCTCCCTCTCTCTTCCCCCCTCATTCCCCATCACTCCGCCACCACCGCCACCACCACTCACCCCTTTCCAGAGATATATGAAGGCAATGTGTGGATCTGGTTGGCTTTGTGAACTAGGTGCCAGACCACATCTGAGAAGCTGTGCTGAGGGAGCAGATTGCACGGTGACGTCTTTCTCTCCTCTCCCTGTTCTTCCTCCACTTCACGCACCCCTCTTCTTTCTCTTTTCTCCTCTCATGAGGCGCGGGAAGTGGCCGGTGACTGACTGACGCGTTTCTCCTCGCTGCCACGCATCTAACACTTTCTTCCTGCGACCTCATCCTGCAGCCACATGTCCACTCCAGATTAATTCCCATTCATGTATTCTGCTGACTGGCTACTGTGCTGCAGCCTGCGTGGGTGGGGCAGATCACAGGCTGCAGAGTGACGATGGCCCTCCGACAGTTCTAATCAGGAATGAGATGCAGAACAGATGAAAAAAGGCAAATGGATAGATGAGCATGGAAAAAAAGGAGTCTCCACTTGGCCTTTTGAAATCAAACACATGTCAGATGTTGTAAAGACTTGTCAAAGTGGAAAGAAAGAAAAAAAAACTCTGGGGTAAGCGAGTGTTATTAGTGTAGCCTGAGCCTGAGACATCTCACTGGGCCATATGAAAATGGAAACCATGTTGAGAACCTCTCCAGAACAACATCTAATAGGCCAAAATTCCTCGCTGCTTCCATACGTTTATCACGAAACTTTCATTTAACCGCTAACCTTTCATAAAGTGAAATTTTCTGACCTGTAACTTTTATTTTAGGTCCCAAAACATCCAAAATTCCCCAGTTCATTTTCATTTCTTTTCTAAAAAATCATTTTGTTTATGGCATTTCCCCCTTGTCTGACAGTGCATAGAGATAGACAGGAGTACAGCATGGAACGAACCAGTTCCGTGGTATGCACCTTAACCGTTACCAATACCACCGGAGCGGCCCGCGTTATTGGGAAATTTTAGACAAGCGCGGTTTTCCCAGCATCATCAGCATCGTCTGCTCTCTTTACAATTTCTTCCCTATGCTGTTATAAAAAAGTTGGCCTGCGACCACAGTTTTCTTGATTAATCCATCAAATTAAAAACTGTGAGAAAAGTTTTAAATGACTTTTTTTTTTTTCCAGGTGGCAACCTAAAGCCCAAAGTTACCCGGTTTAACATCACAGAGTCTGACAGACCTGTTGTTTCAGCTCTTAAGAAAATTATATTTGGAGTCTGAATTGGCTCCTGAAAGGAATCCAAAAGAATCAAATAGACCTCTCACACCACCTGAATTACAGGATTAACTGACCCATTGGCCTCCTCTGGTCATGACTGAGACTTTGAAGTTTAAGTCACAGTGAAATGAAAAATGATTTTTTGTTTGTCTTTTAATACAGTTCCCCATATCTAATGTGCCCTTGTATCGACTAATATTTCTCTATTTTAACACTCTAGCCAAAACTCTCTCCAGTACTGGAGGGCAGATCGAACACATCACACACATATTCTGTGTCGTTAGGCAAATCACCGACCACTACGTACATAACACGGAGCGTAAAGCATTCTTACATAAGCATACATGCATAATACCGTTGTCTGTCCATGCACATTATACAGTAGGAGTCATTAACTGCCTGGAGAGTGCTCTTCTTTGCTCCTGCGATCCTTAAAGACTCCTCTCCTTTGTCGTTTGTCCTCATCCACCCCCCCTCCCTTCCCCCCATCTTGTATGGCATGTGCATAAGACGGCCAAATAAGAGCTGAACTGAAATATACACTCACCACAAAGAGGGGAAAAGAAGAATCAGACACAAGTACCACAAGCTACCATAAATCAATACAGGAATATCTTATTCCTATCATATACATAATCACAGACATCACTTCTCATTCTGGATCATACTCTATGTTACTGTATGTAAGTGTATTTCTTCTTCATCACTGTATTGACTTTTATAACAGTCACTACAGTGTGATACACTCAGCTTTTACCCTCCATCCCCCGGCTTCATCACGGTGGCCGCAAATGTAATCATTTCCATACAATTCAGGATTTGACAACTTTTTCAGAACTTTGAAACTGTCCAAGTGCATTATGTCTCATCTCGTTTCAGCTGGACTCTCCCCACACGACATTACAGACAAGACACTGGAGAAATGCTGTGTCCTCTCCGTCATGACTTAAAGGTTAAGAACAAACAGCAAACAAAACTTGGGGGAAACAACTGGAAAGAAAAACTCTGACTTAGCCAAACTGTGAAAACACAACTATCCAGGAACATGTGACTCACCAAACAAACTGTTTAGCCACAGACGTGATGTGCTCCTTTCCAGCGCGGCCTCCGCCGCCCGCCCTTTCACTCACTGACTTGCACACATATAGCACACACAGAACACGGGTGCAGGGTCGGCCGGAGCACATGAGAGAGACGCTTTGAAAAATAAGCCCTCATTTGGGCAGAGTGGATTCAGATGGCTTGGCTTCAGCTCAAAGGCGAGCAGCTCTCTGGGTCAGCTTATTATTTCAATGGATGCAAGGCGCTGATGTTCTCAAGTGTGGTGCACTTCAATCAAGCGACCCGGCAGCTCAGCACATGGGTCAAGGCTGCAGTCTCATCTATCGGGCCTAAAGATGACTGAGGCTCGTCCTGTAGCGGTTTGGACTGGGCCAGTCAGTCCCAGCGCTGTTATCCCACAGTCTCCTGTATGAGACGGACTGTGCCCCCACCCCAAAAAAAAAAAACTGCAGAAAATTGAATTCGGCTGCGGCAAGGGAATCCCAGACCTGACCAGGAGAAAAAAAGAAGAAAGAAAAATTACTCAAAGATGCCAAGTTTTGCAGGAGCTAGGGAGAGAAAAGACAGATGTTTAATTTCCTTCAGTGTGCGAGCGGCAGGGCTGAGAGGTGTGGATGTGTGTGTGTGTGTGTGTGTGTGTGTGTGTTGGGGGGGGCTTCTCATGTTTGCATTCTGTCAAAGTGTTTGTGTTTGTGCTGAAAAATATTTTTGACTCTTATTTTTCTCAAACAGAGGAGAGCGTAATTAACATAAGCAGACTCTCCAAACAAAAACAAACAATTAAACTCATGAGTCACAAAAGAGTATGGAAGTAATCTTTGTTGTTTCGTCTTTATCTTGCTTTTTGGACGGTCTCAAGTGATTCCTTCATGCATTTACTTGTATAAACATACTTTTGTTTGTTCGGCCGAGGACGGATTATTACCATAAAGGATTGCTTTTCCACTTTTAACGTTGCGGTGGAGGGTTTCATAAACACTGGCCGTAATTAAATCCCACCAATTGACCACAAAGAACAAGGGACACCTCACACATACACAGAAATATGCGTGTGCAGCCACACACACACACACACACACACACGCACACACACAATATGAAAACTTAAAAAAAAAAAAAAAAAAAAAAGCAAACAGCTAAAACTAATAAACACTTAACACAACAAAGTGAAACACAATCACAGCTGAATGAGAGCCATCATGTGCGCTTGACCGAGCCTGTGCCTCTCTGACTGGTCAAAGGCAGCCTTGCGAGAAGGTTAACTGGACTATATTTGTTGTTATTCCACCGTGGGCATCTGTTCCATTGCTTACATTAGCAGTTATCGACTGCGCCAATATTAGTCATGGCCCCGGTGTTGTGTAATTCAGACTTACCAAAGCGTACCATCCACCACTACGGTCTGTTTCCCCCTCTAGCCATGCCCTGATAGGGTAATGTGGGGTGTAATGATGGCCAATTAGAAGGGATCACAAAGCAGGACATGCAAACAGAGCCCTACAGACCAGACCCGGCGGAGCTGCGCCCTGCTGTGGCGGCCGACAACTTTGTCTTTCCCGGCGCTGATCTCTTATCAGCGTTACTGTCTCCCTGCAGAGTGAGCATTGATTTCATTTGAGTCAAACTGATCTAAAATCAGTGTCCTCGGGAAACATCACTTGACTCGCAGTACAGCGGGGGTCCTTGACTGCGCTGGGCAGTGTCAAATAGTCGGACCACCCAGTTTCTGGATTGCACTATGAGGCCATTGTGCAGCCACGCAGGCTGCACCCTGATTCATAACAGAGCTGATGGTCTATGTCTGAATGAGTGCAGTATGTGGCGAGTGGAGATAACCTCCAGCACTTTGTATCAGTAATTGGCCTTGATGAATTGAACAGCCTTAGAGATTTGCTTGGTGCAAATTGAATAACTGCTGTTTTCCTGCCGTAGATGTGTTAGATAATGATACTGCGACGCAATGGGCGCTGCACATGCAGGACGTCGGTGTGTTCAGGTACCTGTGCTTTCGTGTGTCTTTGTACTTGCCCTTCTCATACGTTGCAGTATACAGATCATTTGACCTCTGTGATTCGGTGTCACTTGCTTTACTTTGTCAGTGTCTGGAGTCCTGCAGACCACACTGATGTGTCTTTTTGCACTGAAAGGACTCTAGTGGTACCTCCTCCCCTAATGAGGTACCACTACAGTGATCATTAAACATTGTTATTACACTAAATGGGGATATATTTCATGTTTCACATCATGTACTGGCTGTGCATGAGCAATTAGATTTTCTTTTTGATTGCCAAAAAAAATAATTTGCAGACAAAGTATTGTACAATATGTTTTCCTACATTTGGATGTTACTTAACTCACTGTTTCGACCGCTTTAAACCATAAATTGTCATAAAAGTCCAAAAAGTGAAATCCAAATAGTATTCTTTAGGATTTTAAAAGGGCGGACAGTAAAAAGTGCTGTCAACACCAGTCACAAATATAGAGCACTGAAATTCCATTGTATGTTTGCACAGTGTACAGCCAGGGACTCCCACACAGCAGTAATGTGTCATACCTTTAACGGATTGCTGAAACGTGTCATCAGTTCCAAATCATGTTTATAAATTTTATAAGTTCTTACACAATCAGCAAAATGATCATATATCAAGGTGATAAAAACAATATTGAGTATGTATTTGAGCTGCCGATGAGAGCCTAGAACAATTGTGCCTTTAAAAAAAAAAAAAAAAAATCAGATTTGTCCTGATGACACCTCGGTCTGTGTATGCAAACATGACCAAGTCTCTCCCAAAACTGTAAACCACACATACCAGAATGTTAATTTGTGATTTTTATGACAGAAACGCTCCGGAGCCGCTGCAAGGGCAGAGAATATGTGACTGCTCAAAATATATTTGATCACTCATAAATGCATTTGCGAATCTGCATTGTGTTAACAGTTTTTCAGCAGAAATACCCACAACACAGGGAAATCACCCTGAGAACTGTCTACCCAGTGTCGACACTTCATCTGCACAGAATATACAAGTGGCGTCATAAGTGCCTCTTGCCTTATTTGTAGCTGTGGGATTAACTCATTCATGTGCTCGGCTCATATTGTGAACCGATCACTGCCAATGAAAAACACATGAATTTCGTTTCGGGGTTGGATTCTCGCTGTTAATACTCCGAGTCTGAATTGCATTTGTTGTAACAGAAGATGGAAGAGATACAGAAATGCCTCAGATGTTTTACAGCCAGTTTTACCAGCAGTAAAATTGCCTCCCTTCATATACAGTAGTACCATTCGGCGTCTGCTGGGTAACATGTGGGCATCTTGATACAGTATGGAAAAAATATAAAGTACGACCACAGGCAGCACGCGGGGTGTTACTCATTACGCAAGATAACATTTGGGTAGCATGTGGGTTCACCTCTAAATGGATGAGTCACACTGGACAGAAGGAGTTTGCGTTGCGACTGCGGAGCACGCAGAACAAGTACTGCGTGGCTGAGAAATGCGTTTTGTCTTTTCTTTTCAGAGAGGAGGTTTAACACAGGCAGATCATTTGCACTTGCAGATGTAGCTGTACCCCCTGACATCCCGGATGTTTTAAAAGTAGATTTACATCGATAAACCTGTTATTACTCATCATATTCATTTCTGTCGGCGCGCTGTAATTGCATCTTGAATTTCCTGCATGTTAAAAGAGTAAAATGCTTTTAGTGTCTCTGATATTTTGTGCTTTTCTACACAGGGGTGACTGCAGCAGCCGTTATGATGGCATCCCGACACGGCTGGATTAAAGGGACAAAATTTGTCTGCTTGGGTCCTGGACTGGACCTGGATTTCAGGTTAGAAAGCAGGAGCCACATTAAGGCCGGAATCATGTCAATTACTACTGTGCTTCAGCTTCAGCGGCACATACAATTGACATTTTATTATTTAATTAGAAAACAGCCGTCGACACTGTGAAGCTGGGTTTTTCGCTTTACTCAGTTGGTAATATCTATAAAAATGCTAAAAGCCAACACATTTACCCACTGACCATTGGTTGTCCAATCATCAATCAGGTGAGCGATGATAACTGAGCTGAGCTTGTTAAAGCTTTCCAAAAACCAAAATCACAGGAATAAAAGCGTGAGGAAGAGAACGTTTTTCTGTGGAGTATAATACTAACAGTAACTCTGAATTTGGGGAATTCCAACAGCAACCAGAGCCAAACATGAAAATAATAAGAATAACAGAGTTTGATAATACGGGCAATAAGGGATACGTCAAACCACTGGAGCTACACATTCTTGCTAATGTACCGTTTATACAGAATGCTCATGTTAAAACAAGCCAGACTGGGATATTTAGCTGGAGTTTGTGTTCTGAGCCAACCTATTGAGCTAACAAAGTAGCCTGAAATGTGATGATAACAGATAGTGGATGATTAGAAACTGGAAGCTTGCGTCTGTCTACCTCTATCTGGAATGAGGAACCCTATGTTTCAGAAAGGAGGAGGAGGAGGAGGAAAGCTGCCCCCCTGTTTGGTTTAGCATTACAAACTGTATTATTTGCCGCCCCAGAATGAACCTGACAGGTGAATTACGATTAACACCCAGTAACACCTGAACCGTTACCTAAAAACCATCTGATTGTCATGGTGGAACACGTCTGACAGTGCAGCGTCTAAAAGAAAAATGACACTATTTTCACTAAATGTGCACAGCAGCTGACAAATCTTTATGTTATCGGGACCTAATCAATAGATGCACGTGAGCACGTAGATTGCGCTCAGCTGCGCACAACGCTCGTGCAAACAAGCGCAGACAGCTGATACACATGCACGCTTTTTTTTTTTCTTTTTCTTTTTTTTTTTTGCCTTTTGGGATGCTTCCTCCCATCGGGTCACGAAGCAAAACAGGCGATTGACACCCTCTGGTTTCAACTTCTGTGACCCTTCCAGCAGCCTGTGAAGTAGGCACAGAACAGCAGAGCGAGGCCCTTGGAAATATCTGCGGTCAGCTGCACGGGGAGGAGGGAGCGAAGGAAAGAAACTTGCTTTTAATAAACAAGATAATGGGTGCCATACGCCCCTTCTCACACCACCACTGCCTGCAATCTCTCCCTCACTCTCTCCCTTCTCTTTCTTGTCTCTCTGCCTCACCCAGTCTATCTCTCCATTTCTGTGAGAATTACATTCATAGTTTAAGAATGGGGTGAAAGACTGAGAGAGTGTGAGAGAAAGAGAGCAAGGTTGTTGAAGGGGGGGGGGGGGTGCCTGATCTTCAAAACCAACAATTAACTGGCGTCAGGATGTTTATGGGCAGAGTTAGTTTAAGCGACCAGTCCTCTGTCAGTTCAGCTGTGGCCTTAAACACTCATTCTCTTTAATACTGAAATTATGCAGAGAGGAGAAAAAGAAAGAGTGTTCATAATTCATTTTCAGCCCAGAAGTCTTTTACACTGGAGGGAAAAAAAAAAAGTCTTTTCACACCAAAATCAAAGGACAGTTTTTTACTCTGTAATTGAATTGTTGAAGTTTTTCAGAGAAGAAGTCATTCAGTGTGAGAAGTCAACAGGTCCTTGAAAACATATTTTCCTCAGAGCGCTCACTTATATGCGTACCAGAATAGGAAATGCCTAACAATACCCTCCTATCTGCCTCAATCTGGTTCCAAGAAGTTTGACACCGTTCTGAGCGCGTTCCAAGAATCACAGAGAGGTGAGGATGGGCTGAGGGACTGACATGTTGTACCAAAAAAAAAACCAAAAAAAACCTCCCGACAGTGAGATTTGAACTGGAAAAAAAACCAAGCGTGCACAGACACACGAGCAGGGAAAGAGTTGCAAAACTTGTCTCTCATTTGGGGCCCACCTCTATGCTCATTGGCCAGAGAGATGGCAGAGTCCTGGTAAGCTTTAGACAGCGAGTTTAATATGCAAGACACCCGGCAGCTGTTTTACGAGGGCTGGCACTTACTACAGTGTGTGTGTTTGTGTGTGCAAGCTAAGATATGCAAAAGATGATGTGGATCGAATGAGCCGCAACCAATCCCGGCGTTGCCCTGATACAATTTAGTAAAGGATTTCACAATGTTCGTAGCAAAGGGTGTGGGAAACCAATGCGAGCGTGTCTTGCAGCGGGCCCGTTTCTCTCCCTGACATTGTTGGATACGGATCATTTTTTTTCTCACATATTTTTAGACCAGCACAATTCTGAACGTCTCAGAGTATCTAAGGGGCAGCTTTAGATGAGGCGAAATCAGTTTCCAAGAGAAGTAGTTCAGCTAATGTCTCCTTTATTTCTGTTTTCCTTTCCCAATTAACAAATTAGACTACAGGTTTTGAGAATATCATTCAAGCAAATGCGCGCCGTCGTGTCCCGACCTTGTGGTCCCGGTTGTCAAATTAACAAATTGCCTTAAATCCGTTTGACAAATCAGCTAAAGCACGTCTCTTCAGAAGTTCGCTGACAACTATTTTTATGTGAACTGCGTGAGGTCACGTTTGTCTTTGAAACGCTCGCGATCCTGATGAAATTACAAGAAGCAGAGAGTCATCAGTGAGTAACCTCGTGTTTCTAGTAAAAAGATAGTACAGTAAGGAGTGCGGCTGCATTTTTTTCATGTTCGCTGTCTCTCATAACGGCTCCACCCCACCAGGCAACACGAGCCCTAATAATGCCCAGACTTTTCCAGTTACAAGACATCCGTCTACCTTTTTTCGGCTTTGTAATACAAATTTGAAGCGCTGTCTGGTGTGTGTTAAAAAAAAAAAAAAAAAAAAAAGGGAAAAACAAAACAAAACAAAAAAAAAAAGTGTTTTGGATCCTTTCTGTGTCAGAGCCCATGATTCTGTATGAACACGTAATTTACATCCAAGGCAACAAAGTGGTTTTCACCACAGAGTCATAGCTGTAAAACCACTGCTAACTGGTTGATGTGGATCCCAGGGTCTTGTGAAATGTAATGTCCCACAAGAGCCCATCCTGGCCATCGCCCTGCTGCACTGAGACTCCTCTTTTTTTCTTTTTTTCTTATTAACATGTCCTTTTTCTTTTTTCTTTTTTTTTTTTTTTTACTTTTTTTTCCCTCCCACCTCTTTCGTTCTCATTGTCTTTTCTAGCTTTCTTTCCCGTTTTCCCCTCTCGCCTGCTGGTGCTGTTAAGCCCTCTGAGACCGCCGCTGTGGTGTTGCGGCAAGTATTTTTGGCTCGACGCTGCTTACATGCAAAATGCAAATTATGGTGAAATCCGTTGCTCCGCGATCTAATTTGCTGCTAAAACCGCATTTTATAGTGATATCTTTTCTGTCACCCTTGCTCGTTTCAGATAGATTTTCACTGACACATTAGTTATAGTGGCTCATATTTCTGGCAAGAGAGCATCTGTTTTATTCAATTATATCACTTGACTTGAAATTGACATTTGGTAATGGATACAGTGCTGATATTAAAATGTACTCACCCTACCATATCTGCTTTGCAGCCTTTTTATGTGACTTTTCGACTCAATTACATATAATCATAGGATGAGCACATGTCTGCCCAGGTATATCGCCTTCCATTTCAACACAGATGTATTGTTTTCAGCCAGCATGGGGGCAGGGGATTCCCCCCGTATTTATGCAGCATTAGTGCAGCCCCTTGGCCAGACACTTAGCCAGCCCTCTCCCGTCTGGCACGGCGAAAAGCTGGGCTTGCCAGGACACGCTGGAGAGCCAGGCTGTAGCTGCTCCGCTCGCAGGAATGTGTCAGTCATCCTTGCCAGTCCATCGCTGCTGATAATTCAAAATGACAATATAATGAAAGTGGTGAGGTAGAGCGCAGTGTGGTACTGTGATGTGCTACTCTCACCCACTCTGTCTATCAGTTGAGTGGGCTGCGGGAGGAGGGAGGGGTGGACGGTGCCAAGTAAAACGTACATAAAAGAAGGTTTGTGAATGGGGATAAGTGTGAGCAGCCATGCCAAATTGTTTGTGGATCTCAATGCTTTTGGACTTTCAGCATATTTGGCCCCGGTTTGTTCAGACGATCATGAGCTCCAGACAGAAAAAGAGGAGCTGGGTTCTTCTTGGCCCATTATTACAAAATGTTTTGTCTCTATTTTTCCAAGATGGTCGCCCAGAAAATGACATCACACATACACAAGCATCCGGAAAATGCAAAAAAAACAAAACAAAAAAAAAAACCCAAGGCATTTGGCTTCCTCTGGGAAGGCAGGAAAAGTTTTGACTTTTTCCTGATTAATAGATTTTCATTTTATGGATTAGTAATCAAGATGGATTGTTTAAGACGCGGAGGGGGGTGTGGGTGGGGGAGGCAGTAGGGGATTTGCATACCGAAGCCTCTTTCAGCTCGCCCATTATTTCATCTCCGAAATTCCACCTTGTGGCTTCTGTCAACCAGAGAATACCTCTGATGAAGGTGTCCTAGACTCTCTCATTCTGGCTCCGTTGCCAGACAGATGTTGGCATTTGAGTCGGAAACCTTAAGGGACTGGCATGTTCCTCTGGGGTGAAGGGGAGAGCAAATTATATTGACAAACATGCATGAGATTCATCCTCCGTCAGACAACCTTTTCAGCAGAGGAAACTTTGAGTGAGTCAGACAGGACATGAATATTCTTTTTTTATTAATGCCTCACTCCAGTGACACTTTCTCATTTGACTGACAGATAAGTCGTAAAATATAAAAACGGATCTGGGTTTTTCCCCCCCCCCAAACACGAGATTCACTAAAAAACATTACCGAGGCCTCGTCTCTTCACTTAGCCGGGTTAGAGAAGAACAATTGCAACCCTTTGGCCCAGCATCCCATTTCAGCATCCCAGTGAGAGTGTTGAGTCTAATCTGTGGATAAGTGTGCTGATACTCCTTGCTTTTCCCTGATGCCTCCCAGGGGATGTCCTGGCTTGGCCGTCAGCTCAGGATTAATTAGAACCTCCCGTGTCCCTGCAGACATATTAGAGAGCTCGACGCCGGTCAAACACCAACCACATTAGCAGCCCGTTAGCGCAACAGAGGCTAATACCTTGCACTTGAACACATCACCAGGTACTATAATTAATAACTACCTCTCTGCCTGCTCAAGCATCCCCAGGTATTATTTACCACATGTGACCTAAAGACATTTTATTCCTTCTGGCATAAGAGAAGCTCTTTTTTTTATTTTAATAATGCTCAGGAAGCAAGTGGACGTGTGCAGTTTTAAAAGTTATTTACTTCCTCTTGCAGCACCTTTCTGCAGCCTCTTTTCATGTCAGAGTGACATAAAGTGAAACCTGCACTGAGGAATTGCGGTATTAAATTGATGTTTTACAAGAACGGACTGGAATATGTTCACTGCTGAATTAAAATGTGCATTGTTTCAGTAAACAGACTAATCATTTAGTCTGTAACATGTCAGAAAACTGTAAAAAAAAAAAAAAAAAGATGCTCCAGAAACTTAAAATGATTTAGCGCAGCATAAAGCAGCAGATCTCTGCATATTTTAGCTTAACGTATTCGGTAGAATTGAAGATATTCAAAAGGTAATGCGTGGGGCAGGATATAGTGAGAGCATTCTTGCTATGTTCCTATTTGCCATAGCCATTGTATAAAAAAAAAAACATTTTATGAAATTGGAATGAATAATCAGGCGGTTCCTTTGAGGAAACTAAAAAGAAGAGATGCTTTTTTAAGACAAAAGACATTTTCAAAATTGCAGATCTGCAATTTTGCTTTGTATTATAATAAACCAACAGAGATTATATACTTATATATAGCTTTACTCTAATTTGCCATGCCCACTTTCTTCTTTGCTCCCACTATATGAAATATTACCCACGTCCCTTCACTCTGTAGTCTAAAGGCTCAAACTGGCCCCGGGCTCTGGTTGGCCCACCTGTCTCTTGAATAAACATGGGCTGAGGAGGATCAGGGCGGCCAGGATTGTCTGGGGTTTGGCAAAATGTCACCACCGAGCGGAGCTGAGGTAGATGCGGGCTTGATCTGCTTGATCACTCAGTCGTACCGCGTCCACTGAAGGTTAGGAGCGAGGTAGGTTTAGGCAGAGGAGCTGCACGCACACACACAGTGGACACACATATAGACACATACACACTGAGTGTCTCTGTGGATCATAGCATATCCCTGCTGTCCAACTAGGAGGCAAGGGAAGGACATAGAGGCCCATATATCGCAGGTTAGAGGACTTGACCAGCGCCTTTGAAGCAGCCTATGAGAGTACATAACGGTATGGAGAGGGGATATTAGGAATCCCTGCAATATTAATGTCCAAAATGTCAGGGAAAAGCCACGGTATCATTCAAAACGCGACAGGCCTGGTTAGGGTTGTGGAGTGACATCTAGAGCCGGGCAGAGACTTGCCTTGTATAATGAATGAACTCGGGGTTCCTACCTTCAATCCCTCCGGACCTGGGTTTGTCTCTGAGTGAGCATGGCCCGGACTGCCAAGAGACTTTCTGTCTAGACGTATGGGGAAAACAGACTGCACTCCACCCGGTCCAGTTCAAACAACAAGGCTATCATCTAGAAACTTGCTGGAGTGGATTTGCCGTCAAGGCTGAAGCGATTATTTCCCTGATTACTCCCCGCAGACGAATACATGTTTATCCACCTCAAATAATACACCAATTTGCCTCCCATTTTCTGATCACCTCCCCTATAAATTAAGCGTTGCTCAAATTCAAACAAGGGGAGTGTGTACAATAATGAGCACGAGCGTCAACGTTGCTACATCTCTTTTGAGAGTGTGTAAGCTTCTTATATCAAAATGGTTTGTTTGTCCCCCAGTCACAAATCATTAAGTATTTTGCTCCACTTTTTTAGCTCAGTGGGTTATATGAAAATGAGCGACAAGCCTCCATCCCTCCTGTGTGCGGATTATGAGCCTGTGTTTGTGAGGGTCTGACTCTAATGGGCTAGTAATTACAGTTTGTTTATGAGTTTATCGATGCATACCACCACCATGCCTGCATGGGTTATGGGCAATGGCAGATAAGGATCGCACATTTATTTTCATTCCCCCCCCTCTGAAGACCGAGTTAGCTCACATTGTGAACTCCCACTGTGATCATATTACAAGGCCCAATACTTTTTGATCTAGGCTGGTATGGGTCCGGGGCACGAATCTAACTTGACTTTGCAACCTTGAGATACACAAGCTATACCATTTCTCACTTTGATGTGGAGCCAAGAGCTGTGAAAAAAAAAACTACACACCGGAATGGCTCATTATAGAAAAAGCTCAGATTGTCCAATTTACACCTCCATCATGTCTCCACAGTAATACCATTGTTCACTTAACAAGGTCAGGACCTGCATGCACTGCAAATTACTAACATTTGCAGAAGTCCTTCCTCCCCTGTTTACATCTTTCAGTGTTCAGCCAACTCTCCTAGAAAGGCCGGATGGTAGGTCGCGGCCCGTGGCGTCTCGGGGCTCGGAGGGTATTTTCCACGGTGTGTTGTCAGCAAGGCAACAACAGCAGGCGGTCTCAGATCCTTCCCTCTTTCCTGGGCTCCTGACGACCCGCACGGCATATGCTCTGGGAACCCTTGACGCAGACCCGCTCGCCTCCATTTGTGTTTGTACGGTCAAATTTAATCAAGATGGCATCTGTTGGTGTTTAATGTGAGTAATTGTCCTGTACAGTATTGCGCGCGTGTGTATGCGTCTATGCATAGAGAAAGATGAAGTTAGTATACGCTGAGGGAAAGCATTTAGGGAAATGTCATTTCTTTCACAGTGCACAGTCTCACATTAACTATCGATGCACAATTTTGTCCCATAAGCTGTCACCACCTTTAATAGCACCCCGGACTGTTTCTTTTTTTCTGCAACTATGTGAAATGTCTTCTTGTTATGAGTGCATTCCCTCTGTGATGGTGTGTTGGTCTGTGTCAAATCATGTGCCAGAGTAATAACTGTCTTGTATGAATGTAGGCTACCTGCAACTGGCTGGCTGTGGAAATGAATTTCCTCCTCGACAACAAATAGAGCTCTAATCTAATCTACCCTGCATCTTTCCAGAGTGTGTGAAGATACATGGACATACTGTACGGTATATGTGTGTGGTCGTACGTGTGTATCTGTATGTGTGAGAGCAAAGACGGAGCGCAAGTGGGTGCATGACTGAGAGTGTGTGTGTGTGTGTACAGTATGTGTGTTTGCATTAAGGTTAGCCTAAGAGCCCATTGTTGACTTCAAAAGGATTCCTCTGAGGTTTTAATTATGCTACTGCTTAACTTGGCACCAGAGAAAGAGAGTGATCCTGGCTGAAGCCTATAAATCTCTCAGTGCAGACACATCCACGCCCTCCAAAGCCCTCGACTCCCCTGGACCTCCCAGACACATTAAGGAAGAGTGCTCAGGTTGGCCCCAACCACAGTAACTTTGCTCACAAACACAAACATGTACACACATGGACACAAGCAAAGCGCCGAGCACACATGGGCAAACAGATGCTTGAGCTGACACAGTCAGACTTGCCCTCACACACATTCATATGTGCAAACATGCACTCGCATATGTGTGCATGCACATTTATGTTTGCATGCAAGTATGCATATATGATTGTGCAGAGCTTAAGGTTTAGCTCACAAGCTGCCACACACACCTTAGCACCCCTTGAAGGAAAAATTTGACGTTTTGGAAAATGCCGTTATTTTCTTTGTTGCTGAAAGTTAAATGAGAAGATTGATTGCTGCCTGGTAATGTTACAGAGCCAACGGGACTTCAGGAAGTTACTGCATCCAGCTAAGAAGCTAAGAGCAGAACTTATGGCCCTTTACAACTTAACACTTTTTTAAGTTTAGATTCAATTAAATATAATATGTCATGTCAATAAGTCAAGTTCAATCACAGCTAGGACAGTTTCCACTGTAGTAGCAAGTGTAACAAGTGCTAGTGGGTGCTAACAGACCTGAATTCAGTGTAAGTCGAGCTAACTTTGATACAGATCCATCCACCCTGGTTGAACATTTTTGAATTTTTTAAGGAAAAATTCAGTCACAGAGACAAGAGGAAAAGACAGAAGCCTTGGTAGGAAAACAGCTGATGGAGCTGGAGTTCTTTGTAAGTTTTGGGATCGGTCAGATTAACCTACACACAGTCTTTTCCAACATGTCAGTGCGTATGTTGCTAACTAAGTACCCTAGTAGCATCTGACATTAGTCTGTGAACCAGCAGACCACAGATCCCTTATTTACCCCTTGATAATTATTCACATCATGCGTCTTCTTTAGAGACTATCTGATAAGAGAAAGGCAAATGTAAGTGTAAGACGCATTACACGCAAATGAAATGTACTTAGTCTGAGTTGCATTCTAATGTTGAAAAGGGGTAAAAGCATCATGCCAACTCCTCTGAGGTATAACTGGATTTGTGCACTCGCTAAACTTTTTTGCGTTGTAGCTAAACTTCAGCTATTCTTGTTTGGTGTTTTTGGCAGCTACTAAACAGCCTCAGGTGCATCATCACCACCTTTTGGACTGGAGCATGCTGTTCCTGATTTGTATATAGTCCAAGAAACCCAAGACAGGTTGAAATCAGATTTATTATGTGCCTAAATGTAAACAAATGTGTATTAAATTGCGTTTGCTTTTTTATTGGATATGAGCCAGTTGAACTGACAAGTATAAATGGGGACTATTGTCCCCAAACCTGGAGCCTTGACTGCAGCCTGAGGACAGACATGTACACCCCCTCTGCTCAGTTCCCCACAGAAACATTGTTACAGTGATACAAAAGGCAAAACTCATCCACTGGTATAACAGTGTGAGGAGAAATTGTTTATTCATGTCAGGGTTTTTTTCTCCGCTATGAAATGACTTTCTTGATGTCTTCCAGAGTGGCTGACATATAGTTAATGTAGTGTATCCCTCCCTCCTCTGCATTACCCATATGCCTCTAAATCTGAAGTGGAAAACCCAGAATTATCTCAAAGGCAAATGATGGTTGTTGGTAGCAGACAATCTTCAAATGACAGTATCTTTTATCTGTGTACCCTTTTCCAGGGTAAAACAGAAGGAGTGAGGGACTTGAAAAGTGATACCTCTGCGTACCTGCTTGAAAGAGTTTTTCCTCTCAGCGAGGGATTAAGAGCGGAATGTTTTTTCCTTTCTTTTTTTTGTTATTCTTCGCCATTGCGCTCCACCCTCCTCATTAAAGACCATGCATATTCTCCCAGGAGAGTCCTCCAACATTACAACTCTTCTCCACAGGTACAGCTCTCTAGGGTCCCTCACTTTTTCTCATCCCTTTCCCTCTCCTCCCCTTTCCTCTTGTCTGCTCTCCCTCCATCTCCTCTCCTCATCTGTCTCCCAAACCGTCGCCCTTCTTTTCATGCACTTCCCACTCCCTACCCCCTTAGATCCTCTCTACCTCCTTCCCTCCACCTTAACCTCACTACCTTTAGTTTGGCGATGCGCTCCTTCCCTCTTCCCCTTCTTCCCACCCTCCTTATCTCTCACCTTCCATCTGCATATGCAAGTGCTTATTTTGAAGTCGTGGCCCACAACAGATATTCAATATTAATGAGGACCCTCATGAATTTTTGAGCTGTAATTAGACGGCTCTTGGTTCGTTAACTGAGAGGGTTTCGGTGCTCAGTAGTGGTGATGGAGGGCTTGGGGGGTGTGAGCTGTTAGAGAGAGGGACAGTCCCACCCTCATCTTCCGCCTTTGCACTCCTACTCCCCTTCCACCTTCCCCCCATACCCCATAGTTTCCGTAATGTCCCACATTGGGGACGGCGATGGGGCGAGGGGGGTAATCAGCGGGCCTGGATCGCCGGAGCTCATTATAAGACAGCTGGCCATTAGTTTTCAGGCCCTGCGCATTGTATCGTCTCTGCAAGCGGCCTCCTGCTGGGACATTATTTAGCTATTCTATTTCATCGTCACTTCAAATGATGCAATGGTCTTTTCAGGCGCAGGCAAACAGACACAGGAGTGAACCAAGAAGGTGACACCTCCACCCTTATGTGACAAGAGAGACATTCCTTTTCACAAGTGTGGCTGACCAATGGATGCGCATACACAAACACGCACGCAATCCCATCTTCCTCTGACTCGTCTCATCTTTCCTTCACTGTACTGACCAAATTTGGATTAAATTACACCTTTTAAACAGCCAATCCTCTCTGTCTCTTTCCCCTTTTCCTTCAAGGTTTTTCATCGCATTGGTTAGCTGTCATCCCTGTGTTATCATCCACAATGTCACAGACATGTGCCTTGCCCTTGCAAACCCCCCCCCACCATCACCAACAACCAAATCCCTCTACTCCGATATCATGCTCCCACTATTTCTCGAGAAGCGTTCCCTCTGTCCTTTGGTTTTTTTATTCCCAAAGGTGTGTCAGGATCAGCAGATACCACAGGCATCCGTGCCTTGCCAGCCCCCTCCTTCCCCTCCATCCAACACACGCTCCTCACCCTCCCACCCCACCCTTGCCTACTTGTGCATATGCAGAGGAAGGAAGCATCTCCACTGTGGCAGCAGCAAAACACCACACTACAAAAGAGATGCGCACCTCTGACAGTAACCATCAAGAAGGGCGTTGACAGAATAAGGGCGGGAGATGATGATCTGAGAGGCAGGGATGTGCAAAAGGAGGCAAGAAGGGAAGAGAAAGGGCTTTCTTTCCTCTGTCTCCTTTTTTTCATACCTTTTTTTCATTTTCCCAGGATTCATCAAGCCCCACTTGACACATGTCTGACTGGGGTGGCGTTAATCTCCCCAGAGGGTGGGGTCCCCTTTTCTCCTCTGCATGCCACTCCTTCACGGAGCCCTTTCCTTTTCCCGTCAATTTACATTTCAAAACAGGCGATGAGCCGATCAAAGACGGTCACTAACGATGAGGCCTTTCATCAGTGGCTGGCATGGTATGTCGAGATAGTATACGGTGAGGTTTCATTGATCATAAGCAGGTGGGTGTGCTGTTTGGCACTGGTTTTTGTGCTGCTGGGCTCCTGTCATTGTTTTATCCTAAGTTTGTCTCTAGGGGCAAGACGTCGCTGGCGGGGGATGTGCCAGTGGGTCTCACAGGAGAATGTCTTTGTCATCCGAAAGCCTTACATGCCAGTGAATTAATCACAAGCATTCCAAGACCTGCGATCGAGCTGAATCCAAATGAATCTGAAAACATTGTTTCTCTGGGAAGTTTTGATGGATTTCAAGGCGATTCCCAAAAACTCAGTTAATGACAATAACATGCAACTCCAGTTAAGCTCAGGTCAGTTCCTGAGCCACAATCACAGGACAATAGAAAGGAAGAAGAAATTTGACTTTTGATGACTTACTCACCTATTAAAATCAAACACAGCACACATGGAACTCCTTAGTAATACAAGTCATTTATCTCAAATGGGATTTCCGGTAATCCGTTTGGACAAATACAGGAAAAGTGCCAAATGCATCATGGAAAATTCCTTAAGTTCTGACACAAACTGATATGTATTTGACCACTGTGATCGATCTTATCAATTACTCAGTGCTGGAAGAGAAGGAAAACATATTTTCTAAGCTGACTGTTAATATCTTTGCCAAGTGAGGATGGGCAAGTTGGAGAACTTTCGTCTGGTTTGTGGTAAGCACGGGGCTTAAACAAAATTACAACTTTGGAGCGATTCAAAGGGCTGAATACTGCAATGAATACTGAGTCAGACCCTTAATCTTAGTATCATCCCCCTGGGGTGGGAGATTATATTAGCAGAGCCATTCATCTCCAATAATTTAGTAATGTAGATAGTAGATTAGCTCTATTCCCTCTTGTCTGCCAACACCTGGGGCATAGCTCATATTCAATACCTCCTTGTTCTCCTACTGTATATTCTGACTGTTGTAGGTGGCCTGCCCTCCCCACTACACTCATTTGACTCCAAATTACCGAGCTCTCCGGGGAGACAATTCAACAGCAGCTGACCAGGAGACCCTCCCCGTCACAGAAACACACACACACACACACACCTCCGCAAAACACTCTCAACACTATCAACGATCACACAGAAAGGTGTAAAAAGAGCCGGATTATGCACATTAATGCCTAATCACGTCATTTTATTATACTCGCTTGGTATGTAACCCATGCCCTTTTTCCTGTAATTATAGCCGCCAAGTGGCAGGAGGAAGGCACGCTGTAATTGTTTTTGAGGGAGGAATGGCAATGGCAAAGATAGATTTCAGATGCCATATTTGCACTGAGGAATTTGAGCTTTTTTCTCCCCCCCTTCGCTCACTTTCCAAAAAGGACCCTGTCCTTTTCAGCGCTAGCTGCTCCCGGGGTAGTATGCTTTTTATTATTTTTCCAATTAGAGTCAATTGACCTGACAGAATGGAGGGCAATTAGTGATATTTCCCCCTCCTCGCGGGCCTGCGGGGTAATTTGCTGGAGGTTCTCAGCAGTGCTTTATGTGGATATACGCCCCGCCCCACCAACCCTTTCTGGAGCATAATGGCTTGTGATTTTTCAGAATATATCTCCTCTTACTTTATTCTTTCTCCCAGCAAAGTACAATTACAGACTGTTGAAGGGTGTCATCTTTTAAACTGCCTATAATCTCTCCCTCCCTCGCTCTCGCCACCATATAAAAAGAGGGGGTATAGTATCAATGCATTGCTTTTAGTATTTATACACAGAAATAAGATCTTTACTAATGTTTAGGGATTGTTGCCAGACTAGTGGCAGTAGCGGTGTTGGTTTCATAAAATATCCATCCAATTGTGAGCAGATCATTTCGCTCAGTGTATGCAGAATTAACTTGTGCATTGAAAGCCAGACTTATAGAGCAGGGGGGAGGAGGTATGTTGGTAGGGTGAGCTCGTTGGCTTAAATCCCGACTTGCTATTGATAAACTTGATGAATGTAATTTGTGCCTGCAACCCTGGGTTATTGTCCCCCTCTTTACCTGCAATGCCAGAACGCTCTGTTCCTGCGTGCAGGAAAGCACAATGGCCAGGTCCGCGTTGGCTCCCATCTGAATACCTGTATCTGCCTGTGCCTCTGCTGAGGAGTCTGACACACAAAGAGAAAAATAATCTTCTGAACTAAGCTTGTCTGGCATATCCACTGCTGAGTCTATAAGAGCAGAGAAAATCTCCTCAAACTGATGCACTGAAATAAATACGCTTAATTTACCTATGCAGAAGCCGCATTGGAGACCGTAAAGGCCGGCAAATAAAAGAGGCATGGATGGAGTTGTTTGGAGATTGAGATACAAGACAGCGCGGGTTAGTGGAGCATGCTAGGCATATAGCGAAATGCAAATTCACTGAGGGGGAGAGGATGCAACAAAAACACGTTTGATACATTGAGTAAAATTTATTCCATGCATGTGAATGTGCCACCCCAGCCCGAGCACATCATTTGCTCGACATTCAGTACATCTGTTGTGTTAAGTGACTGTAATTTAGGTGACATTGGCACAAAGCCTCTTAATGTAGCCCCGGTGGACCCCCTGTAAGAGGGGCACGCGGGACCAAACAGAGGCATCTCGCAGCTGGAGCCGCGTCAAGGATCATTTCCCTCTTCACATGATTAATTACAGTTTGATCACTTGAATCTAAATCTGATTAATTTTGGTCACATGTCAGGGAGGCATCAGTGGTCTATAATGTATACTGTGTTAATCTGTACCAGCCTCTCCTTGAGAATCATTTTATGAGGTTACAACATGTGAAACTAATGTTGTGCGTGTGCGAAGTGCCGAAAACGATCACTTTATGTCATTCACACGTGAATCTTTGGTATTAACATGTGTACATTTGCAAAATTGGCATCTTGGCTGTGACATGCTGTCTTTAATGGGCCGTTTCTACAATGGCGTGATTTAAGCTATACATTTATTGTCTCCATTCTTTGCATATGGTATGCTGTTTAAAATGTATAGGGGGAGGTAGCCTACAAGCTGTGTGTACTACATTAACCTTCTCATCTGATGAGGTGTATTTAAGGAGCTGCACTCGTCAGAACTCCTCCAAACTCCATGTCACTCAGAGCTGTTTTCTTTTGCCTCTGACACTCATGAGAAACACCTAAGGCAAAAAAGCCTCCAAAACACACACACATACACACATTCCCTCAGGATCTTAAGCCAGATTCCTGTCCTAAGTGGTTGTTGTGGAACTTCTGAGCTGTCAAAGCCTCACCATAATCCCTCTCATGGGTCAGGGCACAGCGTCAGGTCTCAGTTTACTGTACGGCTCTCCACAGTTTACTGGCCTCAGCTTCAATGTGGCTTAATAACCCCATAGGATACATTTATTTGTATTTAAAGCCCAGGTAGCTCCACCATTGTTAGGTGATAAAATCCTCTGATCTCCTTTAAATGTCAACCTTTGGGAAATTACAGAAAAAGGACCTTTTCCTTTGTAAAAGTTCGACCAACACGCATGTTTCAGTTTAACCAGTGGGTTTTGGAAGAATTCCATAGGAGTTTTCACCAGACAACAATGTACTGGCTCTAAAAATAACCGTGAGCCCCTGAAAAGGCTATATTGTTTGCAACCAGTTTTCTAATTTGAAAAATCCTGTTTGGAAGAAGTTGAAAAGGGGGGCAATTAAAACAGTTCCAGAGGGGCATTTATGCCTGACCTTACAAATATGGCAGGAATGTGTCGACGAGTGACGATACTCCAGTGCAAAGTAAACACGTTGAGGCTAAAGGTCACTTTTACAGTACCTGCATGCCCACAAGCCTAACGCTTGTTTGTGTGTGTGTGTGTGTGTGTGTGGATACTTGTGGTTATAATTCATCAGCTACAGGAACAGCGTTTCTGCCAAACCAGTGATTAAATAAGAATGATAAACATACTAAAGCTAACAGGGAAACAGAGGGGACCTGGATGTCCACTGCTCTACTTTGTTTTCGTACAAGAACATCCGGACGCTGCACTGATTTTTCACACACGAGCCTGCTGCACCAACAGTCAGATGACGGCTCACTCAAACTAGTGTAATTTTTCAATCCTGAGATGACAAAAGACAGCATGTCCTGAATATCTTGACAGTGTCAGACATTGTTTAGTATAATCAGAATCACCTTGACTGTGCTTTGTGGGCAAACAGAGGTGGAACTGTAATTGTAGATGTGTTGTATGTTTTAACACAAGAATATGAAAGGGGGGCACAACAACTTGCAGGGAAGCTTTGTGAAGTGTGTGAGCTCTGGAACTGTGATCCTCAAGGGCGAATCAGCGGAAAACAAAAGCACACAACAGTCGTGGCCTACATTCATGTTGGAGTGCTTTCAACGCCAACAGAGCTTATTTTCATACGCCATTAATTGCTTGAATAGATTGCCTGTTGAATTCTTAATGTGCTATAAATTCCATGTTTGTTTTCCCTGAGTTGACAGCACACAGGCATACTGTGTCAGACCGTGTCCTGTAATCAGCGCTGGCCTTGGAAAACTTCAACTAGAACAAAAAAAAAAAAAAGCCCCTTCCACGTTCTCCTCTCTTCAACTTAACGTTCTCGTGGGCTATTGTGCACAAGTTTGTCTCTCTTCTTGCTCCTGTCACAATGGAATCTATCCATTACATCTGCACGATACATCAATGGCCTTCTGCAATGTAGAAGGTTTCTTTGTGCTCATCTCTCCTATTCAAGAGGTAGGTGTGAAAGCTGGAGAGGGTCACCAAGCAGTGAGCAGTGCTGCCAAACAGATTATCCTGCAGCACAGTGAGGAGTTGGACAGCAGTGAAGGGACATCTCTGGGTTTTGTCTCCTCAAAGTGCAGAATCAGTCGTCACTCCAGGGCTTTTACCTGTAGGAGTCAAACCCTGCTTCCAATCCATTTTAATGCATAACCAGCAGGGTTTTCCTTTCCAGCTTAATTCGTACGCAGGGACTTTGCATGTTTTAAGCTCTATGCAAATATTATTGGATTTTCCAAGGATTTGGGCGGATTTCCTGCCATGGATTTTCCTTTACAAATGTCTTTAGAAAATAAAGTGAACCTATTTTATTTAAATTCGGTTTAAGAAGGCAAACAAATATTTAGATGCTAAAAATATTGAAGAGGGATCTTCTGAAGTAGGGACTGAACTTTATTTCAAATATTTTTGCCCATACTAGCGTTTACTTTTCACAAATCTCGTTTCTGGGAAATTAACTTTCTTTTATCAAATTCAAAGCCCACATCAACTGTATCGTCATCATCATATTACCTATGTGGCTCTGTGGTGCTCAGATTGTCTGGATGGAAAAAAAAAAAGTGGATTATGGCCCTGCATATCTGTGTAATGATCCTCAGCATTGTTTTTCAGTGGCCTTGGCAGATTGTGCATGGACCAGGCCTTGAAAAGCAGCACTGACAACATCACATCCTTGAGCAAACCAAAAGCTGTCCAGAATAATGGGCTGCTGTTGCAGTCATGTCATCTGAGAGGGCGTTGTGCTCAGGAATAAGATGGGGGTTTGTTTGGACATGACCATGGTGGGTACACCACCCCCTCCGGCCATGGAAGATGACACTGGAAAGGTAGAAAGCACACAAAGGCAGGTGCAGTCGGCCTCTGAGATCTTCTCTAAAAGGTGGCCCCCGGAGGGAGAAAGCCTAATTCCTCTAAAAGGTGTTGACTGTGTACACAATATTCATAATCGCAACTCTCACCCCTTTGCCACCAACAAACGTCCTGACAAAAGCCTTAATCAGACGAAGCTACGAGCGGAATTTGAGGTGCACATGTTTTTGATTAGTGCTCACTCGTGTACTCTTCCTGCACTGCCATCTTTAACGGTGCCAGAACTTTCGACAATAATGTTTTCCCAAACAAACTGCAGCAATCCCTGTATTTAAAACATTATGCTTGTGTTCTCTGAGCATACAGGGCACAGTTTTAATGACTATCTCTCACACCCCGCTTGCCTGCTTCTGTCTCTGCCCTTCATTTCTCTCATAGTTTAGTCTGTTGGTGGCTTTTTCGGGGTTGGGAGGGGGGTAGACCCTGGCCACAAGCTGAAGGCTTGATTACAGTCCTGGCAAGAGAACAGAAAGCTGAGGGGCAGGAGGGATGGAAGGGGATGGGGAAGGGGAGGGAGAGGATAGAGGGACCTCAGGCCCTGACTAAAAGCAGCTGTGGAGCGGGCGGGGGTGAAGGCCCTATGTGCTTTTAAATGGCTCAGGAAAACTGACCTCAGCAGAGCTACACGTGGAAGTGCTAAGACGTCCACGTTAGCTAACTTGGCAGACCGCTCCACTGTTAATCACTTTAGTACTTCCCGCATTTCTTAGTTGGAATTGACTTTAAAGGATAATTCCCGTTTATTGCAACGTGGGTCTTATTTTTGTAGCTTTGGCCATTGTTTCGATGATAGCTTGTACTCACCGAAGGAACTGGTGAGATCAGGGAACATGACGACATAGCTGAAGCAAAGTCAGACATGGAAATAATCACAAGTGGTCAGACGATCAGACAGGTTGTAAACAAGCAAGCGTAGTATCCGGATTATCCAAACCACTTTATTTAGAGGTAGAACCGAAAGTGGACGCACCCAATAATATCACTGTCCACATTCCTTTTCTCTTTCAATAGTAGCCTACATCTTTATATTAAAACTTGGTCTATAAAGGCTTCATAGGTTGTAACTAATGACCTAATTGATGGTTAATTAATGACAGTGCTGCTTTACAAATCAGTTATAAACCAAGAATTAGAACAAATCTTGTGGGCCAGGTAGTGTGGAATCGTCTTGACCAGTTTTTCGCAGTTATAAAGGTTGGTAATCCATTAATAAATGTAACCAGCTGTTAATAAAAGTATTTTGGTCCATTCCCCATGTAACCCTTTCCCAGCAGGCAACACATCCAGTCAGCCAAAGGAATTTTTTCACAATTTGGCAACCTAAACATTGATCCTATGGCTTTCATATGGCATTCATAAAGCAATGATTTACATCTTTTCATAAGGATTGAGTGCTTTCCATATATGTTAAATTGGGGTTGTTGGAAATCTGTATGCTTGACCAGACACATGCATGTCTTGCCCTGTTGAACCCCTTTGTAGAATACCTGATGAATGCAGACAAGTGTTTAAGTATGTTATATATAAGCATGATATAACCATTACTAATGATGGCCACAAGTGCAAAAATAACATCCCACTTGTGATCAACCAGAGTTAACTGTGATAACATTATTTTTTACACTGCTATTCAATAAAAACCTACAGTGTACAGTAGTATTCTGGGCAAATGGCAGTATTGTGATAAGAGAGGTCTTACATTGATAACCAAGTAAGAGGTGGATTGGCATTCGACAACATATGCAAAACCTCAAGAGCCAATGAATCTGGCTATTGAGGCGTCAGTGTTTCAAGTGACTTGATTCTCTCTTCTCATGAAGCCTTTATCTATTCAAAACAAAGAAAAAAGAGAAAAATGGTGATGAGCTGGATGTGATAGTGCTGCCAGAATAATGATATATTCAAAATAATAGCTGTGAGAGAGCTCCCTAATGGCAATGTTCGGGAGCCGAGTATTGTAAAGCACCGCAAGAAGGCAAAACTTGTGCAGTGGATTTACATGAGGAGATAGCCGGCGACTCCTACTCTTTTCCTCACAATCTGGGCACATCTTTTTATTGCACATAAAAAGATGTGCGCCAGTCAACACGGTGTCCTAGTATAGTTTTCTCTCACTCCCACAAACCTTCTGTCAGATGCAACAATGTCAATGAGGAGGAAGAAGCACCAAAGGGGATCTAAATTTGTGCACGGGACGCACAACAAAATTACATGTTTGCAAGTGATAAGCCTAACACTGCAGCACCTTCATATTTCACTTAACTGCACTGTCACTTTGGCACAGTGGCAGAAAAAGAGGCATGTTCCTGAAGGATCGTCTCTTGCCCCCTGAGTGACGAGGACAGTCGGCTTTATTAAAGGGATATTTCATCCAAACACGGGGGTCCATTCCCCCCCTGATTTTGATTGACAGCTCGACTCCGGCAGAAAATCAAAGCAATCTGGGATGCATTTGGATTAAAGTGAGAGGGTCATCCTCAAAGGCTAAGGTTAGGCACACTGTGTGGATTTCCTACTGAAGGAGCACACATTTGAGCAAACGGATCAAACGCCTTTGTTTCAGAAAAGGGCTTTAATGTGAAGATAACATGTTGTTGTTTGGAAATGTTGAAATGCAATCTTAAGTATCCCTCTTGAATGTGAATCATCTCATTACCAGGCATTCTCACACTGAGATAATGTGACGCATAATGTGTTTTATATCATCATGGTATGAAACAGGGCCAGCAGTGCACTGTGTAAAATCCCCTTCAGTGGCATTATTTTGGTCGTCAGTAGCATAAATTTGGATGTGAGAAACATCAAAGCCCCCATATAAATGCCTTTCTCTTCATGTTGTCATCCTATCTTTGAATCACTCCCCCTCCCCCCCTAGGGCCATGGTTATTTACATTTTCAAATCTGCATTTTTCATATAGATCTGTCTGCCTCTGATTTTAATATCAGTGATGTTTCCCACGACACCTTTTGTTTTATTATGCATTATGAATTTCTTCCCCTCTCACTCCTCCCTCTCTCTCCCTCTTTCTCTCTCTCTCTCTCTCTCTCACTCTCTCTCTCTCTCTCCTTCGCCTCCATCTTTTTCTAATCCCTATCCCCCACACTTGGCTTATGAGTCCCAGTGTTTTATCATGGGGAGAGAGATTTATCATTTCAATCTCATTTCAATAAATAAAATAATCTCTCTTCTCCTGTACGTGACAGCAGCTAATAGTATTTTGTTATCGTGGAGTGAAACTTTGCAGACTTGGTGCACTTGCAGAAATGCATTGGCATTCTGCAGCAGCACGCGGCATCGCCTGCATAGCGAGGAATGCTTATCGCGTTGTTAACTGTGCACAAGTACATCTAAAGAAATGGGACTCCGGCCCACTTCATTAAAGTGAAGCATGATGTCAAAACATTTTATTTGTTGATTTAATGGATGTAATAATGTAACATGCTTCTGTTACGACATGCACACAGTGGATGTTACAGTGTTCTCAGAGGTTAAATGCAGCATCATGTTAGATGCCTCGTAATTAAATGAATAATGCACTTACTGGGTTTGGTTTGTACCTTTTTCAGTAGCGAGTATAGGAACCCTCTTGTACCAATTCCATCCTCTTAAAAGCTACTGGGCTGCACTCATGTATGCTTTTATCTTTCAGCCAGGATATGTTCTTAAAGCACGGTCTGTCAGATCCGCCTGCACTGTGGTGTGTAGAAGAACAAGAGCAGCCATCAAGACGACAGTTTTATTTTAATTGCTATCTCCCTTTCCTCCCGGTCCTTCATTTTCCCTTACCCCTGGAGCAAATCAACAGAAAAAATGTAAAAGGACTGACAGGAAAACAATTGCGTTTCAAATTGAACTCCCTGCAGAGTGTGTTCACTTCCTTAACCTGACATCCCTCCCTTCCCCACACATGGCAGAGGAGAAGGCGAGGCGAGCGGCAGCCACACTAAAGCTGGAGAGAGGGGGGAGACCGTCCTTTTGAATATGTGTTTTCTGTTTATCATTAGCTGACTGGGTGCTTCATCATTCGGCGAAAATCCCTATCTGCTGAACATAAGGCCGAGAGACAGCGGGGAATCAATCTTTTGTGCTTGGGCAGATAAACACAGGACGCAATCAGGGGGAGACGGAGCGACGGAGCAGGCCGCGGGACTCACGCCGCCGGTGATGGATGGCGGAAGTGAAAGTGTCAGGATGGCATTATGCAAATGGGGGAGGCATCCGAGCATCGCCCCGGTGATTATGGGAGATGGGAGAGCAGCCTGTGGTCCCCCTGGCACCAAGGCAGCCATTTTGGGGGCTCGTTGTCTCCTACTGGAGCTGGGGAGGGAAGAGGAGGAGGAGGGGGATGGATAGAGTGGTGGACGGGAGAGAGAAAGAAGGAGGAGATGAAGGAGGAGGAAAAGGGAGGGAAGAGCGTGTCATGGTATCATTCCCTCACATGCGCCACCGCCTCACCCCCACCCCTTACCCAAAAAAGGGGAGGAATAAGTCTATAAGCAGAGTGAGAGGCATCTGTGTCATTTACTGAAACAAATGACCAGCCTTCTCTTTCTGTGGGGTTTGAATGAGGAGGGTGAGCCTGCCGAATGATAGAGATAGAACACTGATGGAACAATCATGAATAATGAACTCGAACTGGACAGAAATAAAAGCTGGTTGGGGTGATTGCGACGCCAGCTATGTTTTTTCCCGACAAGTCGAAGCACCCGTGTGGCGTGCGTCTCTCAGAGGCCAACGTGACCCCTGGGTACGATGGTATCCATCCTGGCTGTGTCACTTTCACAACCATCTTGACTCTCTCTCGCTCTCTCTCACACGCACGCACACACACACACACACACACACACACCAATCTCAATGACAAGCGAGCAGGACACACACACTCCCACTATAATGACCAAGGATGCTACTTGTATTCAAATGAGGGTTGAAGTGAGAGCCAGGCAGATACTTCAGGGAGCAGCCGGGCCCAGAGGGGAGATCCAGCCGCAGTCCCTGCTGTACCATTACAGTAAGATTGGATGAAGATGGAGACATGGAAAATATGATAGTGTGTGTGAGCTGATGGGGACGGCGCAAGGAGAATGCCGCCCAGATGATCTATGCACGCGAGCCTGTGCGCGTTGTGAGTGAGTTGGTGTGCTGCTGTGAAATTAGCAGCTGTAGTCGGCGGAGCCCATTTTTCTCCTGTTTACACAAGAGGGGAGCGACTACGCACGTGTTTGTGCTATCAGAGAACAGGAGAGAGGCAGTGATCGTGCACTTTACGGTGTAATTCTTTAGAGTGAACGTCTGCCATGACCACAGCGCCTTTGTTTCTCTGCAGGAACACGATTAACAGCAATCACCAGGTCTTTACGATCACAAATCGTCGCCCTCTTTTCTCCTTTTTAGCCGGCGTCCATTTTTAGTCCCCGTCCTAGAGAGACAAACCGGGCTCAAGTGCCTGTCCTCCACCTCTAACTTCACCACTCGCCACAACACACAGACAATACCACTCCGTTCCGCCTGATTGGATCCATTTGCATTGGACACCTCCTCTGCATATTGATTGATGGGTTTAATCAGCGAATCAGGGGGAGCGCTCAGACATCAATCTCTGTCAAGCCCCTACCTTTTTTCCGAGCCTGTGATTCCCTGCTAGGACTCATCAAGGAAAGCAAGTTTAGACAGAGAAAGAGAACGAGGTATGGAGAGTGAACAGAAGAGAAAGAGGGCGAGAGAGAGAGAGAGAGAGAAAAAAAGAAGAAAGGCATGCAGGGAGTGGAAGGACAAAGTATTAGCAATAACTTCGGTTGGATTTCTCTGACTGGCCCCAGTAGAAGTAGATCAGGTGTAGCATAAAGGGGGGCTGACCAACTGTGAAGCCATATAGGAAATTTAAAAAACGATAGAGCAGCCAGACTGAGCAGATTTATGCAGGTTATACATGTACAGTAATGCAGAAAATGTTTGAGCCGAGCATGAAAAAAAAAAAAAATGTCGCCTGAACAGCCGAGAGTGATCTGATCTAATACGTATGGTGTTTTCCATTCATTGTTAATTATTCATCCCATTTTATCGAGTATCATTTGATCCTACCTCGGATAATGATTTCTTTTTTTCTCTGACCTTGGTGTGAAGAGAAATGAATGCACAGAAAGATTTCTCACCTTCTCTCTTCCCTCAAATTAAACTTTTGTTCCCTTTTCTCTCCACCTAAACTTTGGTGCATGGAAGTAATAGGAGATGACAAAACAGTTAACTAATTGGCATCAAACAACTTGAGTCTTAAGAGCGTTCTTGTCTAATTTCACAGGTCCTACAACAGGTGGAGCTGTCAAAGTCACAGGATCAATAGAAAGGGTTGGAAAACAGCCTTTTCACTCCTCTCCCCGCTGTTTGTGTGTGTGTTTGTGCGTGCACGCGCGTGTGTCTGCATGCATGCACGGTTGTATATATAGAAAGTGTTAATTGAGCTGTGATTGCCATTGTGTGCCTCATCAGGGGAAGTACAAGACCCCCCTCCACCCTTTCCCATGTCAATGTGAGAGTGTACCTGTGACACGTCGAGCTGACAGATACTTCGTTTCCTTCTCACTTGATAATTACTGTAATACAAACTCAATTAAAAGTAAGCAGCTCAAAGAAGAAGGAGATGAGTTTGATTAAAATATGAATGAAAAATACAGATTTGAGAATGCATATTATTACAAATCTGTCCCCAAGACCGTGCGAGATCTGCACAAACTGACGCAGGCGTCTCTCCTTTCTGTAGCTCTGGAGACAGTTAATAGGTCGGAGACAATGCTGTGTTTTGAAGGAAGCTTGTTTCTCTCGTTGCGGAGAAAGGTGTCTTGTTTTCAGGCGAGGAAATCTGACTGCTCTTAAATAACAATTTAGCAAAATCCACCCGTTCACAACAAATGAATGAAATGAGTGAGGGAGTCACACTCTCCTTCTTTGTCACGAGCACACACTCGCCCTGTTATTGGGAGCACGGGGCTGAGGCTGCTTTTTAATAGCGACCAGATAATTGTCATGAAACATCACACACAACTAGTAAAAACAGTAAATGAACTCTATCCTTCTGTATTTCAACATTTGCTCAGGCTAAGAGTATATTTTATTCCTTCTATTAAACTCAATTACTTCCTGTGTGAACCTGGCCTTGACGGAAAGGGTTCCATAATTCAGTTCTGGAGAGAAAAGGAGAAAAGAAAAAAAAAAGAAACAAAACATTGCAACATGCTCGTTTTTGGAGGAAGAAACTTTTAATACCCACAGCTCTTAATGACGGCACTGCAATTAGAGTGGCTGCATTTTTGCTCTAGCCGCGAGTCAAAGGAAAACAAATAAAGCAGCTCGATTTAGAAACCTTATTAGACTTTGAGTCCCTGAGCAATTAAAGTATTACAGCTGAAGTGCTTCTGTGAACCCACCGATGGAAAGCATTTATAGGTGGTCTCTACTTTACTGGTGGTCTGTTACTGGGCTCTTTTCTCTGTCTTTTCCTTATTTGCAGCAGCCAGAGCTGCAGTCGCCTCGTTGTTTATGTGTAAGCATGTTGTGAAAACGTATTGGACAATAAAAGCGCTCGATATTTTTACGGTGTCTGTCAAGGACAAATCGCACACACGCAAACTTTGCTGGTCCTCTGCTTGCTGCGACACACGGGGACAGTGATATGGTATGACAACGCATAATGCAGACCGAAACATCTGTGACGGTCCTGAGACTTCAAATGAGCGCAACTCGTCTTTATAAGCGTTGGTTCTTTGATCCTCTATCTGCCCCATGCAGTGTCTAAATTGGCTTGGCTGTGATGATGCCCTTTTGCAATGCAATCTCCCCATTTTGATGCCTTATCAAATTACTAACCCAGAGGAAATGAATGGTATCATCTGTGTCAAGGCATTGATGTAGTTTCACTTAGCCTGAAACACTATGGTCCTAATTGAATGATTAGATTCCTCTGGATTCTCTATCCGTCCCCATACTAATTACAATTGAAGAGGAAAACTGAGTGCCTTACATGTCAATTTAACAAATAAAAGCAGGTAAAAATGAAAAAAAGAGGATATTTTAATCACACAGAATTTAATAATACATAATTGTAATTAGCTGTAATTGGAGTGGAAGTGTTCTGAAGACAAGCATAATTTCATTTCCTTCGAAATATTTTATTTTAATGAGTTGTAATACATTTTTGGAAGGTGATGAAGGACTAAAACCTGATGTGCCACTAGGGGGGGTGGTGATGCTTTTTGGGGCCGTGCAAGCACATGGGTCGGTGTGCATTGAAAATACACTACATTCTCATTCACACACTCACGCACACGCGCGTGCGCGCGCCCGCTCACGCTTTCCCACAAGAGAGAGAGGAGGTGACAGGGTTTTAAGCGGGGAATGAAGAGAAAAGGAGAAAAGAAGAAAAAGGGGGAGAATGTGATCACATGACTACTTGCATTACAGCTACAGCTCTATCTGGACTAACTTTGGCGTGTAGTTTCACCCTCAGCCTGTTAATACCATAATCCCCCCGCGGTGACCTCCTCCTCTCGGACCACTTCTGACACCTCCTGCTCGGCCACCTCTGCCCCGGTTCCTCCCCTCTGATCACTCGGCAAGAGTCCCCGCCATAATTGACTAATGACCCCATATCAATATTTGGCTGTGGTCACAGGCTTTCAGTACCGTTGTAATTTAAAGTGGATTAGTGTTCGCCTCAGCACGTTTCTTTTGGCAGCCAGCCAGTGGGACGAGCTTTTGATAACAGGTTCCTTCTTGCGTGAGTGTATGTGTGTTTCCAGTGTGTGTGTGTGTGTGTGTGTGTGTGTGTGTAAATGTCTGCTTTGTGTGCGTGTGTGTGTGTGTTTGTGTGAACTACATGAGCTGCCCATTGCCCTACGGGACTTAGACACCAAAGCAGCAAAAAGGCTGCAGTTTTTCCTGATGAGGAGATGCAAAGACACACACACACACACACACACACACACACACACACACACACACACACATATATATATATATATGCAGACTGACTGATTTACTGCCTGGACCTGTTTCTATGAATTGCTGAGGTCCCAGTCCCCCTGTGAACCATGCGTGAAGGTGGAGATGGCAACAAACAAACACAGCAATTTGGAATACTTGTTTGGTTGCTTTATTTGTGAGAACATGAAGGAAGAAAACACCAGTAGAACCAACTACATTAGCTCCGGATCAGTGGCTCACTTCCTGTTTGTGACCTCCGATCACAGGCCTGTGATCACATGTGGACATGAGACCTGAGCACTTCAGTCAGTTTTCTTAGACTGTTTTGTTGAAAAGATTTTAAATGAGTCAGAAAAAAAGATAAATAATTGAGGATATGCCTTCCTTAATATAGACATGTTTCCTTTTTATGTTTTAAATCATCTTTTGACCCCTCAGATGTATTTTGGAACCCGTTGGAAGGATACATCAGGGTTCTGACCAGTGCTATTTGAACTAAAATCGAAGCGTTCCACTCTGCTCTTCTTTCCTTTAAATATTTAACCCACATTAAGATTTACACATTTTTTTCTCGCCCCTCTTGTGTCTTTTGATGTCTGCGCTGCTGTGGCTGATCAGACACAACCAGGTCCAGACATGTCGGGATACACTGTCTGTCTTTCTGCCCCGCTAAACAAACCACACAGCACTTCTACCCCAGCGCCCAGACAGACGGAAAGACAAACAGAGGAAAAGAGTCTGACCGTGTCTTACCTTGTCCCTCCGCCGCTTTCTGTATGCAGAGAGCGCAGGCAGAGTGTTTATCTCGCTCGCTGGTGGAATGTTTGTGTAACTGAACGCTACGCTGATCGAGTTCAAATCACGGCAGGATAATTAAAACATGTTGATCCCTTCAGTCATGGGAAAGGGGCAGATTTATTAATGATACACTTACCACAGCCCGTGGACTGCGCGCCTAGCTGAGAGATGGTAATATTGCATGAAATCGTTGGTTAGATTGTCATTTACCTGCAGGCCCGTGCCAGTATGAGTGGTCTTTCATGTAAATGAATTTGTCTAGAGAATGAGAGAAATGAGAGACAGAGGGAGGAGTGAGAGATGGAATTAATAGCTTCGGGTCATGGGGATAATGATTTCTTCATGGACCCAGTCAGAGTCAAATGGCCCAGGCATCTCGCTTTTTTTTTTTTTTTTTTTTTTTTTTTCCGTAAGGAGGAATGAATGTAAGGGTGAACATTACATTGAACAGGGGCATTTACTGAATATGTAAACGCATTTGGTTTTATGACAGGGTCTACATGCCAACAACGCTTCCAAATGACCCACTTTGTATTCACGCAATGCAAATTTGCCACCGCATCGTTAGATCTCGTTGATTGAGTGGTGCTCCCGTGTGTTGAACAAGAGAACATATAATTTGCTCATGATATCAAAATATTGTGACACGTAGGGGTGGGGGGAGGTTTTCTTTAGCGAGACCCAGCTTACCTGGTCAAGTTCAGCCCGGTCAACACGTGAGCAGACTGTCCCCGGAGCAGCCCGATTCAGAGTCCATTTCAGGCTTAATTCCAAACATCCAAGTCAGCCAGGACAGACATACCCCCTCTAGCATTAACTGTGAACCCACACACATAAAGGTGCAGGTGTGTTTTTCCTCCCATGCCCATTCATATCTGGATGTGTGTGTGTGTGGGGGGGGAGGGTGGCCACGTCAAAAGCTGCTGGTCAATCTCTTTGCACGTCTATTGTGAAGGGGGCAAGTCTGACAGAGTGAACCAGCATGGACACATGTGAACATAAAGGGCGTACCTCACACCCCCACTGCCCCATGCTGAAAGGACCCAGTGGGGGTGTGAGCAGGAGGGAGAGAGGAGGGGACAAGGAAAAAGGGCCCAGGCCAGGGCCTAATGGTGGGAACAGTGTGGAGGTGAAGCCGTCTTTTTGTTCGCCGCGGATAAAGGAGGCTTTTGAGAGGCAGCGTGTGTTTTTGTTCCACGGAGGGCCATCGAAGCTGCAGGCCATGCTTGTCCTGGGTTGTGTTGTTGGGGTGGTGTGTGTGTGTGTGGTGGTGGTGGTGGTGGTGGTGGTGGTGGTAGAGGGGGGGCAAACAGGAGTGTGGACACAGGCAGAAGACAGAGTTACTTGCTCCAGGGAGAGAAATATGCTACTGCGAGGGTGTTGGAAGGAGGACAGCGTATCATCTGTCTATGAGGAAAAAACGAAGGGGGGGGGTAAGACAGGGCTATAGAAAGAGACAGATGGAGGGGGGGGGCAGAAAGTGAGAGAGAGAGAGAGAAGGAACGAGAGAGAAGGAGAGGCGTGAAGGTGCTTTATGGGGTACTTAGTGGCTCATGTATCCAAGCTGCTGTCATTTCAGGTCATCCATTGTGCTGTGTGCAGCTGTACTCACCTGATTTTCACTCAAAATAAAATCTATTATACAATATTTGAATTCCTGAAGCATCTAAATAACTGGCTTTGATTTTAGGCCCAAGACTGCTAATTAAACTGGGACAAACGTCTCGACCTCCCTGTGACAATGACCTATTGTGCGAGATGACGGAGAGAGAGAGAGAGAGAGAAGGCTTGAGGCAGCCAGCGGTGAACTCTGGCTGCTCCCTGACCTGTCTGACCTTTCCAACAGTTCAACTTCCACAGACGGGCATTGATTGATCTGCCTTTAGGGCCCTTTAACTGCTCCTTGTCTCCTCCGCTGACAGGGGACAAAACTATGTGATTCCTGTACTGAAATCTGATCTTCATATAAAATCTTAACATGAGAGCACAACCCTGCATTCTCACCAACCGAGCCACCTTATCAGCTTACATAGCATTAGACCTCAAGCCCTAAAAAGGGTTTCATGAATCCTTATCTGTTTGTTCGTACTTTCAACATAAAAAAAAAATGCATTTATATAGTGTTTTTGCATTTGAGGATAGTGATTTAAATAAAATAAATAAATAAAACTGATATACATGATATTACATTTTTTACATTTTAAGCATCATAAGTTCTACATCAGATTATCGTTACACTTTTATCTATGACAAAAGTCCTTTAATCTTTTTAAACCAGGTTATTTACTCAAACATCAACATTATCAATTAAGTTGAATTGCTAATCTTTGAGATATGCCTCTGTTTTAAAAATCTATAAATCTATATTCTTCAGATTTACTTACTTACTAGGTTGGAGTGTTTCTACATGCGTTAACAAAAAATCCTTAGCTATTAAATAAACAAAGCTATTTAAACATCTAAGAGCTGAAAACATATTTTTTCACACGACAGTGACGCCACACCCAAAAATGTTTGAAGAATGAATAAGTAAACCAGTGTTTGCATTGTTCTCCACTACACTGACATTGCACTACAGGAACAAGCAGAAAGCCCTCACAGGTGTTAGGTGTCACTTTTTGTGGTCGTGTCACTCTTGTCTTAAATAACCCTGGGTGACTTCCCTCTAGTCTTTTAACCTTTCAGTTGATTGTCAGACACCTAGTCTTCTAAAATGTCCATTATGGCGTGAGGGAGAGTTTGTCTGTAGAGCAGATCGTAATTGATGGGATCAGGTGACATTTCAAACCGGCGGAGGGAGGACGAATTCCTTCACGAGCTGCACAGAAATGGAGTGAAATGACAAGAGGACTGTAAAAATCGCTGCTCTTTTGGTGTAAGTGCACCACAATACAATGTTTGACATGGCAAAACCAAAAAAGAGGAGAACGCTTTAGTAGAAGTTTAGTCTGCACCTTAAGTGTTTCCTTAAATATACCCTAAATGTGCCTTTTTAAACACTTGCATGTATACGTCTTTATTCCAAGACAACGGAGCAAAGAACAAACAAAAATCTACTCATACACAATTACATTGACTACTGGAGTATGAGTAAATACTGCTGTTCAAAGTTAGCATATTTATATCAAATCGATATAAAAATATCACATTCAACAATAAAGTCCTAGTTAGGTCCTAGTAGGTTGACAGGGAGAATCACAACACAAACTTGACTGGACATGCGTGAGATGATTTTGTTCAAGTACTTAAAAAACGACCTGCCAAATATAAGTTGCGATCACCAGAGTAAGAATTGGCAGCGCTAATTAGTCTACAAAGTGTTTTCCACATTTTACATGGCAGTATATCAGAGTTTGATATATTGTTACATGGCCAATTAGCATCCCATAATGCTCAGTCAGCCACAGAGCTCGGGGTCAGAGGTCATGTTCGCTCTAGTCCGAGAGTGAAAGAGACAAAAGCCGAGGCAGCGCGGCAAAAGAAAGGGAATGGAAATAGACTATTTCAAGGCTCATTTTATTGTGATGGATCAAAGATAATAGGAACTTCTGCTATTATTATTACAAATAGCACTCAGGCAAATGTAGCAAATGGCAGATGATATCTCAGCACAGCGATGTGTGAGAAACATCACTGTGTCTAGATAGCCCGTAGATTAAACACCGACTTCCTCAAGCCATCCCTTATCTCGCACTAGATTCTATCTTTGCGCAGGTACTGTGCAAATGTTCCTCGAAAAGACATTACAATGCACACTGTCATCTGCAAAAGGCAAATGAACTCTAATAATAGCCTTTATCGGAGCGCTAATTGCCCTAATCCATAAATCATCCTCAAAGATTACATCACCTAAGGGCTGTCAAGTATCATAGATGCACGATAAAACATTAGAATCAGTTAATCACCTCTGACAAAATCTAAAAAAATGATTGAATGACTCCTCTTTAAAAGACGCTTTGTTTGGATAAGCTAGGACATGCGCTGTGTGAGGAAAAAGGCCAAGTGCACCGGGGCCTCTGAGCTGGTAGAGGAGAAGTGTGTATGTGTGTGTGTGTGTGTGTGCTTGGGTGTGTAGTCGTGTAGTCCACTGCACTATTGCTCATTTGGCGCTTGTTACAGGAGATACGTGGTAAAAATATTAGAATCACGTCATCGTTGGATAGCCATGATTTCACGTCATCAGCGCTCGCACCGACCCAGACCCTCCATTAGCCTGCCCGTGTGTTTACATTCCAGGGGTCTGCTCACAAATGATTTCAATGTATTCTTTTTTTTTTTTTTTTTAGGCCACTGTTATTTATCACATGCAAAATGGTCTGGGACACGGTGATGTATGCTATCAGCAGTGACAATGATAACCGGGACAATAATTACACAAAGCCCGGCTCATCCATCACCGTCACTTATCACTTAAACAATCAGGCGTTAAAGAGAAGGGGAGGTGGAGAGGAGAGTAAGGATCCTGGACCGTGGGACTCTGCACATCCCAGTACTACATCAGTCAAAGCCGATCCAGTTGGGTTGCCCTGATAAACATACAGTCATCTGGTTTGTCACTTGAGACAATGTTTATTAGAATACGGCGTATTAAAGTTGAATCAAAAGCAAAAGTTTCAACATTTGATGACTGGCTGTTGAGAAAACAATTGACCACAAGGTCAGTCGCTGTTCTGGAGCTTTTGATCGAATCACAAGATCGCAGTTTGCCCACTAGTGGAATCGTAGATGTTCAGTTTTTCAAGTTGTTGCAGCACTGTAAGTCACCTCTCATGCGTCCTGTCTTAAAAGTTAAGGTTCAGAGCTCATTCTTGGAAGCAGCGGCTGAGAAATACATTTAAAAGCTACAGAACAAGAAATAAAAGAGTGACCTTTCGTGAATTTCAGCTTTCAAATCGACACTAACAAAAAGTCCTTGGACAAGAAATCCTCAAAGTGCTTAAAAGGAAATGCTACAAAACTCAGGGATAAAAAGCCAGATAGGAGAAAAAGAACACATACCTGATGGCTTCCACAACTATAGGAGGATACTGTGTACGATAAAAATGTCGAACAAAAGAAAATTATTTCAGCAGAAGTACTTAAAATACCATCAGCGCTTCAACCCAGAGACCCGTTGCACAACATAAAGAGCAAGAAAAGATTCACACAGTGTTTTACCTCAGACAGAGGTCTGGATGGCCTCAACATGTCTGGGCTGGGCTGACAGTGAACTTGAACCCTGAAACCCCTGGAAGAAGGAAGTAAACTGGAGACTTGAACGACAGAAAGAAGGAGCCTCCCCAGTAGCAAGAGGTCAGGGGGTTATGTAAACACGAAGAAAGCCCTCTGGGTTGGGTTGATGCTCTCCCGGGTAATGAGGTTAACACCTCCTGGGACTCATAACCTGTGAACTCTGAACCTACGATGCACTGGCCTGTGTGGGGAAAAGAGAAGTTTAACTGGGGAGCACACACCCACATTCCTGCGACGGAGACTAGATAGAAGGGGAATCTGGCCTTTAACCCACTGCTGTGTACTGTGAGTCATCAACATCATCACTTTAACAGATCCTTAACAGTGGCTCTATGACCTGTTTGAGAAAATGTGGTGGAAAAACTACAGAAAAAGGGGGAGTGAAGAGCAAACATCTGCTGCATGCAAGCACCAAATGAAAAGCACTTTACTCCAGTGTTTCGGTCCCTTGTTTATTGCAGCAGGATTATGAATAAGTTTCCTTTGAACATGATGGATCATTAAAGTAATGGTGTACCGTGGTTTTGTTCTTTTTCTGCTTAGATGTTTCTTCTTTTTAATACAAATTTCTATCTGTGTCTGCGTCTCTCCTGAGAACTGCCATCGCTCTACTTACCAGGAAATACTTTCTAGATATGCAAATGTATAGTCATGAGAGAGCAAAAGTGTGTGTGTGTGTGTGTGTGTGTGTGTGTGTGTGTGTGCGCGCGCGCATGTGGGCTGGAAAAGAAAGGGAGAGAGAGATGTGCATGGTTGGATATCTTGTAGCACAAGCAAAGTAGGAACATTTAAGTAACCCAGAGCAGCACATGTGCTTCTAAGTTCATATGCATATACTGTATGAGTGTGGGTGTATCATTGTGTGTCTATTTATGTGCACATACTGTACCTATGAGGTTCATTGAGACACATCATTATGTGTTGGGTACACTGGATTACTCTTTTAACTTCAAGGTTCCATACTGTGGATCTTTTTTTTTTGATTTGAAAGCAGGTCTGTGTGCTACATGAATACTGTGAAAGTATCAAAACACTCTGGCACTCTGCACACAGTTCGTATTCAGAAACTGTGACTTTAAACGAGCCGTCAGGTCATAATGTCACAATTATACAGCCACCGCCCTCAGCCACGTCCCCTGCAGCAGGACAGACAGAGGTGTGCTGATTGGCGCAGGGCTGGGTGAGCAGTGTAATGTACCTGAACATGTACAGTATGATCAGTCAGAGTGTGATGAGTGGGAGGAAGTTTGACTTTGAGGCATGGATATAAACAGGCGTTCAAAAAAAATATATAAAATAAATAAAAATAAATGTAACACCATAGACACACATGCAGTACAGATATAGCTTAAAGTGTTAAAGTGCGATTGTCTTACAGCAACCAAAGAACTGTGTGTTTTCAATGTGCTATGCACCATAATGGAGAACCAAATTGCCATGGCACATTATTCTGCTCATTTGTGCCGAATTTCCTCCTTCAAGCGCCTCAGAGCGGAGTTGAAGAGCTCTCCAACAGTTTGACATTGGAGGACCAAATCGCTGAGCACAACCATGCAAATCTCCCATAACGCTGCAGGCTTTTTTAATGCTAAAACTGTTGTTTGGTAGCAACATGAAGCTTGGTTTTGACTGTGTTGTTTGCCCTGTGCAAAAGTTTGATTTCCATAGTGCCTCTGTAACCTCAGTCCCGCTGGTGACTGTGCGACACAACCCGGTTTACTGACTTGCAACAGTCATAGCTAGCTGCTGCTGCTTTCTTGTTACCAAGCCGTGTTGCGTTTAGGAACAGCAGCTACCATATGAAATTGCTTTAATCTCACTGCATAGATGTGTCCACTGGTGTCAGACTCACAACTGTATACCAACCCCAAAGCATTAGCAAACACTTTGGGAAACATATTATAACACAGGAAGAGAGAAATCCAATCCATCTGTGACGTTAGCCTCTTGTTGGGCCTGTGGGGAAATGTAGAATAATTAGCTACAAAACAAGTTTAGAGAGCATAGTTCTGCTAAGTGTTGCCATTGCAAATACTGTGGTGGGGCTGATCATCAAAATGTATGACGGCTGCGTTACTTTAAAACTGTACAGTGCAGTCATGTCTCACTTCATGATTCCTTGACCCAGATGACATAATATCACTCCAGGTATGAAATCCCCCTCGTTCATCTTCCCCTGTCAGACAGATAGATCAGAGACCCCCCTCCCTGTCAAGCATGGTGTGTGGTCTCCTCCTGACTTCTTCTGCTTCTCTTTTGAAGCTCGATGGAGGGTTCATCAGCACTAAGTGACACAGACAAAAGTGCCGGTGGACAGTCAGAGCGTTTCCCTATCGATCCAGCACAGCCCTGCTTTCTCTTTCACTGCTGTATGTCAGACCCAATGCAATGCACCTCACAACTGCTGCTCACTGTTTGGGAGTAAAATGACATAAAAATGACAAAATCATGAAACATAACCTGTAAAAAACAAAGATGGAGATCCGATAAAGGTTGTTGTATCTCCAGCATACATACATACGAGTGAAATCCATCTGGTAAGCAGCCTCATGACCACTTGTGCAGTTCCTTCCCCTGTTTGTCTTCTCTATAAGTCCTTACTTTGTGAATTCTGGCAGTAAAAAGCTCCATGACCACAACATCCTGCATGCACTGTAACTCCCTTCCACCATGAAGTTTACATGCCGGTGTCCATCGCTGAACAAATCATAAAGCCGCTGCTGTAAAGCTTGCCAACAACTTCTCAAATATATTGAATTAGCTGCATCATCCCGAATTAACAGTGAAGTCAGTTGAAAAGAATATCTTTTCCTATAAGATTAGACAGTAGATCAATTACATCGTTGGAAAGTGACAGACAGATGGACACCATATGTTTGTAAGTGCCAAGAGCCCCCTGGGAACACAGATCAAAGCTTTTATTTGAAATTAACTTCATACTGTCAAAAGTGCCATCTATTAAATCTTGGGGTGGAATCTGAAGTAAATCAATTACTCATTTGTTATTTTTTGGGAATTTGAATCTGTAGTATGTAAAGTTTGAAGTAAAAATGGTCTTTTAAGCAGTTTCTTCCTGACTGTATGTCTCCAACTCATAGATATTTCTGCCCTGCTCAGTGAAAAAACCCCCGCCCAGTAACAGCTGCAAATCAATATTCATATTCAATGTGAATAAAAATTGGAAAATATAAGTTGTGGTTTAACAGGAAGTTAAGTGCTGTCACTATTTATTTATTTGTTTGATTACTTATTTTTGTCAAAAGTGAGACCCAGTGAGACTCTATTTTTGAGATTTGTAGAGACTGAGGCTTGCAGTTTCCCGCTGTTTTCAAGTCGCTATGCTAAGCTAAGCTAATCAACCCCCACCAGCTCTAGCTCCATGTTTGGCGTACAGACACAGGACTGGTATAAAGTCTTTAATTAAGGTTTACTTATTTGGGCCCATGTAAGTGCTCCAGTTAGCTAACTTTGCTAACCTAATATATAACTGTTGTCTTCAGCCTCTTCTTTCCAATGTTTATCACATTATCCTCATGGCAGTGGTTTCTTGTTGGCTGTCATCTCAACGCTTCAAAAACGCCCCCCAAAATTGGGTTTTTTAAAATATTAAAAGCAAAAAAAATGACCAACTAATAAAATAATGTAATTAATATGTGCATGTGGTTCACTCGGCCAGCCCTTGGAGTAGCCCAGCCTCAGTGACAAAAGAGTCTGTGGCACCCTCTCGTCAGAAAGTCAATACTGTGATAAACACTGCCCTTCACTTGAGCCCCGGTTCACCACTTTAGCAGCCAATTGCCTTGACAGTCATTACCTAACTAGTAAATCACCATGGCATGGATACAAATAACAGTCAGTGAATGAACAACTGAAAAAAACAGCAGTGGGAGGAAACATGTTGTCCTGTCTTTTTACGCGGACTCCTTCTTTGCGGGAAGAGAGCATATGTTATAGAAAATGAGCCCGTAAAACGTTTTTGTATTTTTTTTTTTCCCCCTATGGCTCTGGCAGCGAGTGTCATTCAAGATGTGGCCTTTCCACACTCATAAAGAACACATAAAACACACATTGTGCTCTCGTAAAGTACTTACAGAGGTGAGATTTATGTGCCAGGGTCTGGATTTCCAAATAGAGACCAATGCTGTCACTAAAATGTTTTTGATTTACACTGCCAGTGTATTGACGTGATTACCAGGGCTGGCAGAAGTGTTAAGAACCTTTACTGAAGTAAATGTACTAATACCACACTGTGAAAATACTCAACTACAAGTAAAAGTCCTGCATTCAAAGTTATGTATGTACTGCCGGCAGAATTCACTGAAAGTATCGAAAGTAATAGTAGTAATTATGTAGAAAAATGATCCTATTTAATGTTTATTTGATGTTTTTATATTTAATTACTGCTGTATAATTGCATGTGTGTTGCCTTTTACTGTTAATGCTGCTGTTGATGTTTAACACTGAGCTAATTCTAATTACTTTATACATTTTTAGCTTTAGCTTAAGAAGTAGAAGAACTGTCGCAGCCCAGAGAAAGGAATACACAATCCCTCATTTTATCATTTAACATATAATAAACATTCAAAATCAAAATAAGTAGATTTGGAAAAATGTGGAGAGTAACAAAGTAAAACATATATTAAATAAATTGATATCTGAGATGTAGTGGAGTAGATAACAGAAACTCAAAATACTCAGGTAGTACTGTAAAGTACTCCACCTCTGGTGCTTACCAGTGTGATTGCTTCAAACTGTGCAGATGTAAAATCTTAGGTACACTTAAGGAGTGTCACTTTGACACATTTCTTTAAACACGTGCAGTGTTCATCACCCAGGAGCTTCTTTTTCTAGCCCCCACTGTCACATTTTGAAAGACAACCCCGCTCCTCCCACAGGCCAGGCTAAATGTGTGTGCTATCAAGCATACATTCATTAAACACTCCTCTGCTCATATATAACCAAATACTCTACAACTACAAAGAAGTCAGTGCAACTCGAACCCACTGCTAGAACGAGCACAGGTGCTCAACTCTGCTTTAGCTGAGAGAAGAATGTATTCCTTCTTGAGCACGAGGTGTCACTAACTTTGCTAATGTGTCTTTAATGTAGCCCCGTTACACCCTTGGATGTGGAAATCAAAACGTTTAAATCGACCTGCTCACTGGAGGCAGAAGTGAGTCTTGTAAAATGAATTATTGATGCCACGCGAGGCTCCTCTCTGACTGGGAACAATGTAACTTGTGCTGGTGAATTCGTCTGAGCTCTTTAAAATCAAGGTCTCTGTGCTCACTTTCATGTTCTGACAAGGGTTCAGTCTCCATGCCACAAGACATTCCTAAATTACCGGCAATGTCCAAGTCTTTCTCAGAGACACCTCAGTCCTGTCGGGACAGAGCACGTTATTGTTGGGATACCTGCATAGTTGCATGATTGGTGTCAAATAAACACGGTGCTGAGCTACAGTGCTAGAGGTCTTTTTACCTGTAATTATGGCATGGCTAGCTTTCCACTGTGGGACGGCTGCCAGCTTGCTTTGGCTTTTATGGGGCTTCTGGTCCTTTCTTGTGGTTGTCATGCTGCAATTAAAACTGTCTCCAATCGCTGGGTGGCAAAAGGCGCTGAGACAGACTCTTGTCTCTCTCACACACAGACACACATATGCATGTGTACTTGTATACACACACACACACACACAAACACACTGTGGTGCCTCTGGCTGGAGGCGATGGGAAAGCGTATGATATAGGAAAAACATAGTTAATTACATTTGACAGGTATCTATTAAAGTGCATTCTTAGACCTTAGAGGCCTTCACACATCTAATGGAAATACACACTCAACTGCTGCCCATGAATAATAGGGCTTCCCAGCCAAAAGCTTTGGATTTTTTTTTCCTTATCTCGCCAACATCAAGCGTCTGTCAGCGAATAGACAAATCACCACTAATCAAATCCGCAAAAGTATAAACCAAGGTCTTACACTGGTATTCAGATGCTTTTTAATTAGTTATTCAGGGATTCTTTTCACTTTTAAGTGAACAAGCACTTGAATCCCTCCTCCACAGAAGCACCAGCTTGCCTGTTTATTACAGACAATAGTAGTATGATTGTAATCACGGCACTTTCCCCTGATTTTGCAGTTAAAGAGAGGACGTATGCATTGCAGATATACTTGAATCGTGACCTGCAGGTGAAATGTCCAGATGCGTGAGTGTACGCATCTGCACCACAAGCTAGGACAGTGCGCGACGGGGACAGTCTGTCTTTCCGGTTGGTTTCTGCCTTTTTCTCTGTCATCGTCCCTCACTTCGTCTGCCTGTCTAGCACTCTGTCTGGTTTGTGAGTTCACCCCGTCTGTCTCCCCATTCTCTACTGGTCTTTCATCTAATCTGCCTGAAGACTCTGTCAAATCAGCTGTCTTCAAAATCCAATTTAGGTGCTTGACACAAAATATTTCAGGCAACAAAAAAGAAGACGTCTCATCGTGTAAAATATGTATATTGCAGAATTTCCTGCTTCATGGTCTTTGAGAAGATTTAGAGGGCTATGAACATATATTTGAAACCTTAGACCAAGCCACAGCAAATCAAACCTGATCGTCAGATAAGACACCTCGGTAAAAGCCCAGATTATGATCAATGTCATAGGTTTTAAAAATCCTCCATAATAACTGTGCAGAGGAACTACAGTACATGGCTATGATTATGACCAAGTAGCTCTGGCAAATAAACAGTGGTTGATAAAATGCCTCACAATACACTTTTTTGTTTTGTGATCGATTTTGCTTTCAAGTCTGTAAATTAACTATGAAGCTCGTACCTTGAGCGACTTAGGTTAGCATCTTGGCACACATCTGGTATATGCTAGAATTTCAACATTCAACAATGTTTTTACACTTCTGAAATAAATTAGTCAAGCTGAGCTAGCCATATGTCCCAATATTTCTTATGTAAATCGTGCCAACAAAGACAATAAGTTGGGTTTTTAAAGCTCTTAAGGTTCAGGTTAAGCAAAGTCAGTTAATAAAGAGGGAAACATAAACTGCGCAAAGATACAAATTCCAATATCCTACATGAGACCCAGACATGATAGACACCCATCCAGAAGGGCATACTACCTCTACACCATCACTGGATGTAAAGTGGGAGACGCTGAATCATCCTGAATCATATTTACGTTATTCCTCGGGATACTGGACTAGACAGAAAACATGCTCAGATCCAAAATTAATCATACCAGCGGTGATGATGCTTAGAACAGTGATGATAGCGATAATTGGGATGCTGGTTTTTGTCCCTATCACAAAGAAGAATAGCAGTGAAAGAGCAGGCAATGTAACCAGGCAAGGCATAATGAGAAGTTGTGGTCAGGAAAAGGGCATTCAAACACAGAGAGAAACCTGACAAAACGGTGGAGGACAGTGCCATTCAGACTTTTTTGCCCCCCCAAGAATGCAACACAGACCAGATCTGGCTCACTGAAACATTTGGCATGTGTTGTTTGGTGGGTTTTGGACAAAATATTGTCTGGTATGAAAAAGTAATCATGTCAAAGTAATCAAATGTCAAATAGTAGTGTTATCCTGGGTGGTCACCAAGTTTATACACCTAGTTCCAATGCGGGCCTGCAGGGGAATATTTGGTGCAACATGTAGCGCTATCAGACAAATTTGTGCATGCTTTTGGCTGTAGGCATTTACTGTGAAGCCTGGAAAACATGTGTAATGACTGTTTGCAGGCTGGAGTCATTCTATTCACTTTCTCTGGATGGAGTTGTTTGTGAGGTCTACAACTGAATATCAGACTGACTTATTGATTTGTGTGTTTGTTAATTAACCTCAATATTCCGCATGGTAAAACGCAAAGATAACATTGGTGCGGGTGCAAGATTTGTTTTTTTCTCAGTCCCTAATTTGCATCTTGGTGAAACTCCATATTTTTCACTCCACCCACTTCCCTACGTTCCTCCCTGTCTATCTCCTCTCATTAGAAGGGCTTGAGGATCACACACAAAGCCCGGGAGAGATTATGATGATAGTTTTGTAGCCTGCCCCTCTTTGTCTCTGTCCACATTCCTCTAAAATGAAAGACGGCAACAATTACTTTAGTGTCTGATGCCTCGAGTCTGTTGACATTCACTTTGAAGAACAGGTCTGGTTCCCAGCCTATGGCTATAGGTGCAGGTTTGCCTTTTGCCGCAATTACTGTCCATGTCAAGATGGCTGACTAACTGGAAGCTCCCATCTCTTTTGCAAACTTGCACTGGTTGAGAGCCAACATGCTGGCACGGAAAGCTGTTCTTCATGTATTGGCCAATCTTTTCCATAACAATCGACAGTACAAGTTCTTTATGTGTTATGGACAGCTAGTCAGGATTCACTCTAAATATTACCACAGGTCAGGGGAAAGGCAGTGGGTGGTATTTAAATAGACCGTACATCAAAGCGTAGCAATTTGAGAGTGACATGTGAGTCTGGAAAGTGCTAATAGCCTTCCCGAGCTGATTCCATCCAACCTCCTGCCAATGTCAGAATCCAGCTGAATTTGCTCTCCAAGATGTTCTTCTGAGGTGAAAGCCAGCAGTCAGTTGTAGCTCCACTGGTAGCCGTTTCCGATGCTTTGGTAGCGTAGCATCAAAGTCACGGGGCACACATATATTCCGCAGGATTAGAGTAGCGTAAAAGGACAGCCCCAGCCCATTCACTGTTGGCACGGCCGCCACAGCCTCGGCACAAGTGAGTTTTTAATGCATTCCATTTAACTTTAATTACTCCAATCTCTGCGAGGGCACACAGGAAGAAAAGGCCCGGGCGTTTGTGCCGAGCAGATTACCCCACTGCCCTGCCAAGTCCGCGGCGCGCTGCATCCTAAGATAGAATTCAAATTCAAATGTGGGCTAAAGAAAGTGCAGCTGTCACCCCTCTGGCCTGCGAAGCCCCAACCGGATCAAAGATGAGCTGTCCTCCTCCCCTGCCCGTGTAAAAATGAGCTGTCCTGGCCGTGCCAGTGTCTCGTCCCCCTGGGGCACCTAATCCTCCTCTCCTGACTCCACACTGACAGTCTGAATAAAGGCATTAAACCCCGCAAAATAATTACCAATTAAAACGGATGGAGAAGTCATCAGGTAGTGACTGGGGGGAGAGCAGGCAGAGGCGGCAGAGAGGGATGAAGCTTCGGTGGGTTTCTCTCCTCCCTGCCAAGAACAACCTGTATTTTCTCCTTTATGGGTTATGGTTTTGCAGTTCTGGATGAGTGAGTGACCTTACAGAGTGGTATCAGACCGGGAACAGACTTCTGAAAGCTTCTAGGATGTCGGAGAAAGTTTGCGTGAGGCATCCCAACTATACAGGAGCCAGAAATCAGTGCAGAAGTTTTATAAGCCGCTGGAATTAAAAGCACTTGTTTTATCTGGGGCTGTTCCATCGGAGCTGCGGCTGCATTGACCTGAGATGCTGTGAAACTATCAAGATCACTGGGCATTTGGTTGTGTGTAACCTACATATGTGTCTTGGCTTGTTTGCAGCTTCTTGAGAATGCATTTAAAAGCATCTATGCGTCTGTGTTTGTGTGTGTGTGTGTGTGTAAGCCCAAACCACATGTGCTTATGTATAGTGAACCTTAAATTCATGCGTCGGTGTGTTTACTGGCCACCACACTGTAAATGAGCGTGTGTGTGCATGTGTGTTTGTACCTGTGGAGCGGTGTTATGGGGGTGTTTGCAGACTAGCGTGCCATGAGGCCCGGGGCACTAATCCACCAGCGCCACACTGCCGAATCCAGGTAAAGTGATCCTAAAGCCTTCTTACCCCTCTCCCTCCTCTGTTCTACATGCTCCCCTTTGAGCTCTGTCTATTAGCAGTGGCGGAGATCAGACTAGTGAATATCCACTCAAAAGACCAGTCTGGACCAAGACCCACATTTTGACAACTTAATCTCCTCTTTGATGGCAGGCAGAAAAGGAGTGAATTGCCATTTGACAAAAGGGTTCTGACTTGACCATGTTCTTTTGAAATTCCTTCTTCTGGTATGGGAGACAACCTGTATTCCTGTCCCGTGCACTCTAGCATTAACACGTGGTGCTTTGTGGTCTGCTGCGCTTATAGTCGTGACTGCTCACTTGTTTATGATTATCACCCTCATGCGATCAGTGACGGAAACTTTCAAATATATACTTTCCTCCTGACTGTTTGAGTGTCTTTAGGGGAAGGCAGCTAGGGACACAGCATGAAATTCGAGCTTGACTCACAGAGCTAATAAAAAGGCACACGCTATAAATCAACCTTATATTCAAATGTTTGTACCCTCCTTTTCAGAACGCTGATTGAGCAAGGTGGCTCATTCCAGCGTTTTCACCTAACTCCTCGGTCTGCAACTCGCTGTGGTATTCCACTGATGTTGATCACTTTTGACCCGAGGGACAGTTTGCATTGCTGATATGACTTGTCTTTTGGTTTCTGTGTCTGTGCCAGAATCACCCTGGGCTAAGTACACTGGGCGTGTACACCGCTGTGGACGTTGCAATGTGTATGATGCACACACATGTGTATGTGTGTCTAAGTATGTGAGAACAAGAGAGGAATCTTTTTTTTTTTTGTCTTTTCAATGGAACCTATAATTAGACCTCTTACATAGACTCCTGGCCGAACACATATTTGCTATACGTGCACATACTGTACGCGGACATACTGTACACAGCATTTACCTTCAGCAGAGAGGTAAAAAAAAAAAAAAAAATCTTGTGTGGGTGTTTTGATCTGTCTTTTACTGTGTCTCTCTGTTTGTGATTAAGCCCTGGATCAATTTAAATCTTCTCCTGTTTCGTCTCAGTATCCCACAATTATCATGTTATGGTCAAATTATCATCTTGATTTACAAAGTGAACTTTGCTGTTGAGGGGCCAAGTCAGCTTAAAGGTGCAACTTTCAATCTGTTTATTCTAACGTGCAGCCCGGGCATTTTATGGCTAAAACCTTGATCCCCTTGAGATGACAACTCAGCTATATCCAAACCTCGTTGTCAGTCCTTTTCTATACTTGAATTCAATATTGCAGGACTGTAATCTTAAGGAAACTAAGTCCCAGTTATCACATAACTTAGGAAACTCTTTGGGGTGAGTGAAAGGCCAATTGTAAAGCACTTTAACTTAAAAAATATTGTATAAGTGAGGTTAATTTACCATTTAGTCAAAATAAATATATTTAATATATTCATAAAATATATACATTTCTCTTTGCCATCAACGTTTCTTTATATTCCATGTTGGAATTTCGATTAAGCGGATAAGCTGTTTCTTTTTGTTTATGCAGCTGAATTAAAAACTTCCACAATTTTGTGCAATCAACAATAACTTCTTTAGTTGCTGTTAAAAATGTCACAGTCTTCTCTGTGACACTGTGCGTGCTAACAGTTTAAATAACAGGCCTGTCTGACAAGGTCTGACAAACTGGTGGAGCAGCTTTTGTGCCACAGGCCAGCTGAGGTGTGAATGGACAAAAAGAAACTGAAATATACTGTAAGACAGCCAGAGCAGGGTGTACATTGACTTTATTCATGTAAATATATGTGCAAGTGTGGAAGCAAGTGGTTAGAATTAGCTGTATTTTCCCAAAAAGGAGACACGCTGATGTGATGATACCAGCTGTACTGGAAACATGGTTTGGAGAAGTGTGTCCAGCCTTATGATCAACCAGCATCATGACAGCTGTGAACAAGATCTTGAGCTATACTGGTACTGTGAAACGCGTTGAGACACGTTATATCATGTACAGTGTATGTGATGTTAAGGTGTGATTATCTGTAGATTGTCAGCATTGTTCGAAAACAACAGTGCTTTGTAATGAACGCCTCTACTGATTTTTTGTGTGCGGATATGGCAAGTGTACAGCAGCATTATCATGACATTAAGTGAGTACTCATTAGCATGTCATTGCTTTAAACACGTGCTGAGGCCGCTTTCCATTTTGGTCATCCCTTAAGTTCTGAAAAAAAAAAGACTCCCAAATCAAATGTGCCACTTAAGTAAACGTAGCCTTCAATGTGCTTGAAAGTGTCTTTGATAGAGAGATGAGAAACTTTGTGACATGCTAAGGTCAAAGGACAAATTGATAATTTAAGGAGGGCAAGGATTTCTCTTTTCATAGAAAGAAAGAGTTCCATATAAAAGAAAGAGAGGGCCTTCAGGCCTTGTCAACCTCTTCATTAGAAACCCCACTTTAGTCTTAATGCACTTCTAGTCATTAGCCGGGGCACAATATGTCACAATCCTCTTCAAAAGAGTATATACATATTGTTCAAATAATTGCCCTGTGAAGGACAAACAACCAGCATGTAAAAAGGCATCATTATTCAGGTGCAATCATTGACGGGGACTTTCAGGCCTTCCCTCTTCTTCCCATTGTTGTAGAAGGCCATCTGATGTCAGAGTGCCTCTCTGCAAAAGTGAGAATTAAAGACAGACTGAGTTGCCAAACCGCAGCATGAGAGAGTGCCCGTGGACTTAAACGCTCTTTAATCAGAGCTGCTGCTGCCACGATCAACACTTGAAGCTACATTACTTAAAGAATCACATTTCCCAGTCTAATGATATTGTTTCATGTGGGGCGTGTTAATGTAAACTTACCCAAACACTGTATTCATCAGTATTGGTGAAATCTGACACCCTTTAATAACACCATCCTTCTGGGCTGTCAATCAAACTGTTGTAGATATGAAATTTGTCACATTTGCTCAGGTTTCTTAATTGATATGCATAGTTAATGAGCTGCTTTCTGTCAGACAGCAGTAAAATGGCAGCTTGCTGAACTAAAAAAAAAAAAAAAAAATCACCATGCATGGATGAGTGCCATATTGTCTTGTATGTTATCATTACTCTCACTTGAAGTCAAGGTTATAACCACCCATAGAGGTTAAATATCGGAGACCTCCCCCATTAGACAGTGGAAATGTTAATGCCTCTAGGATGGCTCGTGAGATGTCCTCAAGACTACACAACAAGCCGAGCTGCACTGATTTGAAATGACCAATTACCTTCTCAGGTACACTGCACACTGTTTTTACCTCAAATACAATGCTTTGTGTTGAGCTGGCTTTAAACTGCACCTTGCTAACCTAGCATTGGCTGGTACCTTAGCATTTGGTATCCCTGGCCCCAGTGGGCTTTCGACCTGTGTTAACCTAAGACTGTGGGGTTAATGCAATAGTAGCTTGTAGACAAAGCCTGATTAAAAGGAAAATTGAATCAATGTTAGACTAACAATGTTTGTTTCCTGTTCATAGCACATGCAAGTATATTGCATTTGTGTTAGCCTGAAGCCAGGTGCAGTCATGTTGCTGGTGTAGGTTGACAGGGCTTCTGGGTCAGATCCACCCCTCTCACTGTCTCCAGCCTCTGTAAGCTAAGTGGGCACTTGCAGAAGCTCTATATTTAATGCACAGACAATAGAGTGATACATATTTTCCCGTTTAACTCCTCTAAAAGATAGAATAAGCTTATTTTTGAAAGTAGGAATATATTTCTTTAATGAGATACCAGAGAACCGATAAAGCTCACACTTTCTATTTTACAAGACTTTGTTTTACTGACCTGGAGGTGTGTCAACAACAGGAAGAAGATAAAGCTTTAAAGATATTAAATGTGATATGACATTTAAAAATAGTCTATTTTGTGTGGGGATTTTTTAACAGATAGAGTTTGCAAGCACTGAATGCACCATCAAGATTAATTAATTAGATGCTTCCACTTACGATATGTTGCCTAATATAAAACCCATGGTGCTGAGGCTGCAAGGTGGCCCCAGTCAATATGCTGCTGCCACATCAAGCCTTCTAAAACTGGCTGAGTATACAGAAATAAGCCCCGACGGTGGCTCAGTATCTATTAAACAATCTAAATTTTGGACATTGCATGTTAAAGGTGATATCCTTCTGAATAACCAAATAACGGCATGAGAGTCACTGCGCAGATGTAAAGTTTAATACCTGCACTCTGTCTGCCAAAACAGAAAAAGCAAGGGTAGAAAAGGACACATTTTTGGCAGCCCTTCATCAAAAGCATAAAGCAGTGGCCACAAGGGGAGAGGTAAACAGATTAGAGAAGCTATTGACATTTCCACGTAGCAAGGAAGGGGTGTCAAATGGCAGCAAGGATGATAAGGTGTACAGACATTCAGTCCCCTCTCTCATGTTTTATGTATCTGTGATCACAACTGATCGTGAGAGAAATTAATCAATAACAATGCCGCCGGGATGTGTGGATGACACATGCCACTGCCCCCCCTACCCACCACCACCTTGTGCTGTCTTACCCCCACCCCCCGAACACCCTTTGCCACACTCCTCCATTCTCCACCCTCCTTCATTCTCCTCACCCCATCCATTTTGATTCGGGGGCCTGTTGTTCGCCCACGTCTAGGTGAGGGATTTTTACATCCCCAGCGTGCTTGGAGGAACTCCATATGGCCGGGATCAAAGGTGTTGCTGGGTGCATGGTTCTGCTTGGTTGCCAGCCACCGCCGTTAATTAGAAAACAAGATCAGAGGCGGTATTAAAATCCAATTAAGCCCGTATGAACAGATTGCCAAGTGATGTTCACTAATGCATTACTGAGCACCATGCAAATTTTAGTGGCAGCATTTGGCTTTATGTTATGTGTTTGTGTCATTAAGAGAGTGTGTGTGTGTGTGTGTGTGTGTGTGTGTGTGTGCGCGCGCGTACATGGGAGTGTATCTGAATGTGTGCGGATGTGTGTCTATGCACGTGTCACTTGCTGGCTATCCAAGGCTCTGTGACATTGCCTGATTTTTTTCCTTGATACACAGCTCTAATCTCATACAAACAATCAGCCAAAGCTCTGCAGAGCAACAACACCTATCCACACAATAAGATTGGATGATATTGCTTCTTACAATTAAAGCATAATTGAGAACGCTGAATTATTGATCCATCATAATTGAGTTCTCTTCATTTGATTTGTATGAGAAACTAATATGTTGCACAGAAAATCCAGCAGATTTGGATAAATTGCCTCAGAGTATTCGGGCTTGATACAAAGATCTATAGCCTTTCCATTTGGTCTCCACTGGCCGCTCAAAGACATAAATTACAAGAGGGACAGGAGCTTTCCATTTAAATCATTTTAAAATTTGAGATGGCTGTCGGCAGATATAATTAAACCATGTTAAGGAATTGGATGAGGCACATTAAAATGCGTACATAAAATCATTCTGCACAATAAGTGCCAATTTAGTCCATGAGTTTCATTCGCCACAGCAGACAGACAGGGCATCTGTACCAAAGACTGACAAGTGGATGCAGCTGGTGGCCTATGGCCCGAAGCATCCACATTATCACAGACGAGGGCTGTTAATGTTGGGCTGAATGGAGCCCCTTTTGAGATACAAAATAGCATTCTGATTAGAAAGCCAGGAAATACACATCTGAAGTGCCGGAAATTGTCACAATGCAGAACCACGGCACATTTGGCACAGTCTCAAGCTGGGTATAGAAGAGTAAGATCTTAATGAAGGGATGTGCCACTATCAAACGCATTTAGATTTCTCATATAGTTGTGCAATTTGTCAGTTTCTTCAGGATATGTTCCTCAGGTCATGGGTTGGGTCAAAGTTTTCCTCTTAATATGAGCATGTGACAGAAAAAGTGCTGCTTTGCTGTAGATGATTGCATCATATTTGTTCAAATATATAACATATACGCTTGTAGGGGAGGCAAAGTATAGACCTGGCCTTGCCATCACATTGCCTAGTGATATGTGTTAACCTGTCTTTTTTTCTTTTTATGAACTAAAAATAAAAGAAGAACTGTTTAATATTCTTTTTAAAAAGATTGTACCATTTCTAACTGTTCAGTGGAAATTTTGTGTTTGGCTCTTGGTGAGGCATGTTAGATGAGATTGTTAAATAGAGTACCAAGAAGAGGATTAAAACTTCTGAGAATTTGGGTATGACAAAAATAACATTTTGCGCTAAAGGTACAAAACTTTGTATTGTTGTGCACTTCCTGCAGTTTCTATAGTAAAGTCTATAATAATCACACAACTAGACTAACTCTGATACACCCACTGTTGTATTCACATGAGGGGATGCACCCTCAGGATTAATTTGCTAGCAGCTTTGTATCATTGACTCATTAAGTTTCTGATTCATCAAGCCAGGTCACCTGAGTCACTTTAAAATCTTTCAGAGGGCCATACTTCTACTAGAGCTGTACCTTCAACATGATGGCTGGTTGTGCCTCAGCAGGGTAAGCAATGCATTGTCTGTGTTTTCAATAGAGCTTTCCTCATGTTAATGCTGACTACAACTTACAGCTACCCTATCAAGCAAAGTAAAGTTTTTTTGTTATCAGTATTTCAGCAAAATTGTGTTAAAGATCTCTAAAATTTACTTATGTTCTCTCCTAAGGTTTTGATTCCAGCTCCTCCTATAGCAGCAGCTATGGTGCAAACCCTGCTTCCAGCGCTGCCTGGGAAGCACCGTCTTCTGAATTTTCCCCTGCAGCTTCAAGTTCTAAAATGGTCTCAAATTCAGCACATCCCCAGGTAGCTCCACGAAGACAACCTAGTTACCCTCAACCTACTGTTCCAAGAAAACCACCACCAGCAGCAGCTTCATACAGCTCCAGCTCTTCTGTTGCTCCTGGACATCAAGGATATGCTAGCAGTCCTTCTGCAGGCTTGACCAGTACTAGTTCTTTCCAACCCATGTCTAACCAAGGTAACTCGTGCTAATATGAATTAATAAAAACAAGTTTACTTGTTCATTGCATCTCAGTGTGTAGTGTGTGGGTAGTGCAATGGTCCCTCAACATTTCTACTCTTGGAAAGAAACTGCTGTTTTTATCTTGGAAAAACCTCAGTTCAAATATAAATGATTTGAGTTTCAGTGACTTGTCTGCCCATACTTTGATCCTAGACATCACCTGGGCAGTTGCACCTCACCGTCCTTTTTCTGGTGCGGACACTTCCAGAAGTGTTTGCCGGTTTGCTTCCAGTAAACCTGCCCCTGAGTCACTTGGCCCTAGCAGCACTAGTCCACCTTGCCCTCTTCCTCTAAAGTTCCAGGGAGGTGAATTGTGCCAATCTGAGAAAAGCTTTGAGCATGGCAACTATGAATTGGAGACCCAAGAACAAGGCTTCCAGCCACCACCACCCCCAAGTGTGGATGCTTTGAATGAACAAGAGTCTACTAGTGACCTCCAGCCATCAAGCCCTGGCAGAAGTTGGATTGAGTACCCCAGCCCTTGACTAAATGTTCCTGACTGGCCAGTATCCTCCAGGCACAGTTACACACTCGGGCAGTAGCTTTGAGCAAAGGATGGACCACTGGCAAGACCCTCACTACATCAGGTACCATTTTCCCGCCAACCCCAGCTCTCAGCAGGTCGAGACTTTCCCTGCTGATATCGAAGCCCCACAAAGCATTAAACAACCCAGCCAGCCTGTAAAGCAAAACACTGGCAGCTCTGGCTATAGTAGCCGTACAGCAGCACCTGGACAAAACCAGCCCCATAGAGGAGTAGGTCTACAAGGATCTTACAGACAGCCAGCAACTTTTGAACAACCATGTTGACGCAAACCTGCAGCTGGCTAGTCGGAGCAAGGTACTGTCTCATGAATGTCACATCAAAATATTATGAAAGCTTGTTTTGAATTAATTTTAATTGTCGTCCTGTCTTTCAGGTTGGTCACTAAACAAATCCATGAATGTTTAATACAATAAAGATGTCTTAAACTTGTCTTTGTCCTGGATTTAGTATTTAATATGATCAGCCTGGCAAAATGACTGATTCTGACTGTTCAACCAACTTTGTGATTCAATGGTCATTCTTTGAATTGTACACTTAATGTGGGCTTCAGTTTAAAAACAAGGCTTGTGTGGGGGAACCTTAAAATCAGTGTTTAAATGGCCAAATGGGTTTCCTGTAATATCCAAAATCTGACAGGCATGTTAAACTAAAGACTGCTATTGGAGGCATGAGGATCATAAGTGCCAGTTTTTCAAGCGCTGACCTTGGGTTCACAAATGTTTTGCCCTTTTTATATCTCGTGATTCAGTGTGGCGCCTATTCACAGTGAGAACACTAACCTGACAAACGTAAAATGCACTGTAATGGCATTCATTGCCATGGCCATCTCTTGTGTACAGTCAATTGCTACACCTGCTTTTCTTATTACAAATCAATATCTCTGCTGTGAGCTCTAGTTCATATCATCCCTTTTAAAAGTGAAGTACCAACAGTAGGAGTTCAGAATAATGCTTTTATGAAGTCAACCCTACTACTTGGTTCTCTCATACTCTTAGCCCATCCTATACATTACTGATTTGAAATGTGTGATTATTGAATCGGAACAAATCAAACTACCTCAGCTCCAGCATTAGAAAGATGTATATCACTTATCCATCTTATGATGCAATTTATTCATTAAATAAAAGCCATACATTTTCAAACATAGCTGGGGCAATTGAGGGGTGGGGTCTTTTTTTTTTTTCCTTTACCACACTGAATAAAAGCGTATTCATAAACAAATCCCAACGTCTTGTACGGTCATGATCTACAGTTTGGTTGGAGTTCTGTCTTAAACAAGAATGAATCAATACCCAATCTGTTACAGTGACATTGCCTGATGTCATTAATGGACAGTGGGCATCCTAATTCATATAACAAATCACCTCAGAAAGACTCTCCATTGATCTTTAATTAGAAGCAGCTGTTAATCACCTTTATGACTTTCCTCAGTGGCACTGTAATGGTTTTCTGCAGTGAAGCCACAGCAGCCTGTTCCAGCTAAAGAACAGCAGCATCAGCAGGGTGTGTTTACTGTCTGTGTTTATGTACAGCACGCCACACTGTTAATGGATCCGCTCAGCTTTTCAGAATATTTTGAATATTTTATAATTGTGATTTTTAATTCAATTTATGCCTGAGAGGACAAGAGAATTACAGAGTCGTCATGTGTAACTCTGCCATTGTAACAAGCTAAAATCCTCTTTTTCTAATGGTCTTTTCAGGCGTAGGGACAAACAATGACCCACAGGAGAGAAATGGCAATTACCTCTAGTAAGGTGCCCACTTCACACACCTGTCACAACACAGATGAACCCATCATAAAAGACCGGTGGAGAGGGACAAAAACGAGGGAGTTCTCCCTCGGTGACCCTTCAGCTTTCATAGTCTCCCCTCTTTTTCAGCTCAACTATTAAGACATAAAGGGGTCAGTCCCCAGACAGCTCCATCCTTTATCCCTCCCTCACGCACTCATCTCTGACATAAACCCTTGCTGTGTTCTCTTATTGGTTACCACTGAGCATCGACATCAAATTTATAATGTACCCTGGTTTTAGTCGGATGAAATGGCTGCATGAAGATTTTTTTAAATTTGTCTAATATTATTTTTTGTGACATTCAAGTTTATTATCATGAACAGAGATTATCTTAGTTATTAGTTAACACATTTCCACTGGAAAAACATATATATTAAGATTTTGCATATAACACAAATCATTTAAGCGTCTGGATGATTTGAAGTGCTCCAGAACATATTGCATGAGGCACAGCAAAAAATTAATGTACATATTGCCATATGTTGCCATTTGGCATCTGGCGTCCTCCTGTGCGAGTTGACGTGAAGGTGGAATCTGGTTTGACTTAGCCATGTGGCAAATATAGGCCTAAACAAACATGTATTTCAGATGTCTGGCTGTAAAAGTGAGATAAAAAGCCGTGGCTATATGAGGAAATAATTTGCTCGTAAAATTCATAGATCTTCATAGTTGAGTGTTATGCCTTCAAGTGTTTTATGGCTCCCTCTTAAGATAATGAAACAGAAATAAAATCCCATGGGGAAAAGATCTAAGTTTTATTTACAGTCGTTCGCATCAGTGTGATTTCTTTTGATGAGATTTGGTCATTTATTGTCAAATTTACTTACTTATCTGTCTAACCTCACACACTCAATTTGAAGTGCACAAAGAAGAGCAAATCCTTTATTCTCAACAGAGATTCCTCACTTTTGAATACCTTTGTGGCATGAAAACCATATCATTAAATACACCGCAGAAATAGAGGAGGCATCAGATTCCATTACAATGTACAACTGCTTAACTCTTGATTTTTTTTTTTTTCCAGAATACGCAGGATGTGTACAGACCAGTGTTAAAATCTACCCCCAGCCATTGCAAACGGCCCAATTGCCTTGTGATTAACGCACAATAAAAGAATGTGATGGCTTAAAGAAGCAGCAGGAAAAGCTGCCCAGTGAAAGATGGGTGTATGGCGCACTCTATAATTAAGCCAGTCTGCACTTGATGAAAGTAGATCACACTGGCGGGCCACGGCTTCACAGCCAGTTTGTTTTTACGACATAATTACAGTCCAAATCAAATGAGAAGATTTAATATTGCACCACGACAAGCATGTGCCCAATGCCAACAATGACACTGACCCCCCTGAGGCAAGGTGTGTGTGTGTGTGTGTGTGTGTGTGTGTGTGGTGGTGGGGGGTTAGGCCGGGCGTCAGGATGCCGACAGCAGAGAAGCTTCCCCACCGCGGTAGCTATCTACCTGTGTCTGGGCCCACCTGGGAGGTCTGACACCAATGGAATTACACTGACAGTGGGATGGAGGGTAGGAGAGAGAGAGAGAAAGGAGTTTGTCTGTGAAATAAAAGGGAGGGACGGCAAGGAGGAGAGGGGGAGGGGACCCGCGGGGAGAGAAAGTTTATCTGGAAAGAATCAACCTCGTAGAAGCAGGCTGAGGGAGAGGAAACAGAGAACAAAGAGCCGAGAAATGAAAATAGATACAAGCGAGGTTATGACAGTGTAGAGGAAGCGATGAAGAGACTCGGAGAAAAGAGAAGGAGCAGACTTAAATATGCAGACAGCGAGGGTGTGGCTGGAGCGCAAAGATAAATAAATGTTTTGCTTGACTGTGTCTCCATGGCGAGGTGACGGCCAGTGTTTAGGAGGGCTTGTGCCGTCACAACCCGCTGAGTTGTTTGAGTGATGAAAAAAAAGGAATCAGTTGAAGTCGGATGAGTGTTCAAGTGGATCACATCAGCTGTCTTCACCGTCATGCCTGTTTCCTCTTCAATACAATCCTTTGCAGTGCAGAGGAGTTTTACAAAAAGGAAACTATAATGTCTAATTGCCAAACAATGGATTCTAGTTTTCCTATAGTTAAGGAATTGTCTGAATATAGGGGAGGCAATTATAGTAACCATAAGTTGTCATTTCTGTTTTGAGATGAGTGCCGTTTTGATGCTTGACGACATGGTTGTGCCATAAACGACCAAAACCTCCCACTGAGTGGCTTCAGTGTTTTTCCTCCCTCTGAAAAAGTCTGCATTTCCTGTCCTTTAGTTACACGCTCGACATGACCACAAAGCCTTTGTTCCTCTGGGTCAGAGTCTCCCAGAAGAGAGAATCTTCCCAAGCCACAGCTGTTGAGTGACCACGCTCGACCACACTGCTCTCTGTCTCCTGACCACCCTTCTAAATTGCTCTCCCTGCTCTCCCTCCATCCATCCCTCCCTCCTCTTTCTCCCCCCTTTTCCCAAGAGCAGCCAGCTGGGCCGGATTTACTCTGGTCTCTGTGTCGCAGGGCGAAGCCCAGTCTGCTCACTGGGAGGGCAGTGTCATTTGACTGGGTACTGGTCAGGATTGGTAGATTAGTAACTGGATATCTACAGAGAGGCCAGTGAGGCCTGAGCCCTGTGATCCAGTGGAAAGTAGGGTCTCTGCGGTGGCCTTGTGGTTCTGTGTGGCCCAGGACGTGGACCGCAATCCCTGCTGACACCCTGTTCCCCGAGGACGTGGTTTTACTCCAAACCATGATTTCCCATCTCCCGCTCTGCGACTCACTGTCTGTGACTACAGGGCCTCTGCCCAGTGCTTTCTGGTGAAGAGGATACGGCACCTCCTTACCACTGGCGCTCCAAGCCACTTTTCTCCCACGGAGCTGGGCACACAGGAGGGGGGCCTTCTCCTAAACAAGCTTAAAAGAGAGCTTTTTAACCTCATGTCACATGTGAACTGCACAAGATGAGCTGGTGGCAGAGAAGTGGCCGGAATGGGTCTGTGAGCACACATTTGTGTGGCGGCTGATTATATGGAGAGTAGCCCTTTAAAAAAATAGACAGTTCAGAATGGGCATAAGGTTCTGCCAAAATAGGTTGTATAATGAGATGCTTGGGGTTGTAATATGATTTACAATTGGGCAAGACAAATACACAACTTTGTTCTCCAGCATGTCAGTTTGATAAGAAAAATATGTGTAATGTCATGCAAATTACATCCTTTCTGTGTTTTAAATAGATATATGAAAAGTGAGAAATAAGCTGAGCAGAGATCATTTGATATATTGAGCTTTTATCAATTTTTTTTTTTACCTTTCTCTTTGAATCATCAAAAACATCTGCAGCCACTAACCATTTGCAGAAAGTCGTGCTATTCCAATTGTTATGTCAATAGTTATGCCATTGCTAGGATAAGAGCTGTGGGAATGTGACATCCTCTCAACATGCACATTTCTGCTGACCAGAAGACCAGAATCATCAACATGCTACCCAGATGTCAGCCTTCAGGCACAGACACACACACACACACTCACACACACAGTTGGGAAAGTCACAATAAGATCCCTCCTGCAGACACCAAATCCTCCAAACATCATCTGTGTAAGTAATTTGTAGCTGCTTGTTTGATTATTTTCAGAATATTTTGACATAATAATGATATTTTTACATTGAATCATGCATAATGTGAAGACACTGAGACAGTTCATGGCTCGTTGTGTGTGGCAAGAGCTGGCAAGCATCAAGAATTCCTCCCGATTTGACTTTCTCACACAAACCAAGCCTTCTTTCCTTTCTTCACTCCTCGATCTCCACTCTATTGTTGTGTCTCTTTTCCCTGCTCTCGCACTTTCCCTTTGAGCTAGCACACATATACACACACACACGCACTCACACACACACATGCTCACACAGTGTACATGCGTTTCTGTAAAGGTAGCCAATGGCCTGGAGGCTCAAGCGAGGACAGGCTTGACTGTTGTTGGCCTGATATCAAGAAATACCTGATGAGTCCCCGTACTCATGCCAGGACTCATTTATGAAGCATGAGGCTGTCAACAGCTACCTTCAGATATACAACCCGTGAGTCATATTCTCTTTTGTATTGTTTTCTGTGCTAGCCGTCATGTCTGAAGTTCAGCATACTGCTATAGTGGTACAATGTGATATATTATTTGTCAGATTCTGATCAGGATTCAGGACTTACCATCTTATCTGTGTCCCGTCTTGCCCCAAGAACGTTTGGCCAAATAGCTGCAAGCTAGCAAGATTCCTCGCTGTCAACATGATAGGTATTTCTTGAGTTTCAACATCAACTCAGAGACCTTCAGAGACATCCCACTAGAGCAATCAAACATCCACCGCAGTATGCAGTCTAATGACTGAAAAGTACAGAGGATGTTTGAGTGTTAGAAAAAGTGACTTTGTAGTGCTGATTAAAACGTCGTTACAGTATAACTGTTCTGAATGTAGTCTATTGGGAATTCGTCTCTGACATCGTTTGAAAAAAATATTAGATAAATTGTGAATTTTAAATTTGTTTTGCAGCAAAACACTCAACACACGCCTTGAAGATGCACCTCAGAAAACAACCCCAACTGATGCACAAGTGATGCCGAAGCAAGGATGCAGGATTATACCATTAAACCATTATTCCTGTTCACTGTCCTGCTTCAGAGGTTTTGGAAATGTAAAGATAGAAAAAAGAACAATGTAAATGTCGGCCTTAGTCATTCTTTAATATAACTGTATAACATCAAATTCAGAGGAATAAAGCAACTAGTTAATAATTAGGAACTCCCTCTTCATAAGGAGAAGTCCAACCTAGCAGGTATTGGTCAGTCCTTTCACGTGACAACCACTTCCTATATTCTGTGCATGTCTAAGCTTTGGAGTAAGGTGGCGAAAAGAAGATACAACCCAGTGAGAATTAAGCCAAAATATGTATTCAGTTACACCAAACCACGTGGGAAAATGTGTTCTGGACTTTTTGGCCTTAATTCTAAAAGCTATGTTTGGCCAGAGCCAACACAGCTCATCGTCAGAGGACTGATAGAGCACGGTGGTGGCAGCATCACGCTTTGGACCGGCTTCTCTTCAACCTGGTCAAGGGCTCTTCTCAAGGTAGCAGGGATAATGATAAAAATGCCAGTGTATTCTGGCACAAAACCTGCTTGCCTCCATCAGAAAGCCGAATATGAAGAGGGATTTTTACATTCCAACATGACAAAGAAAAGTTGGGATGAAATTAAAACAACTCATTAACAAAGACTTGCAGCTGTAATAAATGCAATAGCAACATCCACAAAGTATCAGGGGGTGATGTGTGCAGTTTCATGTATTATTTGCATTATTTTTAATTGAACACACTCCTGATATTAACTTCCCTGGAGTTCTGTTTGCCATAAGATCACATTAAAGATGGAGCAAGGCTGACATTCATATTGTTGCTATTTCTGTCTTTACATTTTAAAAAATCTGCAATTTCATAAGGGTGTGTAGATTCTGATATAGACAGTAGTGAATAAAGCCCATGACAGCCTAAATTCCATTTTATAGAAAATTAATAATAAGGAGCCGACATCAGTTTCGGTTTGGTGTGCGTATGGTCTGTGCAGTTGTTGTCTGACAGTTGGCCGTACAACAAGTCACTCCAGAAACCCACATCAGATTAGCAGTCATGCTGAATTATTAGCAGCCATTCCTGCTGGTTTGCACGTAACACTGTCATTAGCGTGGAGATTCGTGATGCATGATGCTTGATTTACTTGTGAGGGATATAAAGACGCAGCCATTTACTTTCAGTTTCCAGTGCTTGCCAGCAAAAGCGAGCAACCCCTCACAGAACCTGATAAAACTCGTTTTTTGTCCTACAGAGGTAATATGTGTTATTAATCGTTGCAGCAGAAGATGAAATAATCAGAATGAAAAGTTGCTTCAATCATAGAGCAATTGCAACATTTATTGAAGTGTTGGCTTTCTTGTATTGATTTTTCAACACATTACAAAAATACATATATGTTCAAAACAGCAGATGTGTACTGTTCTGAAATCACTTTTTTCACAATGATGCACTCCCCCCCTCCCCAAAAAAAAGACCAAGGAAACTATTTTTGTACAAAGAGTGTAAGTGAAAGTTGTGAAAAGTGAAATATGAAAATGTATTTAAAATTACAGTTGTAAGTGCCATCACAAGACCTTCAACCAACCATGAGGAAAAACATAATGTTCATGAATGTCTCATAAAGTTGATTTGGAAAAGCCGTCCCTCACAAAGCGTTGTACAGTATTCCCCTGCCGAAGGTTCTTCCTTTAGGATCATCTCGTTCTTCTTCTCGTTCTTTTGCTTTTGAATCATTTTTGTTTTACATCCACATAGGATAGCTTCACCAAACCAACGACAGGAAACTTGTTTAAAATTAAATTAAAAAAAAAAAAAAGATTGAAGAGACCAAAAGTCAATAATGGCACCACTCGTTAGAAAAAAATAATAATCTGGCATGATTCTGCAAAATTACATTTCGAAAATTGTCTTCCCATACAGTGAACAAGTAATCATACAGAAACATATTCATGAAGATAAAATCCCTCCACCAGGATAATCATACAAAACTGCTATGGCATTCAAAAACATTTGAAAGAACATTGGAGAAAACAATACTTTATTATCATTTTTAAACACTTACACAGAGTATTTCATTAATGGCATACTTCAACACTGTAAACATATTGTAAGACTGAATGTCCATGTGTGATTTAGATCTCTGTCAGGATTCCACTGTTCATCACTCGGATGTGATATATTTCATAGTTGCATGTCTCGTTTTGACCTAACTCTGGGCTGAGTTGTCCTGGAATGAATACGCTGTGCATTTACAACAGGATCTGGATTTTTGCACTCATGCATCAACATGTGTAAGCAAGCTGAAAGCAGCTCTTCGTCCGATCTCCCCCCCCTCCATGTTGAATCACTAAAACATACTGAACTACGCAGTAACTGAATAGCTTATGGAGAGCTGCTGTGACCTCAACATCATTTCCTCCCCCCTCCCAAAAACAGAGTCACAAATGGCATTCCAGATACAGCATAATCCTTTTTCTATCAAAAACAAAATGGCGCAGATAAAACCTGACAATAGGCCAAAAAAGCAGGTCAAACTTTCAAGTGAGGACGGTGTCGATGATTGAGAATTGCAGTACTAAAATGAGAGATGTATTCTCACTCTGCTTTCATGTGGCTTTGCTGTCTCCTGCCTCTGACGCTCGCTCTGTCTCACTCTGATGGTCCGTTATGAGATGCGGCCAGTAGATGTGCATTTGGGTACCAAAAAAAAAAAAAAAACACACTTTTCATATGCTTCCAATTTCATTTGAATGACTCTTCTCCGTGGTCAAGGTCTTGCTCTCTCTGCCTCCATTTCTTTCTCACGTTTCTTCATTTCTCAGTTCCAATCTTTCATTTTTACTATAAGAATAGCCCCTACTCAAGGTCGCCCGGCCATCCCCCATTGCAGCTGTGCTCAAAATTATCATAACTCATATAACCGTTTTTTTTTTTTCTCTTTTTTTCTACCAGATTCATTTCAGGATGAACGATGCAGAAAATAAAAACCGTAATCCCCAAAAGTCACGAACATGCACACTGTCTCAAAATCTGTTACTGGGAGTTAAACCCATATCACTTTGTGAGGCGAATGAACAGGCTTCCTTTTAAAAGCCGCTCTAATGCATGAATCTGAGCTAGTGAACTGTGAAAAGACGCCGTCGGAGAGAGGCTTAGAGCTCACTGCGGAGAGAAGAACACACACGCGCGTTGATATGAATTTCATTTGGAACCGTTTTGTGGATCCTAAGGGGACACGGCAAGTCAACCTGGGTCAGAGGGAGATGCCACGCAAGACACGAGAGGAAGATAGAGAATGGTTAAGAAATGGTTACAACTGTTGAAGTAGCTTTAGTTTAACAAATTGGCTTTGAGTACGCAACATATCATGTGGGGGGAGTGGGGCGAGATAATCGAGTGGGTCTAATAAAAGCAATAATGAATGGTAGTTACAATTAGCATATACTGTGGATGATGCAAGCAGCTGGTCTTCTGATTGTTTAGTTTTAGGCCATCTTTCACGTACAGTCGGGGCTACTTTAACATATAAAAAAAGAATATATTTACAAACAATAAACAGGACTGTTCTCCTTCTCACATTAATCACAAGTAGTCTTAACTTATTCAACATATTAAATATGGTGGTTTCATCCTACATTGGGAATGTACTGAGCATCAGTTAAGGGAATCTCCATTAAGTGCAACCTTTATTTACGTCCTGACAGAAGCGAGGACAGCAATACAGTATCTGCATTTGGAAATTATTCACATGCCAATATTTAAAAGGACAATTTCCCTGCATAAATTAAGAGTAACTTATCAGGTCTCAAAGATAATGTTGGATTTTTTAAATCCAGCATGATGTTTTATTGTCAGGCTGACATTCAGTGCTTTAGGCCTGTGTGAGGGAATGGATTGTAGTCCGCTGCTGCAGTTAATATAGAAAACCCATTATTTTTAGCTAACTGCTTCACACAATTTTACTCTCACATGATAATAAGCTTCCTTAAAGGAAAAAAAAAAACAAAATTTATAGTAAGGGTGACTTCTTTCCAGTTGGCGCTTTTTAGAAAAAAAAAATTGTTTTAGCACATTTCAAAACTAACTCCATATGAAATCCCACAAAGATGTACCTGCACATGCCAAATATCATTACAAAAATCCAATAAATACAGAAATTATTGCACAGTAGAAAGGCTCCATGGATTCCTAACTGATAAAATCCTCAGACAGTTTGCCAAGAAACACCAAGTTGGGCATTCCAGACAAGTTCTCATTAAAGTTTCCCTTTGTTTATATTCTCAGGTGGCAGTTTTTGTGACAAGAAAAAAAGATGAACATCAATCAGTCTCAAATTTTTTTTAGGAGAGAGATATTCCAGCCAAGCCCCATAGCTGAAGAAGTGGTTATAGGGTTTTTGTGTGTGGATGTGCACTGTTGTATGTGTGTGTGTGTGTGTGTGTGTGTGTGTGTGTGTGTGCGTGTATGAGCATTTGCTTGTGTACATTGTAGGCCTTATAACTAATGGTTGCTGGCTTAACCTCTGTCCGCCTGCTCCAGTTTGACCTCACTGGCCATCAAATGTTCACCGTGCCATTTCTTCATGTGTTTCTCCAGCGTGCTGTAGACACTGAAGGGCATGTGGCAGATGTCGCAGCGGTACACCTCCTTCCCAAATTGCCCGTGGGTCTTCATGTGGCGTGTCAGCTTGGAGCTCTGGGCGCAGGCGTAGCTGCACAGGTCGCACTTGTAAGGCCGTTCCCCCGTGTGGCTGCGTCGGTGTACCGTCAGGTTGCTGCAGTTCTTGAACACCTTTCCACAGTATTCGCAGGTGTCGTTCCTCCGCTCCTTAGAGCTCGGCGGTCTGCCGGGTCCAGGTCCGCGCAGGAGGTGAGGAGTGCTGCTGCCGCTGCGGCCCGAGGCACTCCCCCCTTCCATCAGCTCCCCAGGCGGGGTGGAGAAACGGAGGCTTCCTGTCTCTGAGGAGGAGTGCTCGGAGGAGGTGGCAAACGGTGACTGGCGGGAATCTGTGAATCCCAGGAAGGGTTCTCTGATGAAGTGGCGTGAAGCAGCATAGCCAGCCAGGAGCTGAGAGTAGACGTTCTCCGGGGAGATAAGGGGTATGGTTGGGGGAATCTCCAGCTGTTCCTTCTCTATCTTGATCCTCTTGTTGTTGGAGGGACTTGGGCTTGTGATGGGGGTGGGCCGACGCTGGAACAGCCCAGGGAAGGAGGCTGCCTCAGATACACTGATCCTACCATTCATCACAGGCCTGTGCTCCTCCTGCTCCTCCTGCTCTCTGTCCTGCTCCCTTTCATTCTCTCTTTCTCTTTCTGCTTCACCCCTCTCTCCACCATCTCCATTAGGTTGTCTCTCCATGCTTCTCTTGTTAGGGTTAATTCTAAGGTGATTGTCCAGATGGTTGTAGGGGTGCATGATGCCCACCCCGCCACCGTCACTTACTCTGTCCCCACTCAGAGGTTTGTCCTCAGGAGACTGTCTGGGGCCATTCTCCCTGTTCTGGCTGAATTCCTGGGAGTCCTCACTTAAGTTGGAATCTGGCCGACTTCCATTCCTCAGTTCTTCCTCTTCCTCCTCTTCCTCCTCTTCTTCTTCCTCCTCTTCCTCCTCCTCCTCCTCATTGTCCATCCCCACCCCTCTTGAATCACCTTCTCTATTCTTTTCTTCACCCTCTCCTCCCTCTCCTCGGTTTCCCTGTTCTGGGGAGCCGCTCATGGACCCAGACTTGTTGTGCATATGTGTCTTCATGTGCCTCTTCAGCTTGCTGGCCTGGGAACAGGCATGATCACATAGATGACACTTGTACGGCCTCTCTCCTGTGTGACTGCGTCTATGGACAATCAGGTTGCTCTGGAACTTGAAAATCTTGCCACAGAACTCACAGGATTTGGACTTCCCCGGGGTCTGGTTCTGTCCCTGGGCATCAGGAGGGCTGGAAGAACCATGTCCGCCCTGAGAAGTGGGTGGCTGCGGGGCATAGGTGAGAAATGCTGGAGGCTTGGCACTAGCCTGGAAAAGTGTGGGACTCAGCAGACGGTGCATGGGTGGCACACGGTTGGGTGACAGAGGAGGTGTGGGCCCCCCATTATTGGTCGTGTTGCCTGCCAGTTCCCTAAGACGTCGGGAGAAGTCCATGGAAGGAGGCTCCATGGGGTTCATCCGCATCACCCTCTCAAAGGCACTGGGATGCTGGGACAGCAGCCCCATCTCCTCGGGGCCCAGTCGCTCTAGAGGGGGTCTGGGGGGCGGTGGAGGGCTGACAAAGGGTGGCGTCGCAGGCAGCCGGGTCTCCAAATACCCCGGGGGAGGGGGGTGTTCCCTGAGCAGGGGTGCAGCCATGCGGAGGAGGTGGAATGGGTTGTTGGTGTCACCGAGGAACGTGGGGAGAGGAGAGCGGGGCAGGCCATCAGCGCATGGGGGTGGAGGCAGAGCCATGCGGGGAGTGAGGGAGCAGTTGACTGGGTGGTTGTCCAGGTAGATGCGGATGCCATGAGTGTGCTGGGCATGCTGAAGCAGGAACCAGGCGCTGGTGAAGGTCTGCTTACAGGTCGTACAGATGTAGCTGGATGGCTCATCTTTTTCTGTGAGCAAAGAGACAGAGGAACATCATTAGTACCATAAACTCCCCAAAAATATGAGAAAACTTATTCAACAAAATATTCCTTTACGAAGCCTTCACGCGAACAACCTCTGTGAACATGTGTGGAGTTTCTGAAATTAATTGCACTTTGTACAGTTACTCCAACTTTCTGTTTGTGTCTATGTTGAAGGGTCTTCAGTGGGCTTTGTGTGTGTGTGTGTGTGTGTGTGTGTGTGTGTGTATAAAATTTTGAGTGTGTGTGTGTCTACAGGCAAATGCAGATGGCAGGTACTGCCCTAAGGCCACGACACATTATGCTAATTCTAATGTCAGCTAGGCTTTAATATACAGATCCATCTCGTCTACTCTGTCATTTCCATATGGAGACAGGGGAGGCAGCAATGGAAAAAAAAAAAAAACACCAATGGGGGAAAAAAAGGAAATATGGGAGAGGGGGGAGGGAGAGGAGGGAGGGAGATGTGGCATTAGAGAGAAAGAGGGGGACACAAAAGGAGAGACAGCAGAGGTGATGGAGACGATGTGTAAACAGTAAAGACCCCTCCGGTCTTAACACAGCATCCACATTAAATAAAGCTCTACGTCACTGGTGTAATAACAAGTACAGTAAAGTGATTTGTTGTGGCTGTGCAGGCACACACACACACACGCACACAAACTGTACGTCACTCACTGACAAATTGCCCCTTTAAATGGCATGACTTAATAATGCCAAATGAATCTATCAGTCACTATGGCATGGCCCTGTCAGCCTGCTTGTGAGTCATAAAAAGAGCGTCAGTTGGGATTCATCTAATTCAACCCAGGCTAGCACTGAAGAGGTATTTCCACAGTCTTGTGTTTGTTCACGAGGCATCTGCATCTACTTTATCATCAGCGGCTACCGCGAGCTGAGTCGAGTCGATGCTGTGGTCCCACAGCTCGGAGCCCGGAGGGGGAGAGAGAAAGACGGAGAAGTTACTTCTGCCCAAAGTCTTATGTGATCAAGAAAAGAGCCCTTAAGATGGCGGACCGCCTCAAAGCCACCCGTTGTCATGGAATGTAAAACACACATGCAGACGCTGATACACGCACAGCAGTATTTTCTTTTCACTTTCCTTTTCCTTCTGTCTTCCGCACCTCTCTCTCAGAGCACACCTCGGTACACTCTCAAATTCACACACACATACGCACACACACTTGTACCGTGCAGAGGAGATGAGCGAAAGCTGATGTTGGATCAGTGTCTAGTACAGGAAGCTGATTTGGCGGTGTGATTGGTTTGGCTTTCCCCAGGGGAGACGGGGGTCAGAAAAAGTTAATGAGGGGCTCATTTACTGATTCTGTCTGTTTTTCTCTGCTATTAGCGGGGCTCTGGTGTAGCCGTCACTCTCACTGTTTGTGTGGGGTGGGACATGACCTGACTCCTGCTACTAACGTGTGTGTACGAGCGTGTGTGCGGACATGTATGTGGATGTATTTTTGTGCTCGTATGTCTGTGCATGTGTCTGTGGATGTGTGTGTATGTGTGTGGGGCGAGTGGCGGGCTGCCTGCCCGTGTTTAGTTTGGCTGGGCTTCACACGGCCGCTTGGCAGCAGAGAGCTGGACAGCTTAACAGCTTGGACGGGGAGAAGAGAGCGAGCGAGGGAAGGGAAGAGGAGGAGGAGAGGGGGTAAGAAGAGAGGTGGAGGGACTTTAAGGACCAGGCGTGCTGGGGAACACACGTACATACACACACTTAAACAGTGACACACACATAGAGAGTATTTACATGCCCCCAGGGACAAAGAGGGGCCCATAGGCTTGGGAGCCGTATAATCTCATCAACACGCAGGGATCAATATGAAATAAAGATGTGAGATTGGGAGAGGGATTGATGATCTCTCTCACTTAATCAAATAGTGGGTTTTTTTCTTTCTTTTATCTGTATTTTGGCCCACGCACATGGCCTCAGTACAAGCTATCCAATCATATACCACCACCCCCACAACCTTCCACCCCGTCGCCACCACTACGGCAACACATTTGCATCTTGTCATATCTTACACAGCTGTGCCATATGCTGTTAAAGGAAGCGTGGCAGCTAATAGAGTGGCAGCTGATGGCTGCTGCCTAATGACGGCCAAAGACAAATTTCATCAACTTCCCAAACAAGCAAGCAAGCAAGCGGGAGGAGGGGAGGAAAACAGAGGGAGGAATAGAAAAAAGACTGCACAAGCAAATAAGAGAATCATAGACAGATAGAGAGACAGACACACACACCGGATGCTGAAGACACAGCGGAAGTGCCCTATGCTGCGATTCTTCTAATGGCTGATAGATGCTGTTTTCTCAGAAATGGTTGTTTTTCACAACAATATAGAACGTTAAAAACTCATTAAAGTTGTTCTCATGTGCATCTTGGCAGCAATTTGAAATTTGGCTTTCCATTAAGAGGACATTAAAGCTATGAGAGGAGTTTCTCTGAGGACATGTTTGCTTGATTGACAGGTCTCTCAGGTTATCACTCTACACCTGCGGTTTGCTCGCGCCACCTCAGCTCCACCCAGAGCGCTTCCGGCTGCCCGAAAGAAAGCGTTCACAAAACCTCTGTGTAGAAACCTCAGTGTAACATCACATGTACTGTCTACATCTTTCTCGACGACAAACACATCGCTGCAGAAGGATGAACGCACACGTTTCAGACATCCTTTCTCCACTTACACGCACATACACACACACACACACATTTGCTGGTGGGAGTGCGAATGTTGTCGCTGCTTTAGTGCTCCAGCCAATAAAAGCCTTCATTAGAGAATCACGGTGGGCCGTGTCATGCTTCAGTTTGTTGTAATTACAGCCGTCTGCCTGACACACAAGCGGGGACCCTTCCACTGCTGACCGCCAAGGTCAACTACCAGTTAGAATAGTTACATTCTCCTCTCCACGCAGTCACTGATGCTGGACCTAATCGCCCAATTTACTCTGGCACACCATATGCACACAGACACACACGTCCTGACACATACACACACATTGTTCAGTGAATGTGACTGAGATGAAAGGTTAAATGAAATGGAGTCGCAGCAGGATTCTGTAATATGCTGTTGCATTAAGGACTGAATTTCACAGGCTTTTTGCTAGCAGTAGATTTGCTTGTACATGCTTTAACGTGATGGTATTCCCCTTAAAAAGGGTGAATCTTTACGTTTTTGGACATGCTTCCGCCCAGGTGTTCACCCAGGCAGACTTTCCCATGAAACAGACAAACACAATACAGATCTGAGACCAGCTTAGGAGGGCAGCTCTTTGTCCTGTGCAACAAAACAAGGGCTAAGGGCCAGGAGGCCTGGAGGAAGTTATTAAAACATTGGCACATGCGTGGAGCTGAGGTGGGCCAGTAATAATGCTCTCCTTCTCTCCTGGGTTGGTTTTTTTACTAAACCACCGGGCCAATTAACCCAGTCTTCAGGGACCGAGATCTGAGCTTTACATCAGATTTTATTCTTTCCAGATTGCCTTTTATAGCCATTATTTTGCCTTAAAAAGTACAAACAAAATGCCAGTGAATGAAGGGGAGCCATGGTATTGACTGTTTGCATATGGCCAGTGAAGGAAAGTTGGTGTGAGCTTGGCGGGCTTGAAGTAGACACCAGGCGTATGGTGCAGACATGTGGATTTGTGATTAATTTGGGAATTCACATATGCCATCCCTCCAGCCTGAGTTTGATTTATACTTTCGAAGCACGAGCTCCCTACATTTACATTACACTTATGCTGTATTTTGGGGCTTTTATCAGATGCTGTAATCCAAAGGGACTTATAATAAGACCACAAAAGAATAACAAAAATCCACAGGCTCAGCCTTCGACAAGATGGGCGAACTAGAGCTTCTCAGCTGACAGTGAACAGTGAGTGGATGGTAATGAATGCTCACTGATGCCAAATTAACTCTCACAAAGCTCAGGGAAAAAAAAAAAAATCATAATTGAAAATAAGTGGCATTTGAACGCAAGCCCACCAACGTCTCCGCCGCGCTACATTCATTTGGCATGGGCAGCGCCACAGTAGACGGGGTGCAAAGCAGTACATCCAGGCAGCAAAGTTTGGAGTGTGTCGAATAATGTTGCTTTACTGCAGAAACACAAGACAGCGCCGGTTGTTAACAGGGAGGTGAGCGTGGAAGCAGAGGATGTGCTACAGTAGCTGTGTGTGTAAGCATACGTGTGTGTGCATTGCAGCATTCCTGGGGTTCAGGTTCGGCTCTGCTGCTCCAGCATTCCATCAAGGACGACAGAACGCCACGGCGACAGATCTGCATACTGAACAAAGCCGCCCGCAGGCTAGGCCACTGGGACACCAACCTGCCCCTGCAGCCCCTCCCACACCCCCTCGCAACATACATGCGTGCACGCGCAGGCACAAGCACCCGGGGAGTACGCCTGTGTGCACCTGTCAGGGGTTAGCTGACACCTCTGCTGCTGGCAAAGCAGCTCCTCATTAGCATGGCTGTGATCTAGGGGTCCCCAAGGGTCCCAGCCTCCTCACCTCGCCCGCTTGCCCCCCTCCACCTCCCCCCTTACACCTCTGCTCCTCTCCGCCACCTCACATCTCCCACCCGTCCCTCCCGCTCCACCTCCTCCTCCTCCTCCTCCTCCTCCAGTGCCCCGCTCCCCTCTGCACTGAAGGCTTGTTTGTCATGCAGGGGGCTAATCAGGAGACACGAAGCCACGCAGATCAAGCTTGTATGTCTGTGGGTGCGTTCCTCAGGGCGCTGGGAGCTCGGACGGTAAAGTACGGCCCCGGCGAGCAGTGGCTGACTGTCACGCATGTTTAGTAAAAGAAAGAGAGCGATGGAGAGACAGAAAGAAGGAGAGAGACTGTGGAGGGTGGCAGTAGCAGGCAGGGGGTAAGGCTCTCACACAGTGTGACTGGCTCCATGCTAACTAAAACCAGCTTCGGCCTGCTAACCATATACATCTGTGTGTATGTGTGTGTGTGTGTGTCTGCAGCCAATATGACCAGCTGAAATGCCTGACAGCCCGAGAGAGGATTTAAAGAAACAGTGCTCCTTAATGTGTTTGCTGGAAAAAGTGTGCGGGCTCGAGAGCTGTGCAGAAACTACTCTCCAACCTCTATTTATCTCCTCAGTTTTCTCTCTTCCCCGTCTCGCTTTTCTCCACGCACTAAGCACCTGTACAAGGTATCTGGGTACTCCACCCTGACCCTCATGCCTCCCGGGATGCGGGTCAAATGAACAATAAAAGGGATCAGGTATCTCCAACAACTTGATCACAGAGCACGCACGCACACACACCGAGCGAGACCAGCTGTACAACAATGCATGAGTGGAAGAGGCTCTCGTGTAGCACGACCGAGGGAGCACGTTACCGCCATGAGGCAGGCAGCTAGGGCACAGGGGACACGCTGTGAAAAATAACTGGAAAGACCTCTCTGTCAGTAAAGAGCTATGACTTTTGGCTCGGCTTCTAGGACAAAGAGAGAGAAAGAGGGAGGGAGGGGAAAGAGGGAGAGATACAGACCAGGAAAAAAAAAGTGGAGAGAGAATGAAAAGAAAGAGGGAGCTCCATAAAGTGCATTAGCTAAGCTCTCTGTGGCATTTCTCTAAGCCTGACTCATCGCCATCAGCTCCTAACTGGTCCCAGTGACTGTATTTCAGTGTGTTTCGGGGGTATGTGCACACACTTGTGGGGTCTGCTGTCTGTCATTTGACACTGACAAATGGATGACACTCAGTCGTGCTTGTGGTTTGCGAGAAGATGTAAGAGAGAGGCGCAAGATGGAGGAGAGGATGAAAGAAGGAGCGGGAGAGAGAGGAGGGAGGAAGAAGAGAAGGAGAAGCCAGCAAAAAACAAAGAGAGAATCATCTTAGGAACAGAGGAACTGCACTTTGTTTTTCGTTATCACCTGCCTTTATATTTATGATTGCAATAGAAATACTTCAGCAGTCTTTCACTCCTTCACTTGTTTCACAGCAGCATCGAATAAACAGACAACGCCACGCAGTGAAAAAAGGGCGAACCAATGGCGTCACCACTATGTAGAGCTGCAAGCGTGCTGAATTAAAGGCTAAATCCACAATTTACAAATAGAATGAAATATTCTAGAGAGAAGGTCCCCGCTGATACAACAGACGAGAGAGAAAACACCAAAATGTTTGGATAGGTGATGGCATCAAAAGACAAAAACTCAAGCCGCTTTGACAATGAAATGGAGACTGACTCTGTGGACTCACCCAATGTTTGTTTGAGGTTTTACATCCAAATGAGCTCCAGTCCTACCCCTCGGGGACTCTCACTTTGTCCAGAAAGTTAATTTCCTATTCACTGGCAGCGAATAGGAAATTGACTTTGACATGTGAGTGACACGCAAATTCTGTTTGGTGGGTTTATTAAATTTTTCATCGGATCAATCATTTTATACAAACAGTGCATAAAGTGTATTGTGTTATTCGCTGAATGTCTTTCCTTGAATGGTCAACTAAACCAGGCTAAATTAAATGAAACAAAAGCGTTATACATAGACATACAGGGCTGATCTCAGGCGGCGATAATAAGCAGGTGTCCTTTTGCAAATTCCTCCCAGGCTGCACATTCTGCAGGGATATGTATGTCATACGTTACATTTTTTGGTTTACTGCACCTCTGTGTGTGTCAAAGACCATAGAAAATTTAAAAATAGAATGCATGGTATGGTGCATGCAGCCTACTGCATGCACGTGTTTGCATGTATATGGCCGTGCTCTGTGTGTGTATGTCGGGCTACCATCCTGTGACAGGGTGCTGTATTCTTTCAGCAGTAGTAATGGTCCCCAGCTGGCTTTTGCCCACTGGAGCCAAGCAGCCAGTCCCACTTAACTAGCAGCCCACAGGAAAATACCACCGTGGCCCTGAATGAAGCACACAGGCCTTTCCAACTCAATCAGCCCGCTATAAAACTTGCCCCTCACATGCTTCAGACATGGCGTAGAGTCCATTCCAGGGATTGGGAAACAGAGCCTGAACATTCATTATTGAATTCGCCATTACTCCCCAATTTCTTTAGTTTAATATGTAATTCTGGCCACTTAAGGCCGTGAGAGGATAGTGCTTTTTCCTCACGCTCCAGCACAAAGCGAAGGCAGTGAGCATCACAGGAGAGGGCACAAAAGTGTTGCATCATTTGACGCCAGTTTGCAAGCTATCTAATTAGTGTTAGCTCACCAAAAGGAAATAACAAAAGGAGGTAGTGTTGAAACTAAAAATGGACCAGAGATGCTCAGCTCTCTTTATTTAACGGCTCAACGGCTCAGCTCGATCTTGAAGAAAGAGGTTTTGGAGGCCGTTTTGAAAAGCAGGATGTGGGTACGCGAGGCGCTTGGAGCTCTCGAAGCAATGGTTGGACACGTTGGGAAAAACACGAATTCATCGTTTTTCTTGCAAATAAGTTTGACGAGAAGATTTACATCACTCGCACATTCGTTGACTTAACGTGGGGCTGGTTAGCCTAGATTAGCACAAAGCCTGGAAACAGGGAAACGGCTCTGTCCAAAGGTAACGAAATCTTCTTACCAGCATCTCTGAAGCTCACTAATTAACACTTCATATCTCTTTTGTTTAATCCGTGCAAAACCCAAAGAATAAACATGACACGTTGAGGTTTTAAAGGGGGTTGTATACCAGATATTTCCTTCTGCAGAGCCTTGACTTCCTGCAGTGTTTTTGTACAAATTAATCAAACAACATGTACCATGCTAATTAGCAAGCTTACAAGGTGCTGTTGGTGGCCGGATTTTGTGACATATATATATCGGTTTCCCTCTGTTTCCAGTCTATGCGCTAAGCTAAGCCTGTAGCTTCATATTCTCCGCACAGTAAGGAGAGTGATCAGACGCTCATCCAACATCATGATCAAATCTTCTCATCCAACAACCGACAAAAACGTAAATAGGCACGAGTTTGTGTCAGACATTCAGTCATTTTATCTGTAGGCGAAGGCTCAAATTCCGCCTTTATGTAACGTGTAGCGCTGTTAATTGACCTTCAAAGTGTTTAGGCCAATTGAAAAGAAAGATGCAGATGAAAAACCATTTGCCGAGTTATGATCTAAAATGATCAGCTGGATGAGAGAAGATGATGAATTTTAGCTTGTGAAATAAGGCAACATTTCTCGCTTTGTGTTTTCTGTTCATATCTCTCTGTCTGTGTCTCTCTCTCTCTCTCGCTCTCATCTATAAGGTCCTGTCAGGATCCTGGGAAGGCCGGCGGCATGTTATTTGCATTGCAACTGTCGTGTCTCCAGGTGAATTCTGTTCTCCCTCTCTTATGGGTACTATAGGTGTGTCAAACCGTCTCAAACATCTGACTTCGAATGGTCGGCACATACCCACACAAATACCGACATGAGCATAGATTCATCTCTCAACATACACGCCCAGCACATATTTATGAAGTGACATTTCTGTGTGTGTCTGATGAGGCTGACTTTGGCCTCAGGCCTCCCCCTGTGGGTTTCATGTGGCCTCTCCCTCTGTCTCCCTCTGTCTCCCTCTGTCTCTCTCTGTCTCTGTCTCTCTCTCTCTCTCTCTCTCTCTCTCTCTCTCTGTCATTTCTTTCTTTCTCTTTCTCGTTTTCTCTCTGTCTTTCTGGCTGTTATCACGCTGATACATTTCCTGCTCCTGGCACGGCTCCTGCATAGCTTATGGTTAAAGAAAGCTTTCATCTATCCAGTGCCTTTAGGACACACACACACACACACACACACTCACACCCACACTCACACACATACAAACGCTGGTACGGGCCAGCGCTGCCCCGCCAGACCACAGGCCCAGACAAGCTCCGCTGGCACCAATCACCCTGATAACATCTCAGGCTTTATTTCATTTTGGCTTGCTCTGTTCTGCTCTGGGGAAGACAGACACAGAGAAGAGGGCTTTCTGGAAAAGTATGAATTACGCCAGTATACAGGGAGAGTGTAGCCCCTTAACCTTGAGCAGTTAACTCCCCCGTTTGTAATGCCATCTATGGACATGACAGTGCAAGCCCTTTTTCATCCAAGAACCAGACCAGAGCAGATGTTTCTTCCCTTTTCTCATAGATGGTAGTGCAAGTTTTATGTGAGGGGAAAGTAAAAAAAACGTAAAACAAGTTATTAGAAATTTATATTTATAGTACCTAAAGCCAGGTAGACAACCCAAAGCATCCTCCAATTTCAATTTTAACCAGGTATTAAGGTATTTTTCAGAAATCTGTGCCTCCATACATTTCGGAGGTGCTCGAAACATTGGAAAAATCTGTTTGTAATATTCAGCATCAATGGTTCTTTCCAAATAAAATGTCCCTTGTGCTCTGCATAATCCACAGACCGACCTCGCTGGTAACAGTTTTCACTGAAAATGGAACGACTTTTTACTAAAAAAAAAAAAAAATAGTCCTTGTGAAAATTGCTCACAGAGTGTTCTGTGGATTATACAGACGCTGTTTCTGGAGAGACGCGTCGCTATTAAAATTTGTAAATGTCATTTTTGTAAAAATTTTAAATTAAATTCTGTTCTTTTCCCCTGTATTGGGGCGAAATCAAAACGTGGGCAAATAAAAGCAAAACTATCTGCAAAGCTTGGTAGCACTCTGAAAATAGGCTGCGTAAACTGACCATTTATTAGCGCAGAAGTAAGTTCTTCTGTATGATTTTGCATTTTTAGGCTTTTTTTTTTAACCCTTCATTCAACTTTTACTGCTTCCAGGAAATAGCTCCTCTGTGTGACAGAATACTACATTGTGCGTTAATGTTGTATCAATACACAATATTTTGTTTGCACACTGGATATTGGTCTTGACACGCTACTGGTTCATATTTAAGTGACAAACCGACATAAAGGCAGCTTACGTTCATCTCGTGTTTGCCTGTGTCCGGCGTTCTCTCTCGGAGTAATTGCTCGAGACAAATAAGTGGATGAAATAAGGGGAATCATAAGTGTACCATGAAAGGCTTTCAATATCTCTTGTGGTGAAGCAGCCTGTAAAAAGGAAAATACGGCCATAAACGCTGTCTCCTCATTTTCTTTTCCCACAATCCCGCCCAATCAGAGCGGGACGCTAATAAGATAAGAGGAAAGGAACAACAACAGTGTAGCAAGTAGGATTACCCCTGTCTGACTGGCTAACAAGCGCCATCTCTTTTCCTTTTCACAAATACTAATGGTAGCCCTTTTCCTCCCAAATGCAAAAACTACACTACTTTTCAAAAGAAAAGCGTGAGTGAACGCCCCGGTCAGAAAATCTCCCCATTTGCTCCTGAAAGGCACATATTATATGTTATGCACTAATGTCTGGCAGGCTGCACAATAGCTGAACACACACACACACACACACACACACACACACACACAAGACGTGTGAGCATTTTATCTGTGTGTCCATCATGAAGACTTGAGGGTTTCTCTAAGGAGTGTTTCCAGAGCCGGAGAAAGGTGCACATGTTGCTGAGCAGATTCTCCTTTAGGGTCTCGCATGTGGGCGCATTTGAAAGTGTACATACACATGCGTGCGTATACTGTAATTACAGTAGGCTCTTTATAAAATTTGCAACATTACTCACCACTGATGAAAGCACACCTGTTATCAAATGTCACAGCCAGAGAGGAGAGGCAAGGGGTAGCTTGAATAACTACAGTGCAGCTGTCAAATTACCTTGATTATAGCTATTTATGCAAAGAACATAAACACATTCACAGATTCCCACTGACACAAGACAACTTATGGTCCATAGCAGCGAGACCATGAAGTTCACATCAGCACTTCACTCAAAGCGCCGCACAAAGCAGCGTGTTTGTGTTGAATACCGAAGCACCATCATCACTCTCCATGCGTAGCAGGGACGGGGTGTGAGGTTTCTAATGCCTCTTAAGTAAGGCTGTTAAGGAGCAAAGAGTCCACACATCTGGAAGACACAGTCAGTCGGCACATGCTGAAAGTTAGCGGTGGCGCTCGCAGTCCAAATTAGTGGCGAGTTTTATTCCCCCGCTGTGGTAGGAAAATATCAAATCTGCTGCCATATGAGTGCCATAAAGCTTGCTGTGGAGCGTTTGATGCCTTCATGTGGGAGCCTTTAAGCTGTGTGTGTACGTGCATGCGTCTGGGTGTGCGTGAGTGTGTTTGGTGGGAGATGCAGGCCTTAATGTGAGATGGGAGTCATTGTATGCATTCCTGCATGCACATATGTTTTGTGTGTGCGTGTGTGTACGGCTCTTATCTGTGTGCGTGTATGTCTGCATGCATGTTGAATGTAGGGGGCTTTTTGCATTAATGTTTGAATGTACATTTCTATCTGCGCATGTGTGCGTGCGTGCAGGCTGAGGGGTTAGTGTGTGCGTGTGAGCGTGTGTGTCAGGTGGCTGTGGCGGTGTGCGTGTGCAGCTGTGCCATTTTAGCAGCTCTCTTATAGACCTAGTTGACCCTGCTGGATATAGCAGACAGACACACACAAGCAGAGTCAGACGGCCCCTGGGGTGGTCCTGTCTGAGGCGCAGTGTTATGAGCCAACAACTCTAGGGGCCCATACACAGGCAGGAACACGTATACTGTAATTGTGCACACACACACACAGATGTGCATGTGAACCCAGATGCCCATAGATGCTCAGAGATGGAAATTATTTTACCTTTTTTTTTTTTTTTTTTTTGCCTTGCAAAACTTTTCTTTGGTTGTGTGTTTTCGCAGGATCACTCATCACAACACTGATTGCAAAATATGTTACTTGCTCTTTCATTTGTGACTTTAGAAATTGCAAAGACAAGTGAAGTTTCAGGGAAGTACTTTCTTTTTAGACTCAACCAGCGCTTACAAGTGGATGTTAAGGGATGACTGTTGCTACTTAGTCCTAAAAAGCATATGCAATTCTATGCATGCAAATACACAAAAACTAAACGCGACAAATTGGAAAAACTGGTCTTGGATATGTTAAGTGTATCACAGATTTTGTATGCATTTGTCTTGAAAAGAAATCTGTATGAAAATGTGTAGAAAACAAAATTCAGGCCAGTGTAATGCACTGAAAAGTGTTGAAATCTAAACCTCTAAAAGGAGCAGCTCATCTCATCTATTTTTAAAGAACGGCATTATTTTATAAAGGCCAGTAATCTGTTTAATGTTGATATTAGCAAACATATTCTTTTTTAAAATACCTCTAGCATGGCTGTATCTTATCTAACACCTTGTTGTTGTTGTTTTTTTTGCACCTATCGCTGCGTGAAGGTGCAAAAAAGTGCCACATGAGAGAGAGATAGTGTATCATGAATGAATATGTGTGTCTGCGCGTGTGTGTGAGTATGACTGTTTATGTTATTTTAAAAATGTGATGTATTTAAATGGCAGAAGGAGTGTACTTCCCTTTTTTTTCCCACAGAGGAATAAGGAAATATTTGCCACTTACAGAAACACATACACACGCACGCACACACACAAATGAGAAAATAAAAAGGGACACACATGCCTAACAGCAGAAACAAGATAAATTCCCTGGCAAGCATTCAAAACACTCATGTAAGCGCACATAAACACACACAGAACCAGAAAAGCAAAAAGCATGAACACACATGAGACACACTTTCAGGCACACAAACATACACAAACGCACACTGACGCGCGAGTGTACACACACCACCTACACAACTGCCACCATGTAACCCCTAATCACAACCCCAGAGCTTGGACATCAAATGAAGCAAGTTTTTTAAAAAAAAAATCATCAGGAGTAATTAACGCATTTTCATATGCAAATGTGATTAATGCAAAACTACAAAGTCATTATGCAAATCGACTTTTCCTTGAGCCTCTGTACAAATATTCGCAGCTCAAATCAGGGATCAGTCTCGCCATCTTTCTTTTTTTATCTCTTACCCTTCTCCCTCTCCCTCTATCTCTCCCTCTCTCTCTCTTGGAGGAGAGATAATGCGTAAGTAGCATGTGAAGTTATTTCTAACTCACACAGTGTGTGTGTTTTCATGCGATGGGCCGGGGCTATGGCATTACGCCGCCTGCCTACTGATTACTGGCTGCTTGGCACTGGAGCGAGACAGGGAAGCCGGCGTACAGGGGAAGGTATGAATATGCAAAAGCCTGATTGCTTTTCATGATTAAAGCCTATTTAATATGGAAATGAGAGCAAGCCAGGTGATTAAAGGAGCATTGGGTGGTGGGGCAAAAAGAAAGAAAAAAAGATGGGGGGGAAACGGAGAGAGGGAAGAAGAGAGGAGAGAGAGAGACACCTTCAAATCCACACTGGTGGTGAGGTGTGGAAACTGGAACGTTACAGTTCTTTAGAGGCAGCAGTGAAACAAGTGTCGCTTGCATATGTGACCTCTTTGGGCACAAAGGTCAACGTGAGTTTCGATATGTTTTGCAGCTTAAGCCAGAAGCGTTCATCCATACCGCCATTAGTCATTTAAGGTAAGAAAAAAAAATCCTCTTTGCAGATTTGCCAAAGAATAAAAAAAAAAGTCTACTGCACACTTGAGCGCTTTCACACCCGCAAAAATGTTGTGCGTGGAGGTGTGACAGTTCTAAAGTGGCGGGTGTCTCGTTTAAATTCTTTGATCTTAAATCCAGTCCCACTTTGGTTCAGTTAACATCAGTATCGGTTTTATATCGAGCTTATGAGCGGCTTCACACTACCAAAGAAAAAAAAAAAAGCGAACCGATGCAAAATCTTATCTCGTCTTTTACTAATATAGTGATGCGCCCACAAAAGTGACAGCAGGGAGATCAGAGGTGGACGGAGAGAGGAAGAGAGAGAGATGTCTGAGGATGTCGCTGTCTTTCGCATGATCTCATGAAATATTTACCGTGTGATCTCTATACACAGTGTTTGTGAGTGAGAAAGAAAGAGGCAGACAGACAGAGAGAGAGAGAGAGACAGAGAGACAGAGAGAGAGGAGAGAGAGAGGTTGTCATGATGTGACTCTGCCCTTATGTACTAGATGTCTTTAAGTGCTCCGAGGGGGCCCGGCAGCCGTCCTGGGAGGGGTTCAAAGCAGGGCCAGGGTCGTCTTAGCATGGTAACGCTCCCCTAGCGACAACCTCTCGCTTGCCTGGTGACACGCATCATTCTTCACAGACGCTGCACACACATGTACACGTACACAAATTTCACACACACGTATTAACATAGTCTGACAGAGCCCACACATAAACACACAGAGTGCATGCATCAGCAAGAGAAACTCAAGGAAAATAAAATAGGGCACAGAAGGGCCATTTTTCATCTACGTACGCCGCGTGTGTGTGTGTGTCTGTACGAGAGGGCGTGCATGTGCATGTGCATGCATGCGCGTGTGTGTGTGCGTGAGTGTGTGTCTGTGTTTGCACCTTTTGGGGTTGAATCTGCTAGCCTTGCAGCATGTTTGCAGTTTAAGCAAGCAGGCTGACAGACAAAGAGGCCAGACAGGATGTTATAAAACACAACCAGGTGAAGAAAAAAAAAAAAAAATCCAGGAGAGGAGAGGGTTAAGAGTTATGCATGCAGCACAGGTATTCCTCGCACGCTGGGGTACATTATGGTTACGTGTGCATTTCTACACTTACACACTATAAGAAGTGCAGGCTTGTGTTAAGTTGGCTCCATTTTCTCATTGTCTTGACCTGTGCTGCAAATATTTGAACTGCAAAGTCCTCAAGACCACGTGCAGGCAAATGTGATGATATATTACATGTGTGTGTGTGTGTGTGTGTGTGCCTGCGAGTGTGTGTGCTGCTAACACATTGGACTTAATTAGACCTAATAATGTAATCTAATTTGGTTGAAACTTGAGACTGCCTTGAGTGGCAATCTAATGTGTTGAACAAAGCTCTCCTCCTCTCTTTCATTTGGGGCTTCGAGTGCTTTCATGTCCTGTTCTCTTAGTGATAAGACTGTCTGTGTGAGTGAGTGAGTGAGTGAGTGACTAACTGGCTGCCACTCTAACAGGCTGACTCACTCGCCAACTAATGTTTTTCCTCTGACCACCTAACGGACAAAAAAACACCGTTTTCATTGAGTCTTTTTCATTGCATCAGCTTCCAAATGAGTGTCATGTTTCCCTGCTGCAGCGCGGCTTGTAGGTGTGTTTAATGCTCAGAAATTCCCCTGAAAAGTCTAACTGAAATATTAGACACTTAATTGAAGTCAGATGACAAAGAAAATGTTTTTATTTGCATCGATAGACCGTGTCGACTTCTTCTAGTTAGATGAGACAGTAAACATCACTTCCTCCAGTCTGTATTTCTGATTTAAAGAAGCCAATTGTAGAATCTTTTCATGTATTTTCAAAAATTTGCAGTGACATCGAAAACTGAGCCGCGACATATTGTTCGTGATCACCATCGATACACTCTTTCCCACTGCGAAAGATTGTGACCACACACAGCTGCCGGCCACACAGAAACTGTGCATATGAGCTGATCTCTGCGGTGATGACAAAGGATGTCACCACCGGCTTTGATTCTGAGCTGAGCAAAACTTGCACGTCTACGATCTGTGTCGCAGAAAAGTGGCGCCCCTGATGAAGAAAGCGTTTTGTAGTACTGCACACAGCAGCTTAACCTTAAGGAACCTTAAAGGTGGCGAAAGCTGAACGTGCATGCGAGAACAAAATTAAGCTAAAGTGCATTTTAAAGTCTCTCCTCATAAACTAGTTTGGCGTCAAAAGCGCGTTGCCTGCCCGCTTCATGGATTTTTACCACTCAGATGTAATAATGCAGCTAAAGCTGTGCACCTGCTGTGAACGGCAGCAACCACAGCCTGATCCCACAACGTCTACATAAAAATCTACACTCGCACCTTTTACATGAATTCCCCTAGTATTCCACGCTTGAGTAAATATATCACAAACCAGTTATCGGATGCGTGGTGGCAGGTGTTTAAATACTTTTTTTTAATAATTAGAATATTATTCCAACTCTGTTATGTCTCTATAATATGTGGATCTTGCAGGATAAGATTCATAACTCAGTCCATCTGACTGTACAGTGTCTCTTTGTCTGTTTAGGACGACTTTTAAAAGCTGCAAGACTCCAGTGTTTCCAGTAAAATAATATAATGGATATTAATGCCTACACTTTACTTTTGAAGTCTCCCCATATAGTGCCAGTTTAAGTTATTGAGATGACCACTTTCTGTGTTAACTGTATTATCTTTTTATGTGTAATTCCAGCTGGTAACTTCCACAGTACATCCGTATCCCTCCTCTAACCGAGTCCCTCTTAGTCTGCTGGAGTCTGTGTAATCCTGGATAGCCTTCCCAGCTCTTGGGTGTGATGGTGACTGTCTCCTCTGATAACTTTGAACTGGTTTCCCTGCAGCGCTGGCAGTCTACAGGCCTCGCTTTGCCACCCCACCCCACCCCTCCCTATCCCTACCACCACCCCGCCGCAACCCCACCCCACCCCGCCCCACAGCCAGATGAACGGCCTTGCTGCTTTATTAATCCCCTTCTCCTCACCACGCACACAGATGAATTTTAATCAGCTTTCTTAACCTCTTTTTTTTTTTCATATGCTGCAGGATTTCTTCACAAACGCTCAGACACGTGATGTGCACTCACACGAGCAAATAAATAAATAAACGCACAGTTACACACACACACACACACACACACACACACACACACACACACACACTAGTGGCGGCTCCTCTATCACCTTCTTCCTCGCCTTTCACAATTGGTTTCAGCTGAAGAAGTCCTTCAGGCCTGCCAGTGTGTGTTTGTTTGGTGTGTGTGGTTTTTTTCGTGTGTGCGCAGATGTGTGTGTGTGTGTGTGTGTGTGATGTTTTACTTTTACGGAGCAGAATAGACATACAGTGCAGCTCTCACTCACTCTAATGAAATCATCCCAGACTACATTAATCCCTCCTGAAGGCCACTGTCAAAATAACAAGCAGCTGGGATTCTTTAAAGAGAGCTATCTGTCTTGGACAGGTGAGGGATGATGTGTGCGTGTGTGTGTGTGTGTGTGTGTTTGCATGGTTTTTGCACCTACGTGTGTGTTTAAGACATGTGCATCTATACAGACAAGAGAGCTCCCTACTCATTGCTTCTTATTGCCTCTCTTTTTAAATCTACAGTGCGTTCCAGTCTCCGTACCTCCTCTCTCCTGCTTCGGGCAGATCCCCTTGGCTGGCGTCAGCCTCCTCGCTGCATCCTCCTCTCCACCGGGGGTCACCTGGACGCCCACCTCCACTGGTATGGACCCTCTTCCCAGCTCTAGTGACCTGGCCCTTGGAGAGATGCTAAGGCCCGTGACCCCGCCAGTCTCCCCAGGCTTGGAGAACGACCCCGGTCTGCTTCCGGGCCCTCGGCACAGACGGCGCTTGTGCTCAATGAAAACCAGGATATCACCCAGAGGGAAGTTGGTCTGGCACTGACCGCAGGTCAGCAGATCATGCTCCCCGGTTCCTGCCCTCCGAGGACTGGGTGTGGACGGCTCCGGGGATGGAGATCCCGCCCCTGAATCATGATTGGACTCTGCTGCAGGAAAAGGGAAAAAAAAAAAAAGGTGACAAATGTAAATCGGTTTCTATTTTTTTTCCATACAGAGAATAAAAGAGAGTACGAGGAAAAACACAGGAAGAGACACAAAAACACACACAGGCAGGTTTAGTTATTCCTGATAACATTACCTGATAAAAGCCATCTCTCCCTCCCACATGTGATGATCATTACGTTCACGCTTGTGTCACTTTCATGGCATAAAACAACACCCTTGTAATGCTACTTCGCCTAGACAAACACCTGCGCAGCTTATCCGTGAGAGATCTGCGTGGGTGGGACCCAACACATTCACTGTATGTACATGTGTGTCTGTGCTTCTATTTGTGCATGTGTGTATATGTGTGTGTGTGTGTGTGTGTGTGTGTGTGTTTGTGTGTGTGTGTGTTTGTGTGTGTGTGTGTGTGTGTGTGTGTGTGTGGCCAGGAAACTATTCATCTCAGAGTGCAGGCTGGGTTTCCGGTGAGGGCCTTCGCTGCACTAAGCTGTCATAGCTAGACGGCTGCCTTCACCATGTGGGAGCCCCAGCTTGTGCAGAACAAAGTGTAGCGTAGCGGAGGCCACATCTACCAGCATGCGTGTGTGCGCGCGTGTGCGTATGTGTGTGTTCCTGTTTGTGTGTATCAGAGAATAAGACATGGAGAAGAAAAATGAGGAGGAAAAAAAAAAAAACCAGTAAGATGTCTAAGTGTGTGTGTCTGTATGAGTGTGTGTACATGAATGGAGCAGCACACAGGTGAGTTGGATCACTGTATTCTCCACAGACAGAAAATCTATAAAGCCAAACCCGGGGTCCTGTTAAGAGAGTAAATCTCATTCTTCACAGATCTGACACGGTCATTAATAACCATTACGCATTCTTCCCCCTCTCGTCCCCCATGGCGTAGACTGAGTCCCTCAGCTTAACGTAAATCCCTCATGGACAACCTCCCTTTCTTTTTTTTTTTTAACACTACCCTGATGTACCAGTATGAAGATGTGTCCTCTTCTAAAAAGCCCGGAGGAAACCTGAAGCTCCAGAGACTCTAGGGGCGTCTGAGTAAGCGGGTACCCAGGGAGAGGTGTTGATGCCTGGGAGAGGAGCATGGCAGCGGCTGCCTGTCTCCGCTGCTCCTCCAGCTCCAGCAGCACCCACCCGCCCCTCCCTTTCGCCTCTCTTCTCTCTCACTCTCTCTCTCTTTCTCCAAACATGACACCCTAATAATTGCAAAGATTAGACAAAGAGGGTGTGTGCTGGTTTGTGTGCGCCTGTGTCTTGGTGTGCAGTTATCAGAGCAGAGATCCTAAACTCTCTTATCACCCATCTCAAACTGTCAGGGAGGCGTTGCTCCTCTAAATTCCCAGTCACAACCGTTAAACTCAGCTCACAGTTTCGGCTCGCTGTTACGCACATTTTTACTCATTTTTTTAATCATTTCAGATATTTCTTTGCAACTATGAATCAACCCCTTCCCCCCGATCAGAGTCTCACAACTACCCACCCACCCACATACACACACACACACACACACGTTCCAGTCCACTCACTTCGCCCTGGAGTGATGATCCGATGCCAAATATCTTTTCTCTAAATGGAGATGGGTTCCTGGATGCCTGCCAAATAATTTCCATCTCATAATCTTTGGCGGCAAAGAAGGAACACAAACACATATTTACCTACAGTTCACAGCTTGTGACCACAATTCACATGAAGCAATGTTCCAGAGTGTTCACACAAGCCATGTAGCCGTGCGCACACATGCATGCGTGCACGTGTGCAATGCATATAAGTAGGACCGTGCAGGAGATTTCTGCTAACAGCATGGCGTGCTCTCATTTCTGACGTTAAAAGCAAGACAGGTGGCAGGAGGCCCGGATCCTCGTAGGGTTGCATAAATGAGAAAAGAGACAACATCAAGTCACAGCCAGACCACAGACACCTGGGCATTTGAACTTGAATCGCTCCCTGCACGACAACGTAGTGTAGGGCCTGTTTGTTAACCTGTGGTTGAGTAACACGGCCCGGGGGCAGAAGGCGGTAAATTAGGAGGCGTTGGCGCTGACACTACACCACTCGAATATCAGTCGGACATCTTCTCAAAACCGCACCCCTCTCTGAAACCCGCTCACCCGATTATCCAGAGGCTCACCTGTGTGAGAAAACCGCAGGTGCAAGGAGGAACTGAACATGGAATGTTCACAGGCAAAACAAAAAAAAGGGCAAACATGGACACAAACACGGCGAAATGGAAACATACACGCGAAAGAATAACACTCTAATGTAGCCTATCATCGTGACAGACAGAGTCTAATTCCTCTGTATAAACTCCTATGTGAGAGGAACATGCTTGATAGGTAAGGGAGCATAGCAGACGCACTGTCAAACATGCCATCGTCGAGAAGGCGTGATGATAGCAATGAAACCCAGCTGTCTAACACGATACCACACATAGTTTATTTCTCTCTCTTGGTCTCTCTCTGTCTTACCCTGACATGCATACACACGCGCGCACACACACACACAGAGCTGCATTCACCCAGTGACAGTCCTGCTACTCCTGCCTTATCAAGTGTGAGTTAAGTCAGGCAGCCTTAGAGCACCCCCTATCAGTTTGACGAGGAGAGAGTCAGTCAGTCACTCCACTGCTGCTGCTGCCTGCCTGCTGCCGCTGCACACTGCCACTGCACAATATGTACCAGATGGGAGACACAGCTGAAGACAATGGACCTCTTTCACCAATATTTCCATTTGTGTATAAGGTGGAAAAATAGATTCAAACGCCGGGCCAAAAAGTACTTAATGATGAAACGATGTTGTCAACAGGCGAGGGTGTGAGCAAATATTAAAATGTTCGTCATACAATGCTTCTAGAGTTGCATTGTAATTTTACTGTTAAATATGGAATACGGTGCAGTAAATTTGTTTTCACAGTGGTGTCCAGGGGGAACAAGCTAGGTGGGTGAAACATGCCAAGGTGCATATATGAAGTTCCTCTCGTGCCCTCGGACATTAATTGCCCCCCTATAAATCCCACTAATCTCTAATTATTGCGTTCGACCCTATATGCTCTTATAAATCTGATGATTTTGTTGTTTTCACGGTTGCCCGAGGCGAACGTGCAGGCAAAGAAAAATTTACAACGTGGTTTGACAAGTCCTGCTCCGCTCCTGGTCGGATAAGAAACTGAGAAAATGTAATTCTGCTGGATTCGAAGCATTTGCTTTTATTTAATGATGTGAATTTGATGAGATTCTTCTGAGCGGCGTTTAACCGAAACCGTGAAACTATTTTCCGTTGACGCCGAGAGTCCTGACCTTACACAACATTTTAATACCAGCTGCACATGCTGTTCTGCTGGTAAAGGCAGAGTAAGGCCAGGGGCACTCATATGACAGCCGACCATGCTGTATGGGTTCAGACCTGTCTCCCTTTCTTTGTTTTCCCCTTCCATTTGCTGAGCTAAAATCACACACACACACACACACAGACACACACACACACACATACGTGTAAACCCCACAGGGAAAGTCGGGTAAGATTCACGCTGTCATTTAAAATAAATGACACCAGCAACGTTGCAGATGGTTGCAATCAAAAATTCAAACAACAAGCGGCCTCGCTTAGCCTATCCCGTTTTCTCGGCTGCGATTGCCAAGGAGAGCTGCAACAGTGTGCGTTGTGTAAGGCCAGGCCTGTGTGTTTCATTATCTTATCACCATTTAATCTGTAGCAGTCACATTTCTTATCATAAATCTTGGATTATCAGGCTGAAAGTGAGCGAAATGCGGCTCTGCAGCTGACTGTGACTTGTCACCAAATTGCCATAAATGACTTGCAAGCTCTGAGGCATGACATTTGGAGATATAAATCAAATTTGCCAAACAATTTTAAGAGATATAATAATAATAATAAAGGAGCTTTATAGCATTGCAAAATTGATTAAATGTGTTCAGTAATATTGAAATATAGAACGAAAATCTGAGAACAAACCGCCCTGCCTCACAGTAAATCATAAATTGCTCACCAATCATCTCCTGTGAGATTATCATCCGGTTACCACAACGTGTGTGAATATTTACTGTGGTGTTGCAGTGCGTACGGTGGGTTTTCTCCCCCAGCATTTGACAGCCATATGGTGCGAATGAAGACAAAAACATTAACTGTTTCACAAGTAGCATGCCAATTTTGAGAGTAAACAGTTATCGCGAGGCGTTTCCACGGCTTGATCCAGAAAACCATTCTCTGTCATAATCCCGATTTTTCTTTCCTTTTCTTTTCTTTTTTTTTTTTTTTTGGATTGCAAAAGCTCCGGCCTCTGAGCGAGGGAGGCCTGTGACACTAAAACGCCAGCCGATCCGCGTTAATGTGCGAGTAATTTCTAAGAGATATTCCTGTGATGGGTCTCTTTGTCCTGGATGTGACTCTGAGGCTGAATCATTGACTGAATGAGCTGAGGTGAGCCTAGAGGGGATGTTTGCCTTAATTAAACAAAGGATGAACTGTAAACTGAAGGTCAAATTCAACTGAGACAGAACAGCTCCTTACATGTGATTTGTTAGTGTGTGAACATATTGTAAATGTGGCCGTGCAGTTTTGTTTTTTCTTGTGTGGAGTTTCACAGTATTTGCTGAGCCTACCTACTGTCTCCCTGCTTTCACTGGCTTGTGCATTGTGCACATTCATTGCAGCCTCTTGTTCGTCCCTCTTGATGTCTGGCCTGGCATGTGTGTAGATTTCCAGCACATAGTCTTCCACTAAAAGCCTGACCAGAAATATGCTGATATTCAGGTTCTCTGCACTCTCAGGTAGAGTGTGACCTGTAAGCCCATGGCTACAGGGCACCAGGCTGTGTTTAGCTGCAGTGAATAACCCCTGGTGTGACATGTGGTTGATATACACCGGCACCCTGCAGAAACTTCACGTTATTACTTGTGTAAGGAGATACTTTCTGACTGGCCTCGACAGCTGACACTGAAATCCTGAATGACCTCGCCAACTTATCGAAGATATTAAAATATATTAAAAACAAACAATAAAGTCCACTGTTTTGTTTTGTGTTTGTTGTTGTTGCTTTTTTTTTTTTTTTGCTTTTTTTTAACTCAATTTCGGACACATTCTCTGACAATAACACGGCACATATGCACACCTCTCATCGTATGTTGACTCAGTCAAATTACAGTTTGGTTTCCCCTCAGCGCTCCATAGATCCTCCAGCCTGAGGTGTGATCCTGGTCCTCTCCAGACCCACCCAGCTTAAGGAAACAGCCCCCAGCAACATGCAGCCTCCAGACACTGAGTGATAGATACATTAAAAGCCTCCCATCCATCACAGCTACAGATGTGGTATCATTATTAAGATATCCTGTACGTATGGTAAACATAGTTTAGGCGCTTTGTGCAAATACACACACTCGCACGCAGACACACAGACACGCTGGTTTTGCAGAGAGAGAGAGAGAGAACAATTGGGTATAAATACCAGTGTGGTTGCTTTTCCCTCCTCATCTGTTTCAAGTCCAGTTTTTTGTGCAGTGCGTTTGACCACCGTGATGACATCACAAAGACACAAGCAAAGCAAAATACCTGCAGAGCCGAGTCAGTCCTTAGCATTGCACTTATGCCTCTCAGGTCATTGTCGCTGCTTGAGGCCACAGTTCATCAAGCAGCAGACAGTGTGTATCATGTGAAAGAACAGGTAGGACGAGATTCAAGGCCCAGGTAGCCCAGTTTGACACCCTTACTGTACTCGCTCTAATAACCACTTTAGCACATCCTCGGCCTCTGCACAATCGAGCCCAACATCAAACATTTGTCAGCGTTTGCAAATGCCTCAACTTAAGTTGTTGCTTGACACTCGCGAGTCTGTGCAGACAGGTCAGCAGTGATTAAAAGGATCTCTGCAACCAGTCATTAAGAGCTCCGGGTGCACCCTGGAGACATTTGAACGCAGCTTCAGCTCAGGACAAGGAAATTAAGAAATTTCAAGCTAATCTGTGACAACTAATTATCAGTCTAATTATGCAAGGATCTACATTGTGCAGCACAGGTTCAGTTTAAAGGATCTGCTGACTGCACAGCAGGTGCTGTGAGGTTCTATGTAGCTAGAGATGTCAAACAAAGTGACCCATGGCCGGAAGGAGGGGAGGCAAATATTTGACAGTTAGTCCAAATTTGAACCTGTTCCCTGAAGGCAAATGAAAATATGCAAAATGCTGCAATTATTTGTCATAATTCATGCAGGTAAATGTTAAACACACACACACACACACACACACATACACAGACATGCCTGAGGTGAAACTGCACAGTCGAAAATGTATTGGGGGGTGGAGGGGGGCGATCAACTCGGTCTCCACCTTTAATTAACTGGCAGACACAGCGACTGTGACAGCAGAGAGAATAAACTGTCAGATCAATATTCCAGCTGGATCCATATTTGTTGCCTAAAATGTGCTGAGGATGCACCACACTTTCTCAATTAGACAACAACAACAACAAAAAAAAAAACACTGGTTCCCAGCCAAACGTTTAGATTTCGGATTGCTCTTTACGTCTGAAATTACCGTAATTATTTCAGCTGAACACTCAGCAGAAGCAAAGTCAGAAGGAGAAGAGAGTGAGGAGAGACGAAGTGAATGGGATAAATGATTAGTCCAAATGCTAAATGTGTCGGGTGGGACGGAATGCGCCTAACCCTTTTCAACACAAGACAGATTGGCCAAAGATTACATCATGAACTTCTGCAATGAATTACCCAGATTAGGCCTCTATGAAATTGGATTTAGGGGAAAGCAGAGCGCTGGGAGATGAAGGTTAGATTGATATAATTGATTTGAAATTGGATTATGTGACTTTTTAATCATATGCCCACAAAAAAAAAATAAAAATCTGCCTCAGATTTAATCTGCGCAATTTAATCACAATTTTTGGTCGCAGCTCTGAAAAGCTTCAAACAAGTTACGACCCCTCGTTTTAAAATATCGTATTAATAAAGTTTAGATTGTTGTTGCCGTGAGTGTGTGTGTGTGTGTGTGTGTGTGTGTGTGTGCCAGTGTGTGTGTGAGAGAGAAAGAGAGAGAGAGAGAAAGAGAGAGAGAAAGAGAAACAGAAAGAGGTGTTATTTTTAGTGCGTTTGCAAAATGAACTCTTTTTTGTGCACGATTTGATTTTATTGTTTTGCACTTAAAATGTTACCTTACAGTGCAGAGAGGCCTTTGTGTGTCAGCAGAAATCATTTTGATTCTGTGTGTGTGTGTGTGTGTGTGTGTGTGTGTGTGATTGTAAATTTAAAATCCGTTTAAATTAAGATTCCAGTTACCTTGTGCAACGTGACACAATAATTAACTGTGCATTTAGAGGGCACCTGAAATGTCTGACAAAGTGCACATCGGTACACACACCTCCACGTGTTGCGATATGCTGGGGGGGAAAAAAATGCAAAATTGTGTTGTGATGAAATGTTAGAATACACGCTCATACACGCGTGACGCACGTGCGTGCACATGCAAGTACCCTCAAACACACACTCTGTCTCTAACACACACACACACACACGCCAGACAGTCCCACTAGTTGTCATAAGATCTCGTAGTAAAGTCAAAGGAAACTGTAAAATGAGTAACTGTCACAGAACTGTGTGGATAAATTGTAAAGGCGCGAGCATTAATCCATACAATTACTCAAATTCAGCCTGATTGGTTTCTTTTTTAAAAAAAAAACAACATAGTAGAGTGTTTTCCTTGTGTGCTACCACATGGTAAATTTATTTTCACAAATCAGAGTAATTGTTGGTAATTTATTTCCTGTTCGGCGCGTTTACAGAGCCTAAAAACAACCCCTGGGCACGATTTGAATCCATTTGCAAATATACTTTTATTTGCCCCTGAAAACGAGAACTCGTAATAACTATAAACTGTAAATCGTTTAAAGCAGCAAACTTAATAATACGTGGAGTGAAAAAGTCTTGCAGGAATTAAACTCACCTTGTATTGTCTCCCTGTGCGTCAACGATAAGTGCTGCGGGTTCACCTGCTTGCGGCGGGACATTGCCCCGGCATTTACTCTGGCATCGCCCGGTGAACGGCACTTGGAGTCGGCTTGGACCGTGGTGTCGGTCCTCTCTGGATCGCAGGTGAGCAACTTTTCCCTCTCCTAATCCCTCGACTATTCACAGTCCTCAGCTGCAACTTTGATGCGCGCTCGGAAGGTGAGGTGAGTCGGACAGCAGCGCAACAAGGATGGAAGACCAGTTTGTCCACAATGTCCTGCAGCGTCTTTCGGAGGAAGCAACACCTGGATTGAGGAAGCCAAAGTGTAGTTTTAGGAAGCAGTCGGCTACAAGCGGCCGATGAGCTGATATGTGCGCAGGTAGGTAATGTTTTGCAATGACCTTTTGCAGATAAATATCCTGGACTGCCCACCTCAGAAGCGACCGCGGTGACAGATGAAGTACGGAGCACTCCACCGGGGATGGGTATTGGCTCTTATCTGGCTCCTTTCCCTTTTCCCTTTTCTTAATTTTAATGGTATGATTGTATCATTTGGGGTCAGACGGCTGCTGTTTATTCTAGGATTCCCTACAGTCCTTCCATTTCAGCAGTGGTGCGCTAAAATGACCCTTTGGCACTGACTCCTCCTGCGCGTTTTGGCATCGGTGCGCGGAACGGCAACTCTTGGCTCTGGCGGCAGTAGCCTCGTTGATTGAGAGAGAGAGAGAGAGAGAGAGAGAGAGAGAGAGAGAGAGAGCAGGCGGGCAGACAAGACACCTCCTCCTCCTTCTCGTCCAACAAGCAGAGGTCCAATGTTTCCTAGTTTCCTACAGTGTCGAGGCTACTTCTTGTTGACTCACACGATGAAAGAGGTCCTGTTTTGGGAGGACCCCGTGTTTGTATGTGTGTGTGTGTGTGTGTGTGTGTGTGTGCAGACTTTTTGCAGCCTGGGCTTTTGTGTGGGCGTGGGTGTGCGTGTGTGCGTGTGTGCGTGTGGTTGGGGTTGCCTCCGTGGAGTGGGATGGGGTTCAAGTTCAAGTGCGTCCGTGACGTTTGCTCGCCAGGCTCGGGCAACACGAGCATGCGAAGGCGGCGGACAACACGCGGACGCTGGAGGCAACTAGCGGTGGCTCCCCCGGAACTGAGCGCCGCGGCTCCACACTGAAAGCAATTAGCACTCGCCAGTGGTCACTTCTCTAAAAGGCAGTGTCAGACTGTCTGCCTTTGGAAGCCCCGAAATATCCGCTTTCTTACGCACACATGGACATTACATCCAAAAGACCCTGATGAGTCTCATCAGGTTATCCTCTTTTCCCACTCTGCCTTCCTTCTTGTATGTTTTATCACTTTGCTGATTGTCATAAATAATTTATTTTTTTAATTTCAGAGGACATACTATAAGAAAAAAGGCTGGGATATAATGGGCACCAATATTTAGATTTAATAAATAAACCATATTGACCAATTTGGGTTCAATTCGTCAATTTTAGTTTAGATAATTAATACTTTTTTTGTTTTGTGGCATGCCAGGATGTAGAAATGACCAAATACCACTTCTGCACATGCACACCTAGGTGAAGATGTGTGTGTGCAGGTGGGGGGGCAGCAGGCTGCATCTTTGTTGTTGGGATAATTTAAACATGTTGTGAGGCAACAGTACCCTCTGTTGGCACAGTCAGGAGACATTGCAAACCTGCTAAGGGGGGCGATACTTAAACACAGCGTTACTGTACTTTATTCTTATTTTTAGACTGAAGCCTCCTTAATTTGCCATTTATACAATTCCGAAACAAAGAGAGTCCTTGAAGAGCAGATCAGGTTCACTCAGAGGCAATTAATGGCACTAATGGGCAATCATTCCGCACATAATTCACTGTATTCATTTAGATCAGTGTATGCACAGATAAGTGCTTTGTACAAGCCGCAGCTCAGCGAAGAACACACTCAAGTTTCTTTTTGTATTTTTACCTCAGCGTACAATCCAAAGTTGAGATACGTTGTTGAATAAAAATATAAAGTGTAATACGGCCATTTAAAGTTGACACTGTCTCCTCGTGGATCAGCAGAGGAGTGTGCCGCTATAGCAATGCATTTTATAGTCTGCCATTAATAAAACATGGTGGGCAATTTTAAGAGCATTAGAAGTTTGATTGCTTCAGGGCAGGCCTAGGGGACTTTCAGGACAGTAATTATTTATATAAATGAAATGTCATCTCAGCTCTGGCTCAAGTAGACATAACCTCAGCAGACTCCACATGGAAACACTACAGCACAACAGCTATCTTTCACAGATAGGCCGAGCATGTTGTCAAGCATATTGCTTTGACTGGGGCGCATAAATTTGGTATGTGATATTACATGAAATGTCGGCTTTTTTCACATCGGGCCAAGAGAGCAACAGCAGTCGCGGACACAGCGGATGCTGAAGGAAAACATTATCCCGAGTTCACACACTCTCTTGCTATCCCTGCTGGCTTGCGAGCAGCTCCTTGATCCTTACCCATGGGTTTCTCAATAATACATCAATGTCTCCATTATAGCTTGTATCTGCTGGCTCCGGGCAAAGGCAGTTTAAGCTGGGTTGCACAGGGCCAATATACCACAAATGCCCTGCTTGTGGACACAGGAAAGGTTTTAAGTCCAAAGTGTTGCCTCTAAGGAGACATGTATCTCGTGTGGTAAGTGCCTTCGCTGAGTTGGAGATACCCGAGCACACCGCAGGGCAATGCCTACACAAGAGATGAGGATATGCTGAGATGAAAGTTTTGTCCAAGTAACAAAAGAGACATTATGTTGACATTTGGGCTGTTTTCCAGAATAAGCAGGGTTGAAGTGGAGTCATGGCACTGGTAAATTATGTTAAATCGTAAAAATGAGCCCTAGGACAACGCTTAACCAGGAAGGTTCTTGCACATCGGTGGACAAAAGAACATGCAACTTAACCAGCTATGATTCTGGGTCACAACCTTCGTCACATCCTCCTCTCTTCCATTTTTCATGGCTCTCTCCATCTGTTTACTCTCTGAAGAATATCAAAATTGCATTAATATCTTAAAATAGACCAATACATAACATAATACGGTGAGCGTAAGACGTAGGTTCTTGAAGAACAACAAAAAAGCATTTTGCGTACTTGAGGTAAAGCGTAAAAAAGCGGTCAGATGTGTTCAACATCTTGGTGTGTTTAACCTCAACAGGCCTGACATAAACAATGAAAGGTCCACTCCAGGACAGCTCATCGTAATATGAATATTGCTCTGGGATTTACTTATAGTCGGTGCTTCATTATGCAATGTTTAATATTAATAAAGAAAGTACAAGTATATATTATTCATAAGTTGATTTACTGTGGTTAGTGTGTGTGCGTGTGTGTGTGTGTAGTTGAGTGACAGATTGAGATGCTCCCTTGCTACGGGCAATACAGCCAGACAAGGCTCTTACTTTTCTACAGGACACATCCTGACAATTTCTCCCACAGTTAAGAGGATTTGTCCGAGCACGGGTGAATATATAATGCATGCAGATTCCAAATTTTAATTTGGACGAAGTAAATGATTCAATGCTGGCTTTTTCTCGGAAGTGAGGCTGGGAGGGGGGAACGAAGAGGGCACAAGATGTTACTTGTAGTCTGGTCTTACCCTGTGACAGTGGAAGCAAACAAAGGTGATGAGGATTAATATGAGCTCTTGTTCTTATTAACTGAGCAGAGAGGGGAAACTATCAGGATTTTTCTTTTTTTTTACACTTAAATCCATTACTAAATCCATATTTTCAGGAGATTATTTCAATGGATTGCAACTCATCTGCATTTCACAGCCATAGCCGACATGCACATAAAGGATAAAACAACGATTGTCACCCGACGTGCGGATAAAAGCATCTAATAATTTCCTGCTTGAGTCAAATCAAAGTAAAATTCATGGTCACAGTTGGCTGTAACATGTCAGCGGTGACTCACAAAACGAGGCAGTGTTATATGGTCCTCCTTTTATGTTCAGCTCTCCTTCAGGTTCATCAGATTTTTTGCAATGATGTGGATAAAAATGTACATCTTAAGACATCGGATGAAAAAAACTGTGGTATTGCTCACTCACATCTGCTCCAGCACTGTGAACTGCAGTGTTCAGAGTTTTATTTCATTCACATGGATAAAAATGTTATGCATCTATGACCCTGAAAAGACAAAGGGAAGCTGATTCCATTTATATGAATGCAAGTTTTTGAAGAGTGTAGGAAATCCATTGCCCATTGTTGATTTCAGACACTTAAAGAAACTTTTAATTTATTTTAATAAACAAATCACATTACATGGTTAAATTCATATCTAACTGACAACAATTTGGTTTTTAATTTAGAATTCTATAACGTGCTCTAATCCATCTACGAATTCATAAACCTTCACAGGGCTTAATACAGCCGTGCAGTTGAGATTATAATAAATTATACATAGCTTGTGTGTAAATGTTGTTCGCTTTCTTGTGATTTGCACTTTGAAGCCCTCTTCAGAACGAGCATATTGTTACACACGTTGCACTGATCAAGTGATCTATCTGATCAAATCAGAGACTGCATGTGTCAAAAAGCCAGTCCTAGCGGCCCATGTCCACCCGTAATTCTTTGTCTCCCTCTAGTGGATATTATAGGGAATAACATATTTGATCGTACATTGTAGAAAATGGGAATTACTCATATGTATGGTATATTGGAAAATTCACAATCCAACGGATTATAAATAAAGAACTGAACTAAGCAATTCAGCAGAGAAAAGACAAAACCGAAATTTACCGGCACACGTGCATCAGATGTCCTGCGTCATGACGTCGGCTAACAAGTCTCTGACGTTCTCCATAATGGCGGTGCCCTTGTTACAATGGGGAATGTTGTTGATCACTTGTTAGCCAACTTATTGTGAATAACTGCGTAATGTCCATACAGCCGTCTGCTTTGAGTGATTTACTCCGGCGGCTACATGTTAAAGGTGAGACTGGTGTTTCGTTACAGTCAGACGGAAGCTAAAGGAGGTGAATAGAACTAGTTTTGACTCGTAGCCTCAGCGGCGTTTAGACCTCGAGTGGAGCAAGTTTGCTAGCCGAAGCTGCTAGCGGAGAGTATCACCCGGCGGGCTAAACGTCAACTGGTTGTCGACTATATCTGCCATTAACAATGTTTTACTCATTTCAGCCCGTCGATGTGTTTAACCGACATCGCCTGCGAACTCATTGGCCCACAAATGATCGACTAATGTCCGCTCTGCGGTGATTAATTGATAATGTTAGCTAGCTCCATGACGCCAACTTTCGGTTCTGATTAGCCGGGCTAATGTTAACTTACTGAATGCTAGCGTCCAAATAGAGTTTCGATATGTTGACAGCTATCCAGTGAAATGTTTTCCATCTTAATGTATTGATTGCGTCACATAAGTAGCTAATGTTTTTCTAATTGTGTAACAATCGCAGTAATTTATGAATGAATTGGATCGGAGCTGCCATGACAAACATGATGCTCCCTACAGAATCAAAGTCAACCCGTTTAATCATTTTTGGATTTCCAGCCTTGGTTAATTCAGTGATCTCCAGAGAAACTTAACTTGAGGGAAACGCAGGTTGTCAAAATGCCCTAATGGCTTGGACCAAGTAGCTAATTATGAGCTAATTCCACCCAGAAAAGAGATGCTGTTCACTGTAATACATATCCTGATATTTTGCGTAAATATCAGCTTTGTAGCTCAGTTTCATAATCACCACACATGCCAATGTACCATAGCCTCAGTTCTACATGGAAAAGGGATTCTCTCACGTTGACGATGTGAACATCAGAGTTTGTTAAATACACCAGCACTGCTGGCATGAAGAGGAAGTAGCTACTTTTGTCATTAACCAACGTTAAACGATGGTTATACCTGCGGTCTCTGTCTATGCATTGTACCTTAGCAGTCCAGCGCAGCGGGTCCATCCACCGTTGCCTCTCCTCAGCCAATGAAGGAATCCAAGGAGAATTTGTCGATGTCCAGCCAGGGAATTCTGGACCACATCAAACCATGCTGGTACTGGGACAAGAAGGATTTAGCCCACACCCCCTCTCAGTCTGAAGGCCTGGACCCTGGCACGGAGGCTCGGTATCGAAGAGAAGGAGCCCGCTTCATATTTGACGTGGGCACCAGACTTGGCCTGTATCCTTGAAGGGTTGATCAGTTTGAATACAGGGAATCAATGACAGTTTTATTTTCAGTGTGGCCCTCATTATAAACGCAATGACAGGAAGCGACAGTGTGTTATTGTATGTAATGATCATAGCAGCGCAGTCAAAGTGAAACAGCTTTTTCCAGGATGTATTTTATATAGCCGCTGATGAACTAGCATATCGCTGTACCCAGTGCCTGTGACATCCTTGACTGTCATCAGACATTATGACACACTGGCGACTGGCATCATATATTTCCACCGCTTCTACATGTTTCACTCCTTCAAGCAGTTTCCCAGATATGTAAGTCGGAGTGGTGATCATACTTATTCTTTTTCAAAATTCCTGTAAATTGACTGACTGCGTGGGATTAATGCTGTGATTTGTGTCTCAACAGGTGACAGGGGCGTGCTGTCTTTTCCTAGCGGGGAAAGTGGAGGAAACCCCAAAGAAGTGCAAAGACATCATCAAAACGGCCCGCAGCTTACTGAACGACGTGCAGTTTGCTCAGTTTGGAGACGATCCGAAGGTACAGTTTCTGTTCAACCTCTTTTCTGTTGTCGTTACTCACTTTTCACATTCACGCTGGTTATTTTAAAAAAAAAAAAAAAGCAGTAGTCCCAACCTTTGTTATCTAGCATTACCCAGCGCCGACACATTACCCTATAGCTCTAGTAAAAAGCAAATGGAGGCATAGGCAGGTCTCCATTTTAACAAATATAAACTAAAACATTTTTTATGTAAATCGTCCAAGCCACATATTTTTTCTGTATGTAGGCAGATCTTTTTAACATGATTGGTGAAACTGGGAATGAATAAAACTATGAGTTCGTTTTTGTTTTTCCAGCTAAGTCTCTGCACGTGCAGCCGACGCATCCACTAAGATTGATACAGTGTAGTTTAACTTGATCCAAAACTGCCCAGAGTCAAAGAAATAAGCTTGCAGAGTGTGCAGTGTTGCACCTGACAGTAAGTACTGTAGATGTACTGTAAAGGCTCCGTTGGAAAAACATCATTCGAGGTGGGAAATTGGTGCCCGCAGTAATGAGCAGGCCCTTTGTCGGCTTGCTGGGATCTACCGAGTGGGATATTTGATGCATCTGTACTTCTGTCAACAGGAAGAAGTGATGGTGTTGGAGAGAATTTTGCTCCAGACCATCAAATTTGACCTGCAGGTGGAGCACCCCTACATGTTCCTGCTGCGCTACGTCAAGCAGCTCAAAGGTGAGCAGACTGGAACGGCATAAGATCCTCGCAGAGAGCAAAACTGTACGGCGAGGAATCAAGAAAACTTAAAGACATTTTCTTTTTGTTAAAGGTGAGAAGAATAAAGTGTGCAAGGTGCTACAGATGGCATGGACCTTTGTCAATGACAGGTAAGCAGGTTACATATGACTTCCTGTGTGGTGCAGGATGCACTTTGTATTTAGGGCTTTATCACCTAGCCTACAGTCTAGGAAGTATCTATTTACAAAAAGCGTCATGTGGTTTAAGACACACACCGCATAACCGCTACGTCCCCCACCCAGATCAAGCCAAGGCCCTTTGTTGAATGTCATCATCTTCTCTCTTTTCTCCCCAAACATTTCCTGTCTGCTTTTCTGTTGTAAGCAAACAAAGAACGGCAAACAGGCCGCAGCCTTGAAGGCTCAAGATGACACAATTAGAAGATCGTCACCAACACAGCCGATTACAGGAACGCTGCCAGTAGCAGAGACAAAAACAGGGACTCGCTTGTTTCCATTGGTCGCCTAGAAATAGCTTCCTTTGTCATCTGTGCCATACGTGCAGTTTTTCTGTATTTGTTATCTGTGGCTTTTAGTGCATTAAGTGCTCAGGGCTGCTGCACCAGCAGTTTTTCCACATAGCAGGCAAAAAAAGGGAAATGACTGTAACCACATTTCCCACGTCCCCTGCAGCCTGTGCACCATGCTGTCCCTGCAGTGGGAACCAGAGATTATAGCGGTGGCCGTCATGTACCTGGCCGGCCGCCTCTGCAAGTTTGACATCCAGGAGTGGACGGCCAAGCAGTCGTCACGCCGCTGGTGGGAGCAGTTCGTCCAGGACGTCCCAGTTGAGCTGCTTGAAGGTACTCATCGTGAGGCCGTGACACTTCCTGTCTCTCCTCTGACGTTTGGTTCATCACTTGTCTGAAAAACACGTCCATGTCTTGCAGACATCTGCCATCAGATCCTGGACCTGTACTCCCAGGGAAACAAGCCCATCCCTCAGCAGATGCAGGAGAAGGAGCGGGCACCCGCTCCTCCGGCCCCTGCTCCTCCAGCACCACAGGGACAGCCACCACCCACCAACCCTCCTCCCCCACCGCCAAAGAAGACTTCACCTCAGGGAGGCAGCCCTGCACGCCAGCTCAAACGCTCACATGTGAGTGCAGCCTGAATTTTGTTGGCTCTGTTCTAAACCACTGGCCAGTGGAGAGCCCCATGCTGTTTTCCAGCTGCATTTCTAATGTAATAAGTCTAATAGATCCCACAGCTTCAACGTGATCCATACATCAACGCTAAGCTACGTCAAAGTAAAAGAAAGAGTGTTCTCAACCAGTTTTCTCTCGTTTTTTCCAGACATCCCCTAAAGATGAACCAAAGGCACCAGGTAAGACTTGTTAAACCTGCACTTGAAATTGTGCTCGTGTGGGTTTTTAAAGCAGTTAAAATCTTGTTAACATCTGCTCATCTACTAAAATACCTCCAAGAAAAGTTTGCTAATTAACATGACATCAATTTAGATCAACTCAAGGCAAGATTAGAGATACGTACTGTAGGTTCTGAGCAGCTTGGATTAGTGTTTTCCAGGCAGGTTTTAGGATATTATGAATGTTCAAGCCAACAGCAAAGTTCTGTAATGTGTTCACTGGCCCTTAGCTGTATGTTACCCCCCCCACCTTTACTGTCTTTATATGACTTTTACTATCATAATTTTAAAAAAAACGCCAAAAAGAATCCTTTAAACTGCTTTTCCATCTCATTGACTGGTCTGTTTTTAATTTACAGAACAAGTTGGATCAAAGATTCCTAGACTGGAGAGCCCCATGCCTCCTCTGCCAACATCGCAGCCTCCCCCAGGTAAGACTCACTGTTTGTCATCTTCCGCCTTCCTCCGGTCTCATCTGTGAGGAAGTTGATGAGTCCGAGTTGGACGTGGGCGCAGGTACGAGCTGGCATCCTCTCAACACCCCGCTGTATGTTTGCGTGTGCCACCAAATAGGCCAATAATGAGCAGCCAGGACCCCCCGCCTGGGACTCGAGCTTAGAAAGCAGCCCAGAGTCTTTAGTCTTCTCAGTCTGCTTACATAACCAGCAACTCGTCTGGACATTATGTTTCCCAACACACGCACACTCCTAACCTCTCCCAGACCAATCTGATTAGTGCTTGATCCTGATAATGAGACCTCCTATGTGGCTGAAGCCTGGCGGTCGTGGTCTAGCTGTGCGCTCACTGTCTGGGAATGGTGAGGTTATTACAGACCGCTGGGGAGGGGGGGGTGGCGAGCAGCCTCGTGGTTTTGCAGAAAAGATGATGGCACATTTTTAACAGGCCGTTTTCTCTTTGTTGTTTCTCCGTCGCCCATTAGACCGCAAAGCGCCAGCTCCTGCCCCTCCTGCAGAAGCAGAGCCAGGAAGCGAAGCAGCCCCTCCTCCGCCGCACGCCCCACCTCCGCATCAGCCCCCACCCCTTCCCCATCGCCCTCCCCCACCTCCGCCCTCCAACTACATCATGTCCACTACGAGCTCCTACATGTCCGGCGAAGGCTTCCAGAGTCTGCAGTCGATGATGAAGACAGAAGGTCCCTCCTACGCCCCCATGCCACCCAGCTACGCACCCCTTATACCGCCATATCACCCCCACGTCTATCCTCCGCCTGCTGCACCACCTCCAGGACCTCCGCCGCCTCCTTCCTCCTACCCCCCACCCACCTTGCCGCCATCATATCCGCCACCGGGCTACAACAGCTACCCTCCGCCACCGCCCCCACGCATGCCGCCGGGCCACGTGCCCCCTCCAGGTATAGGTCTACCACCTACTGGGTACCCTCCTCCGCCTCCTGTGCCCCCAGGACAGTCACAGGTGCCCCTGCCCCCTCCGCCTGGCATGCCCCTGAACCGTGGTGGTTGGATGAGATGAGAGCATGACGACGATCCTGTGAACTGAACGTGTGCAGAGCCGCAGCTGGGGATGGAAAGCTCTGTGGAGAGGGGGGGGACAGCCAGGAACTGGTGTTATTCTGGTACAAACCAGGGGGGGCTCGTTCACCTCCAGTCTGACTGTTGTTGATGAGGTTCTTAATGAAGGCTTAACAACAAATGGTCTGTAAAGGAAAAGTGAGGTCGGGACAGTATTGTTAGGAGAACCTGAACTTGTGCTGAAAGTCTGCCTGAACTATTTTTGAAATCAACATTTCCAGGATGGTACTTACTTCCAGGTTCTTGTAACAAACACTGTCCACTCATCGTTGCTGTTCAGGAAATATTCACACCCTGATTTTTTTTTTTTTTTTCCCCCCCACACCTTTTAATTCACTGATTGTGATGAAATGTATGTTTTTCTTGACCTTTTATTTACTTAAAGGTTGAGTCTTATATTTCCTTCTATTCTTTTCTCACCCTGATGATTTTGTGTTTCTGTTTTCCTGAATTTCCAGTCACACCCGCGTCCTCCTCCCTGCCGCCTGCCTTTCTGTTCTCCACATTCCCACTGTTTTAGCCGAGAAAAACAGCGCATACTTAAACTTGAGATACGTCAGTCAAACATAAAAAGGACCATCACACTAAAAGACGTGAATATACACTTTGTCCTTTTTGTCATAGTGCTTCCTGTTCTGTGAAAACATTGCGGTTACGTTGCAGGATGTTTCTGCTATCTGTAGATTCTTAGTTCCTATTCTTTGTCCCATTCTCTTTAGTGAATCTGCACTGCAGACAGTATTACACACCTACCACGTCTAACACTGGACAGTCTGAGGTTCTGTTTGTACATATCTGATCTTTTCATTTAGGCTTTTTTTTTGAGAATTTTCTATCCATATGTGCCTTAGTCAGGCTTCTCTTTTCTGTATCCTGCACGCAGCTTTGGTTTTGTGTCTGAGTGGCACGTAGGACAATAAAGACCTGCTTTTCCTACTTTGAACTCTGAGTCGTGTGTTTTCAGTCTGTACAAGGGGAACAGGTATCGATCATTTAGTTGTGATTGAATTCAGTATGTAACATTTGTCAAATGTGCCGTCACAGCCCAGTCAGGCGAGCTCATGTTCCTGTCGCGGGTTATTAAACACTATTAATAATGTAGGAGTGGATCTGTTTGTTTCATCTTAACATTTATGTTACTAATTCAACTTCTCTTCTCAAGTTAACTAATTTTAATGTTATGTATCTAAATGTAATTACAGCTAAAGCTGATTGGGCAGGTTACTAGCTATAGTAAATTTGCAAATCAGTGTAATTTTCACTCGCACGGATAGAAAAAAAAAGTCTGTAGCGTTACTTCCAGTACAGGACCAGCAGAGGGCAGTCTAAGTCACCCACTGAAAGAACGCATGCCTGAGACAAGTTTGCTCCATCCAATAAAGACAGCACTTCACAGTATCATTAACCAACTTTTTATTTTCTCACAAATTGTTCTAAAAGTGGCCTATTTCAGGTTTTCTTTTCACCTGCCAAATACTCATCTCATCAGTGGAAGTCATGAAAAGAAGTTACAGCCATGCTAGTTGCTACAGGAATTGACATTGACTCTGTAGATTCTAGGATTCTGTACTGTGGTCTTAGCATATAGGCAGAAAAAAAGAAACACTATATAGATACAGATATAGATATATATGTTTAAAAAAAGACAGTTGGGTTCCAAATCAAAACACCATGCAGAAAAAATGTGGCACATTTTCAAATCAAATGCCATATATAAAGTATTCAAAATTGTATCATGGCTTCAAATCAGTTCCTAGAAAAAAGGACACTTTTAAAAAACCATACTTTGATGTATTTTTTGACCCATTATTAGAGAGAACAGAGGCGCATGGCGGGCAGCCTCAGAAATGTTCTAATTTGGAACAAATAACACTAGAGATGGGAGAGCCTGAGCCGTCGGTCACTGAACGTATCGATCAAATAACTTGACAGTTTGAGTAAATCTGGCCGTTCAGCTGCTGATCGCTCTCCCATCTCTATCTGATACCTGGCAATAAATACTTTGACAAACAGTGTTTGTTCACTCTGACATCAAGAAATACTCGTTTTTAAATGTTAGCATTTTTGAGGAGACACCTAAGGGAAGACTTATCTCTGATATTCTAATTTTTAAAAAAAAAAACTTTAAGAAACATGCGCTGCATAAACACACCTGCTGAATCCACGGCGACACAAAAGGACCGAGCTTAAAAAAGTTGAATTTTTCATCCACAGATATATAAAATGATTAACAAGGTCTTGAGAGCAATCCGTAAACGCCATCCAGACTGAACTTGGGGTTAAGTGTTTGGCCTTGAAGGTCTTACTTAATGGGACAAAGCTTTTTGTATGGATTCAGCAAATGCCTTCAGCAGTCAACAACCGAGATGTAACCAGGGTTCAATAGAGAAAAGAAAGAGGATTCACAGGCAGATGCTACAGCTGCAAGAGAACCATTCACTCTCCCTTCCACGCACTCACGCACACCGACGCACCCACGCTTGTCACAGATGGGCAAAGGTAAAGCTGTAGCCCTCCCGACCTGAGAAAATGATTGTCAAGCATGCACACAGCATACAATTGGAGTTAATTTCACAAAGTAAGAAAATCAGCTATCCATTAGCCCGTGGAGATGGTTCGACTCAGAATGGCCTCGATACATTTTTAGAGGTTAGAGAGAAAGAATAACAGAAACTAATCTGGAAAAGAATACAAAACAAGATTTATTTTTTTTTATTTTTACCAAAAGCAAACCCTGTTTAAGGTCCGGTTGTGTGTGTGCCTTTCAAACTAAATAAATTGATCACATGGCCACGCTAGAATACAAAATAGATTAAAGTAAAATCAACAATAACAATGAAGTAGTGCTATGGTTTTATACATAATATACACAAGTTAACAGTGATCTCTAGACTTTATTATCCATAGACTTGTCTTATGAGCAAAAGGCGCTAGGTCACAGTGGGTTTCACATTAGTTAACACTTTAGAATGCTAATGCTAGTTATACTCGTTGACCACTAGGGGGGGTCGATACGCGTGACAGGAGCTGGGGTCTCTAGAGGAGGTCCTATCAAAACTTATCTGAAGATACCGCCACAATGTTGCCTTCGCATCGCCGCAACATGTGAAGAGATTTCTGCCCCTTTGGCCTCATCGGGTCTGTGCTTGAAACCATGTCATGACGCTAGCTAAGTGTAGCACAGCCATGCTATAAAGGATTGCAAGCGGTGTGTATTTATAGCGTTTACAGAGAGAGATCTTTGTGTCGCTGGAAGGCTCCAAATCAACGAAGAAGAGTGGCGAATCCGTGAAAACTAGCTGCCAGTTGTCAACGCTTCATAAGCTCTGAGAGATAAAAACATGTTTGTAAATGTGAAGAACTAACAGGTCCATTTGGTAGCTGTCTTAACCAGTCTTAAGAGAGTGTTTGTTGAAGGAATGCTGGGTGCTGTAGGCAGTAGGGAGCACGGCATGATGGGTTGTGGAGGCGCAGGTAGTAAGAGGTGTTATCAGGTGAGTGTAGGTACTGTAAATCCTGATCTCTCTCTCCCTCTCTCTCTCTGGTTGCCATGCTACAGCGGCCCTTTGAACTGGTTCCCAGAGAGGTGCTGTCTGATGGACAGCTTTGATCCCGCTGCATCACCCAGCTTTCTCCACACCACCTGCAAACAAGAGACAGAGAGAGAACGAGAGCAGTTGAGAGGCGAAGAGGAAGAGTGGGACATACAGAAAGAGAGAGGCAAGAGACTGAGGAGGCAGAGAGTGCGGCTGGGCAGGGAAAAAAGAAAAAAAGACTTTCTTCTTCAAGAGTGAAGACTTCAAATGCTCGCAGTTTGACTTTGAGCTGCAGAGACTGCACACGCACACACACGTATTACAGTGGAGCTATCCCTGAATCTCTGTCCTCTGTCACTGCCAGGCTGCTGTCTGTAGATCTTCTCCGCCAGTGAGCGAGAGGGGCCCCCGGGGGACCCCAGTGATATTACAGAGGTACTATTGTAGCGCTCCCCAGATTCCTGGCCTGTCACATACCTCTGCAGGGCCCAGATAGCCTGGCTCTCGTTTTCTCTCTAATCAGCGGACCTTTTATCCCCGGACCGGGCCTTTCAGCACCAACAGAGAAAGATGGAGGGAGATGAGGGGGATGTCGGAGGAGAGGAAGAATGGAGGGGTGAGGATGAGGCTGAGGCGCACAGGGAGGGGGGCGGGGGTGCTCTTTTCCCTGCCGCTCCGGTTTAATTGCTCTGACAGCTCAACTACGAGCCTCTACTTAGGGCTTCCAGTTTAGAGTTGGCTCTGGAGCAGGGACAAGGGAGTGGGGGTAGGAAAGGAGAGGCAGAGAGAGAGAGAGGGAGAGAGAGAGAGAGAGAAAGAAGGAGAGAGGCAGCGCTGAGCCCAGGACGCTGCTGCAAGTGTCATTCCAAACCAAATGAGCCTAAATGAGGCTTCCTCATTAGTGAAAGCGGCTCACAAACTGACCTGATTTGCACTCGGTGGAGGAGAACGAGGGGGAAAAAACTGACCAACAGACAGGACAAACAGGGGCATTATGGGAAAAAGGTCACTTTGTTCACAGCAGCTGTGATCATATGGCAGCATACACTACATAAAGAGCGTAACATGCTTTACTGATCACACTCTCATCTAATGCTCTCCTTATATCTCTGTAGGAGATAGGCGTTCATGCATTTATGCAACACAAACCACAGTCTTGTTATTATTTACTAGAACACGCAGGAAGCTGGAACTGAAGGCAACAGGGATGCTTGGAGAAGAAGCGTCAGGGAGACGGGAAAATGTTGCACTTACGTTGCACATCTCTCGCACGATGGCCTTCTCCTTCTCACTGAGATCGTCCTCATAGTCCTCAGGAACCTGCTTGTCCAAGTTCTCGTGGACCTCCAGCACCTGATGACAGACACGGCGATGATTGTGTGTACTGCTATTAGAATCGGGTTTCTAATGTGCACTGATAAGCACACAGTTTTTACTGATATATGATGCAGTTACATAGAGAATATGTAATTCAAATATATTCTTTAATTAAGTCATTTGTTAAAGAGAGAAGCCTTCTCTGCACCTTTGCATAGTCAAATCGAAAAGGTCTGTTTTCATTCCATCCTAGTGAATTCCAACTATACTGGCCTCCATATTGGTAATCTATAAACTGTGTTTTCATTTTCACCAAAAGAAAAGCAGTTTTGGACTCAGGCTTTTGACTACAGTATCCCTTTTGCACTTAACCAGGAGATATTGAAGCATTGTAGGCCAGGCCCCCGAACCCAGATTCTCAGATTTGTTCAGTGGTGCTGAACCCTGGTTAAAGATTTCTCTCCTAAAATCTCGACTCTGTGCAGCGGTCCACTGTGGCACAGCGGAGCACGCAGCAAACAGATCAACATAAGGCCTGAAGTCATCGTGGACCATTTCAAACCGAAGCCCAAAAAAGCTCAATTTCAAAAACTGTGATGGTGATCAGAGAGGCTGTGGTTTTCCCAGCAGTTTCCCTAAAGCCTAATTTACTAAGTGAATATACTACAGTACCTTCATGGCGTGCACCACAGCCTCAGGCTTCTGGACGCAGGACAGGTAGCCTGTGGCAGGAGAGGACTCGCTGGTCGGGAGACGGCCAGTGCCCTGTGCGTGGAGAAGAAGAAGAAAATAAAAATAAAATATAGAAAATTAACTTTTGTGTAGCGTAAAGTTGTCAGAGAGGAGGTGACCTCTAACAAAACCCAACAACTTCTGGTACACATTCACTCCTCTCATCACATGCACGGTCACGCAGAGTTTAACCCTGGAGTCAAATGAAGCGCCACCTGACGGAGCTCCATCCCGGCTACTTCACTCAAAAATAAACCCCTTCTGATGCAACAGGAGAGATGTCTTGTACTGTAGCAGAGAAAATGCCATCCCTTTCATCCCAACTCAAATCACCGCTCCTCTCCTCCCCTTGTGTTTGTCTTCGCCCCTTTTTGCATTCACCACGTATTCAACTCCCCCTGCCAGGTCTGCTACCTGCACACTGTGATTTAACCTGGTGTGATGGGAGCAGCCAGCCAGGAAGAGGACCGGTGGGGGTGTGGAGGTGGGGGGGGGTCCGCCTGACTCATCCTACCCCCTGGTTAGTTCCAGACAGTGCAGACAGTGGCTCTCTGTTAGAGGGACACAGAGATCTCTGGGACACACAATGGCACCATTCACTGTAACCTGGCATCAGGGTCCTGCATTAGACACAGCTCCGTGGCTCTGTTAGCGCGGGTTCAATTCTCCACTCACTAGCGTCGCGTTTGTCAGCTCCCTCCGCACCCCCGCTGGCCCCATTTGGGTGCCAGAATGAGCCCACACAACCTAATAGCACAGAGATAAAATAATAATCCCACCGCAGCCAAGAGGGATGTTCAGTGGAAACAGCCCAACAGTCAAATCTAGCGCATGAAAAATAGATTTTTGTTACGTCCTCACTGTTCACCTGATATACCCTGAAAACCACATGGATAACTGCTGGAACTTACGCTGATTCAGTGACGTTTGGCATCATCTACTCAGGCTGCGTAGAAACAAAAGAACTACACACAGTTTTGCGGTTTTGCCTTTTTACCATGTAAAAGTTGACTTTATCCACACAAAGTTATGCTGTTTAAAAAAGTCAAATATGCTCAGAAACATGGAGATGAGAGTCGCCCGCCATGAAGGATAACATTCATGAGCTTTGATACAAGAAAATCATGGGCAAAATGAAAAGGTTAGTATGAATTTAGTTGGGGTTTTTTTAAATTAAAAAGGTTGCTTTTCTGCAGCACAAGCAAAAGTCTCAGAGAGTCCTCTGAATGCACCAACAACAGTTTACAAAATGAGAAACTGAGAAATAAACCAAATAAGACACTCAAGCAGTCACACCAGCGCTTAACCTAATCTTAACCTTAACCTTGGGTTAACAAAACAAGTCATTCGTTGCCAGTTTTTGATGCTCTGTCTGAAGAATTACATTTTACAAACCACAATTACATTTCGTTTGCAGCTGTAAGTTGCTCAGTACGTTGCAGACTCAGGTTTTAGGAACAAGATTTCTGATCAGTTTGTGCGCACTGTTGCGCAGTAAACTACCCAACAGTATGTAAAATCTCCACATATATCCTTCAAATGTGTACAAAATTGGTTTAGTTAGTATGTAGCAGTTAAATAACTTTGACAGTAAAGTGAATAAAATGCTCACTGTGATAAATAGCTAATTTCAAGTCTTCTGTAAGTTAAAACAATGTGAAACCACTGCTGAGCTCTTTTAGAAATATGGACAGGAGTGATATGTGAGGGTAGTAGATATTCACTGTATGATAACCCAAACTTAGTCTGTCTTTGAGGAGATGATAGAAAACAATCCTCCAGTGAAATCAAATTTCACTGTTGAGTTAAGTGCGTGTATTATTGTTCAAAGTTCACAGCAACAATCGGGGCGACTTCATTTTTCCCATACAGCTCCTCTGCAGCAGACTTTGAAGTCAGCTACAAGAGAAAACATATAAATCACTGTCGCCTCCTTTTGATGCTCTCTTGTGTGGGTTAAAGCCATTGTTTGAAATGTGTAAACACTTCCCCCGAGCATCAGGGCCAGCTTTTCTTTTTTTTTTTCCAACTTATTTTGATTTGGAGCCGCGCTGTAAAGAAACGCATTTGGACAGCGTAGAAGCGCAGCCAGCTCCGGGCAATGTTTACTGTTCATATGGATGTACATTTGGGGATGACTCGCCTGCATAAACAGGCCTGATTTAGGCCTTGCAAGATGAAGGGAGGGGAGGGAGCAAACACTGTCAGAATCAATGGTTTGTAGTGTTAGCGTGCAGAATCGGAGCCGACTGTTGAGCGTCGGTGAAAATCACAAAGGCTGGCTGTTTCCTTTTTCTATCCATCTTAACTTCTCCTCTTTCCAGCTTGTTTTCCATCTGACAATCTCACGCACGCTCACTGACCTGAACCTAGGACTGAATCAGACAAAGGACTAAGTATAAAAGATGAGCTGATAGATTAGGATGGGCACCCACAACAAAGTTTCGTTGTTATGATCTCTAGCTCCACGTTTCTGTTCTTATTCACTCTCTCTCTCCCCACACAGGCTTTCCTTTACATGTGGATGATCCTGGGCCACATTAGAGAAGCAGGAAATTGATCGCCATACAGTACAAAATGAGTACATCGCCATGGAGCTGTCATGACAACAAAGCCATCAAAGGAGCAGGGCATGAATCGAGAGAATGACTTATTCTGTGCTGCGTGCGACTGATTTTCCTGTATCATACTGTAAACTTGCTTATGAGAAATAGTCCTACATGTGAGCCCCCCGGAAAAAACTCTATTTGGTGTTTTTCCACACATGTTTTTTGTGTGTTAATTAGTAACCCTTAGTGGAGCTAGGAGGTGAATCTTGCCACCCTCTGAGAAAGTCAGGCTACCTTTTGCCTCTTGTTTCCAGTCTTTATGCTAAGCTAAGCTAAACAGAATAGTCTGGTATCAACCTTCACATTCAACACCCAATAAGAAAGTGAATAATTATTCCAAAACTATCCCTTTAACACACCTTAAAGGGATCTGTGAATGCTAATATTCTTTTAGCTGATATATGCAGTTTAAAGTAAAAGGGAAATCTGATTACGCCACCTAACCGACCACATTGGTTATTTAGCTTGACGTCAGCCTTTATTGTTTTGTATTTTTTGTTATATATCGCAATTTTTGTGAAAAGTAATTTGAAATCCCTTATTTTGTACTCTGTCAATGAAGTGTCCTGTCAGATATACTGACCACATCACCTTTCACTCCAACTGAACACATATTAGCAAGCTAACATCAGTTAGCCAGTTCAGCTAGCAAAGCAACAGTTACACCTTGCAGTTAATGAGTGTAAATATTTAATAACAACTACTGTCGATATCAGAACTAGTCAGTGTGGTGTAAACTTTTGTTATTCAGTCATACATAAAACTCCATCTAATGGATATTAGTGCTATAACAAGGGTAAGTCAGCACGTACAAACAGCTGACTGAATGCAGCTGTAAATGTAGTCACACATTTCTCCAGGTCCGAATGACACTGAATGTCACATCAACAAGCAACCAAAATTCACACCTCCAGTCAATATCATGACCTTGTTACCTACGAACCCGCACTGTGAAATTAAATGCAGGAAGACAGCCATCAAGATAATTTGCAGTTTATCCTTCCCTCCTGCGGTGAGAGATCTCTCCTTGGGTCAAAGTTCATGGACGTTATTGAACGTCACGAACCTCCACGAGGAGCCTTCTTTGACCCGCGAGCTTAAAAGGTGCGAGCCGGCTCTGAACGCGGCCCGCCTGCACCTCACACCGAGCCTGTGATTAAAACACAATATTGATTTTTACACACGGAAGGTTTAGTCCTCTGGTTAGTGGCGTAGCCCCGCTCTGACCTTCCTTAAGCAGTCAGAAAACAATTACCCAGCCTCTCCTCCCCAGACACTGGCAGGGTCAGGGGTGGCTGTGGATTGTAGAGGATTATTACTTTCATAGTGGAATTCGGTTCAAACAGGCTTCGGGGAGGAGGAAGGGAGCTGGAGGAAGAGGATATGGGAGGAGGAGAAGAAGGGAAGGCTGTCTCCTTTTAATATTCAATAACTGTCTTTCTCTCTTAGTTTCTCTTCCTTTGCTTTTCTCCCAGCCGTCTCATTCCCTTCATGCTCCATCCTTTCACTCTCTTTTTATTCCCCCTCTCATTCTTCCTGTGTGTCTGCGCGTTTCACTTCCTGTCATGTGTAAGAGAGAGTGAGGTTGCTTGTGGAGGTGTAATTGGAGAAATAGAAGCAAAGTGAATTAGAGCTGACTTGACTGTGGAGGCACCAGCACCATCTTCCCTACAATTAAGTGTGTGTGTGTGTGTGTGTGTGTGTGGGTCTGTAATTAAGCCCCGTCTCTCTCACAGACTGTATACAAAGATCGATGACGTGTCTTCACCTCCTCTCACTGAACAGAAATTAAGCCTTTATTCTGGATACGAGGGCCACCGTCTTGTCCTGATGGCGTCCTTTGGAGATAAGTAAGCGTGATAAGAACTACCTAGAGTTTTGTCTATGTCCCATGTACTCAAATGGAGGGGGCGGGGTTTATGACCTGTACTGAAGCCAACCACCAGGGGGCGATGGAGACGTTTTGGCTTCTCTTTGGGGGAGCTGTCAAGTCATCCATCTTTATTTAAAGTCAGGTTTCTATACGAACTATGTTTGTATACTGTCACTGATCTTTGACTGTGACTAAGTATGAGTGGGTTATTCCCCCATCTGTGTCCGTGTGAGTCTTTATATGTTTTGTACACTTTTTGTGTTGTGCCGTGTTCGTACGTGAGCTCGTTAGCCTCGTGGGTACTGACCATGTTCATGGCGTCCTGGCGCTGGGGCAGTGAGGACAGCTGGGACTCTGAGTGGTAGAGGGTCATTCCCTTCCTCAGGGCACGAAGGTCACCTGGGTTACACTGCTGAGCGAAAAACAAACACACAAACACACAAAAAAAGCAAAGATATGAGGCTTCAGTGCCGTGCCACAGGGAAGATATGTTGAACATTGCTTTACTGTATGTCAGTTAATTCAAATTATTAATCTTAAACATATTTGCATAAATTGAGATAAGGTACATAGGATCTTTTCTATTTCACGTGTTCAGATGTTTAAGCTCTTCCTCCTCTGAGATCCATTAATATTTCATGAGAATTCAAATTTAACCATCACGGCTGTGACTCAAAATCACTCTGTCTGTCAATTTTCATACATTTACATCCATTACAGACTCCTATTACTCTGTATCATGACTACATAAAATGATGGCTGTATAATAGCCTGATTTATATAAGGGGATTTTTGAGGCACATTACATAACATAAAAAAAAACCCTGAATGAATTCTGAGAAACATGTATGCAACATTGATTTACCTGGTTTAGTGAATCATGCAAATCAAATCAGTATAAGTTAATTCTGGAGCAAGCCTGGGAGTACCACAACATACACACTCATACCAATATATCTTTAATATCTCATACAGTAAACAGTATCTGTTTATACATATTGGTCAGCCTCTACTTTGAGTATTAAGATCCTCAGAGATGGTTCATTACACTCTCTTCGTCACTCTGACGCCACCGCTTGCAAAGTGGATTTTTATTTGTTGAGCCTCGCTACATAAATGGCACTTCAGAGCACCGGGCTGTATCACTTTGTGTCATCATCAAGGGCCATTACGCAGGGACAGAGTTCCTAATATTTGTCCTCATTAGCAGCCAAAGACCACTGGTTCCTGGGGGCGGTAACCAGCTCGGCTTCTCTCCGCAGGCAGGAACACGGCAGCACCGCTGTTCCTTATGACATTTCTCATGTCACGCACTAGTGTTCCCTCTGCGCGAGGCGCGGTGTGCAAACACACGTGATGCCTGGGAGCACCCGGGCAATAAATAGCCCAATGAGCAGTGGGTGTGCGTCTGTGAATGCGTGGACATTGTGCTGTGTTGTCTGCCTCTGTATTATCTCTGCATAATCTCTGTCTGTGTCGCACAGGTGCAAAGTCACATACGCACACACAGAGCTACAATCAGCATTCCCCTTGTCTTCTCTGTCCTTTGATATTCCCCCTCCTCTCCTCTCCACTCCTCTCGCAGCTTAGTATCCTGCGAGTGTTCCTCTAACCTTTCACAATCTTTCCCTCGGCACTTTCTATCCTTTGGGTTTCCATATTCATGCCCTCGTTTCTGTACCTTTGCTAACATCTCTGTGTCATTTCGCCAGGCTTTGTCTGTCAGCAAGCTTTGCCCTAAATGTCATATCTGCAGGAGTGACATGAACGCACAATCCGCGGAACGAACACGTCTTCTGGAGAATATTCCTCTTATGCTAAGTTGAGCTTTACGAACCAGCGCACGTCTCCAACTTTATATTCCCTTCCTGAGTTGACCTTGACCACCGAGACCAACAGAGCTATTTGTTTGCCAGACAGCCGGGGACAGTTGACCCTCTGCGGTCTTCTTGGCTAAAACTCGGGGTCCCTCCGTCTATCCATCCATCACGATGTTCTTGGTGCTGACAGGGAGAAGCTGTGGACGTCGCGCATCATTTCCTGTTTGAGTTAAAAGGGGCAGGGGTGATGCCACCTTGACTAGAGGGCAGAGAGGACAGCAGCGCGCTCCTTAAAGTGTCGCGATTTGGTGAAATAGCAGCAGTTTAATCTGAGCACCAGTTTTTCCTTATTATTATGGAAAAACTACAATAAAACAGCTGTGCTGCTTCTTTGTTTCTGTGTATTTCTTCTTTGTGGATAATTACCAGTAAAATGGAAATAAAGACTAAGTGAGTAAAGACTAATAATAGTACAAAATGATATCTCTTTACTGTGAAGAGTCTTTAAAACCAGGAAAAGACAACATTTGTTCCTTTTCACAATATTACAGTATCTGATATCTTTCAAACTAGTCAACTGGAAACAAGTGAGACAGAGACAGCGTGTCCAACCAACTCCACCAACTCCTCGAGAGCTAGCTGGAGGAGTTATCATTAGAAATCAGAGACCAGCTTTTTGTCTGCCTCAGACCGAAATCAGGAACACATTGTTTTAAGAATGACTGCAAATCTGGAGTGGTAAATCTGCCACAGCTGTTATAAACTGGACGATGTGACAGAAAAACTGTAGTCGAGCAGCAGCAGTTGCTGAGCATGTTTCAGTCCATTTTCTTTTGGCCAGTTATGAATTAACATATTTCGTCATTCGTGTCCACTTGACAATACCACTGCCCGCCCTAACCAAATGAGTTCAATTAGCCCGCGGTTAACGGATGGGGCGTCATGTGAATCCGTCGCATAAATGATTAAATCCTCAGTTACATGTTGATGGTGAAGTGGAAGTGAGCGTGTGGGGAAAGCCTCAGAGCGCCTCTCACTTCACTGAGCTAACAGAGATAAGTAACGGTTGAAAGACACGGGAGATCCGAGTGGGAGAAAAGTTAAAGAGCGAACCGTGTACGTGCAATGTGCCTGGGCGCGTCCGAGAGTGGCCGCGCACGTGAACACACACACACACACCTGTTTTTGTCTTCATTGTGCTCACACCTGTGATGTGTGGGCCCTTGTTAATATTCACCGTGGGACCTTGTTGTTAAGTCCCTCCCTTCTCCCTTTAGTACAGTAAAATCCTTTAGCCGAGCTGGTTTTGGAGGGTCAACATTCCAGCGATAAGGGCCTATTGTTTCCTTTCAGGCTTGACACAAGTTCCACTGGGCCAGTTTCATAACACAGGAAGTTAGGCAATACGTCCACTGAGGCAACTAATCCATTGCAACAATTCCACCTGCTGGGTTATTGCATAAAAGTCAAATTAAATGGCAAACTCCAGCTCCATTTCTCCCTCATTTACTGGAGTGCACTGGTGTTTTCATTACCCATCTTACAATTTAATAGAGAGCAAAGTTTGTTCATGACACAACCATCAGGACAGTGTTGTTAAACTCCAGACAGACACTCCTGCATTCTTCAGTTGCTCTCACACACCAGTTGTCCGCCATGCATTATAGATACCTGGATCTACCTGTGTTGCCCCCGCGTCTTTAATTATTCAGCCCACCAGACGTCCCGACAAGCGAGGACAAGCGCGTGTCATTTATGCACCAAAGCACAATGCGGCATTCATTCACCTGGGGTACCTCGTACCAAACACTGGCTGCGCTGCGCAAAAACAGCTCCAAGGACAGAGAAAGGCTTTCTTGCCAAGAGAGGCGGCATACAAGCAGGGCCACCTGTGCTCATTCATTAGCATAGCATGCTAGCAGTGCATAACAGGGACTGGACACAGAAGCAACACCCCTACAAGGTAACGCAATCTATTTCCTTGAGGCTCAAAACACTGACACTGTGTCACAAGGGTGATTCACTCCTATGGTAATGTCAGTATGTTTAATATTAGGTACATCAAGTACCTGAATATGGCCTTAAACTCATATTTTGACATTTTGAGAAATACTCTCACTCAGCTGATGATCAGTTAGTCTCACGCATGTATGATTTATATAAAGCTAGAGCCAGCGGACCGGCTCACCTCAACTTAGTGTCAAAACTGGAAACCGCTCTGTCCAAAAGTAACAAAATCCAGCTACCAGCACCTCTAAACATCACTAATGAATATTTTATATGTGGTTTTTGTTAAATCTGTGCAAAAGCCAGTGTAAGAGTTAGAACTTTTAGTTTTTCAGGGTTACATGCAGGATATTTTGTCTTGTCATCCAGGCAAACAGACTCTACTGCAATGTTTCCTTTGTACACTTTGGCTCTTGTGCGTATTAAACAAAATATTAAGTGTTAAATTGTGAGCTTTAGAGGTGCTGGTAAACAGACCTCTGTTACATTTTAACAGAGCCAGACGAGCTGTCACCCCCTGTTTCCAGTCTTCATGCGAAGCTAAGCTAACTGGCTGCTGCCTGCAACTACATATTTGGAGTAGAGGCGTGAGACTGGTCTTCTTTTCACCTGGCTCTCTGCAATAGGTGATTATATAATTAAGTGATTTATCAAGAAAGTGCATTTCCCAAAATGCAAAGCTATTCCTCGGAACATTACCAGAGACTGGTTGATCGCTCTGTGTGAACGTGTCATCATAAACTCAAAAGTGAACCACTCAAGCGTTATTGCATCTGAGTTACTTTACGCTGCACAGACGTTGCTTTTGTTGTGTCCAACCTCTGCATGTGAGAAAGCAACAAGCTCAAAGTTGTGGAAAAGTCCCGCCACCAGCGAGATAAAAGGGTGAAAAGGGCAAAAGAGGCTCGACCGTCTGACCAGCAGAGGAGCCGACAAACAGAGACATTTCAGGAAGTTACCTTTTTCGTCTGTATCTGTGATAAACTATACCGGTTATAAGCCTAGGGAGAGAAAAACATAGTGTATTGGTTCATTATTTGATTATTAACTATTGGGAGCCATTATTAACAGCAACGGTAGCAACTGTATCGTTCATGGGCTCCGCATAAGATGAGGACGGCTTAAACACAAGAAGACTTTTCAGCCTTGATTCACGGCAGGAAAGTGGTCTTATATTTTTGCAAACTCCAACTCAAAAAAAAGACACCAGCGCTTCAAATGTGAACAAGGACTATTACTAGACTTTAAAAAGCGGGGTCATATTGTATGTCTTGGCTGCTGCGAGACAATGTGCAGCATCGGGCCGTAGCAGTTAAGGGCTAATTATGAGGATCATTTAGGTTGCGTATCAGTGATTTCCAGCCTACACCCTCGGCCTACACACGAGTCTGCTGGGAAATAATTGGGCAGAGAAAAAGAAAATCACATTCAATGAATAAAGACTTCAAACGAAAAAAGGCATTTAGACTGTGAAATTCCAACTCTGTCTGCAGCCTGACTCGCATTCAAATGAGCTGCACCGACGTATGAATATTTACTAATAATTAATGAAGCAGAACTTCGAGCGCTCCGCAGTTCGATCCCCCGGCGCGGGATCAATTCTTATGTTTCTGTTAGAAATTTCGCCGCGGCTGCAGCCGTCTGCGGTTGCGTGTATGTAACGCACACCTCCGCGGACTGACATGTGAACTCCTAGTGAACCAGACCAGAAATCCATCCCCCCCTCCTTCTCGCTCTCCCGCACCCCACCCATCCTCCAAATTTGGGAGAAGTCAGAGCAAGGTCAGCTTGGGGTGAAATGCTTTACTCTGTCACCGTCACTTAATGCCTCGTACCCTTTCCTTTTTCCTCCTCTCATCTCTCCTCCGCTCCCACAGTTCGCCTCGGGGGCTAACATCACTGCTAGCTACTGAAGCTTACTGACTCCCCATGAATTAAACATGGATAAACATATTCTCCAACTAACAGGCAGGCTGTTGTGAGGGGGTGGCTTCACAAAGGCATCAGGGAACCACTTTATCTCATCACAGCTGCCTATCACATCATTGGGTGAGTGGGGAAAGTTGCACAAGAGGTGTGTTGCGAGGGTACGAGTTCAAAGAGCAGCGGACCAGGCCTCTAGTGCAACCCGGCAACATTCACGCGCACGGTACGTACGGCGTCGGGGTGTGTACCTCACCTGTGAGAGAAGCTTGTTGTTATCGTCCTCCAGGATCCGCACTTTAGTCTCCAGCTGCCTGATGTAGTTGGAGGAGGAATCTGGAGGAGAGACGGAGAAGAAGAGAAGGGAAGGAGCGATTAGCATTTCAAAGACCTCGAATGGAAAACAAGCAGCTGTGGCCACTGGAGCAAAAGGACCACATAGCGCTGGAAAGGTTGCTGTGCACTTTGGGAGACCCCTGCAACTCATGCTGAAAATGAGGGGTTTCACATCAGAGTTAAAGCCCATGACTTAAAATAATTCTCTTGAAGCCAAAAACATTATGCAGAGGTCTGACTCTGCTGTTTGTTGCTTGTTTTGAATTAGCATATTGGACCACATGTTTACTTTTCTGGTCTAAGTGTATAAATGAGAGGCCCTGATAGAGGAAAGACTATCACAAGGTAAATGTAACATTAATATGACTTTAAATCACAAATAACTGTCATTCCCTGTCTGTCAGTTTACAAATAACCAACTATGGGGGTCAGTCTCGATTTGAGCTAAATGCTAATATTAGCACGCAACATGCGCACGGTGATCACGCGTTTCATTCTGATGTCCACGCAAAGTGCCGCAGAGGCTGATGGGAGTTTTGCAGGTCTTAAGTCATAAAACCAGCATATCAGACTTAGGACAGATAAAAGTAATAAAGGTAAGTAATTTATTAGGCCTGAAGCTAACATTAATTATCAACGAGAAATGTCTATTAATTAAATATTATTAATTAAATCTTTAGCATTAATCCATTATTTAAGGCTAAAAAACACATCAGATCATCGTCACAAGTGCCAACTGCTATTTCCCAGGACCAGCACATCATCAATTTGCAGGTTTTGACTGACCAACAATCAAAAACTAAAAGATATTCGATCAGCAAACATTTACCTTTCATTCTTACAATTTACAAGCCTTTAACTAAGCCTGATGGCTTTTAGGAAAACTAAACTACAATAGCTTTTATTGCACAAATCCATCTGCCATGTAGAGTGCCTTGGAAAAAGCCCTGGTGCTAAAAAAAAAAATGGTTGTAGCTTGATGTCAGGGGGTCAAGCACTGAGCGTTCCCACCCAGATTAGCAGCGCTTGACCTAACTTTTAACCTCGTACTTGACTGGGGCCATTTCACAGCCCACATTCTCCCGCACCACTCAGTCATCATAAAACAGGCATCAGTGTTACATTTGACGAGATCTGCTGCAAAACTGTCTCTGTACTGTACACAGCAGGCAAACAATGCAACCGTGGCCTAATTGCTCCACAGAGATTCCTTCAACTGTTGTTGATCGTGATAAAGCGGCATTCTGCGTCAACATGAATCAAGCGAGTTCAAATCGGGGACAGGAGCTGTGTGAAGAGTGGAGGTGCAGTTTGACTCAGTAGGTGGCACAGAGCCTATTATCTAAAAAGGCATGTTTAATTTACAGTGAGATCAAAGCCGAGGTGCGCGCAGGAAGCTCACTCCGGCAACTAGTCGGGGGAGCGCGGCACTGCACACACAGCTTTATTTGATTTGGTTTTCTAAGTGGAAGTACAGAGAGACAGCGAGGGGAGAGGGTGACGGGGAGATAGAACAAAGCCGACGGGGAGGTTGCTGATGAAAAGGCAGGGTTGAGTTAAGATGCAGACGCACAAGTCACGCTGCTGCAGGGTACTGCACGCACACACGTAAACACACACACACAAAAAGCCTGTTGCATCAGTGAGGTAACTCTGACCTTAGTTCATTTACACCTAACTGAACCTAAGTCTAACCAACCCGTGTTAGACATGTAACGTAGTTGACTTTGCAACCAGGGGGCGCTATTCTGCAGAAATCCAACCACATAACAGTGGCTGCATGGATTCTGAAGAGTTGCAGGCACACACACAATCACAGATAAAGCTATCCTTGTGTCACACATAAGTGAACATACAATATGCTAATACACACTTAAGATAGCAGGCTCTGGTCACCTTTCTGCAGGACCCTACATTCCTCATCCGGTGAGATAAGAACCTACTCTCCTCCAGCTGGGTAATAGATTAGAGAAACCAGGTTAGCATATGTAGCAAGACTTCTGCCTGGCAACAACTGGCCAGATATATGCCTAACTGACCTTCTAAAGGGGGAGGTAAATACCTTGTTAAAACAGTTAAAACACCAAATCTGACTTACACTATATAGATAAATACTAATAAATGAGTGTGTTTGACGGCTAAACAACAGACTTTGTGAAATTCAGATGCTTACTCGGTGTTCACGCTCAGTACTGAGCCTGTTCTCTTACTTCCAATTCCAGCTACATATAAATATGAATGTGGTCTGCATTTATGTTATGTTTGCTATGAAGATAAATCAGTAAAAAGCAGGAGTAAAAGAGAAATCATTTTCCCTGCTTCATGTTGAAAATCGTGGCAATCAGACGTGTTTATTAAATGATAGAAACACTCTATTAAATGGTGGCAGACCAGGCCCCGGAGTGAACAGGGGTAAGTGACAGTAGCCCCAGCAGGGCCTGCAGGCCTGTCTAATGTCTAGCCACTTGACTTTTTAGAAGGGCCTGTGCAGACAGTGCTGTCCGTTGGCTGGTTAGACGATGGCTGGACAGCTAGAGGAGGAGGCTGCAGAGGCCAGAGCTGCTAATCCTCTCTTCCTGCCTTGTGACCCTCTAATCTGGATTCATCTGCTGGCCTGACCTGCGGCCAGATCTCAAGCCGATTAGGATGAAGGTTCCTCAGCCTTCGGCCATCACCAGCGCACTCAAACAAAGAGAGAAGCCTCAGAAAGAAGCGCGGGAGGAGGAGGGGAACAGAAAATGAATGTTCATTGCTTTTTTTTTCTCCCCCTCCTCAGTGGTGTGTATATTTAGATTACTTACAGAGATTGAGATCTGGCCATCAGTAATCCAATAAACTCAAAAGATATCTGAGTCTGTCAGGCTTATTTTTTATCTCCTTAGAACTAATTAAACAAAAATCAAGATCAGCAATCAAAGATAAATATTGATAAATAGCTCAGGCGCACTCGTTTTGATGAGAGAAGCCCCGAGTTGGTCTAATGTGAGGAATATCCCACCGTCATGAGCCGTCTTCACATGCAACAGCTCTCCCTTCCACTCCTCATCTCTAAGCCTTTCATGTGTGCTATGTGGGGATGTTAAATCTCAGAGTGCATCACTCCAGCATCACACATGACATGATTAAGTGGTCCAGCTTTAATATGTGCAGATCCGCTGTGGGAACATTCACAGGAACACACGACATGCACAAAAATGCCTCGACACCTCCCATACACACACACACACACACACATACAGTACACATGCACACAGCCTCAGGGATCTGCAGGGAGAATCCAGCCATCACCCTCTCTTTAACACCCGGCTCCAGAGAGTCATCCTGGTGGGAGACGGGGGTCAGGCAATTAAAGTGGCTCCCTGGATCCCCTGCCACTCCTCCATCCTTTTATCCCATCCACGCCTCCGGCTTCACGCGCTCTCCTCACCACTCCGCCATGGAGCTGGAGGAAAAGCTTCAGATCAGAACGGGGGATCGTGCGGCCGCGCCAAAATAATTACCCCTGCAAAACTCAGCTTCGCATCCACTCTTTTGTACACAACAAGCACCCGGGGAGAGGCCACTATTACTTATGCATAACCTGAATGCGATCTTAAGAGCTGGTAAAGTGAATACAAGGCGCTGAGGAGTGGTAGGAAAGTAAAAGTGTCCAACTAAGCAGCAAACAATGCAGACAGAGAGAGGGGGGCGAAGGGGGTGGAGGGTTGTCCTTACAATGCACAAGTACGCTATTTTTACCTCTGCACAAGTGTTGTTTACCCAATGAATTGAGAGCATGTGAGAGCTCTTAATGTGAGAGCGCGCGTGTGTGTGTGTTTGTGTGCGCACAGGACAAGAAGGTGACGCAGACAGTGGCGCTAGGCCGCCCCCCCACCCCCCACCCTTTCCGCGCGTCACTTTGCATCACGTCAGCGCCGCTCTGACCCACTTCCAGCGGCCACTCCCTCCTCGACTGCGTTCCACTCCCAGTTTCCCTCTCTTTCTGATTTTATTGCATCCCTCCGCTGCAACTTCTCCGTCCATTGTATTCCCTTTCTCCGCTCTTTAAGTGTGGAGACTGGTGCTTTGTTTTTGGTTTTTTTTGGGGGGGTGGGTGGGTTATTTTTTCATTACTTTTACAGAAAGAAAGCCACGCTCCCCAGAACTTGGTGCAATCCTCTGAAAGGTCACGACCTTAACTGGTTCTTCTTTGTGTCCTACTGAGCTTCAAACATCCCATCCCCATCTGTCCACTACAGCTCACTTTGCGTCTGCACCATGCCACAGTTAGCCAGCCTGACACTGTTTGCAGGTTTTTGCAGATAGTTTTGCAGCCACTTTGAGTGAAAATCAATTCAAAAATCAAAAAGCACATTTAAAAAGCTCACAACTAAAATTGCATTAAAAAGCTTTTGTGCTGTGAACAGCGACTATATTTTTGAAGATCTGCATCATGAGCGAGAAAGTTAATTCTTGACCACAGAAATGGTAGTTTGAAAAAAAAAACCCTAGTCAGAGTCCATGACTGTGGAAAATTTGATTTTTCCAGAGGGGATCCAGTTCGCTCGATTGTCATTGATAGGAAATCCATCTGCTGGGAAGACTATGATATAGACCGGAAAAGCTTGTAAGTGGTAAGTGTTGGTTTAGTTTAGTCACAATCATCATAGGCTTTTTAAAAAAGGACCAACTGCAAACTCCTTAACTCCAGCTCATGTTGCTGTCACTTTTTAAATGAACGCTGCACAGTTGTAGATTTTTGCATCAATCCAGTCAGCCACTGGTTTCAATTCATTCCCCACGAGCAGCAAACTCTGCCAAAAGATCAGAACAAACAAATGAATTCCGCAGCCATAGTCAAGTGGCCATAGGCAGTCTCTTCCGGGAATTTCTAGTTTGCCTTTCCACCTAAACACGTGTTCTGTCTCTCCGTCACGCCCTACCTACATATGTTTCAACTCCCAGCACGGGGGCAGTGCGTGGTGAGTTTATTGGAGGTCAAGGCAGGCCACTCTTTTAAAGAGCAGAACAGGAGAGAGCAGGCGGGAAGCATGGAGCCAGCCATCCTGGTGAAGGGGTGCTGCGCAAATTAAGGATGTCTAAAATTAAACCACGCGCGGATGAATTTGCACCGGGCATTTAGCTGATACTTCAGGAAATGTTACAATTAGAGTAAAAAACAGCCTCCGCCACGTTGACTCCCAGGTCTTTGCGACATCAAAGCCTGTTTGGTAGAATAGTATGGTTAAAAAGGACCAGGCTTCCCTTATGTTTTCAAGTCAGATCCCACGGCCCATGGAAGCCTGCAGTATAATGGAAATCACTCCGCTTTTATTATTCCTGGCTCGGCTCTGGCTTTCATCTCCTATTCACAGCTGTATCGCAGTGTTTTAGCACAGAGACACGGATATTCTCTCAGCGCTGTGCGCACATGTGTGTGGAGTATGAATGAGTGCTTATGTGCAGCGTTCGTAAGCTGGGGAATACATGTGGGTTTCATGGGTACCTCAGGTGATTGTGTCTGTGTGTCTGTGTGTGTGTGTGTGTGTGTGTGTGGGATGGAGGAAGGGAGAGCAAATGCGAGGGTTTGCACTAGAGAGGGGATTTTCAAACCCATCTGTGATTATACTGTATGTGTGTATGTGTGCTCAAGGCAGGAGGTTGGGTCAATTACCTCAAGATGTTGAAGAAAGAGCAGAAACAGTCTAAACAGTCTCCCTCTCTCTCTCTCTCTCCCCTTTCTCTGCACCAACACCCATGTCAAAGTACAGTGAATTCCATGAAATCTGATCTCACTCGCTACAGAAAGTCTAATTTATCGTGGAAAAAAAAAAAACGCCACCATCAACCAGCAACTTCGAATTCGACTGGGGCCCACCTTGAAAACTTGAAAAAAAGGAGGGAATGAAGAAAATTTGAGAGGGAAAAGGGATGTGAAGAGAGAAAAGGAAACAGGGAAGGACTGAGGCACTGCTGCCTCAAGTCAGACCTTAATGCCAGCAGGGTCTTAGGGAAAGACGGAGTTTGACTGCAACTATATTAGGTATGAAACGTTTCATGACTATTGATTATATTCATTATAATTTAGTCTATAAAGTGTAGTCAGAATCACACAAACCCAGATCCCAGTATGATGCTTTAAGATGTTTTGCCTGACCGACAATCAAAAACCCAAAGATGTTCAATTTTCAGCAAACAGTGAATATTTGGCAGTTCTGATGATGAGATGATAAACTGATGATCAGATAATAACTGTTACTGATCGATTTGTGTCTATTGATCACTCACTCAAGTAAAAAGAAGGAGGACTAACCAGCGAGTTGGGGAAATTAGCTAATGAAATGCTTTTTACCATTGGAGGTATTGTCAAGGAACTATAGGTAGTGAGCTAGTTAGCAGGGCAAGCTAACATTTGCATCTTGCATTAGGAGGTATCACTCCATGCACACCAGTTTGGTAGGTCAAAAAGCTAGCCATGCCATTAACAGTTGCTAAACTATACTATGTGTATGACTGGACAATGACTGGACAATTGCTGTTCATGGCAGGAGTTTTGACTGATTGACTTACTGCTTAAACTCTCATAGCAGGCTGCACATTCCAACACACTCCAAAGAAAGCTGAGGAGTGATGTGCACTTAAATGTACATGGAGCTATGTTTGTGATATGATATGCATGTCTGCACGCTTGCATCTGTACCCGCGATCCTTTTTGTGTGCCTGTATGATTTGCACGTATGTGCACCCATGCACGTGTTTGGCCAGCGTGCATGTATGTTTTGTTTGTGTGTGTGTGCCTCCTCTGCTTGGCTGCCCAGTGCTCGGTCAAAGCCAGGGCAAGCCGACCAGAGGAACAGAGACGAACAAGTTAAGTGGGCACCCATGCTGCATTAATGAGGGGGATGGCAGAACCTGGCAACCCAAGCACGTAAACCACGGGCCCCTGGAAGGGCTTCAAAGGCTCGACTGGCTCATCAGCTGGCGGGGAGCTAACCCCATCTGACAAGACATGGCACCCGCTCTAAGGGAGAGAGAGAGAGAGAGCGCCTCACCTCCCCACCCACTCTCCGGTTTGTGTGTGTGTGTGTGAAGAAAGACATGTTTTTTCATGTGCATGTGAATGTTTCTAAGTATGTGTGAGTCTCTGCATGTGATAACAGCACAGTATTACTTTATGCTTGAGGAGAAACGACCCATGCTGAGTGACTAGTGTGAAAGTTAAAGTGCCAAAACAGACTCCACTTCAAAAGGACGGCTTGTGCGTATCAACGACTTTTAAACACTGACCAGGTGAAATCAACCCCTGAATCATTTGTCGCTTGTCGACAGCAGGGCCAATCAGGGCTTACTAACAACCGGGGACAGCACAGTCGGGCTTTAACTCAGCACTGAATGCATTTTCCCCACCGATGTGATGTGTAGCAACAGGCCATATGAGAAATCATCGGCATCGAATCCAAAACTTTCAATCAAATCAAAAATTTCTTGCTTGTGCTTGTACATGTTTAGCATATTTTTGTGCATCACGACAGTTTCGTAGTTTTTCGCGCTCCTGTTTGACTCCTGGTTGGCAGTGAGGGGACCCGAACCACATTCAGATACCGGATACACAACCTGTGTTTTCACTGTTAAAGACTGATTCATCAGTTGCAGCCAGTGATTTCTACCTCCCCCGTACCGCACCTTAAAGTGCTTTTGGGCTTACCTGTGAAGCAACTTCTAAATTAGCACCTAAGTTCATCTCCAGTTCATCTCCTTGGAGTAATCTAATGTAGAGCTGAAGCACTGGCTTGATTAACCAATTACATCCAACCAACAGGAACTTAATTAGCAAACAATTCTATCTTACAACTGAAAAATTGCAGAAACGTAGCTGTTCCAGTTTCTCAGATCGGGAAACCTGTAGCATTATTTGTTGTGTACAATATTTGATTGAGTATGTTGGGTTTTTGTTATTACAGGACATTAAAAGTTCTGCAAATGTTGGGGAAAATCATGGAAAAAGTCACTGCTAGTAGAACAGGGATTCCCTATTTTCATAGTGTTTGGAGGAAAGTTGTAATCGAAGGAAATAAAAGTTCCAGCAACACAAAAAGTATAATGAACAAGCTGTAAAGTAAAAAATAGATTTATAAAGAAGTAGCAGACTAATTATTAATGAAAATATCATTAGTTAAAGCCCTCAGTCTAATCCGTGAGAAAGTGCTACCCGGGGACTTTTTTGCCTCCTGCAACTATTGAATGAAATCAAACTTCCTGAGTTCCTAAAAAGGTTCTTGTTCCCTTGATACTTCCTGCAGATGAAAACGTGGCGGTAAAGCTTTCCAACCAGAGAGCAAAAGAACTTTCACACGTGGATCGTATCCATCATTTTTCACTTATAATGCATTTTGCCGTTAAGCAAATCCTCGTGCCCAGAAGGACTCGTTGTAAACACATGCATAAAGCAGGCTGAGGCTCATTTCCTCTTATATTTCCCCTCACACAATTCAACCCAACTCTCTGGGTAAAACACACGGACGTTTATGAATAATCAGAATTGACTTGATCCAATTACACACACTAACCACAGCATGTTATGTGTGTAATTACACCCACTTCAGCCATTTTAAGTAGCGTGGAGGTCAGCTGGGGCTCTTCAATGTATCAAAGGCTGTCTGTTGAGTGGAAATTGAAGACCGGTGAGAATCCCTCTTGTCTAGCTAGTGATCGATTTGTCAACATCCTTGGTGGGAGGCGAAGAGGGAGGAACGGACAGAGAACCAGTTTATTTATAGGTAGTCGAGCAGACAGTAACGCAGACATGTGTCTTGCTGCTATCACACATCCTGTCCGGCAAAGTGATGCGTCCCTTCCCTGTCTCCTCAGCTCGTCGTCAGCACCCTCGCAGGGTCAGCCGACGCCTTCACACGCCCGCAGCTGTGTGCGCGGCTGGCTGAGTGTGTACGTGTGATATTGGTGTGCGTCTGTGATTACGTACGTATGAGCCCATGTGTGATTTCTAAATGAGTTCGCCAATTATGTGAACAACAGGCGTCGGGGTTGTCGAATGTTCTGAGTGTGTAATTGAAAGTCTGCATTACTTGGCTATAAGCTAACAAATAGCAGTGCCACAGCTCATTTGTTTGGTAGATGATCAGACTGGTGCCCTATGCCCTTAATCTTTTGATTAGGCTGGAAGAATGGCAATCTGGCAGCCAGTTGGGTTAAATCCCATGAAATCAAAGCTTTGGGCTTATTTTTGGTCCACACCCTTAATTACTGTCAATGTGTGTGTGTGTGTGTGTGTGTGTGTGTGTGGTGGCTATTCACTGTGAAACAAAACGGAGATTAGAGACATTTGGAGATGGATTGGACGTAAGCTTTTGTTTGTTTACGGGAAACCAGTCGTATCTGTTACGTTGCGCTGCAGACGACCTTTCTTCACCATCCATCAACTCTGTCTTAAGCCCAGGAATAAAGTCGGGACCCAAATCATGTTTAGAGCATGTTCGTAATGAGTCATACTTTGACTAGTCTACTTAAAATGCTTCTGGGTAAAACGTACTGAATTAGGCTCTATGAGAGCCATCTGGTACTGGTTTACCAAAACTTTCTAGAGTGAACATTATCTTCTGCTCAGCATTTTCTTTCACCAAGAAGATGTAAAAAGCTTGTTGCTACGTCACACTCATGGCCCTTGACAATAAAAGTCAAAGGTCATAGCTCCTGAATGACTCCGGGACGGGACACTACATTCCTCTGGATCAGTCAACCAGCTGGATTTGCCTCTTGCACAGAAGAACATGGTGGTAAATCACTCAGAATAACTATTCTACAGTGCTATTAGTTTCTTTGTTTTCAGCAGCAGCAGCAGAGTTCCAGAACCCCTTTTGTTTAAATACATTTTAGTATCATGCAGCTATTTTCTGTAGACGAGATGATTTGTTGCGGTGATTACATGTCTTTTGCTAGCTGGGATGATGAAAGTGCAGTTAAATCATGGCCTTTTTAACAAAAAACGTTTGGAAAACGTCAAGTAAAACAGTAATTTAACTCAACAGATCCGCAGGTATGTTGCCTATAAACGTCTGGATGTCATCAACATGATGCCCCACAGCACTTATGAAAGGCTTTGCAGAAGATGCTTGAGGAGGTGGCTGGCTTTACCTCGTACAACCCACAACCCACCGCAGTGTGTAAACAAACACCAGAGGGCATTGTGGGCAGAGAACATCCTCCCGGAGCCCATGGCCCTCTTTAACCTCATTCCTCTCCCCGTTACCACGGTTTCACCACCGCAAAACCCCATGGCAACCTCATTTGCATAAATCTGCATGCCTCCCCGTTCCTTTAAAAGCCTGTCTGACTGACTGCTGAGTTGGCAAAGGTTGTGCTTATGTAAGCAGAGACTAACAGCTAGCAGTTAGATGGTAAATACAGAGACTGTTCCTTCAATAAGTACAACCCTGAAACCCCTTTATTATCGGCCTCTGAAAATCCCATCTGCCATGTGGGTTCTGATGCAATCTGCAAACCGGCGCTTCTTCCAATCCAGTGAAAATAACCTTTTCTTTCCAGTGACATCATCTAGTGGCTTCATTACTGTTTACATGAATAATAACCACCTCTGACTCCATTCTAATGCAAATCAGAGGGAGAGGGGGAGCAGGCTCCAACTTGTGGCTCTGCAAGTTAATCCAAGGGCCGACAAAACCTAGCTCTGGTATTTCAGTTGACGATATGTCTAAACAAAGCGTCACCTGTGACGACATGTACGAAATCTCCCAGAAATTACTAGCAAGAATAATCCTTTACTGTAATTTTAACAAAATGAGTAATGGCTGCAGACAAGGCAAAGCTCTCAAACAAATCAACTCTGAGAAACAAAACCCCGAGCATTCACTGGTGTCATCTGGAGCTTCGCAAACTATTAACCGAACACTGATGGATAAAGGGGATCCCTGAGGAGCTATTAACACAGTAATTGCCCCAAAGAGAAAGAGATCTTATGTAAGAGCTGTCCAGATACGCAGCGATCTCATCCCGACCATAGCTAAAATTGGATTGATGTTGGACTGGAGTTCCGTAGCCTTTGACTCGGCCCGACAACAGCATTTTGAGATGTGGTCAAGCTAAGGGAAGGCGACAGCGCTTAGACTCCGCAGTCAGGAAAGAGGCCATTAGAAAGCAAACAGGAGAATGAGAGCGAGACGTACATACAGTAGGAGTTAGGGAGACAAGAGACAGTGTGTAGACAGGAAAGAACAGGCATAATAACCGAGGGAATTCTATTACATCCGATTATGAATGGTTAGCCCGGGCTCAGGGCTGGACTGCGCAGCTTCATCCAGGTCCCCACTACAAAAGAAAACAAGGCTGGCTATGACTCATTATCCATGTCACTGGATTTCTCCCCTGAGAGTTTTTCTGAATGATGTTTCAAAGTCAAAATGACCTTCACCTAATGGCAAGAAGTGGCCGATGTACACGGCTTTGAGTGTACAGACATCCTTATCTTCTTCAGCAGGGCAGAACGATCGGAGACATATCCAAACAGGGACATGGTGCTAACACACACACATCCACAGAAAACAGGCTATTTTTAACCTCTAACATAAAATCTTCTTGCAAGACGCAGCAGCAGCAAAATAACATTTTAATCTTCCAAGTGTCTGCGCACACACACACACACACACACACACACACAAGCTTCCTGTCCCCTGCCGATGGCAAGCAGCTTCAGACAGAGAAAGAGAAACAAAGCACATGTGCATCTGTGTGGGTTTGCGAGTGTGAAAGATGGAGCCAAAGGTGTGAGACACCACAGAGAGGGAGAGTCAAGTGAGCGGAAATGCCAGCGACCTTTTTAGAGGTAAACTTTTTTGTGTCCTGACAAGCAGACATTAGGTCTGGCGGGCTGAGAGACGGGCTGCACCGGGAACATGTTTTCCAGTGTTTGACCGGAGATGCAACGCAGTCCCAAGGTGTCTGATCTTGTCTAATTGTTTCCAGTTTAAACTGACCTGGCGCAAAATGGCCTGTTTGCCTCTTTACAGCTCTGTATCCATGCCACCTGTATATGATTCATAAACTCATTTCATTAAACCCATCATCGCTCACACTTGATATTTCAATTTTTGTCATAGTCTAGGTCAGAGGAAGATATGACACTAACCTAGTGCACGTATTGCACGGCATCAGAGAAACTGTGCAGTATGTTGGATTCTTGCGTACTAACTGCACAATCACACACACAGCGCGTGTAAACTGACCGTGTGCGAGAGCTACAGTCGATAAAGCAAGCAGCAACTCAACCTAACACGGATCCGATCATGTGATGGTGATTAATCATGCCAGTAAACACTTAATTACAGCTAATGAATGGCTTCATCAAGCAGCGTCGTTACCAACATCAACCGTTTTCCCACCCTTAAGGGCTTTAATGACATTTACATGTGCGGCTGCTGCCTGTGTCAAACAAGTTTAAAATTTAGGGCATTACATTTGATCGGATGATGGAGTGGATTATAGTATTATATATATCCTGTAGGCCAGTGCATAGGAAGGGCTTTAAGTGTCATTATACACTGTGCTGTGGTATATGTGGAGGGGCCCTATCCTGACTGCCACTGCAGCACTGAAACGCTCCATCCTTTTAATAGGCCTAAACCCCACCTCTGACTTTATGGCCATTAGGTTTATTAGTGTAGCTTGCGTACACACACACACACACACACACACACACACACACAATCAGCAACAAATTCCATTAGGAGACTATTGGTTTATAGCCAGATGGTTAACCTGCCCCAAATCAATCTGATGAAGACTACAGTACAGTGGGGCTCCATCACACACACACACACACACACACACACACACACACACACACACACACACACACACACAAACACACATAAATACCTCATAAAGCCTAATGGAAACTCATCAACTGGTAATTTTATTATATTGGACCTCCCTGACAGGTCGTCAAGTCACACTTTCTCACTTTATGATGCATGGCTATCATTTACACAGCGGGGTGGTTACAGAGGCAGTTTGGTTTGTTACATCCTCTGACAGGGCAGAATCATAAGCCAGCCTCATCAATCTAACAGCCACACGACAGTCTTTGAAGATTTCTTTTTTTTTTTTTGAAGTCTGGGTTTCATAAATTAAATGCAAAACAGCAAAATGTGTTCCCAAACTATAAACTAAAACTGTTTGTGACTGGAAAATTATAGCGTCGGCTGAGACCAATGTGCTGCCACTGGATTCCAAAGCCACCGAACTGTAGGAGACAGTTGAATAAAGTACTCAGGCTACTGGGTAAATAGTCTAAAAAGGAAAAAAAGGGAACATTTGGTTTGATGAATTCCTCCAAACTGTCTCTCCAGGATCAGTTTTAACGATTCAGTTGACAACTCCAGGCTGGATGGAGAAACATTCAGGCTTCTTAATGAGACAAAACCTAGGTAGTTTGGTTAGTTGTTGATATACTGACTATGAACCTAAAAGCAAAAGGTTATTTCTCACAATTTCACCTTCAGTCGGGTGAGAAGAGTTTACATGAGTCCCTGACAGCCATTGATAGACCTAGGTGGCCCACACAAGTGAAGTCTGTGTGTAGGAAACAGTGTACCGTCATGTGCTATCAATCTTCTCATCTACCTGTAAAGCAATGTGTGTTTTTAAAAATGTTTAACTAATCCTTTAACACACCAATATTGTGAATATTTACCATCATCCAGCAGCAAAAAGAATGACAGACAGGATTTTTATTTTATTTAGATGATGATTTTAATGTCAGGTGTGAGGTACACCCTATCCCAGCTAGTCTTAAAAAAGGATATTATGGAAATGCCTGGTTTTGACAGACCAAAGACATTTAAATGTTCTGTGATATTAAATGAAATGTGTTAGCAGCACAAATATATATCAAAAAATATGCCACTTTTGATTGTTTTTGCTACGTAAACACCCAGCCCCTCTTAGCCATGAGGCTGTTCGCCTGCTGTAAGTCAGGCGGCGCATCGCACCTCCACTACCTCAGAGACGTTCGCAGCCACAGTCAAAAGGCACCAAAGACGAGTCAACAGCAAAGGCCAGACTAGCTTTACCTTGGACAGCGCAGTTGGGTCAGACACTGCTTGGCCTCCGTTGTCTGCTGCGGAGCCAGCTGTCCTTTGGGAGCTGCTGTGTCAGCTCACATTAGCTGTGAGTGACACAGATCAGGACGAGCCAGCGGTGGCCAGGTGGTCCCTCTGACTCCATGGATCTCAGTAGCAGAGCCACAGAGGAACGGAGGGAGGTCAACGGAAGGGAAGAGTCTATTCATATACCATCTCTGGAGATTTCAGATTCAAAATATATGTATGTATTTAGTAGAAGTGATTAATTTGCAACAGGAGAGAGAGAGAGACGTTAAAGCAGTGTTAACTTTGCTCTCAACAAGCCTTTAGCCTTTTTGTGCCTTTTTGTAAATGGAGGGTTATCAAACCTCTAATCACCTTACAGTAAAAGCTCCAGATTAGCATAGGAACATATGCTAGCTCTTTGTCCTCGACGTCAATCGCTTGCTTCTCTCGCTTACAAACAGGACTTAATTCGCTGTTTTCAACCGGTGGAGGCCTTTTCATTTAGAGTTTTCCTGTTCTCCCCGCATGTGTGGCTTTCCCCCATGTGCTCAGGTTTCCTCCAATGCCGCTAAGGCTCACTGGTGACTCCAAATTGCCCGTAGGTGTGAATCTGTTAGTCTGACGGCTCCTGTGTGTCACTACAGTCGACTAACGACCTGTCCAGGTTCAACCGCCGCTCGCCCAAAGTGTGCTGGGAAAGATTCCAGCTACCGTGCGCGGGATTGAAGTGCGTTAAGGAGACGTATGGATTATTGATTTTATTGCATCGGTGCAGTTCCCAAAAAAGAAATTATTCAAGGCTGACTTGTACAATAGTGGCTTATTAAAATTTAAAATGCCGCAGGCCAAAGACTGACATCAGCATATTTATCTGCTTCACTAGCTTAATTACTGTCTTCGTTTACATTTATGCATGACAGAAACTGTGCATTTTCCATACCGCTACGCAGCACTGGCATGTGTAAATGATCAAAAGACAACACTGTCCCACTTCTCCATCTCCGACTTGTTAAATGTGAACTGCAGTTCGACCCTTTGCTCGCATTTTTCTTTCCACATGCGGAATCCCACGAGGCCATTCATCAGCGGGGCATGTTCACAGACGCCGACGTCTGGCTTACATAACCCACTGTTTTTATTACGACATAATGACAACGCGCCGCGCTCGCTTCACCTTTCCTCCAAGTTCCTGTCAGCACGCCGTACTTTGCTGACATTCCCGAGACATTCTGTAGTTCCCACCCAAGAGCCATTAACGTCTGCGGCGTTGCAATAATCCCAATCTTACGTTCAATATCTCAAACTGAAGCCCGTAACTCAGAGCAAAACTGTAAATAAGTCAACTTCAGACCGCCACTGAGATATTTGATGATAGTAAAACATTCGAGCAGCTGGAAACGATCCAGGTTGGAAAGGTTATGAAACACACTGCGAGGCTATTAAGATACAGCTACAACCGAGATTTGCATAGTGTTGCATTTGTTGGACTAAGTGGGCGACTGGAATGTGAAGAGGGAGTGTACAGTATGTTTGCCTAGGAGTCCTTGTACTGTTAGAATGCAGCATCTCTCCTATCACACGCGGAGCAGACCCACGCTGTCAGCAAACGCAACATTAATACCTTGAATCTCTTGGAAACTTTCATTTCTTTGGCATTTCGGTGTTTGATAGATGAAAGTATCAGCATCAGTTATTTAAGCGAGAACTTTTTATACATTCTTATATAAATTATTCGTGCTGCCAAAAGGCTTGAGGAGAATGTACCATTTTTTTTGACTGGGAGAGTAAGAAACAGGAGTCAAAATGTGAAGCGCAGCGATAGCAGCCGCGTGAGCGGAGATGAAACAGATTTCTCTGTTGAAATATTTACTCCTCTGAAAATAAAAGTGTGAAAAGTCGGCATTCAGTGCTCACTAGCGTGCACTCTTCAGTGCTCTGCAGGTGTAGTGATATTTCTGGCTTAAGTGTTTATTTTCACCCTAACCTCTCCGCAGCAGCAGCTGAGGTTTCAGGGATGGCCGGTTTCCAGCTGTGCCTCCTATAAGTGACATCTTCCTTTAATGCGCTTCTTTCTTTCCTGCCCTCCCTTTGACTCATCTCCTTTTTTCATCCCTCTCACCTGCTCCTCCTCCTCCTCTTTTAGTCTCATCTCTGCTTTTTTCACCTCCATTTCCCCTTTCATGTTCTCTTATTTCTCGCCTCTCTTCTCCCCTCCTCATGTCTCCATACCCAACCCTCCATAACCCCCGACCATCGTTCATTTCTCCTAATCCCGGCTCTCCGTCTTGCACATTTTTCTCCACTCTCCTCATTTCTCAGATTCCCCTTCTCCTCAGCTGACGGCCACTGATGTGGGCTCCTCAAAAACCTCCTCCGTCAGCCTTTCCACCCGTTCGGTGAACCGCGCCGCCATGTCTGTGGTGACTACAACATCAACACAATAGGAATCGGCTCCATAAGTTCTGCTTTCGTTCCACTTTTGGCGGGCTTTTATGATACCATTCCCTCATTCAATGGTCAATTATTAACTCCGGCATGGAAACCGCTCTTGCTGTACCTTTCATCTTGCTCCATGTTGAATAAATACTGCACCATATGTACTGTAGCATGGGTCTGGACATTTACTAACTAGCAGCACACGGCTCAAGGCTGCTTCTTCATCCTTTTTTCACTGAACGCCCGCTGTTTTTGTTTGCTGTTCATGTGCTGACTACAAGGTGCACGGTCCACATTTCCTCCCTGAGGGAGCACAGATTGAAAGTCACCAGCGGCAACAGAAACACTGGATGTAAACACATTCCTCCACAACAAGATCTGACTTGTTCAGGAGAATAAAACTTGACAAAGGAAATATGTCAAAAGCAGGTTGAGAGATGTACAGTAGAAAGCCACAGAGCTAAAGGAAGTGCCACTGTGCAGAGAAAGCACAGTAATGAACACCCCATAATACTGTATGAGAGGGCATGGTATCCTAGCAACAAGCAAAAGGAGAAGCTGCATGCTCTGCAGTGTCCTCTGTTGCTCCTGGATCTTCAAACTTGCATCTTTCTCTTAGAGGTTCTCCTCAACAACACTGAGGGAGACACTTTCACCCACACCCCACTCCATCCTTTACCCTTCAACTTCCTGTCAAGACACCCTGTTGCACCCTAATAAGGACACTTTCATCAAGCGTGCATGCCATTTAACGCCGTTATGTCTTCTAAAGGGTTTATGAGTGCGCCTCGGTTCATACAGTGCATATCATGCGCAGGGCTACGTGCCATGTATTTAAAAGAGCGGTGGGCAGAGATACAGCACTGGATCCCGCTCTCTAAATCCTTTTAACGGAAAAGCCCTCCCCGCCGAACCCTCTGCCATGTTTCAGAGAGCCACAGCAGAGCTACAACATCAATGGTTTAATCCCCTTACATCTTTTATTGACTAAGAGGAGGGTGAGCAAGACAGAGAGGATATATGGGAGATAAGGCAATGTAAAACATCCACTGAAATCCCTCTTGGCTGTCTTTGTTACTCACTCAATAGATACCATAAAAAAAGTGATGGGGAGCTACGGCAACAGCCACGGGTCAAAGTGGAGTCATCAAACACATGGGTGAGGTCTCAAAGAAAAAGATTTTTCAGAGCAGATGTGCACGGATGCAAGGCGACGCGTGGGTGAGTTCACCGAGTTCACTCATCAGTCTAGCCTCACTCAGACTTCGCTAGAAGTGTCGCAGCTGCAGCAGAGGCTCCATCAATTGCAAGGGTATTATATAAAGCTAGAGTGCAGCATTTTGTGGTTTGCAATGCTATTTTAAAGTTATGATCGATAAGTTCAACAAGTTTTGATGGTTACTTGATCCGTTTGAACTGTTTTATATGGAACTGGGGGGGTCCCCCATTCAAGATCTCTACATTACCTGCAGAGAAACACGCAGGGGGACATGCAGAAAATAATGAACGTGCCTCAAAATCAGATGCACAACAAACAGAAACGTTGGATAACACCGTTAACAGTCTTTATCCATAGAGCATAGCACAATGAAACTTCTTAGAAGACAGTTGTTGTTCGGCTGAACTGTAAATGCACGCATGAGTCGGTCCTCTTCTAGTGCAGATCTGCCAGAGTAGCTGTTCAAGGTGTGCCTGACGTGATGCAATGGACACCCAGGCCTCCCATATCAGAGTGCATTTAATTCCAGATGTTTTAAAGCAGCCACGCTCTGACTGTGATTGGTTTATGGTGCTAAGGGAACTCCAAAGTGTTCTCCAACCATCGCTGCCCCACGAGCTAATGCCCGCTTCAAAATGTGCTGAGGCTGAACTCTCCCAAAAACAGCAGCAGAGTGGAGTGGAGCGGTGTGAGAGCGGAGCTAAAGAGGCCACAGTATTTGAGGAGAGGAGAGGAGAAACGGGCCAGCTATAATTGACTGTCAGAAGTGTCATCTCCCCTCAGCGTGTGAGTGAGAAAAATATGAAATATGCCGCGTGATGCCGCTCTGAAGATGAATAACTGGCTCCTTCCAACTCTATACCAAGTCATAATGGCTGTCTGGACGGGGACAGAATGCAGCAGGATCAAGAGGGGGCCGTCTCTTCCTTCTAGCCCCCATTAAAACACTTTTAAACCAAAGTCTCCCCATCCCCACTTTCATTCCACTCCCCATCCATCAATCTCCGCCATATCCCCCTTTTAAGATCAGTCACTATGGCCAAGCGGAGCCAAGCAGCCTGTGTGCGAGATCAGAAATTATCTGTGCATCTGCTGAACCCAGAGCTGGCTCTGATGGAGTTAAAGAGGATCGGAGGAAGACCCAGGAACATCTCCAGAGTTTTAGATAATCATGTGGGCATGCCTGATGGATGTTCCACCAACATTAATACCAGCACAAATATCCTCCGATACACATCAATGTCAGACGAATGCCAACAGATGAAAGGATAAAATGCATTTGTGCTTGTACCTCTCCCTCTCATCCATCAAGGCTGCCAGTCATTGATTTAGCCAGACAAACTGCCTTCATGATTATCAGCTTTCACCTAAGCGCTTTATGATTGTGACAGTCACATCAGGGGAATCGAACGCTCCACACTTGGCTGACTTCAGATAAATGATGACTTTGATCGGCCCTTATAATCCGAGGGCCAAGCCCAGTTAAATGCGGTGGTCATAATATTTTTCTGATGGAATTTCAACCACAATCAGTTTGTTGCCGAGTATTTGTCATGAGCTGCACGACCGGGATGCAGGAGAAACAGATGAATCACTTTTGAATACATATTTAATGCATGAAGGGAATATCAATGATGTATTCACAGAAGTTAGATTTTAAAGCTGGCCTCTGATCTTTCCCATGGGCCTCACCTACATTTCATCTGTCAAAGTTCCTGTTTATGTGTTTCACCTAATAAACCGCGAGGTGAAATGTATTGGACCCAACAGGAACCAGCTGGAACCATGACTGTCCAAACTATATGCCACGTAGATGTAGAGATATTTCACAGGACAGGTGAAATCACCGACCTGTTGGTAGCACAAAATAAAAGGTCACCAAATTCATCAAGGCTTATCCTCTGATGACTTTGAATAACTGTATAAGATTCTGCTGCAATCCATCCAAAAGTAATAGTTGCCATGTAGAGATTTCAGTCTGGACTGACTGAACGACCAACATTGTTACTGCTATGCTACTAGTTAGACAAATAGCAATGGTAAAGAAATTCTGGTAAAAGCAAAACATTATTCCATTTTTTTGAGGAAACTGTCCAGACACTTGGAACAAATGTTAATTCACCTTTTCTTTCATGAACTCTGAAGCTGCTCTCTGCTCTATTTTTGCTATGTAAAGACATACTTCCACCTAAACCCCCCGCCAAGTCTTCAAAAAGTTCACACACAGACACAGGAAGCTTCTTTTTCCGCAGTCTTTGTAACATTATGTAGCTAACAATAGGCTACACTGACAGATGGCCACAGTGGCCCTAGTGTGGGGCACTATTGGACAGGAGGAGGAGAGTGGTTCCCCAAACTCCCCCAACCTCCTCCTCTGTAACACGAGACTTTAAGAAATGCCACTCATATGTTCCCAAATAAGTTAATTCTTTGCATGTTTGCAAAATAAGGAAGGCATCCCATTTCTGCATTCAACACACACGAAACGCAAACATAATCCCCTCTGATTTATTACTTGTCAGCCAAACATTTCGACTAATGCTTCTCTCCTGGCTTTAAGTAACGAGAACAAGAGAAATGCCTGTCTCAAGGCCCATCCCAAACCAAAACAGATACATGTTTTTCCCAAGTTACACAGTCCAGTCCCGGCACTGAAAACCAGCCTGCGAGAGGAAATTAGCCTGTAGAACAGCAGAGCGAGGTTACCTGAAACCGTCCCGGAAAACATCCTGAGGATAGAGCAACAGTATTGAGACTGTAGAATTCATTCCAGATGCTTCAGCCGACCGTCAAAACTCGGCATTATCTCATCCATCTCGAGGGCTCACCGCCAGTTGCACATTTTTTGCAGGCGCTACAGTTATGTCCCAACTATGACTTTGAAGTTACTATCGAAGCAACCAATCAAGCCCTTCAATATTTCATTATTGCGACAGCGCCATGGATTTCCCAGTCAGCTAAAAACACTTGCACGAATTCCAAATGAGGAGTTATGTCTCTCAACTGGAAGCCTAATGAGCCCCTCCACATGGGACCCAACAAAAGTGGCCCCGTGCCCACATTAAGAAGGAGAGGAAAACAATCTATAACTGTTACACTACATGCTGGAGTGTGGTGACAGCACTATCTAAATGCAAGCAGTGTGAAGACATCTGCTGACTCCAGTCTCCAATGTCACAGCAACCAAAAGCAAAGAGCTGACAGGCAGAAAATCCAGATGAACACCTTGTTCCTCCCAGGCCTCGAAACGAGCTGATGAAGAGGTGTTCTGTCTAGGAGTTGCTGACTTTTGGCAACCTGGGACTGTTCCGCTGTCGAAGGTCACTGGGTGTGTGGCACAGACAGAATCGAATTGCTGATGGCGTGTTTGTGGCGCAACCCCAGATGGGATTTTGCCACATTGCCACCCGGACCCAGTGACTCCCGTGTCTTTCTCCGCTACCGCGTCTCTCTTTCGTTTGCATCTTAATCAGTTGTTGTTAAGTTTGACGCAGATCAATATAGGTGTTGCTAGGGTCACTGGACCACTCATTAAAATCCATTTTAATCAGATAAGGACAGGCTGACAATGGGACAGAGGACAAAGAGGGACGGCACCTTTGATGTGACATTCTGTAATGTAGAACAAGCACTCTAATATAATGCCCCCTACACGCTGGGCTGTAGAGATCATTTTGGTAGAGTGTATTTCAAATTATCCAACGTATTATTTTGTCTGGTAATATTTTAATTGTTGTTTCTACAATTATGAATGACATGCACAAAGACTAGAGTAAAGAATTCCTTCAATTTGACGATACTTGGAGAGGTTTGGTTGTTTTGGACTGAATCTACACAACTGGACACTTAAATCTGCCTCGTCAGAGCAGTCTAGTCTAGAAGAAGTAGAAGGAGATGACAAAATATCAAGAAATTCCTAGAATATTCATGTTTTAAGCAGCAGTTCTTTAGCTCTACAGTAGCTTTATAATACACAACTTTACCGTTTTGGTTACATTCAATGCAAAAGTCCTGACAGACCCAACGTCTGCTACCTGCCCAGCAACAGACAAGTGACAGACAAAGTTAGCAACTAGCAGTTGAACACTGGATTGACTTGCCGCTACCTTTAGACAGATACAACTGAAACTCCCCGCTGTTTCCAAATACTAGTGTTTTTAAAGAGCTACAATAAGGTCAAGCCTACAGTTTGCTCACTTTGAGTCACTTTGCCAGTGAGGTGTGTGAAGAGCACAAAGCAAATTAGATGAAATGTCAGTTTTTGATATTAAGCAGTTTAGTATTAGCAATTCAGATCAGGCACAAATAGCATTTTAACCCACAATCAGGTGTTTCAATCAACATAGTAATAAAATAAATAAAGTAAAGCTGATTAGTAATATTACTTTGTAACCAATATAATAAGTGAAAATAAGTGTATTTCTCTGACCACGCCCTGTAGGTCTTTTATGAGTAAGTTACTTCATAACACTGTGCAGACATGCACACAAACACACATGCATAGCTGACCTCACTCTGGCTGGCATCATTCTGCACGGGTCAGCCAGCATGGAGGCCAACCATACCCAAACCTATCCCCATCCCCCTATCCCTTACTTCCCTCCGCTTCAGTGAGTCTGAGGCTAGGCGTGGGCGCCGTCCACTCGCCCCGCTGATCATTGCTGTTGCCTAGGCGACTGAGCAACCCAGCCCCTCCAGCGGCCCGCTGCCCAACAATCAGAAAAGAAGGACATACATTTAGATCAGTGCAGACATGGAGGGAGTCGCAGAGAAGATGGGCTGAAGTAAGTGGCTGAAAGCGTCCTAATGTTTGGAGAGTAACACACTGTTCGCTGAAAGATGGACCACACAAACATAGAGCAGAATGCACTGAAAAACTTTTTTGTTAAAGGCACTGGCATTTAATCTTCCAGCGAGTCCACGTCTGCGTGTGTGTGCGTATGCGCAGGGCTCACGCCGGCTCTGTAACCTCATTCTGTCGCTGAGTGCTGTGTTGATGGGAGTGAGCGGACAGCGGATCAGACAGCAGGTTCACAGGAATCAAGAGAGCGATGGATGCAGAGGGAAGGAGAGGAGAGGGCGGGATAAGGGAAGTCTGTCAGGTGAGGGGAGACGGGGGAGCTAAGAGATCAAAACCAGGCGACCCAGCGACACACGCTTTCTTTCCTTTCCCATCTTCCTGTTCCTCTTTTCCACACAGGCTCATTCCTGCTGTGTCACTAAGGGGAGAGAGACCCACTTCCTCTTTTGTTTATCCAGGAATGTGGGACGTCCTGACAGGCCGGCTTTTCATTGACAGTACACAGCTGAGAGTTCCCCCTGTGGCTCTTTCTCTCAGTCTCTCCTGTGTGTATCTATCTGTGTGTGTGTGTGTGTGTGTGTGTGTGTTTCTACTCCATTATCTCTGTTATCAGCCGACCAGGCCTCACCCAGGACAACAGGGCGCTGGGAAACACAAGCCAGAGCGAGTGAAGAGAGCTCGTGCTCTGAAAGTCATGACACAGCTCAGTGAACTCAGTTGTCTGATTTGACATTTATGTTTGGGAGTAGTCTGCAGACCACAAAACTAAACATTGAAGCAAACTACATGTCAACATTTCCTTGGAAAGCTAACTTTGTGCAGCATGTTTTAACATGACCCAAAGCGATTCAGTCTCGCAGTTACAATAATCATAAAAGCTGTTACATCAGTTTAGCCGCCAAATGCTGCCCTTTATGAGAAAAGTGGTGAGACTACCAGAAACCTGTGTCGGCTTCTTGGAGTGCAGGAATGCGAATCAGAGTGTGGACAAACAGGATATCGATGACAGAAACATCCCATTCCTGCTCGACGTCCTTTGTCGGCCCCGCAGACATGCCGCACAATCACACGAAACCACAGCAGAGAGGAAAACACCATTGTGTTGTTGATCCTCTGGTTTCCTTTGAAACGAGAAAGGAGCTCACGCAGAGAAGCGGCGAGGCTTCGCTTTGACTAGCTGGCGGATATTGATTGATGCTTATTTAAGAAAAACACACACACACACACACACACACACGGGATATTAAAAGCGCAGACGGACTCTTTCAGACTCTTCAGTGATTCAAACAGAGTAAACAGGGACTTTGATTCTTTTGCCCCACTGTACTCTTAAGGAAGATTATTGATTGCGCACCTCAGAGAGCAAATTAGCATGATAACACACAAACTCACACACGCACACACACACACACACACACACACACTGGTGGCCAACTGGGAGGGCTGGTTTTACAGTTTCATTGTGAGCTTTTAGGTCACGTCACTCCCCAAGGGCAAAAGAAAAGGAAACTGAAAAGAGAGACAGAGAGAGAGAAGCCTGGAGATCAGAGCAGGCAGAGAGTTCCCAATCACCGCGACACCTCATATAAACACCAAGGTGCTAAAGACCCCAGTTTTAAACATGTCATTTTATGACTTCTCAGTGAGTTAATCAGGACTAATTTGAGCCTAATTTGAGCCCAAGTGGGCAGGTTTACAGGGTGACTCAACACGGTGACTAAACTCCTCAGGAACAGCACATTCTACCGCAGAGAACAAACGCAAGACACGCTGTCTCCTCCGGCGTGAAACAACATCCAAGTCTTATTCAGGTGAATGCATCTTGTTGAAGCCCTGACGAATCTTAATCTGGGCTGAATCACCAACCCATCTGACTGGTTTTCTGAGAGCCACACGCAGCTGATTGGTCCGACAGACTAAACAGTAAAGAGGTTTGAAAGGTATTAAGGCTTGGTCACACTGAAATACATCTGCGCTATCTACTACTATGTTTTTATCCGTAAACAAATATCTCCCCTATTCAGTTCATAAGTGTTAACTGTTTCGATAAATTCACACACTTGTAACTGTTCCACCCTACAAACCAGGCCTTACTGGGCCAGCAGAGGAGGGTCAAATAAAAGCGAATTACAGCTAATAACCTACAACAGATTCTTCCATTTTTGAGCTTTCCATTCGCTCAAATGTCAAGGCGCCTCGTTAGACAGCGGCATGAATCTGTGGGTCAAAGCTCGACCCAAGTTGAGCTCAACGGGAAAGAATCCACGGAGACTGACCTCATCCCCGCAATCCGTCGGATCCACTGGAATTAAACTGATTTCAACAGGACACGAGGCTATTTTATATACCGCTGTGACCAGGTCTTTAGGTGAGAGGGAAGAGAGGGGAGGGAGAGGCCACTGTAACTCTTTCAGTAATGAAGGTCCACTGGTTTCGTATGCCATCTCCTGCAGTCGGCAGAAGTCGGGCTTGATTTAACATCTCTCTGGCCTCTGGCGCACATGTGGAAAAAACAAACACACACGCACATACACCGGTTTGCGTGCAAGTGAAGGATAACGCCAGCGTAGTTCCATAAACGTGCTCCAACTAGCCTCAGTCGTCCCTCCGCGGCCGGACCGTTTACTAAATCAACGTTTTATTTGCTGCGTGTTTTATTTCCCTGCATTAGTGTACACGTGTCGGTCCGAGCAAAGCATGTAATGACCTCACATCACCATGGGTACGGTAACTTACGCCGAGTGACTGGGACCAAACGGCACCCTTCTCTCAGACTTCTGACTCGAATAAATCAGCTTTCATGGGTTCAGACTGGAAATCATTCATCATCCTGGTGACGTCACAGACATGCTTTTAATAAAAAAATATATATATATACATACAATGCAGCACCACACGAGCTGCTCCACTGTCCCCTCAGGCTGCGGAAAAAGTAACAAAATGTGTTGAGGCCAGGCTGGATCGGATAATATTCTCTTTTTCTGTCCACGTCTGAGAAACCTCGCTCAGCGTTTGGAGTCATTTTATCTGCAGAGCTGGAGACATTCTTCCTTTAAAGCCATTTGGCGGCTAAAAGGCCAGGAGAGCGTGTGAGGTTCTATTTAAAAAGGTCAACAGGCAATACTGCGGATAGGATCTTCACCAGTTTGTCTGGACATTGTCAAAGCAGCACTCTGCAGTCTCACTCGGCCACTTTGCCCTAATCTCACGCAGCTATACAGACTCTGCGCTGCACTATAAGGGAGCCTAATGCAAGCTCTCCGTGACAGCATCATATTTCAGGCTGTCTTTGACTGGAATTGGGTTCCAGACCACCGAAAGCGAACGCAGTACATTGAGAAGTCTGGAAATAGAAGTCAGCATTAGAGGTTATGAAACCAAGTGGTGCTCAACGCAGCCCCTGCTGTTCTGTCTTTTTTGTTTCTCTAGAACAGAAGCCGCCGCTCTCCTCACACTTACACACACACACACACCCTGTCCAAGTAAACATGCACACACACATAGACAGCCTGTATCCCCAAAGGAAGAGAAGTTGGAGAGGGGGGGTTGTCAGCCGTGTCAACGCGCAAGAAATTCAATTAAGCAGACAGCAGGATGTCTCCGAAACCCAACCTCCTTTAAGCTCAATATGCCCTCCTACTCCACCCCCAGGCTTCCCAGCCAACCCCTTACCGCCTTCCAGCCACTCCCCCAACACCACCAAGACCCATTGAGGGCCCTTTACTGGGCCCCCCTTTCATACACTCCTTTGCCAGCGCCTTTTTTTTGCCCCTCAAGAGAACTTCGAGACCTGCATTTGTAAAGAAGATGAATAACTGTGATAAAAAACAATAGAAAATATGACCAAAAAACAGAAAACACAAACATCCAGTGCAAACAACTTAACGGTTTTATTCCTAAGAAACCGAGCGCATTCATCCTCCTCCTCCTCCACCTCCTCCTCCTCTTCCCGTCTGTGTGTCTCTGGCAACCGGACAGATGCTGTTCATTTAGCACTTGAGCGGCAATCCTCGAGCTTGTCTCCTAAATGCCCAGGGGAGCCACTGGCATTTGGACAGCATTAAATAAAGTCACTCTGCAGACCTCACACCGCGGCCAGATCTGACCTCACGACATGGTCACTCCACTCGGATTTCAAGCAGCCAATTGAGTAAATCTGCGCTGGTGAAAGGATTTTCTCGCGAGTCAGGCCTGTCGGAGCTAGTGTCGACCCGCGGGCAATTCAAATTTTCTACCCAAGCAGGTTTTTGAAATGTATTCATGAGAGGGGAGTGATGAAACCCTTGTTTCATCCAAATGCTTCTGGCTACAGCCGTCCAACTTGTGGAACAGTAGATTAAGATCAATGTAGCGTTGCTCTGTTGTCGTTTGTAATCGATTGCTATCTTGGGTTATTTCACTACCCCATGTCAATAACAGTTCTGTTTCTTTCCGCACGGAGTTGTTTCCAATTATGTAAAAGTCAGAGAGATTTGTGATGCTCAGCTCTGTTTAGGAGCAGATTGCATCAGTCTCATTACCGATGCATTGGTTTTTATGTAGAAATAATAAACGCTGGCTCAAGTGAAGCGGGTTTTTCCCCGTGCTGCCTGTGCCGCGCGTGTATCTGTACATCAATGGCAATGATGAACGCACTGAGCCGGAGCCTCAAGGGCACGCAATGTCACACACATCTAGTGAAACAGCAGCTTAGAGAGGTGCTGGGCCGCTGCAGACACAATATTGATGTTACGTAATGACTGCCAAACAGTGCCCAAAAAAAATGTGCGCGCGCGCGTGTGTGTGTGTGTGTCTGTTTGTGTGTGTTTCCGGATTAAGGTCTCCCTCAGTGCTCCATCATGCATGCTTCCATCCTTTAGCATTTTTCTTTTTTTTCTTTTTTTTTTTTACCTTCACGGTTTTTCACAGTCCACAATTCCAGGAATGTCTGAGGGATAACGTGTGACCTGTGTGATCTGATTTTGAAGCTGCTTGCTTTGAGCTCCAATATGCTGCTGCTGCCTTGTCCTTGTAAATCAGGGTACAATAATAAAAAAAATTTAAAAAAAATACAAGGTTTCAACTGGAGAGGGGATTTTTATCTGTCCCCCCCACCCTCCCCATGAAACTGAATTTATTCCTCTTGCCAAACAGAGTTATCAGCCCGTGTGCTAGCTAAACGAGGCTTAGTGTCCTCCTGTTCCATCAGGGCATTTTCATCCGAGCTCGAAGCTTTCAGCAGCGTATTTAGGTCTTAAAACAGGGACATTGATTTCTGGTCCCGTGCCATGCCTTTCTAACCGAGGGGCCCTAAGCAGACATGAGTGCTCTTCCACGACCAAAAGATGACAATGATGATCAGAAAACAACCCCCCTGACACACACACACACGCGCGCACACACACGCTCTCAAAAAAAGAAAAAAAATCAATGTATGTGCTTGAGCCCCCTCTAAAAGCTATTTAGATAAGTCCTCTTCCTTGAGGACCACATGTGCACTGACCTAAATCAGTGCAGATTCACATGATGGGGTAGCGTGGGACTGAAAAGGCCACTCAAGGATGCTGTGTGCATATGTGTCGATGTGTGTGTGTGTGTGTGTGTGTGTGTGTGTGTTATAATCACCCCAATCAAGACTTTACAGTGCAGTTAAGCCAAAGACCCCCACCATGTTAATCCTTCACAGCAATTTTGATCAGCATATGTTGTCAAGTGCAATCACACGCACATGGCAGCTAGGCACATCCTGACTGTATTATCTCTGAGCACTGAAACCGAGACGAGGGAACTCGGATGCACTAGGACGGTGGCGTGTGTCTTCGGAGAGATCGGATAATTACACGAAAACAACTAAAAGTTCAAGAGGCCTCAGAGGGGCAACAACTCATCGTTCTGGTGTGGGGGGCCTTTTTGAGGCAGGGGTAACTTTGGGTGACCCCTCCCTGCACGTGAGAGGAACATTTAAGGCATACAAATAAAGTTTAAAAGGGCATATTGCCCAGGGTGACAGAGAGCCGCTTTCATTTTGGAGTTATTCTTTGGTCTGATGTGGGGCCTGTGTTAAGTTTGCATGTGGCAGCCTGGTGTGTTTCCACAGGTGTGAGGCGCGTGCTTGTGTGCGTACTCACCATTGAGTCCATTGGGGATGCTCCTGTGATGGTGCGGTGCCGACAGGTCATCCATGGACCTTCTCATGGTGGGGCCCATCTTACCGTTCTCTGAGGTGGGCTTGTGTATGTGGTTGTGATTGTGGTGATCGGGGCTCCCGGCGCTGCCCGTGCTGGACGTACTACTCCCGTCTCCGACATCCCTAACGGTGCCGGTGCCACCGTTCAGGTTGGTTAAACTGGACTGACTGTCTATGGAGCTCCTGGACCCTGCACCGTTCCTCTCTTCGTCCAGCATGAGGATGATCTCCTTCAGCTCGGAGTTCTCCCTCAGCACGGTGTCCTGGTTGGCCTCCAGCTCCTTCAGCTTCATCATGTAGGTGCCCACCTCCTTCCACATGGCACTGGCAGTGTAGCGGCCGAAGCGTTGCCACTCCCGGGACAGCTTCTTGCCCTTCTGTCGGTCGTCGTCCAGGAAGCAGCACAGCTCCCGGAGCTCGTGGTTGTCGTCCTGCAGCTTCTGGTTGATCTCCTTCAGGCTCCGGATTTCGTGCAGGTGCACCTGCAGCCGTCGGTTGATGTCTTTCATCATGTTGCCATGCTCGATCATCAAGTTCATTTTCTCGCTGTCAACCCTCCTTAATCTCCGGACCAGCTCCTCTTTGCTGCACCGCAGCAGCTCCTCGTCCGTCAGCTGGCTCAGGTCATCCTTCGCTCCCTCGGATGGATTTTTAGCCATGACTATCTTGGCTGTGAGTCTCAGATCGTTGAAACGGCTTCTCGAAATTATCTACAATAACTCAATCAACCAAGCCTCAGTTGCGGGATCGTGTTAAAATACATTGTCCAGAATGTGAAAGTATCGCTATGCCCTCCTCCTCCTCAACAGGCCGATAATGAAAACGAAAATATTAATATGATGCTATGGCAACCGGAGCATGAACGGATTGCCCTCACTGATCTCTCAAAGGTTAAAAAATCCTTTATAAATCAGGGTAACAAATGCAGTTTACTCACATTCCGTCAGTAAAGGCAAAAACATCGCTTTTAAATCGATTACCAGTGATTTCCGATCAGGTCCCGATCGCCGGTGCCGAATCCCGTCAGCACAACAAACCGCGTCCCATCGCAATGTGTGCCTTCTCCGCTGGACATCGTTCAAAATGATGGCAAGCAGTAAAAAAAAAACAAAAAAAACACAGCAAGTACAAATTTGTCTGCGGGATGACTGCTAATTCGAGCTAAAAACAGGTGGAATTCACCTCGAATAAAAACACTTTCAGCGGCGCTCCTGAACGCGCTGTACCGTCAACAACGCTCCTCGGATAAGCCTCTTTACTGAGGTGCTGTGTCGGTGGACGCAAGGGATTCAAGCCCTTCTCAGCTCCAGCCTGCCAGCTCGGAATTAGCAGCGGACCCCCCCGTACCTCCACCTCCTCCTCCTCCCCCTTCTTGTCCAAACACTCGGGTTTGAAATCATTCAAGAGGATTTCGTCCAAGACGGCCAATCAAGACGTGGGAGAGGAGTGGGCAGCAGGTAGATGCGAAGTGCGCTGAAGCCTCAGCAGACGCAGGCTCGGCCCTCTTAAAGGAACAGGACGCCCAAAAACCCGGGTCAACTTTTATTCTTGTTTCATAAAAATAACAACAGAGCACTGAATTAGGGATCAGAGCATCTTATTTTTTAATAACAGTTAATTGCCGTATTAATAAACAAACACATTTTAAGCATTTCGGGTGGGTTTTTTTTGTAGCTTTTAATACTATTACGTTTTTGTTTTATGACTTTTATTAATATGACTTAGGTGATTTTTTGGGGGGGCGGGGGTGGCGTCAACTTAAAGGTAAAAAGTAAAGTAAAAAAAACTGTGTAAGCTGCATTCTATAAGTAATCGACGCAGTCATTAATTGTTTGTGGCTAAACCGCCAGTATACTGACATCAGCCCCTGATTACAATGTGATAACTTTATATTTGATGTTTAAAATATGATACCAAGGTCCTGAAATGAAGCTTGAATAAAGCAAAACTTTTCAGTGTCAATCCTCTGAAATTTCGTTTAACAGGTGCTTTGGGGATTTCTTTACAAGGTCGCAGCGCCCCTCTGTGGTAGATTGCCAATGAGGGCCCACAATGGCACACAGCAGGTTGTGTACATAGCAAATAATCACTGCAGAGCATTAAATAAATGCTGAATGATTTAATAAAATCTAATTTAGAGTCAAACATTATATGAATTGTCAGTTTATTTAAGTGCAAAACAAGTAACTACAAGTTATTTTTACATCAGTACAATAACGTGTAATAATATTACTCTGTTCCTTTATTGTCATTTGTGTAAAAATGAACTGATCATTATGTGTAAAAAATTAAAGGCACAAAACTGTTTCAGAAGCTCAGTGTTTCAAGAAGATTAAAGTGCTAACGATACTGTAACCCACCTAGTTTTCCAATATCCTCATTATTGTTAAAAAACATATATAATCATCACCACAAACATCACAAAGTATCACTGATACTATGTTCTTTAAAAAGCTGAAAATATCAATAAGACAAGTGATAATAACAACTGCATAAGAGACATTTTGCTGGGACAGGAGCGTAGAGCAGCATTATGATTATATGGCTGAACGGCTATTCAATTCTTGTGATTCCGGTGTCTGACGGTGCACAGCACTCCACTCTTTGGCCTGAGCGTGCCGTTGTCCTTAATCTCAAAGGTCTCTCCTGGTGAAAGGGTGAAGTCGAACCTCTGGAGCAGCTTAGCCATCACCACTTTAGCCTCCATCTGGAAAAGCAGCCAGTGAGTTCGTGTCATGTCATGGGCTGTGTGTGTTTGTGTTGACTGTTTACAACTGTCGCCGCCTACCTGAGCAAAGTTCTGTCCCAGGCATGACCGTGGACCGAGGGCAAAGGGGTAATAGCAGTAATAGGGCCTTGGAAAGCAGATAAGAGCAGCCTCAGTCAATGCACAGCACTTTCCTTCTTTTATCTGGGGCAATGACCAGCAATACTAATAACAATTACAATAATATCATTGTGTACTGCATGCTTCTTACTTGGCAGCATCTGGATGGAATCTGTCTGGATCAAATTTCAGCGGATCCTTGAAGAATTTATCCAACCTTCCACTCACATAGGAGTCGAACTGAATGACAGAATAACTTATTAAACTGTATGATAGCAGACGATGTTTATATATATTCTAAAAAAAGGCCTGTTTCTTGTGTGTGTTTTGAAGTAATGGTGATAAGTAATGATAAATGAACGATAAACCCTTCAGAGAAGAAACACAGTAGAACCCGATAAACCTAATACACGGTACCAACACACTCAAAGGACATTACTCACAATACACGTGGTTCCTCCAGGTATGTGGATGCCCTCTATGACTATGTCTTCTGGCACATCACGAGATGTGCCTGGAGCTGGGGGGTAAATCCTCAGAGTCTCTTTCAGCACCTGGGGGGATGTTAAGGTCAAACACATTCAGGCAGAATCGCGAGAACTGTTTCGATGTGTCGCCTGTGGATGGAGCCTTCTCCTCATAGTGAAATCAAGAAGACTTGCTTTATAGGTCACTGCAGAGTCAGTGAATGACTTATTCTCCTAACTCCGTGATATGTACCTGTGAAAGGTAGACCAGCTGTCCCAGATCGTCATAACTGATGTCCTTCTTCATCCCGATGACATCATCCACCTCTTTCTTCGCTCTGAGAAATGAAAACACGGCTGAAGAAACCATCGCTCAGTGGCTCCAGTATGAAACTGCTTTGCATTGCACTATTAGTTCTCACTTCGCCACTATTTCTGGGTGCCGCCCGAGTTCCATGATGCAGAAGGACAGTTGATTAGCTGTTGTTTCCTGCCCTAAAATGTTGCAGATAGAAAAGTGAATCAGAAGATTGCTTTCAAACGGGGCATCAACAACACACCACTCATATAAAAATGGTCGTATTCATTACATCTACACCAAAAAGTTGGGTTTAAAAAGCACAGTTCACCCAGAAACACTGTCAAATATGAGATTTTTCTTACTTTTACACATTTCACACATCAAAACAGAGGCAAGGCAAACTCACCCGCAATAAAAAATGTCACAAAATTGTCCAACATTAACTCTTCATCCTCTTGAGTCATGCTCTCCTCTGGAAATAAGCAAACAGAATCAAACAGTTAAGCCTATATTCTAGTCCGTTTATCATATCATTTGTATGGAAAAAGTAAAATAAATATCAAACATGTTCATGTTGGGCTGAAAGTTTATTAATGAATTCATTAATTTACTAATTTATTCATTAATGACACTCTACAGACTGTGTCTGACTGAGAACCTTGTACTTCTGCTTTGCATTATTATGGAAATGTTCATGTTTCACAGGCTGAAAGCATGATGCTTGTATTTTATATATGTTTCATACTATTAGTTAAAATATTCTGCACTCTGGGGCACTCTGTTTTAATCTAGACCCTGGAAACCGTTGTTTGCAGCTGATGTGACTGTATTGCAGCAGGAAAGGAAAGGAAACAGCAAAGTTTTTCATCGTATCAAATCGGTACTTAAAGGGCACAACAACCATTGGCAGCACTTTTGATGATCTGCGTGAGGATGTCCTTGGGGACGTCATCGCCGTTTTGCATGGCAGTCTTTCTGTCATTGATCAACTGAGCTCCGGTCTTGCGCAGCAGACTGCAAGCTTTCTTCACTTCACTGATAAATGGTCGGTTTTTTGGATTAAACTGGAAGCACAAGAGTTTAGGATGTCATGCTGTTTGCCGTACGGATCCAACACAAACTTGCAGCAAAGTCTTACCTCAAAAAAGGTGTCCCTAATATAGTATGTCATCCCTTTCAAACATATCTCAATGGCTTTAGGGAAAGGTGAACTTCTGTTCAGCAGGTCTAAATCCACGCCAAAAGCAACCTGAGAGTTTTGAAGGAAAACATCATTCACACTACGATAGTTCGATTAACATGCTGGATTGTGGCTTCTGCAGAGGGATCTGTCAAACAGTCTATGGCACAATACCTTGGCAATAACATCCATGGTTACGCAGTTGATTAGGTGGAGCATGCCAATCTCTGTTTTGTTATCAGCAATTTCTGTGAGTTTATCCATCAGTTTCTCGGTACGCTCATTGAAGGTGCCCATAAGACCTCTCAAGTACCTGGAAATAAGGGTAGTTTTAGACAGCTGCCAGGACCGTTCTGAGAGCCTTCACAGACATTGTGTAACTGGACAGTGTCGCACGAAACAAACAAAACGACGCCCACAGTCTGATCAGAATCTGAGATGACTACAGCCAGTGTGTACTCCATACTCTCCCTTTGCGATGCTTAAATAACTCACAAGCTGCTGAACGCAGGGTCCATGATCCGACGCTGTTTATACCACTGCTCATGGTTCTGCGCTGTTACCAGGCCATTACCGAGGAACCTTGAACAGGGACACGGCAAACAATACTTTCAAAAGAGCAAAAATGAGGCAACAAATGATGTGACGTTACAAAATGATGCCTGGGACTCAAAAGTTGTAATAACAGGTGTACTGGTAAGATTACATTACAGTGTATGATACTGATTCTTGCTCTGTACAGTAATGTCAGTTCAAAGATTCAACATACTGACAGTGTCATAAATTACACTTTCTCTGCTTATTGTTTCTAAATTACTAGATAAACTACCTTTGGCCAAACAGGTAGAAGAGTCTCCCGTAGACAAATCTATCTTTGGGGTACTTTGAGGACATCAGGATTTCCTTAAACAGAACCATTGAAAGAAGGAACAAAGAAAGGTGTACATAATGTAAACGATATAATTATTTTGCAACGATCTCTTCAAATAGCAGGCCTGCAGACTGTGCCCTTTCACGCTATTTATTGCGCAATCCTTATGCAACGGATGATTACACAAACACTATTAGGCTAAAGTGTTTACCTTGGTTGCCTCTGGACAGGTCACATTGATGACAACGTAATGCAGCAAATTAAGCCTGTAAACATTCCCGTAAGTCTCAGACCTGTAAATGACATCTTGAGTGTAAGTTGGACTTGCAATTAATGCATTATGCTTACATTGGTTACAATAGCCATTGAAAATGCCCATATGATACGTTCAGATGAACGAACTCAGGCTACACAACAACTTAAAGATATTAAGCTGTAGACAGGAGAGGAACAGTACACATTATATCCAAACTAGTCAACTAACCATACAGATGTGTGTAGTTTTAGCTAATAGCAGCCTATAGGGGGATGTAGTGCATGAACTGGTGGCACCTTGACCCTACTGAATGTAGGTCACCATTACTCAGGTGAGAGTGTTGTACCAGGTAGGATTATCATTTAGCCAAGTGACATCTAAAATGCAGGCTTTGCTATTGTTAAGTAGCAACAATACTCAACGCCTAATTCATTGCTTTCCTTTCCTTTTATAGCCCCAAATCTGCCTTTATTCCCTTGTTCCTGAAGAGTTTCATACTTTCGTTGATGGCATCTGAATGTAACATCTCTTACCATTCCAGAAACCTGTCATGCACGTTTCCGCCGTTTTTCATTATCCTCAGAACGATTCTTGAATGACCGAGGAAAAAACTGTCAAGGAAAAACAAATCGTCAGCTAATAGCTAGTGTCACCGTTACAATTGTTTTAGCCATGGTTAGCTAACGAAAGGTGACGAGAATATGAGAAGCGTTAGTTTAAACATATATTAAACAACGCCCAGGTTAACGCAAAGAATAACGAGTTAAACTTAGGTTACCTCTCTCTCGGTGGCCCGGGGATGTGGTCATATTTCATATGCATGTATTTAATATACACGCAGTAACCGAGAAATGCTATGAAAACAAGAAAGAGCAGAAACATCAGCGCCTGGGAAGTCCAGCTCAGAAACATGCAGACAACAGCCATTTCGGCCAGTCAAGCCTCGTAGCCCGTAACGTTGTACTGTGGGTAAACTAATGAAGTCAAAAGTTAAGTGCAGTATTGTAACTACGTCAGTACTTCCGCGAGAACTGGCCGAGGATTGATTTCAAAAGCTCGCTCGTCTGTGGAGTGTGCAACAGCAGGCTCCATAGCTCAGTGGTTAGAGCACTGGTCTTGTAAACCAGGGGTCGCGAGTTCGATCCTCGCTGGGGCCTGGGTGGAAAAATTGCATTTTAATGTCTTATAAGACATTAAAATTGACGCTTACAATTAATTAAACACTTATTGTAATTTCCATTTTTTCTCTTTGACATACACATGGTATATAGCTATATCCTGCTCACATTTGCAGCTGAAAGGTCTCAATATTTTCTTTTACACAGTAATTTATATTGATGCTACAGTAAGGTCACTAGCAAAATAAATAAATAGTGTAAACTATGTATATGTAAATTGTATGGAGTTTTGATCATGGAACTGTTCACACTGACAGCCTAACCCTGTCCAACGAGCTTATAACCAGGAGGAGTGTAATTATGTAGGAACTAATGTACAGACAGGTTTCAACATGCATACAATTTATGTACTTCTTCAGGTGATTTACTATGTTACACTATGTCACTCCATCCTGGAAATAAGCACACAGCCCAATAATTAAGCACACAAACACCCCTTTAGCTCGAACTTTATTCATTTATGCCTGATCTCTACAAACTAGGCTAAAGGCCTATGTGGCATGCACTCACTTCACTTCACTTCTGTTCATGATAAATATGACGCAGAGGTGAGTAAGAGACTTGGCACAACTTTAAAACTTTTAAAAGAATTCATCCCTCACCAATGAGTTGACAAGGGAATTCCCCTATTGCTGAAAATAGGACCAGTATTGCCAACCGGAGCATGCATACTACGTAGGTAGACGCGCTTCACACATCAGAACCCGCCTGCTTTCACTTCAGAAATTCTCCTTTGGTTCATACAATTACACTCATCTCCAGGAGCGGGGTAATTATTTGAGACAACACGATCTCACATAGGTTTAGTAAAGAAACGCATACAGAGGTGATGGGCTTAGTGATGCAGATGGACATTGTGAATCAAATGCGCACTTATGTTTGCTCGTGTAAATATATTGGCTCATCCTAGGACACAATCTGCGGGGCTAAAAGGATGTGACAAAAGTAAGTGCAAAAGGCACAAAATTAGATTGAAAGGCAGCTATGTTGTTGTTTTTTTTGTTTAAATGTGTCGTTTCTCATGAACTACCATTAACTGATTGCATCTGATATGTTCCACCTTTTCTTCCTGATACAATGCCCTGAAATATGGTGGAAAAAAGATATTCCTGACTGAGTATAGCTGTGAAATGTGACTACACTTTTCCTGGTGATCAAACATTGCTGCCATTATAATAAATAAATAATATAAAGCTTAATCTATCCTCTTCTCCACTTCACACACTCACTGATTTAACATTCTTTAGGCATACACAAAGCCGGGGGCAATGAGCGGCACACTAATCTGAGCACCATCTCAACTCGTGGGTGGTGATATACACACACTATAGGATTATTTTTACATGCTAAACCAAGCTGTTAATAGCTTTACAGATTCACACTGAGTGGGGTGGAACCAGCATGGAAACGGGAGGAAGTGCAGATGTACACTCCACCGCTTCTGGCTTTAAAGTACATGCTGTGCATTTTGCAGACCACTTAACCAAAACAGAACTGAAACAGGGACACTCAAAGTAAAACGTGATTATTTAGATGAAACTTCAAATGTTTGCGTTGATGTCTACGTGATTTCATCCTTATTCAGCCCTGCAAAATTGGCTGATGACTACTTATACGTGAACTTTAGTGCTTTTCAACCTGGGCCCTGTTTTCCCTCATGCTGCTGTTGTATCAAGTTTTCCCACAGTCAACTTTAGTTGATCAGTCAGTTTGTTGATCGTAACCTTTTTCATAATCAATTATTGAGTTGTGTCATGTTACATAGCAAAAAACAATTCACGGTTTCCAGCTTCTGAACTTGAATATTTGGTGTTTTTCTCTGTTTTACTGTGATAGATAATTAATTTTCTTTGTTAATGTAAAATCTGGTTTGGAATGTGGGTCAGGCAAACCTTTTTAAGACAGATGAAGAAAAATAGATATTCCAGTAGTCTTAATCATTCATGGAACAGAGGATTCACTGATTAATCAATGAAATGTGAAAATAATCAAGACTAACTGAAAATGACAATTGTTCCAGCCCTGTTAACAGATATATCAGTGGTTAATATTCTTTGTCTATTCATAAGCCTACGTTTAAATGCAACAACGTCTTCTGCATTTTAAAATCTTGTAAAAATTAAATCTTGTCCAATTTGTCTTTGAAACACAGATCAGGAGCCCAGGCAGAGGAGCAGGAGGTGAAGTCCCCATTGAGCGGGTGTACTCAGTCATGGCAGCCAGCAGAGGGTGCTCTTTGTCAGTTTCCTGGAATCTTCAGCACTCTACTGTTTCTGCTTTTTCTTTGAGAACTGTAAACCTGCTCAGATGAGAGAATAAGAAAGATTATGATGTTCTTTAGTCTCATCCTGCACATTTTAATGAGAATGTTGTCCATTTTAGTCCCCATCATCCCTGCAAGACAATATCTTTCATCTCTGAACATTCTGATCTAAGCCGTCCACAAAATGTCATCTGACCTGTTCTTTCTATTTGTTTGATATGGCCCATTCGCTTGTACCATTATGGCTACCTCATACCTGTACATATTGTTCCCAATAACCTACAAGCTTGTCTGCATTCTTATCTTAAAAAGAACGAGCAATCATATTTTTGGTCCAGGGTCTTGGCTCTGTGTAAACGCTGGAGGCTAGGGGCTGTTTGATGTTGTTATGGCTGGCTGGCTGCCGCCTCAGTACTACTGGATCTGCAGGCCCCTCTCATGTCCAAAGGTATTGTGTTGGCTGCTCTTTTGATTATATTATCAACAGAGAAAGGGAGAGGGAGAAAATTAAGACTCCCACTGGACACGAGTAAACAAACAAAGGTTTGTAGGGTCTGGTTCATCCAAAGAATGTCAGTTATTCAGACTTCTCTGAGGATATTGATGTCCACTGTCGGGATTATTGTGCTGAATATTGTTCTTGCTTGATAAAACAATTTGCCTGTACGCAGTTTGCAAGACTGAGGAGTATGAGTAACATAAAAAAGGTAGGGAAAGGACATTTTGACCCTCCATAGTCCCTACAGGATGAACCCTGATCTGATGCATCCAATTATTTTCTACAAAGAACCATCTTGTTAAATGGCCAGTACTCTTCAAAATACTTGGCAGGTGACTGGATCAATCACATCTCTCAAAGGCTTACTTTAACCAATCAGATCAAAGAAACCTATGTCCTAGTGTGAGATTAGTTGTCTCAGTGAATTAATACTCTTCAGATCTGTCAGAACTGATGCTATAACATCTAGAGTAACCTGTTTAGGAGCTACCATTGTTTTTGAACAAGCAGTACCTTCTCTCGCTGTCGTCACACCTGAACTTCACCTGTAGCTGCCAGGACTTCCTCACAGGACACTGATTGGTCCTAATCACTGTGGTTCAGCCATAACTGGAAGCCTGGCAAAGTTGATTCCTGCATGATCTCGCAAATGAATCTAATGGACTGGATTGGTAATCCCCTGACTTCTCCTCTGGCTCGTACAGTTAACATTTCAGTTCTTTTAGCAAAAGATCTTTAAAGTAATTGACGGACTTCCATGAAATTTGGTACAGACTTTTATAGTCCCCAGAGGAAGTGACCTCTTCTCTTCTGCCACTGTCAGATTGACAGTTGTGCTTTTTAGCTTTTAACAACTTTAGCCATCTTTACTTGGGTTTAAGAAGAGATTCTTGCAAAACTAAAGGCGTTCCCATCGACGGCAGCTGTACTGTTTTTTTTCTACTAATCTTAGCATGCTAACAAACAACCAGCAGTGAACATGCCTGAACATTAAACATGTTTTCATGCTGATGTTAGCATGGAGTTCAAAGCGCCATTGTACCTAAGTACAGACTCACAAAGCTGTTAGCATGATAGTCAACTTTCAGTCTTGTTTTATCATAAATTAACAACCTGCACCACCTAAAGCTGTGGGGGGAGGGGCAAAAAAAGCCGTTCATGCTCGCCTAACCATCGCATTCTGCTTCTTATGAGTTGAGGCTCCATTTTGAGATTAGTCTCGTTGATGTTCTCAGAACAAGGCCTTCCTCTGTGTCAAGCTGGTCAAGGAATGGGCTAAGTCAAACTCCAGATAATCCATAAGATCCTAAGATCCGCTGGCGTCCACATAAGGAGAACAGCTAAAGTATGTATTATCTATGTTTGCCAGCACTGATGCGCTACATCGGCTGGTTTTCATGACTTCAATGAACCCTTGTCAGTGTCTGTGTGAGCGCATGTTTGTTTGCGTGGGGTTACCCTCAGCGCAAGTGATCTGCAGGACGGGGGGGTGGCTGTAACAGGAGTAGCAAGAAACTTGAAGGGCCGTGCTGTTTGCAGGTCGACTGGCCGCAGTACACCCAGAGGAAATCTCATGTTCCTGCCAGCCTACAAAAGTAAACAGATCTGCAACCACCAAGCGCTGGCACTGGGCCTGGGCCACCAGCGCTATAACTAAAGGAATGATTCACATCACACACACACATTCACTGCAAAAATATAGGTGCACGCTGAAGTGGGCATTCAGACGTTTGGATGGCAATCTTTTCATATTTAGTATGTGAAATAACCCATGCTAAATTGCAATACAGCGATTTTGGTCGGCTTGAACTTCTGTTAAACCACAGTGTACTCTCTCAATGACATGACACACATGCCCTCGATAAGCTGTGAAGTGTATTCACCCGTTTTTTTTAAAAATGCATCCGCCCTGGAACTCCTGCTCCATTCAATATTTTAGATAACATCTTTTAGCCACAGAGTTTTTGAAACCTCCCCTCTCTTTTATGTCCCTCTCTCTTCTGTTTTCCCTCTCCCTGCTTTCTCCTCCGTCTACACATCTGCGGTTATTTATCTGTTATTCTGCGGCAGCAATGTGGTCAACATGTGTCTGGCTTCCCTCCACGCACCACTCATCTGTAGTCAACTTAGGAACCACTGAAGGACCATAGTAGACCTACCAAGCTCCTTATAGTCCATTCCACAGTGGATACTCACCACATGGATGGCTAGATGGTTTCCTAAGTACCTCCTTGGTTTATGCACATGAGCATTAGTACATCCTTTGCTAATTGTGTCCCACTTTTGACCTAATGTTCTATTGTTAATGCATAACCAGGCATTTTTCTCTTGGGTCAGTGAGAGCAGCAAGTAGAGGATAGACATCATGACCTGGAATTAGTATCTAAGAGGCGTACTTGGATTGCCTAAGCCTATGGATTTGCATTACCCTGACCTATGAACTTTTAATCTCAATGTTATTTAATCCCCTGGAAAGAGTATAACCTCAGACAACATGATGGGAGGAATGAATCAACCTAGATACCACAGTGGGCATGGAGGACAGTGACAGTGGCTATTAGTTAAGGCATGCAGGGGCTTAAGAAGTTAAATTTGTGTATTAACCGGGCTATGATGAGTGGCTGAGTGGAACCTTCTGTCTAACTTTGATATCCACCTTGTCTTTTCTGGGACCTAAATTCAAAAGCCAAACCCGCCATGTTTCCCCCTCTTGCTCGGATTTGTGCATTCACGACAACCACAACTAAAAATCATGTTCACGAGCAATGCGTCACTCTTGTGAAAGCCCGCGACGCGTTTGTAAATCCTGAGGCATGCATGGTTTAAAAAGGCTGAGGCTGTTTGTTTGGAAAACTGACAGAAAATGTTAGGGCGACTTTTGACTTCAAGTCGTGAACTCCACTTATAAAGAAAACCAGCGTTAGACTGAGAACACACAGACTATAAAACAAAGTAAACTGAGGAAATGTTTGATGCTATTGGTTCAAACAGCAACTGCACACACTACTGACATAGCAAGAGTACTCGTGGAATATGTAATTGAACCCTGCCAGCGCTGTGTTCGGGATCCATTGGATGTGGAAAAGGTTAAGTGGAGATGATTAATTTGAGTCACATGGTACACATTATTTTCATCAAGGAGGACACTAACATACACACACAAAATAAATAGAGTACGGATTATTAACAATTTAGCATCACAGCTTCCACCAACTCAGCTTTGTGAACAGGACACTGAACCTGACCTCAGTCTGAGAGACTTGTAACCAAGTCCAACTTGAACCCGACAGGCATTCTGTTTGCTGTGCCCCAACGCTGTAAAACACAACAATGTAAGCTGAAGCACTGAGTTTGTGTTACCCTATAACAGGGCTGATGTCAGGGGAATGATAAAGCTCTACCATGGGAATAAACAGCTGACTGCATTTTTGACATTTGTGTAAATTCATAATTCATATTTACTTCATCACTGGCAGATGAGAATATTGATTGCACTCTTTTGTCTTTATATGAAGCTACAGCCAGTACACAGGTGGCTCAATGTAAAAACTTAAAAAGGTGAAAGAGCTCACCTGGCTCCTTACAAAGGTAACAATATCTGACTACTCACACCTTTATTGTTACTGCTCCTGGCTGAACATTAGTTTGGCACATTACCTCCCCAACACTGCATAGATCATAGCTTAATCAGGAGCTTTATATGTTGTGGCTGGTAGATTTTGTTACCACCTATTGGAGCACGACAAGTATCCAGTCTTTGTGCTAAGCTCAGTTCAATTATTCATTTGATATAAAACTTTCTAGGCTAGGATATGATGTAAGTTTCAGACATTTGGGGCACTTGAAAGAGAAGCCTAAATGCTCTATCACACTTTCTGATAAGTCTTGGTACAGCAGCTCAGCTGCTTAAGATTAAGCTTGTTGCTGCAAACAAGGAGGTGACATGTTTGCACTTAGGAACGCTTGCTGCACTGTACCTGTCTTGTTGGAGGGGAAAGCTACGGAAAAGTTTGGTATGTCAGTCAATAAAGAGTATAACTAGTCAGTTGTGTTAGAGGAATTTTGGCTCTGCAGCACCGTGCTATGCTTGGCTCCAGTGCGCAGTATCTGAAGTGTAGAAATAGAAACGACACATTACAAAGTCAGTATATGAATGCAAGGTCTTTATATATTTCTTCAGCATAATTGCAACGACATATTCATAGAGCACTGCAGTACAAAGTAGAATGAAACACAGACACTTGATGTTGCTGTATGAAGTGATATGAGGTTATGAGGGCAAGTGGTTTCCCTTTTGATAACGGGTGCCTTCATTTCTCAGTCCGATTAGTGCACCATGTTGAGTATAGAGACATTTCAAAGCTTCAGCAAACTTAAAAAAAGAGAACAGACAAATAAATACTGTACAACACCATATATGTAATACTAGATTCAGAAATCACAAAAAGATCATGCTTTCCTCAACAGAACACTTGATATTTGCACTTTCAAAGAACAATGCAGCATTTCTGGCGAGTTTCCCTTCACAATAACACTATCATCAACAAATGGCAAACATGAGTACATTTTGATATATCTTTTGTATATATATATATATATATACCTTAAATAAAGTGCCTTCCTTTAAAATTGGTGATTCCAAAATGTAAATGCGTGTTTGCATACACATCTGGAAGCAGAATTCCTGAAAAAAGGTTTGGAGCGAACATCCATAGAATTAGACTGGATAGAAGGGGCAATTCCTGGAGATTTAAGATATATCTAAGTAAATTTAAGGATAACTGCCACTGGTTTTCGAGTGAGGTGCATGAGCTTTTCAGTTCTTTTTTGTGCTGTATCTAATGGTGAAGCCTGGACTATTCGATAATATTTGCTAACTACTTCTATGTTGCATCTACTTATATTCTCTGTTGGCCAGGGTAAGGGCTCCAACTACATGAGCTCTCAGGAATGTTTATTTGAGTTCTGTAGGAATGTCCTTTCTATCCAATCATGTTCTGTACATAAACCCAAAGACCCTAAGCCAGCAGCTTAAACAGCAAGGACATCTTTCTCCCACACACAATGCATCAACGACAACTATTCAGTTATAAGGGTTCCAATTGCTTTCTGAAAGCATTATCTGTTCATCAATTCCAATCTGGATTACACATCTCATACCCTTCGACTAATCTTTACCCCAATACACTTTGTACTAGTTCCAATAGTGCTCCGCTGTCGAGGTAAATGAACAAATTTGTTTGTCACGGTCAGTTAGTCCCCCTGAGAATGTTGTAGAGACACATCTATGAGTACAGTCTACTCACTGTAGAACTGAAATTTATCCTACATTTGCACCGTAGAGACTTAGGAGGCTGGATTTACACAGGCACCAACAGTCTGATTTTTAACTCTTTGGCACCCAGATTATATATCGTCCTGGCTGTGAAAACGTGAGCAAACACATGAAATCAATCTGTGTGACAAAACCTGTGAAATCAAATGTGTTGTTCCTGTACCGTTACTGCTTAAGGGCCTTTCTCATAATTCTCACTAGCAAGCTCAAGAACGACAGCAGAATGTTTCAGATCCTTTTAGCTTACCTCTCTGGTTGAGAACCCATTTTTTTCTGACATTAATAATTTCATTGTCTTGAAAGATTTGCTGAAATATACATTACTGTAAATGCCTGTGGTATCTTTTGGATCTACTGACGCCCTGTTGTCTTTTTCCCCTTAACACCTTTGTAAAACCTGAAGGATTATATATTGTAGCAGCATAGTTGGGATATTCATCTGTTGGACTTTTCCCATGCATGTGTTTGTTTAATCAGTGTAACCAGCCCACATTCATACATTTCTTAATGTAAAACCTACAAGAAGCAGGATCAGGATGTTTACCATATGTTGCTATTAGCAATCACGCGCGCTCCAAGACACTGTCAAAAAAGCCAGTAGGTAGACATCATGCTTACACGCACCCAAATATGAAGAAAGAGAGCTTGATGTCATGCCAGATGTGGAACAGGTTGGCAAGCGATGGGAGAACACTGCATTTTTTTTTTCCATTCTTGCAATTCCGTTCAGTTCAGTCAAGCCTGATATCAGGACACTGTGCCAAATCCTAACTTGAGACAGCCACACTTCACCATCATTTTTAAACCCCACAAATCTCCCAATCACAAATGTGCATTTCCTCAGAGCCAATGCATGGTTAATGCACGATGCATGATTCAGATGTAATATTTCATGACTTCTAGGTAGGCAGTCTCCTCTCAAATTAGGATTGGGCCCTCTGAATCTCTGAGTGAAGTGGTAGTTTTGGCTGTTGTCCCTCAGTACTCCCTGGCCTCTTCCAGTTCATTCATGAACACGTCTTCATGGGGGTTTTCTGGGCAGCTCAGTCCTTTGTTGGGTGGCCGTACTGCATGGAAGCGACTCCAGTCACCCTTGCACAGGATCCAAGGCAGCACATCCACTTTGAAGTGCAGCTCAGGTGAGAACTCAGTGCTGATGAGATTAGGCGTGCCTGCGCCTTTCCCTCGTGTGATCAGCTGCCCGCGATCACTGTAACAACAGTGCTGTGCTGCAAGAGTGGATGAGTCGCCCGAAAGTGCTGAGCGGATGCAGCTATGTGCTGATGGCTTGTAGATGTCCAGGCGCTCCTTGGGGCCGCTGGCATCACGCCAGCGGAACTGCCGGCCATGAGTCTCATCATAGACACTGACCACAGTGTAAGCCACTTCAGAGGGGTAGGAACAGGGGCAGCTGGGCAGCTCAGACAAGACCTGGTGGAGATATCTCTGGAGGAATTCACTCTTACAGTTGAGCCACTTCTCACAGCTGTCCACATCTATTGGAAAGAGGACAGCAATAGCAAATTAAATTGTGTTACCGTTGTTCATGGTAGAAATACGGGTTTTATGAACAGCTGTGATGTTTGGAATCTACAAACATCTAGGTTACAAGACTGAGCGAGTCAGCTCTTCATTCCCTTGCAACAGCTTTTTAGTGGGATGTTACCATAATCCATTAGCCAGGCGGCTACTATCATACAGCTGTAATGTACAACAACAGTAAATGACAGACTAGAGAGAGACATACACTAAAAAACTGTAAAGTATAAAAAGCTTGTAGTTGATGGTGTAAATTATAGTATGACGCTTTAAACAAATAAAAGCTTGTACGGAAAACTCACCTGTCCCAAACGGCTCTGTGCCATTCTCCATCTCGAAAGGAAAAGGCTCCACCACAGTGTTGACATCACCTACAAAGAGGAGAGAAGCAGAATACATATATCTTAATACCCTTATGATAGTTTGTTATTTTTAGTATGTAAAACACAATCTCACCAGGGCAAGGGTCCAGGTCACACTTGGAGGCTTCAGTCAGAGTGCAGGAGTAGCCACAGGACTTGGTCCTCTTCCTCTCACCATGTCCACAGGTCACTGAACAGGGAGACCAAGGTGTCCACTCATCTGTCTCCTTCTCTGTGGAAAATTGATCAGATTCTATTTAGATTAAAGGAAAAACTCAGATCAGAGAGATCGTGTGGGGAATACATGAAGAAGTTGTGAAGTAATGAGTGTGGTCTAGACCTGCTCTGTTTGTAAAGTGCCCTGAGATGACTTTTTGTTGTGAATTGGCGCTATATAAATAAAATTGAATTGAATTGAATTGAAGTTAATTGTACAGTTACATGAGCACTCGGGTACAGATTGCAGTGAGTAAATGTAGTATATTTAAAAAGCTTAAAAAGGTTCAGAGGTTTGACTGGGATTATGAGCACAAAGGAAAAAACTACAAATCCAACAAAATATCTTACAGTTTTGTGTTGAAGTGAACTCAGTTTGTACTTCAACAGTGCAATCCAGAATAAGTTTTCAAAGTGTCTGTCTGAGTCCATATAAATGACAATTTTCTCCTGGTCTAACCTTTCCCATGCAAACCCATATTCTTTTTATGAAGGCCTTAGTAAAATTAGAGAGAGAGAGGCTGTGCTGTGGCTGTCCGCCTCCGCACCATGTTTCCTTGTGGTGTTAATAACACTGAAAACAAGTCATTCTTGATTAAAGGCGAGGTGGGTGCAGAAATACCAGCTTGGGTGTAGCGAGCACCCAATTTTACTTTGTGGGCGCTGCCAACTTGCCATGTGGCCATACGGGAATGAGGTCTCAGGAGAGTCTTAATTACAGAAGAAGCTACGACAGACGTCCCTGATTTATGTACACTGAGTCTTTAGATGTGACCACTTAACAGGCATTGTTGCCCTTTGCTGGCTCGTCGACATGCACAACAGTTTAACAGATAAAGTCAATACATTGGCATAACGGCTAAGGAAAGGTTACAGGGTAAGGTTTTTAGACACCTGTTACTGAGATGACAGTAGAAAAGCAGAGGTTTGCATAACAACAACAACAACAACCTTCAAAGCTGTTAGAAAAACAAACAGATCAATCATACACAGATTGGTATCTGTGGAACTTTTCTCTGAAGAATGAAGGCTGTGGTAAGCTCGTAACTGCACTCTGATCTACATTAGGGCTCACACACACGTTGGCCTGGCCACAGGCTTTTCTTTAACTTCTTTCTATTCTACCTCTCCTTTCCAACCTCTCTCCCTTTCATTCACTACGTACACCTTTCCCTTCCTCTCTCATTATTTACTATTTTTACCACTGAATAAGTGGCCTGTGCAAGCTGAGACACAACAGTTTTTCCCACCAGAGGAAGGCAAAATTAAGAGGGGGAAAAAGCTGTAAAAGTTATGCAGAGCCCTGAAAGCCCCCCAGAATTCTTGAACTGGCTCAAAAGGCCGAGCCGCAGAGGGCAGTGAGGGCCGCCAGGGTCTGGGGGGGCCCATGGGGTCCGGGGTAAGGATGAAAGGGCCGGCCGAATGGCCCCTGTCATTCTGTGTTCCCAATCTGCCCTCTAATTGTCCACAAGCAGGGGCTTGTTTTGTCCCAGGGAACAGAGCCGGCCTCACGCTGCCATTAGCGAGCGCATCGGACCCATCTTCAAAAGGCAGGCCTTTGCGATCCGCACGACCAGTGTCGACTTCAAAGTGCCAATAACCCACAATGTCCTGATGGTCGAGTGCTCATGCTGCCTCGCATGCTGGCATCGTTTGCTTCTCTCTGACTGCGAAGACGGTTATCACCAGCCTTCCTAAGCCTCCGTTGTTCTCCCTTCATTGTCTTCTCTCACTTTCCCTCTCTGTCCCTCTGTTTCCAAATGATAAATTCAGTGTTTGTATTTCACACTCTCCATTGTATTTCTGTTCATTGGTTAAACCTGCAAAGTACATTTGGGTAATTTTTTAAAACAATCAGTTTGATGAAGTTTTATCCGAAAGAGCTGTGTGGCTAACAGACAGTGAGTGTACCACTTGGCAAACCTTACCATAGTAGCTCTGCATTGGATCCCAGCCTTCGTTCCAACGCGTATCCCAGTCTCCGCCCACTCCGCTGGGTAAGGGCTCCTCACTGCCGTAATCCAGTGAATAATCTTCCTCCTCCTCTTCCTCGCCAGTTTCCTCCACGCCTGACCGGCTGTTGCTGTCCTCACTGGAATCAGCATCGGTGTAACTCCAGAAAAGGGGCCAGAATAGCTTCTTGCCTCCGAGCCAATCTACTGTGGAAGAGGGGGAGGAGGAGGAGGAGGGTAGCCAGTCTTTTTCCTTGGCCAGGTCCATCTCCACCTCCATCTGGGGGTCTTCTACCACCTCAATGGTTACCTATGCAGAAAAAGAGAGAGTCTGTCAACCTGGAGCAGACCCCAAACACATTTATCTGTTTCACTGATATGACCTCAGGCAAAAACATTGTTTGTGAAACACAGCAGACGATTATGTACAAGTGATAGAACTGTCCAGTGTTACTATACGGACTCTGCTTTTGCCCTAATGTGTTATCCAAAAGTAAGTGAAGTACCTCCACAACACGTTCGTGAGGCTTTAGTGCTTGAGTTACACGCTCTTGTCAGGAAATCAGCTATCTCAGATGTGCAGAGAAGTATTTCAACAAGCAAATCAACTACACAGATTTAAGTCAGCCAGCCAGACATGAGCATGAGCACTCAGCCAACCAAACGATCCTCTCAGGGAGAGAATGTGAGCATTTATTATGGGTAACTACCTCTCATTACCTCAATATGACTCATCCTAGATGCTACAGTACTTTCAAGGGCCCACTTCAGCTGATGTGAAGACCAGGCAACAGAGGGAGACTGCAGGGGAAAATCTTCTAAACTTTAACTGTTGTGAAATTAATTTCATGGTTATGAAAGCCATGTGATGATAGGAAATGCTTTCATTTGTCTTAGTTGAATATATCCTTAATGTAGAGTAGTTGATGTACGGTACGTCTGGTCTACATGCGACATGAAAACTCATCAGAAACTTGGGCCAGCATCATTATGTCCCACTAACCACATCCTGATTACACTGACCAGAGTTGGAGAGGATAACTGCCATGAGATAAGTTAAACAGAACAACTTTTTGAACTTTTTGGGTCAATTTAGAGGGAGATGATGAGGACTTAATGGCTGACACTTATGATTACAGAGCACATTCTCCTTTATTACACTGTAATTAAATAGTAGCAAAGAAACATAAGTCTCTAAGATTAGACAGAGAGACTGTTGATTTTGTCACACATTAAGGAAATAAATCACTTTACACAATAAAAGACAAACTGCTCCATTTCTCCTTTGCATGAATGGTTTTAATTTAACCCATAATTTACCATTTTTTGGCTGCTGTAGAGATAGAGCAAACAGACTAAAAGTAGCCTTTTAGTCCCAGAAACGTGTTGTTTTTTAAAATACACCTTATTCCTCCTGACTGATTAAAAGCATATCCGTATCATTTTCTTAACACTTTAACACTGTCTATGAATCTTAACAACAGCATCTCCTCAAAAACAGGAATGTTTGTCTCCCCTCCACTGACTTGCCTGTATGTTGGGGTTTTGCGAGTTGATGTCAGCATTGGCCAGGTCTGGAAAGTTCTTGAGATCCAGGATGAAGGGTTTAGTCTCCTCCTCGGGCTCAGGCTGTGGAAGAACACCAACTGAGCGGTGCTGAGGATGGGACCACCTCCTCTGGTGGCTGTGGGGCTCAGGCAGGAGACTCTGGACCTGGTTCTGCTGCTCCAAAGCCTCAGGGACATATTGGACCCCAGCGTTATGAATCGTGAGGCCATGGGTCTGTAAGTACATGTTAAGATGTGAGTTAAAGAGTTCAACAGGAGTAAAAACAATAATGTAGTGAAACGATTTAAAAGACTCAAGGAGAGGTGGGTGATAGTAAATGCATTACAGCACCTACTGTGACTGTCGACAGACTGTGGACTTGTGTAACTTGTGTAATGTACACAACAAAGGCAGCTGAGACAACTAGACCTTCAAAGGCATATGGCTACATTAAGACTAATGACAAAGAGAATCTATCATTTAAAATGGCTCATCGATGAGTATAATAACAATTAGTGCTCTGTTTCCAGGAAGAAACCTTGAAACCATACCACTTTGTAGCTTGGTCAGCAATTCCAAAAAGCCCCTGAGGCATCCAACTAACCAGCCAAGTGACCAACCAGCCTTCATTCATTTCATTCTTTTTTTTCCCACAACAGTCATGGCATCCAGGCCGTGGACAAAGAGGGGCCTGTGCCAGAGAGATCCTCTTTTAGCTTTAATGAGAGGGCCTGGGAGGCGTGGGACCCCTGGGCTGGTGCAAGCGTGTCTGAACCTGCTGTGCTGCCGCCACTACGGCCACCCCTTAATTTGACCTCTCAAGTTTTACAGTTGCTGAGAAGAACAGGAGGAAATGTTGATCTCTGAGATTAATGGTGATTAACTGTGACATTATAATGGTGGGAAATTATAGATATATGTACTGTATCTGGAATACTGTCACTGAAAATGGATTTTTGGTTGGTCCGATTCCCCAGTGTGCATGTGTCTGTTTCATGTCTAATAGGACACATATCTATTTCATGCCTGACATTGGTTAAAACCAAAATCCAAACCCTCTAATGAACCCGCATCTGCCATTCACTCATGTCTATATCATCCTGAATATGCTAAATTGGCTCCAACATATGATTGGACGGGACCTTGAGATTTGACATGATCCAGTTTGTGGTCTGCTCAGAGCAAACCAGTTGCAGTTGGAGAGCTAAAGAGGAGAAGAAATGTCTGAATTAATGACCAAACGGTCCGTGATTTATAGTATGGCCTCTAGAACAGGGCGTACTTTTCACTGACTGCCTGTGATTGTCCCATAAAGAAGTTATGTGGTCGGTCATATTCGAGCATGTGAACACATTATGCCTGTTTCCAGGAGAAGCCCGTCAAGCATGATAAATGATGGATGAAGAGAAGTTGGCCCCCTCCCCAGATATCTGTAAACTGGTGCTGACAAACAGATAACTTTTATGGGACATTTGGACTTTATCGCTGTTGTTTTATCCACTATAAATACTGAAAATATTACACATATTGCCTATGTTGCCAATTTTTCATTTTTGACATTGTTTTGTCAAGAAAAGTCAACATCCCATTAATAAAACCTGATTAGAACATTTCTGCTGAAAGCACTCACTCGACAGGATTTAAAAACATATACAATATTGCAAGTTTAACCAAACAGTCACTCTTAACAATACTGAGATCAATATATATGCATTGTCTAGATTTTAGAGTTTTATAATATTTTATTTTTGTTGATGCAAATTGGTCCTGCTTTGATCCAGTTCTGTGCACTGGATACACTTTAAGTACAGCTGATAATAGAAAAATAATCAGTCTACTACTTGTACCAAACTACTTGGTTGCTCTGAGTAATATTCCAGCCATAATAACATAGATAAATATAATAGATAAAGCCTTGACATTCACAGTATTTGCGGTCTTACATTTTTATGTGACTGTAAACTGAGTATCTTTGGAATTCGGGCTGTTAGTCAGACAAAACAGGACATCTGAGGACCTTACTTTGGATTCTGGGAAAGTGAGATGCACATTTTTTTCACTGTTGACTGCACTGAGTAGGTCAGGTACTTGGTGAGCAAGTTAGTTTTTGTTTTCTTTGGGCAGTCTTGTAGAAGATCTTTTTAAAGAAACCCTCCAGCGTGACGCTCCATTATACCTTGGCCTATTGCTAGCAGGAGTACCTAATAATCAAACCTGCACAGCAGTGACAGTATTCACTCATACACACCAACATTCACACACATGCCCTCACACCTACACAGTCACACAGACAGCGAAGGTCCAGAGTCACAAGAGAGGCCACATACTTTCACACCCTCCTCATTTCGTCTTGTTACACATCTGGATCCTGTATTCTTTCACCCTGTATATCACTCTCCTCCTCCTTTCTTCCTCCCCCTCGTTCTCTCTGATCCTGCTCTCTTCCTCTCTGTAGTGGGGCTCTCCCGATCAAAGGCCCGATGGCTGATGGCATGTGGTGTGTTTAACAGGAAGACTATCTGGATGCAGTGGGGGACCTCTGCCTGGTCTGGAGACTGCTTCTCTACTCTCATATAAACATTAAATCCTCATTTGACTGCCCTGAAAACTGGATCCATTTGGGCTACTGTCATTGCTGCTGCTCATGGTGACACACATTCAGGTTAGAGAGTGGAGGTTGGTAGACTGGATGGGGGCAGCAGGGGCCGAGGTGAGGGGTAGGGATGGGATCCGGTGGGGTTGGGGGGCAGGCTGGGAAGGCAGGCAGTGTGGCAGCCCTGATTTATGTGCCCGCACATATCAAAGGCCTCTGCACTTGGCTGTTTCCAAACCATTACAGAAGAACAATAAACTATGGACGCGCTTTGATCGCCATCTTTTGCAAATGGAAACGGGACAACAAATGCATTGCTGGTGGAATCGGGTTGAGGTTGTGGAGGTTGGAGTGGGAGGTGGGGATACAAAACAGTCCGGGCAAACAGGTCCCAATATTTGGGAAAGAGGCCACTTCAACATACACACAGCCTCCCCCCCTTCTTGTGTGCTGAGAGATGGGGGTAAAACCAAAAACAGGAAATTCCACATTAACACAAAAAAGAGCCAATGTAAACAATCAGATGAATGACACTTGACCCGAGCTCCAGTGTGAGAGATGCCGACAGCTTGCCTTATTCTGGTTACATAAGAATCTCGTTACTGGGCACCCGCTTTACTGAGCCTCCCCTCCTCCTTTTCTCTTCCTGTTCTAATCTCCCCTCTACATTCACTACTTACGGACACATACAGCAGGTCATGAGCTAAAGGTACAGAGTCACTAACTGCTGCCGTTTGGTGAATGAAATGAACAATCACGCAAGCCACAGGGTTATTTTTTTCTGCTACTCACTAATCATTCCCTTCTCCTCTCCCCTCCCTCTTTTTCCTCTCTGTGTCTTTTTGCTTTGACATCAATCAGACAGATGATGATGAGAGAGAGAGAGTCCCAATAGGGCATCCATGGGAGGCCACACAAGAAGGAGAGTTCAAAGGCAAAAACTGAACCCTGACACAAACACACACAAACAGACTTTGATATCCAAATATGTCCGTGTGTAACACAAACATTCCCGTACGCACACACCACACACTACCACACACTACCACACAGCCAGTGTGCGGTGTGTGTGTGTGTGTGTGTGTGTGTGTGTGTGTGTGTGGAGGGAGTTTGGATTTATCATAGCAGGGTGGATTCTTAGTGATGGCAAACCTTACTATACATGGAAGAGAGAAGTGCAACAAAAGAAAGGGAGGATGCATTGATGAGGGAATGCTGTTATTCCTACTCATTTGATCAACTGATGGTAATTGTCAGAAAATAATGACTGATCAAACCTGTGCAGAGATCTGTATAAAGAGTTCCTCTAACAGAAATAACTCATCTCTCTATGTATAAACACAATATTTAACACAATTCTCAAAAGGCATCTCATTTTGGTGTCTGTTGTACTGCTACTGATGCTCTTATTAAGGATTAGCATAAATATTGAATTTATTTTCATTCACATTCAATTTTTTCTGTAAAAGTCTTGCATTTTTGTAATATTTGTCAGATTTTGTCAATGTTATTTTACATTTGAGACTGTCAGTCGACCTTAATTAACTTACTGTATTGAGCAGTTAAGCGGATGAACATTTTACAACCGTTAGCAAAGGTGTACTGCGGCAGTAGCTAATTATTTAACCTACCCAAAAAATACGCTTTATCGGTGGCAGGTGTTATTTTAAGTCGCAGCTTTTTGAAAACCCCTTCGGCACAACGTACTTCAGTTCAAAAACACATAATGTATATCTAAAGAAAACTTACCTTGTGGCCGACATTCTTGTGTCTGGTAGGAAACCCTGTCCCCAAACTAACAAGTATTAGCCAAATCACAAGCGGCAGCTGAAGTCTCCACGCGACCTCTTTACGCATCTTCAAAGCTTCCTGTGAAGGTTTGCAAAAGTATTCTAGGGGCTTCTATCAATCTGTTCTCCCTAAATTAGCTCGTTGCTTTCGAAGAAGTGGCCGTGTCCTGCTCGCCGTCCGTTTGCCAGCGACTTTGGCTAAGGACAAGTGAAGTTTTGGGCCTCGTCGCGGTCTCGAAGTGTCGCACTTTATGAAGATGCGCACCAGCGTCCAGAGGTATCCCGCGCGCTATCCATATCTGGCACCAGCGCCTCGTGCAGCAACTGTCAGTCCGTGTGGCGGCTCGAGCTCAACGCTTCTCTTCCCCATAAAACCACAGTTGGGAGAGCTTTATGTACCAGAAAGAAGTTCAAATACCCCACACAGTATCTCTCCGTCCGCACCGGCGCTCGCTTATTCAACTACTTTAAACTGTGAGTCATTCCGTCGTGGGTGGGTGGGTGTTTTCTTCCAATACATTGACATCTGGAGTTCATAGCACGCTGCGCGTTTTTTGCTATCTGTCTGATGCGTTAATCCATTATCCAGTTGAGGTTCATCCACCGGTTCGAGTGGATGTGTGTTTGTGTGCGCACAGCCTAGCCAACCGGTTTCGGTAAACTTGCCTTTTACGCACGCATTCAGAAGGTTGATGCTGAAGGAGTTGGGGGTGGGAGGCTTATTGCTCACAGCTGTGTGGAGGGGGGCCGCGTCGGGCCACTAAGGTTCTTGATAAGGTACAAGGGTTAGTTTACGTAGAACCTACAACAGCCTGCATTCGCAGGACATTAAGTGGACATTTAACCACTCAGCGAGAAAAGCCGGTTTAATCAAATGCTCAGACTTAAATAGCAAATGTTAAAGTTGAATATTCCACCAAGGACTTGTTAAATTATTTCCCTTGTTCCTACAATCTTCTAAATCACATGTAATTTTCTTTAGGCTTGTTTTGCCATTTTCTAAACTCTGGAAACAAGCCATTATCTCATCCCACTGGCATACCATTTCACCAAAATGCCATTTTTAAGACTGTAGTGAATGACTGGCCAGTGTGGAATGCTGTGTAATGGCAGGATGTCAGTAACTTATCAGTCATAAAGGCTTACAAACATGTTTTGTCATGAGCTTTTAAGTTGCGACTGCAGTCTGTGTGCGTCTGCTGTAAATAAACACAGAGCCATTCCAGAACTTAATACAAAGAAAGTGATTTAATCAGCACTGTTTCCAACAGCATGGTCAACAAACATCATGGCTTTACAAACTCCTCTAAGTGGTTTATCTTTAACCCAAATACAGTTCCAAGGGCAAAAGCAACTGATAAGCATGTTTCCATTGGTCCCTGCAGGTCAGTCCGCAGGTATTCATGGTAGGTAGGCTGGAAAATGTCACATAACATCAAAGAGCTCCGAGCAACTCAAACATTTTCATAATCTCTGTTGACTTTAATTCCTCAGTTTCAGCGAGGGAAACCTGGCTGAGAGGAACGGTCCTGTTGCTGTTTGCAATTACATTTTTTGCCTCCATAGACAAAAATGCAGAGACTTAACATACTGCAATGGTGCTGCAGACAGCTTGAGAGGAAACTTTGACGAGAAGAAAATGTTTCATGTCAGGGCACATTTCTGAAGAGTGCAATTCCAGATCATAGTCATGTGTTCCACCTTTTTAGATTATATTTATTAAAAGCAAATGCATCACGGAGTCGTTATTCAAGCCATTTTCTGTGAAAACAAAACAAAACATTGGAATGACCCATCCAAAGACAGCAATGCAATTAATCTCTAACGGATGTACACTTAAAAGAGACCTGACAGAGTTGCTGTGCTGTGCTAAAGGGAAGGAAAACAACAACAACAATCAACAAAAGCATCTAAACATAAGTCGAGTTGAATCACTTTGATGAACATTTATAGGAACGGTCACATTGCCAGACAATTGCCAGCTTTCTGACTGGCTGCACTGACGCGGCCTCCAATTCACATCATTTAAGTGATAGAACATAAACACACACACAGACACAGACGGGATATCTAACAGTGGCACGTATGCCACTTTCAGCCGTTTCGGCTGACTTCACACAGAAAATTTAGACAAGAACAGTAAAATAAAACAAACTTTCGACACTGAAAGTAGACCGATATGGAACGTCCTTCCAGAAGATGACCACAGATGATAAATTATCAGGAAAAAAGAGACGACATATGAAGCATACCTAAACAAAATCTTGCAGATTTCAGTGACTACGTCATCTGTGCATTCACAATGCATGTCAGTAGTGCTAGCTCTGAAGTTAAGACGTGTGAGTAGTCAGATAAAATACACACCTTCCACTGGGACACATTTGGAGCTGCCTTTCAGATAACAGTTACATTTTTTTCCACCAAAACAAGGAAACAAGGTAGCGGAAAGATGACAAAGACGTTTCAAATAAATAAAGCTGTCCGTATATCAGATAAGCGTGGGAGCAGCATCGTCATACATACAGATCGAAGTTACAGCGTGTCATCGTGCTCAGAGATTGGTGTCGACGCTGATTCACATGAAAGCACTTGAGTGAGCGATACGTGGCCAAAAAAAAAAAGGAAAAAAACACATGTAGCTCATTAGCTTATAGAAATGTTAAAGACACTGGGCTCAAGTTTTAGAGTGCAGGTGTAAACAGTAAATAAGGCTGAAAAATATTTCTAGAAAATAAGCAGTAAAAAATATTCCTTAGTCTTGCTCCCTGGGATTCTTTCCCTGTTTAAATGTTTTCTTTTGGAACATCTGCTTTGCATTTTAAGAGAAAAGGTAGAAAACATATCTATATATCTATCTATATATATATATGTATATATATCCTTTGGTTAGGGAAAGAACCCGATATTCTAAACTCTCTGTTCAAGTAAAAGTGATTAGAAAACAAAGCCATTACATAAATACATATGGAGTGAACATGCTAATGCTACTCCTGTGAAACAATGTGTCTCTCTTTGAGGTTTGGGATGCTACCATAAGGCAGTATTACCAACTTCGGGATAAATAATATTTACATATAGAATTTCTTCCTCTTGCGTTCATTGTAGCGACGGCTCTGATCAGATTTGTTTTTTTTCTCCAAGTGCATGAGTGAGAACTCAAAGCAAGAAATCTGTCTGATTTGCTCTAGGTCTATTAAATTACATAGAAAGTCCAGGTTGTTATTGCACAAACAAGACACACATTCTATGTGCACACAGGAATAAAACTGGACGTTAGAGCGATGCAGTCACAATAAGTTAGGACAAGCTAAATGCACATGTAACAATGGGCACGTACAGAGAGATGAGGATGATTTTGGTCCTCCTCTGCAATTGATGAGATGAGCTGCACAGGCCGCAGACTGCATACAACTTAATGTGCAGGTTTCAGATTAAGTGGACCTGTAAAAAACTTTGGTTCAGTCGAGTCCATGGGGGTCTGATTTGATGAGATCTAGATGAAGAAGGGTGACTGGCTCAGAGGAAAGTGTATAAGACAAGAAAAGGTAAAGAAAGGGAGGGACAGTTGAGTTGGTGGTGGCGGTGGAGCTCAGTCCTGAAGCAGGCTCTCCTCTGCCATCCATCCAAGCGAGGGAAGAGGCTGTTCACGTCTGGAGTACTTCAGCTGCAGGAGGTCGCCCACTTTACTGATGGCCTCCAGTGCCTGGCAAAAGAACAGGAAGAATGCAATCAATCTGAATCCAAAACCATATTACTTATGTCAATCATAATCAAGCAAGGATACGCAGACAGATGAAGCCACACAATAAATAAAAAACCCATCAGGATTACACACGGAGCGCAACTTGAAAGGGGACCGCTTTTGTAGCCGATAAATGAAGTGATAAGGCTTAATCACTCTTGGATTTTCAAGCACTAAACATGACACGAGGCTCCGTGCGTGAACCACAACTGAACAGAAACTCCGTCCGCTCCTTTCCACAAGAGCCTGTATCAGCATTGCAACACTGCAGGGCACCTGGAAACAATTTACCTTCCTCCTGACCTTTTTTCTGATTCCATGGTTTGAGAAATAGCGAGGGCAGGCTTTTCCAAAGACGGAAAAAGCGGCTCCTCGAAGTGCTCTACAAAGGCAGGCTGATGCCCTTTAAATGGACTATTACAAACGGTGTTGACATGCTCCTCAGTAAGATGAATGAAGTGTCTCTGGAGAGACAGAGCAGCTCAAATAAAAGTCTCTGTCTGAGCCACGCTGTAATACTCGGAGACAGTCTTGGCCTTCCAAGGTCTTTTAATAATAAAGGACATATTGAGAGACATTATTATTCAGCGGGTACACTCACGCACACGCACACACACACACAAGCTGAAAAAAAAACTACTGGGTGCTACAACCCATGATCTCCTGTGAACCCATACAAACTCCTATATCATGTTGAGGATAAAATTAAGTCTTCAGCGTTACAAGTCTGTTCTGTAACAAAATCCCTTGAACTGGATCCAGTCGGGATAAAGACACTGACAAGAGATCAGAAATCTCTCTCTCTCTCTTTACATCTTGGATGATGAAGACCAAATGGCAGATGCATTTTGGATGTGACAGCATTTAGTAAAAACACAGAGCCCAGATTGTCCCGACAAACACTGGTTATACTCATCTGCCCCAATACAGACAGGAGTGATTGTCTCACTGATGAAGATAAGTGATGACAGTGGAGCAACTGCAAATATTCCTGGAGGCTTTTTTTCAGTTTTGATGTAAAAACCCAGATTGTTGAAAAGCCAGTAACCATTTTAAAAGTGACTTTCATGCTGATTTTGAAGTTGTTTTATTCCCACTGCTTGGAAACTGCCTACACCATTTTAGAATAAGAGGGTCCATTGTTGGTGAGACATCTGTGAACATCTTCTGCCATTAGAGAACGAAGAGAAAAATGGCAAGAAAATGTAAAAAACTGCTGATACAGACACTCATCGTCAGCCACAGGCCCTTTAGCTGTAAACCTATGAGGTGTCTCTGTTAGAAAAGGAGATTTAACCTAAATTATTATATCATTTTGTGTTTTGGATAGGGATTGGGCTTTCCGGACGACTTACCGTGTCTAGCATCTCTCTGGTGTGGGCAGCCGAGACGCAGAACCGTGCCCTCGACTCGATGATGGGCGTTGCCGGAAAGCCGACGACCACTGTGCCGATGTTTCTCTTTAACATCTCCCGGCCAAATGCCCTGAAAAGCGACGGCAACATTAGGCACAGGGCAACACTTGGCAAATCTAACTGCTGATTTGATCTCTCCGCCACCGGCACCACATCTTAGTTGGTGTTCTCTTTAATGTGTGAAACTGCTTTCCACACACCATGTCAGATTCTATTTGGAGATGGGACAACAGTAAGGAAAGTCATTTAAATTAGAGCTTTTCTCAATGTGAAAACGTTCGGGGGATTTTTCTGGGTTTTTTCTCTAATTATTCCCGGTGTTTAAAGCATTAAGAATATCAAATAACTTGAAGTGCGGGAGAATCTCACACACCCTATTTTGGCAGGCATGTAGAGCATCATGGGTACGACGGGCGAGTCATCGTTGCCGTAGATGATGAAGCCCATGTCGCGGAGTTTTCTGCGGAAGTAGGTGGTGTTCTCTGATAGCTGCCTGAGTCGTTCAGCACCTGGAAAAGGCAGACAAACAGGGATATTTCACAATGTGGGAGTGAGCCTGTTATGATGGTTGTTTCTGTTACTCAAACGGACAACAGTTTAATTACTATGGTGAGTGAAAACAAGTGAAAACACTTGTGGGGGTGTGCGGGTCCTGCAACACTACTTTTTAGTCATTATTTATGCTTGAAAGCCTTGTTCAGGGGCCAAGTGAAGGAAACACAAAACACGTGTTAGTGCAGTTATCCACCATTGATTATATCTGTATTCTACTCAGCCTGCTTCTACATTGTAGAACATGAATATTGTCTGGCAGCAAAAGCCAAAGTTAGTCTATTAAGGCTGATGCAAAATGCAGAAAGAAGTCACAAAACTAAGATATATATATATATATATATCTCTCTCTCTCTTAGACTCTTCAGTAAACACCATGTCTTTCATCATGTCCTACACTTATTTGGAGACAGCAGTACACCACTTGCCTTTGAAGGCGACCAGGACTCTTAAAGTCGAGGTCAAGGGGCTGAACCTAAACAGGCATCAATCCTCACGTGTCACTCTGATGCACACTGTGGATTCACTCGCTGAATCCTCGGCCTGAGCCTCCAGAGATAGCATCTTAACCAAACAAATAACCATATGGCACAGAGCACCAACAGCAACACACATCTGCTTGGCTGTGCTGAAAAACAGAGCAGGAACACCACGGCTTCAAAGCACCCTGAGACACAACAAAGTCTGACATTATATTTATCCAGACGGTTTTTCTTCCACGGCCAAGGAATCCAAAGCTATTCTCAGCACTCAGTGATAAAAAAACAGTAGCATATGATATTCAGACATTTTGCTATTTAAGCTTTGGCCTTTTTTTCATATTGAAGAAAGCTTTGCCTGTGTTGTGCCTGAAATTCCCATCCACATATTTGATTGATGCAAGCTTCAAACAGCAAATGTCCATTCTGATGCAGGCCTGTGCCGGGAACCAGGAGCAGCCGTCCTGAGCATCTTGAACATTGAAGCAAACCGTTAGCAGGCAGCTCAACTGTCACTTCGACTGTGCGTCAATGTCTGAATCTTCAAAGGCCTGAATTTCAAACAGTGACGGGGCTGCAACCAATCAGACTGTCATTGTTAGTCTTCTGCAAGGAAAACTGGGGTATGTTGTAAGGTCAAGCAGTCTGGCCTTCTCCTCTCAGGAATGGTATGGAGAAAGATCTTAAAGACATTGTGCAACAGTCATACCATACAAGGTGTTTATATCATCCCTAATGATTGAACGACTGGGGAGCAAGGTAACCTGATCTTATATCAGCATTTTAAAAGGAGGCTGCATCAATCAAGCCCCATAAAGAGTAAAGGGGTGCCGCCCTGCAAGAAAAACAAGACTTGGTGATCTGTTTGTGTGTGTAGGGGATGAGTCCAGCAGAGTTTGATATGCTGAGATCTCTGGCCCTAAGCACCATGCTGCTTTGTACCCAGCGTGAAGCCAAAGAAGCACACATACACAAAGAAACACACATCTGAAAGCCATAAAGGGAGAGGGTAGAAGTGTCAGCGGCATACCACCACTTCAAGGCCTTCCATCAGCCTGGGCAGAACCGGCCAGAGGAAGACAACTGTCCACCCATTAGTTTTAAAAATGCACATCCCTAAAGATACAGAGTAGAGGCTGCTGTAGAGGACTACACAGACGCTTTAACTATACAGTTCCATACTGAAGAGACTCAGTGACACTGCAGCTTTTATCTTATCAACAGATTTTGTAGGGGAAAAAACTTTTTTAATTTTAAATTTTAAGAGCAACTCATTTTAAAAAGTGCTTAAACAGCCGAAGACACCATGTTAAAGTCTTTCCTTCAAAAGATCATGAGACATTCTAAAACAATAAATTACCAATTCATCCAATGTCCAATCCAATCCTGTAGTTGCAAGTGACACGGTGTGAATGGAAATGAACGAAGGGCATGGACCTGTGTGGCATTTATATTATTTCTTGGAGATTACACATGCCATACAGTTGATAAAGCTGTCTGACACACCTTTATTTACTGGTAAATAATTGCCAGTCGTAGATAGTAACCTTTATCACTTGGCTGGAAAGAAAAAATTCCACAGTAAACAAACACAGTCAGTGGGAAGGAGTCAAAGTACAAAAGGTGGCGTAGCTGACGTGAACGGAAAGAAAACAAACGTCCGTCGAGCTGCGACAGACCGCAGATTTGCAGGAGTGGATGAAGTCCAGACAGGCTTATGCTGCCATCTTGTGGTCAAGCCAAGTATCAACTTTACATTTCTACTTTCTCATGCATACTCACTACCTACCCAGTGTGGTCCCATCCTCCCCCATGATGATCTTCATAGAGGTGATTATCTGCTGGGCCACAGGAGGGGACATGGAGGTGGCGTACAGGGCACTGTGGGAGTGGCACCGCAGGTAATCAATCAGCTCCTGGCAGACAAGTTACAGAAAAGTTAGGGTTAGCTGGTGAGGCAGCACAGAATCCAAGCGCACAAATAATTGTTCCAATGTACATTTTTGTCATGGTATTAATATATAAACTGAGACTAGGTGTAATGTTTAACACTCTTTATTTTAGTTTGTTCATGTAAAAACAGTATTTTTCTAAAGTAATGCTAGGTTTATTAATAAGAGTACTGATTACTTTTAGAGAGTAAAAAGAGTTTTCATGCAGTTCTTCTGTATTCAGAGGGACGGTCTTTTGTGAACTAGTGCGCCATCATGTGGTCATTTTGGGCAAGGCAACTTTCTGATATTTCACACTATGAAAAATGTGTGTGAGGTGTTTCAGCCAGACTTTTCTGTTTTTAAGCATTACAACAGATGTTTTTCCACCTTGCATCTGCATGCTTGGACTTGTTCTGCATTTGTACTGCATACTTTCTGAACACAGACCAGCTGATGTAGCCATGTCTGCAGCTCTACTCTGACTGAAAATGAACGCTTACTCTGAATCAATCCTTTTCAGAAAAACAGGAAGCCAAAATTCCCGTTCCTGGTGAATAGTGTTGATCAATACCAACATGGAATGACACACAACGTGTTAGCTTTCAGCAGCCAGGAAATCACAACGGTCCCTAAAGAGGATGACTAAGTGCTCCACCTACTGTAATCAGTGTGGTCCTCTCAGACTGGAGGAGGCGCCAGATTCCAGTGTGTGACCTCACAGCCTGAGCCGTTACCTGTGTGAGTATTCACCCACCTTTTTGCCTCCGATGTATCCTCCAGCAGCACCGAAGCTCTTGGTGAATGTTCCCATCATGATGTCGACGTCTTTGGGATCCAAGCCGAAGTAGTCCACCACTCCTCTGCCGTTGGGTCCCAGAGCCCCGATACTGTGGGCTTCGTCCAGGTACAGGTACGCCTTGTAGCGCTTCTTAAGGGCAATGACCTCTGGCAAACGCACGATGGAGCCCTCCATACTTCAGGGCGAGAAGATGATATAAGAAAAAAAGAAAAGAAAAGAAAAAAAATCTATGAATTCAATTAAATAAATTCAAAGCCTACAGTAATGACATGCCTGCATTTTAATGGTTGCGATGGGCTCTCTCTCACCTCCTAATCAATATTCTGCCAAAAGCTCTTTAATGGAGAACATAGTAACTCAAAGAGCAGCTGGGTAATTGAGGATGAATATAAGCAGTTGACCCTATAGACAAGTGCCTAACCTTTGTGTAGTTGTGTATGGAAGTGTTAATGTCTGTGTAGGCACGGTCTATTTTAGCAGCTGAAGCGTTTACTCTGACAGTCCCGGTGGAAATGAAACTCCATTAACACTGCATTAGTGAAGGACATCGGCTACCTCAGGCAGTTTCTCTGAGAACTGTATTGATCAACAAGATTGATTGCTTTTATGGTAAGTACACTTCAAAGCACCCACGTACATTATGCTTTAAAGGACGGCGGGCACACCCACGAAATGCCATTATTTTCTATATTCAAACAAAATGATATAAAAGGTGAGGTGTTGCCATCGTGGCTGAGAAATTGTGTAATTGGCATTCACACTTTGTCCCGATAAAGACGCTTTTGTTCAATATGTTGAATAAGAAGTTAAAGGGAGAGTTTGGGTTTTTTTAATCTGACTGTATGAATTACTTACCCACGGTCAGTCTATTACCAGCTACACTTAAACAAGCTCTGATCTTTTAAAATGGCCTTAATACACTTTGCTGCTGACACCTCCAAAGCAGTGCATTGCTTAGCTTCAAACACAAGTCCTCCTGCTGCTTCTTCAAACTGGGCCATACGCTGTAGGTAAGACATCAGTAATGGAGAACGATATCATACAGCTCCATTACAAAAAAACAAAATCAAACTGTCCCTTCAAGCAGTGAAACCTTCCTGCATTGAGCTCGCTTCTGCTGACACAGCGCTTCACTTGTCTTATAAAAGTGCTTGATCGTTTTACTGCAAATGAGTTTGCTGCGACAGTGAAGATGGCGACGCGGTCATATCATAAAAACAGCCTCTGGGACCTGTGGTGGCTTTAGTAAATCAATACCTTCACATTGTGACACCATAATGTCTTTAACAAGTAACAGTTCTAGTGCTGGTGTGCATCAGAGACACCAGTGGAAGTACAGAGAAGAAGAAGAAAGCAAAATGCTATCCATTTATATCATTTTTGCCCTTTTCTAGTGTTTTCTTTCGGTTTCTTAAAATAGAAATGAAGTAACAAATTATCATTAGCATTATAAGTCAAGATGAATCAAGAAGAAAGAAGTGCAGAAAACAATAAGAAGTGCAGAAAACACTGGGTGTCAAGGGGTAGTAAACAGAGTGCAATGTGATGCAGCAGTGGTGGAAAAAATGTGTGTGTGTGCGTGTGTGTGTGTGTGTGTGTGCGTGGTATACGTGTGTGACAGAAAGACAGAGACTCTACCTGTATATACCCTCCACTACAATGAGAATTTTCTTCCAGGGCCGGTGGGTTCTCGGCTGCCCGTGTACAATGGCGTCTCTCAGCAGCTTCTCCAGACTTTGCATGTCTACAACACACAGTAAAGAGACTTTTGCCACCTATAGATAGATTCCCTTAAAGTAACACAAGAGCTTTCTTTAATTAACAAATGAGTGTCAATATTTAATGATCACAACCCTTCAAAGCACTGAAAGTGTTTTCTTAGTAGCTGGCCTGCTGTGGTTCCCGATAGCTGAATGTGAGCTTGGATAAGTCAGGATTTCCGGTGACAGTGTGTAAGTGTGTGTCTGACTTTTGTGTGTGTGTCGATCCTGGACCAAAAAATAAATGAAAAACACACCACACCACACCACACCACACCCAAAAGTGGGATTCACTAGTGCAGTACATGTTGAACTGTAGAAGGTAAGTAAGTGAACAAGTGTCTTTGTGCTGTAACTCACACCCATGTTAAATGTATTTGCTCTCCTGTCTGGTAAAGCAGAGCCAATTCCTATCTGATGGTGTTGAAAGATCCATTTAAGACACTTTAATCCTATGTGCTCTGTCTTACTGCATCCCTTGGGTAGGCGCTTACGTCACAATTCTATCTAACTGCTCTTAGGTAAGGTGCTCTTTATTGCAGGTCACCCACTGTTGTGTTTGAAGACCCGAATTGTGGAGCCGGACAGGCGGGCACCCAGCACCAGCGAGGCGTGATTCAGCTCGTCACTCAGAATGAGACAACCCTAAAAGATGAAGAAAGGAGAGGAAAACAGATTCTTTTTGAGTTTTGATTTTCTTAGCTGGTGACCTCTCTTCTACATCCAGGCAGCAGCAATGCCCAGTTAGCCAGAGGAGTCAAACATCCTGTTTCAAACTCTTTTTTTTTTTTTTTGCTTGTATGATTGTAATCGGTTTAAGAGTGTTGAGCAATGACTTCGCTCTTTTAGGAAGTGAAGTCTCTGGAACTCACCCGCAGTGTGACCAATGAATCCAGGCTTGTTCGGGTTAAGCCGATCACATGAACGTTTAATACTCTGTGACTTAGTGTACATGTCGCCATGTATGAATGCGCACAATTATATCCACATGTGTTTTTGTCCTTAGAAATGGAGAGAAATATACATACCAGTATCCGGGCTTGATCATAGTTTGGGTTTTTTTTTTTAATCCGGAAGATGATCGTAATTCTAAATAAAATATTTTCTTTTATACCCTGCTCGTTAAATCATAAATGCTGCCGACACCTTATCCACATCTTGAAGGCAGCACACCCACAGTCAGACAAGTCACACCATTTCGTCTGGTCAATGAATAAATGGGTTTGTTACACAACACACAATTGTGCGGTGACATAACGATGGGAGCGAGCGGAAAAGTGACAGACGTAGTTAAGAATTTATGAACCCTTGTGACGAGTGCACCGACTTCACTGTCTCGCTCTAAGGCTCCCTCTCCCTCTTCGTCCACCTGCACGCCTGTTTTTGACCCACGCAGTTGTAAGGAAACACGTGCTTTGAATCAGAAGGCACACACGGCTGTCAGCTCAGATATCTACATCCTCTTTGAGCGACTTTGGGTAACGCAGAAAAGAGCAAGTGAGGACTGCTGCGTGTGATTTGTTGGGGTTAGAACAACAGTGGTTGGGACTTGTCAAATATCAGTCTTTAACCCCCCACCACGCACACACACACAGAATGTTTTGAAAGCTTTGAGCGGAAACTAGTGTGTTGTGGAACAGTGTGAACTCTTCAAGCTTACCAGTACATTTGATAACATAGCTTGTTTTCACTTGACACAGGAAGCAGCCCTTTTCCATTGCAGTTTTTAAAAATGGCACTCGCATACAATAACAGCGTGGGTACAGAGGGCGATGTAACTACACAGGGAAAAATTAAAGACACAGGAGTGGGAGGTTCTAGGTAGAAGGAATAAAACAAACAGAGGAAGTGAATGAAATTCCATACCTTCCCAGTGAGCGCAGGAATGTTCATGGAGTTGGTTGCGAAGCCCATGCCAAAAGCCATAGATGACTCAACACCCAGAAACCTGGCAACCAGCTGCTCCAGCTCCTCGTGGATGTCCAGATTCCCTGGAAAAACAATCCGCGTTTGACAACTTCCCATATCAGTGTACCGTAACGTACACAGACAATGTATTTGAAAAATGTTTTGGCCACATTTGGATTTTTTTTTTTTTTGGTAAAAAAAACAAACAAACAAAAAACCCAAAACAAAACAAAACATACTGGAGCTAACTAACTGAAGACACTCCAGGGACTTTTGACCTCCAGCAGCTCTATGGCACTGTTTTTGTATCTATGAGCCCCTGTTTTGCTTATTTTGTACAGGCCCACACGTGTGCAGGTGATGTGATTCATCCTCCTACCAGCAGTGTCTCACTATTGCAGTGATCAACAGGTGGCAGTAAAGCACCAAGATGTGATCTGCAAAGCACCCGCTGAGGCAGGTTGGATTGGAAATGAGGAGTGAAATGTGGTTCAGCTGCCTGGGTTAGAAAGGAGGCTGCAGTAAGCTGCCTCGTGCTGCACTGAAAAGGACTTTAACATCAAAGCTTTTAAAGCGCGTCACTACAAATCAAACTCAATCTTTCAGTTCTTCAGAACCACTTAAGCCTGTGGCCTCTGCTGAATGCTGAAAGAGCAATGGACAAAAGGGGGAGTAGTCGTTCAAGCACCAGCTGAGGTTCATAAGAGTCCACTTGACCATGAACTCTCAATTTTTTTAATAAAAAACATGAAAGCTTGGTAAAACCCCATCGTACAAGCAAAATATTTTTTTCCCTCTTACCCATCTCACAGCGAGTGCTGCCCACTCCAACTCCGTACTTGTGTGTTGACTCGACAGCAGCGTCGGCACAAGCCCCGGTGTTCTCAGCGAAGCCGAGGTAGTTGTATGAGCCCATGTTGATGACGTCTTTCACCACTTTGCCTGTGTGCCTGACGGGGACGGAGAACATCAGAGACAGACAATTGGAACCCTGATTCTAGGCTGATGGAACTAATTATTTTCAACACGTGTGTCACTCTGTGGTGGTTGCCTAGCAACCACTTCCTGCTCAATGTTATCCATTAACTGCCCCAGTTATCATGCACTGTGATAATATACAATAGTTTATTGTCCAAAGGGAATCCAGCTGGCATAGAGAAAATCATACTGTACATACAAGTGAGATAGAGAAAACATGACACAGGCTTCACTGTTATCAGAGCAGTTTGTGTGCAGAGATATTAATCCCTATTTGTTTTAACAGTTTAATAAAAAGCCAGAAATCATAACTCCTCCTGATACTAAAATACTGTAACTGTGTGTCTGTTACCATATATCTGTGTCTTAGATACAATACTGAAGCAGTTCTTAGATCAGTAAGTTACGGCGTTCTAAATAACCTTGAGGTAACAAGAGGGAATAAACTGAAGCTGATGGAGGGAAGATGAATCAGTTATATGTTATGCTGTTCAAACTTTAGTGTGTTGGTATTGCATGTATACCAGCTGTGTCATGTGGGCAGGACTGTGTGTTTAGGGCTGCTAGTGTTCCTGTTCAGTGTCATGTGACAGATACCAGCGTTTTCAACATAACCATCTGAATCATTGCTTACGCCACTCTTATTATCAGAAGTGCAAGGTCAGTGACTTTAAGTCCAAATCAATGGACGCCCTGTTGAGCTAAGGCTCAGAGGCAGAGACACGCAAACCTCTGGGGAAGTAGTAACAGTTGTGGACAAAGTCTTGATTTAAAATGAACTCATGTACAGGTAACAATCACTCCACAATGCAGCAACTTACTCGAAGGTCCAATTGTAGTCGTGGGACACTCTCTCAACCAGGTCCATTTTGGCACCAGGGACGCTACAGATGGGTCGGTTCCAGTTGTCTCGGATCCTCATGTAAAGGTTCCGGGTGTAGAAATTCTCAAAGTCTTGATAGAGGGGGACAAAATCCTGCAGGGGAAATGACAAAGTGACGATGATTTCTTAATATTATGTCAGGGCAGTTCATTATATTCTAGAGGAGACATCTTTGTTCTCTGGCAGATTAAAAAAAAACAGGCAATGATTACGGTGAAACCAGATGTAATAGGTGTGACAGAATGTGTGAAGGACGTGTGAAAGACTTGCAACACTGTGACAGCTAATGTAGCGGGCGTGACTTATAGCACAGCTCTTTTCTAAGCGCAGATACCAGAGATGAAACCTTTAATTTGGTGCTGTTAAAACTGTAGTTCCTGCTACCGAAACACGTGTTTTAAATGATTCAGTATCAGAGTATTTTCAGAGGAAAGCCTTTGAATGATTGGTCTGAAGTGGCTGGCTTAAACCCGTCAATGAACCAACCTTGAGTGACTTCACTTTCAGTGTGTTATTTTAAATGAGCCTTTACAGTTACAAGGATCTATTTTTGTACTGTCTGGTGTAAATGCTGCTTTACCTTCTGCTCCTCTCTCTCCCGAGCCACGTGGCACTTCTCGATGTTCCAGTGGCGAAGGAAGTCTCGGAGGTAGCCAAAGATGGTGAGGATGCCGTAGCCCATGTAGGTGAGCACGGCCACCAGGAGAGGGGTCTCCTCAAATGATTCCAAAAAGGGCTTCTTGTACAGGCTGGAGTTGTGTGGGACATTTTGGTTCTGGGGGGACAGTAAAGCAAAGGAATGTGTCTCACTAAGTTACAGTTCAAAGTTACAGAATTTGAATTTTATAGCAGTACAGTGGTTTTAGGAGTAATAACGTGAACTACCTTTCATTTTATGTTGAGGAAAAAAAAGCAATCTAGCTGGTGGTTTCTCTTTAAAATGTAAAGGTTTACTTGTGTCTGTTTACTCATTAAGTCTGCCACACTAGACAGCCGCCAATAAATTGTGAAAGGAAGCAGAGCAGAGCAGTGCAGCACAAACTGGGCACACACCAGGCGACAGCAGGGCTCATTTGATGAAATTGTGTTTTTCTTGGAATGAGAGTCCGAAACCTAATAATGGCTACAATGAGCACGGTAATTCACGGAGACCTAACCGTGCCCATGCCCCCGTGGACCAGTGAGCAGTAAAATGGCCTTCAATCCAGGGTTCTAATTCATTGAGTTTTATGAATAGCAATATTGATTTTGGATTATGGGACCATATAAATGTGGTCACACACTGGGGGAGGTCCACAAAAACTAAAAGCTAGCATCACTTAAAGCTGAGCTGTGGACTGGCTGTCTACAAAACCAACATTAAACAAATGAGAGCGGTCACTCATTGCAGGCTCTGGCCCGCAGCTAAGCAACCATACCTCATGTGACCAGTCATGCTTCTCCAAGAAATACCTCTGAGCTAGGGAACAGGAGAGCACTGCACTCTGTGTGTCTGTGTGTGTGTGTGTGTGTGTGTTTAAATCCAGTCAAACAGGTATCTTTCCCCAAGTTAAACAAAGCACTGAAAGGCCAGCAGACCGTAAGCACTGGCTTGTGAGCTGTCCCAAACGCTGGGCACAAAAACACATTCACATCCCAGTACACCGCTCGAAGGGACATCAACCACAGCGTCTAAAAACAGTTTGCCTGACGTCATATTTGCTTAATCTTTTATACATGTGGACAAACAGAGACCTGGAGAAGGTAGACCTGTACCATTTCTTTACAGCTGGACGGCACAGCGACTGTGCTCAGTAGAGCGACCATCAAACCCAGTGGAAACTTGCTCTTAAACATGCTTGCTCAGCTCAAGTCAGGAGATGCTGATCGTATAACAATATATACACATTAAGAACAGTCGGCACCTGGTGTATGAAGAGTAAATAAGTGAGTCTTCTCCCTGTTAATGGCCTATTCAACTCACAGCTCATTTCTACTGAGCTGTTATTGACTCTACCACCCCAGCTGAAAGCTGTTAGAGAGATCATTTAATCCAACCTGCTCATAAAAATCCTACGCCTAATCATTTTTCCTATATTCTCCATATAGGGATTGCAGCTAGCTCCATAAGAAGGATCACTTTTTTCACCTGTGGACCCAGACCCAGGGGTTTTATTGCTGGACTATGATACTCAGCCTTACAGTTAAATGGTTAAGATACCACGCGTGTCCTGTGACAGACCAGCGGATTTAAGAAACACTGAAGGTGCAGATACATCAGACTCGGGTGTTCTTATGCCTGATTCCTCTTAGAAACACAGGCCCATGGGCATCTGACTCCTGCACAGCTCATATTACAACAAGATGATGCTTTTTGAGTGATCAAGGCAATTGATAATTATTATGATTATTACCGGTCTTTAAATATTGGTAAATACTGTTGATGATATTTGTCATAATGTCTGTTCACATCACTGAATAACTAACAGCAAATTTATGAATACTTGAGTTTGCCAATGCCTACTCCCTGTTTCAATAAATCAATTATCTGATACATTATGAGCAGTGATATGAGCTGCAGTTTTGTCTTCACTTCAGGCAGACTGGAGAGATTATATGCATACAGATGTAACTGGTATGACAGCCATACCATCTGGGTCTAATTGTATAAATATGCAGTGTGTTGAAATCAGAAGTCCTGCAGCTTTGAGCTGTCGCAAGTCTGGAAACTCAAATATGACAGAGGTAGTCCATTTCTTTCAGTTTACAGTGAAATGTGATTTTAAACTTTCTGTTCAGCCTTGAACTCTAATAATTTAAAAACAACACCAGCAGTATAGGCACATAAACACAGAAACACACACACAGACACAGTGTTTTCTGTGCTTTTCAGGCCACCCTAGGAGGGACCACACCCTGCACAGCCTGGAGACATTCCTCTCCCGCTGAAGTGTCATGTGGAAGAAGGCCTGCTCCCTCTCCCAGGAGACAGACAGCTTCTCTGCTAATAACACAATAACACAACAAGGCCCTGATCCTCTTCATACTCGAGTCTGTGTAAACAGAGACCGGTCTAACTTACTTCACCACACACACACACACACACACACACGCACACACAGAAACAACAGGGTGTAAGGTTACAGAAAAAGTCAGCACTACAATCCTCCCTGATCAGGTGGCATGTAACTAACGTTACCACTAACACGTTTTAAAACGTGAACCAAATTGAAGCTTACATAGCTCGCACCACTGGCCCCAAACATAATGTTAATTGAGTCTTTCGACAGCCACGTAATGGGAAGTTAAACTGAAGCAGCGATTGGTAACAGCTAGCTTAAAGTATGTCGCATTGGGGCAAACCGATGGGCTGGGACATGGAGCTATGGCTGGGTCGTTATGTAGCTTGTTTACTGGGGCCAAACCAACGTTAATTACATTATCGTTAATGTTCCACAGTTTACTGATGAGGTGATGTCAGGCTACCGTCATGGAGCATAGCTCACACTTCTCGTGTGTCTGTAAATATTAACACTATCAACAGTAATTTATGGTCGCAGTATAAACACGGAGAAAATCAAGCCCACAAGAACTAGCTAACATTATATTCTTAAATCAAAATATTCAACACACCGCCGGGCATGGCGGTGCTTGTTTATGGCCCTCCCCCGTCGAGCAGTTGACGGTTGGGCCTTACCTTCTCCCTGGGGCGGCGGTACTTCTGCGGCTGTTGAAACAAGCAGTGGTTCTTCACGAAGCCATTTTTACTCGATTTTCTTCCATTTGAGGTCCGGTGACAGGCGTCTCCGTTCAGCAGCTTATTCGCGGAGCTTTCCGTCATCTTTGCCGGCGGTCTTGGACTGTAAATTACGCGGCGTGAAGTTGCCCAACTTGTGCAACGTTTATCGTGAAGTCATGTATGAGCTGGGAAAGAAAACGGATTAAACGCCCACTCTGCACTGTGACCGCACGAGCCTGCCGGAAATCCACGCCCCTGAATAGTTTCATTGGCCAATGGTGTTAGTCTAGTACAAAGATCGTCTATACAATAACAAATTCACTTCTCTCTCCGGGATTGTAGATTGATAATAATACGATCATGTCCTTGGTATGTAGCCCCACTGAAAATTAAGGGGGTTTGAGAAACTGAAGGGAGATCAGAGACACACACTATTACTATTTTAACCAAAAAATTGCAGAAATAGTGTCAAATAATATTTCATCTTACATGATATTTTTCGTAGGCTCTGGGTGACAATAAACGTAATAAATGATCAAATATGAAGCATCAAAATCATGAGGAAAAACCTCAGAGGTCTTTGCAGTGGTGTGTTTGGAACCTGGATTCTTTAACTCTATATTTCTACAATTATTTTCTGAGCATTGTCATATCAACTGCATTTTTTCAACAATAAAATGATGAGCCAACTCAAGCAGTAGCCTATATATGTCAAAATGTTAATGTCGCGTTAAAGTCGAACAGTATGAGCGCTCGTGGTTTACTTCTCACTCTTTGCTAGGCGTCATACTCTCTCCAGCGTGGGACGCCCTAAAGCCCAGCCCATGAAAATAACCCATAATAACCTTTGGTTAGGCGTCAGCCGAAAACCTTTTCCATTGACACTACACCTCACCTGGGCCGGGAAGATGCAAAACAAGGGTCAAGGCTGTTTTCTCACAGGAAAAAAGGAAGTGAAGAGTGACAGAGGTGTACTAAATGGTCCTTAACCATGTGAACTTCAGACTGTCTTCTTTGTCTTCTTTGCAGTTAAGAGAAGTCTGTAAATTGTTTCCTAAAGCGTCTGTGCTTGGCTACGAAATATGTTGCTGGATTATGCTGTGATAATCTGCACATCGTTGGTTTATGTCAAATATGGCTAAAATCAAATGCTTGCTGACCATTAAATGAAACCTCCTCTACCTTACTGTACTTATACTCACTATGCTACCTTACTAACTCCCATGCTGCTCTGGCACTAAACAGTAGGGGAGTTCCTTTAATCTATCTTCAACCTAACCTCCAAATAACACTTTGGTATTGAAACCACCTCTTAAATTTAAACTACCATGTGGCCCTTAATTTATATTTTATATTTAGAAGAATTAGGATACTGCATCTCAAATCTTATAACTCAACTTATAACTTATAACTCAAAGCTAAGCCGTTGGCATTTTCAGTATTCATATAAATAAACCCTTTGGCCATAAGTAAAGTCTGTACCACTTTCTCTTCATCTTACAAAAACATCTTCACAACATCACAGTGTGACACTGATTTCTAATTATTGTTTAAAATGTGTTTAAGTACAATGTGATATTGAAACACAACAAGCAAGAGAGAAAAATAAAGAGAAAGCTGGCTGTTGATGTGGGTGGAGTTTCTCCTTTTGGTCTGGAGCCAGACAGCTACCACAAAGTATACAAAATAAAGTGAGAGTGATGGAGGAATACAGTGTGACATTTTCAGGCTCTTGCAAGTAAAATGATGGATTATCCTCAAACAAAAACAGCACAAATATATTAATCAGCACCTCGCTATTGTTATCTGGTTTGCAATCAACACATTAAGGTGAAAAATGCAACCATTCAGAATCCTTGTTTTCTGTCCATAAAGACTCGCCCGTTTCCAAGAATATGACTGGAGGCAAAGATGCTCCCTTAACTTTAATCTGCATCAGGTTTTGATGTCACCAAGTGACTGGTCTTTGAATAGTGTGTGTGTGTGTGTGTACCTGTTCACTTGCTATGGTTGAGGAAGTGGCCAGCAGAAAGGCTTCATTGCCCTCTTGTGGTGAAAACATGAGACATCCATCCAGCTCCATCAGTCGACCTAACAACAGGCCTTCCATGAATCTCAACATGAATACTGTATATAAAGATGTCTGTCATGTGGGGCACATGACACAGTAGGAGGAGAAGTGTGAGAGCAGCTGGGGGTGACACTGAGGTCTCTGTTCTTAATTCTCTGCTGTACCTGAGAAGCAGAGCCTTGATGGAATGTGTCAAAACTGCCACAGGCAGCGTGGGGCCGGGAGGCGAGTCAGAGAGCTCGATAGTGGGCGGACTCTGAGGGGGAAGGAGCAGACAGCGAGTTAGTCACGGAACATACATATATTTACATCAGTTTCATATATGTGTGTCAACAGAACAACTTCAAAGATAGAGTTCAGCATACCAGGTCACATTTGAATGTTTTGGTCGACGTCTCAAACTCAGGAACGCTAAGGAGGTCTCTAACACCTGTAGAGGACTCAATAATGTGTAATCTTTGCAATTACATGGTTTCATTATGTCACGTTTGGAGTTACTTATGAAAGTGGTCTGGATCAAATCAACCTCCTCAGGCAGATCCTGGCTGAATGGACCAGCAATCCCGTAGCGCTTGTCTGGGCATAGCGGTGCTTGGTTCTTAATTTGACTGAACAGGGACATTTGCCTGTTGGTGCAGTAGTAACAACACAACAAGTAAATTCACAGCCATGACTAATGATCCCAAAATTCTGGAGTTAGTATCTCGCCATATGATGAGAAGCTCGGCCTCAGTTCATCATTAAGGCCACAGAGAGGTTTGTTGACTGTGTGACAAACAGAAGAAGCCATTTCATACCTGCCCTGCATCAGCTAATGCACCAGCTCAACTCCAAAGAAGGCATGCGGCTGTGCAAGTCTGCAGTGAACAGATTGCAGTTGAACTACTCGACTGGACAGATTAAACTTTTATTAAGCGTTTTTTTTTTGAAGGTTTTAAGCAATCTGCTGCAAATGCTGCCTATTTCCTGATCAGTAACAGTTACTGGTCTGTGCTCCATGGTTGAGAGGTCATGTGGTCCTATCTGTCTGGTAACACCTAAAGTTGCAACACTATTCTGGATCCATAGTCTTCCCTTATGCTTTACCATCTAAATCGCTGAGTCCCTTATTCAAGTCAAGTGTAATGACAGAGGCTGTTGTGCTCTCTACTGATTGTTAAGCCCATGAGGCGTGCTGTGATCTGTGATAAAACAAACATAACATGTCACCGCTGATTCTGTGGCCCTGGTGTTTAACCCCAGCTTGTGACATCAGACCATTTATCCGTCAGAGGCAACAAGGTAATCTCCCCCCTCATAGTGCTTGAAATATGCAAAAGAATTCACTACACACATATGAATGAATTTATTGTATTATAATTGATTTCCCCCTTCCTCTATGACTGCCAGTGTAGATATTTCAGGGAATGGAAAACAGTGAGAGGGAACTCAACAACAAGAGTGGAGTTTCCTGGAATTGCAGATTCTGCAGTGCACATCCAGGTTGTACTTCCTGTTTGGTAAGCGGGGTGTAGTGAAACGTGCCTGTCTACATGGTCTACATGTTTTCTGTGTGTTTCAACTAAGGCATGTTTGTTCGTGTAACACTGCCCCCACCCCACTATTTAATGATGCACCATCACCTCTACAGCTCAATAAACCTGCTCCTACTTTCAGCCTCCTAGATGGCACTGTGGGGCCACTCAAAGGTTGAGCCCTGTCCGTTCAACAGACCCACAGTCAGGGGTTGTGCCGGTGCTGTGGGCTACAGCTAAGTGTTTGGTGGCACCCATGATTAAGACAACGATGATAACATCTGATGATCTGATTCTCTAATCAACCTTTCTCTCTTGTTTCCCCTCAAGGTTACAACCTTGAGGGGAATAATGAAACATTAGTCCGGCCAGCTCTTGCCGACGTGCACAGAGGCGGTTAAGCTCCCATCCTTTCCAAACCCGATAAAGGTGATAAGGATCCAGCTTTAATAGGATCAGAGGCAGGGTTAAAAGGAAAAGAGGATCTGCTCTCATTGATTCCAGACACTGCAGCGAGCTTTAATAATGACTGGAATTCATTCTGATGAGACTGTCAGCATCGTACTGACTATACATTGTGTAAGCAAGTTATATGTTCTTGGTGTGATCTTTAAAGCCTGCCTCCAATTACTGTACATCTGGTCTCAGCAGAGCCGTAAACAGTAATAAAACGTCTAGCGCGTGGAAAAAACAGCTGAACTGTACAGGTACAGTCTTAGGACATTTCTTCAATAATAACAAAAGAACTGATGCAATCTCACAGATAATCTCAACAGTATCATTTTACCTTGTTTTACACCTGCTACATATCACATGACAAAGGCGGGATAAACTCCTGGGTAAGAGACAACTGTCCCAAGCACCCAAACTCCATGGGCTGGAGTTGTGTTCGTGGCCACCTGCTGAGTTTAAGTCCAATACTGATTCACATTTTAAGCTTGGCAAGCCTCACAGCTAAAGACCTAAACGTCAGACCCATCCATCCATCCATCTTCTTCCGCTTATCCGTGGCCGGGTTCGCAGGGGCAGCAGCTTGAGCAGGGATGCCCAGACTTCCCTCTCCCCAAACACTTCCTCCAGCTCTTCCGGGAGGATCCCGAGGCGTTCCCAGGCCAGTCGAGAGACCCTTTCATCTTATTGACCTCGACCTAACACCTGCATTCCTACATATTTCCTTTAACTACGAAAAAACACCTGAATCAATTCCTCATCGATCTGAGGATCTATAGCTAACCGTGTTTCCCTCCCTATTGCATCGTAGGATAAATATTAGCGATCCATGAATTTGGCTATATAGCCTTATATAGCCCCAACATAATATCCCTTTTGTGAAACACATAATTACTGTGTCTCCACTGACAAGGTTACTTGTCACCGCTGATGTTCTTATAGTATCATTCAAATGACAGATGATTTCCTATTCACTGAAGATGTATTCCCGCTCTCTGTTGCAATTTCCCTGCTTTGATGTCATCTAATGAAATCATCAGGAGAATCAATCTCTCCTCCCATTCCCCCGACAGCCTATTAAGACCCAGCGCTGCCAGGGAGGAAGTGGAGGCAAGCAGCCATTTTTCATACTTCAGTGGCATCTAAATGTGGTAGATAACAAATGATGAAATCACAACAGTACACAAGTAACCAGATAAATGAGTATAAACGAGTGTATTCATCGCTTGGAATTATGCTCAGGCACAAACGGAGCAAGCGCAAGTCAAAGCCCAATCACTGATCCATTCAGTTATCTGACTGATAATTCCTGCAATCAGTGTCTCTAACAGTTGTGTGAGGACAAACTGTCAGTCAGAGCGCTACTTTTGACATTGCAAATGTGAAGTTAAAGAGGGAATAATGGAAACAAGTGCAGCGTGGGAAGAGATTGTGGTATTAGATGACACTTTCTTGCATCATCGACAATATGAGCGATAGATCCGCCTCCACCACCACGGTCCAAACCTCGCCCCCTGTAGCCGAGCTCCGTCCTCAGATGAAGACATTAGGTGAAGCGGCAATCAGTTCCCAGAGCAGAACCCGGAGCAGTCGATATGCACTCCCACCACGGTTGGGCGGGCCCTGCCGCCGGTGCGCGCGCGCGCGTGGTAGGCTGCTTGCTGACTGACACAGCCATTAGAGATTGTTACGCCTGTCTAAGCCTTCCCACCGTAATAGATGATCCACAGAGGGAGCCACTGAGGAGAGGATGAATTCTGCTCCTCAGGATTCAGGTGAGGCCGACAGGACGGACAGATTGACAGGCAGACCATTTTCCAGTGAGCAGTAGACTCTGTCCGACTCTGGGCTGCTGGTATAATGATGAGTGAATCCCGGCCTAAATATGCACAGATGAGGAACTAATGATAAGAAAGCGAGTGAGTGACAGAGGAAAGACAGGTCGCTCAGGTGTGTGCTGCTAGTGGTGAATGTAGGTTTGACACATTGAATTTGCAGACTCTCCGGCTTTGTACACTGTATTCATACTTTAAATTCATAACGTGAATTAGAGTGACAGTGCATATGTGCAGTAAATACCAACATAGTTCTGACCAGGCCCTGAAAGTGAATATGCACTTTGTAAATTTGCAAGAAATGTTTAAGAATACACGAACTGGAACATAATGAAAGCAAAGTTTTAAAATAAATGAATTCCAAGAATGGTTTATACAACACATAACGCAGCAGTTCTAAAAGATTAACCTGGAGGGCATGAAGACAAGGTGTAAACACAACACTGACATATTAGTCATATTATTATAATATAACATTTTTAACAAGTGCACCTTTAATAAGAAAAACAGCCTTTTCTGGCCGCACCCAGAAAGTGATGTCAGAGCAGAAAAGTCACTATTTGAGCCGCGCAACATGTTTTGATATTCGGCCTTTTTGTCGTCCTGAAATATGACTCATCTGTCCGTGTGGATGAAGAGCAGCCACTGGCGGAGAGCGAACGGCACCACTGTTTTCCATGGACGTGGGTGTGTGTCGCGAGCGAAGCAGAAAGGCCGCCTCTGTTACAGCAGCAGCCTTCAATACTGGGAGAGGAGAGCAAATCTCGGAGGGGGCGATAAGATCTCTCTCTCCGGCCACCGTCTTCGACAGGTCAACAGCAGCAGCGGGGACATTTATCACCCAACTTATTGCTTTGCTGCCACAGAGGGGAGGTCGGCGGCAGAAGCATCACAAAAGGCATCACAAAACAAACTAAGCTATTCTCCGTCAAGTCCAAAGAGCGGGAAGATGCGGCGCAACAATTCAATATTGTTTATTATTTCTGGGTTTGTTTCCTTGTGAAGCAAAGATAAGGCGCTATCCATCATGGCCTCCGTCTGCAACCTGAGGATTCCATTATGGCCCAACACAATATGTTCACCGCTTACATCAAACAGCACACAAAAGCAGTGCCAAGGAACCAATTTCCTGTTACCTTCATGAATAGGAATCTCATTCATCTTCTTCTGTGCACATTCATAAAGGCAGACAAGAGCTGAGAGGAGGCCTATTATCGAGCTGTCCCGGGCACTTCAACAATGGTCGGAGCGCAGATGCAGGCTGAGCAGAGCGCATCTTCCCTTCTTGCTTTGAGACAGAAACGGAGCTGGATTAAAAATCTTTAATTGGCTGTGTCGACTTTGTTTTTCTCTCTCTTTTTTTTTTTAAATTGCCCGTTGCACTTGATTCATGTTTATAAATGTGCCTCCAAAGCCACATACGACAGCCATTATTCCCCTCATGAGTCAGTCACACTAAGCTGGTACATGTCAGATTGATTTCTTCACACTGACACTCACATCAGGCCCTCACAACAAACCCCCGCTGTCCTTAAATCACCTCACACTGGTAGCGGACCGACTTCCCATCCATCCAGTCATTCATTCATTCTGCATTTATTCGTACAGGGGTAGGGACACACGTGCTTGATCACGATCCCCTTTCACGCTGTTGTTAGAAAGCTGATAAGATTCTATTCAGCATTTCTAAAAAGTAGAGAATGTAAATGATAAGAGTCATGACTGTGTGGATAATACTAAAATTGATACGTGGCGGCGGACTCAGATGGTTTAGTGTTCAGCCTGTGTCCTCAGGTGCAGAGGGGAGACGGGGACAGCCTTTCCGCCGCGCCTGTGAGGGATCTGATGACTTTTGAGCATGTCAGCTCCTCTCCACACAAGTATAGGTCAGCGTTAAATCACATCAGAGCCACTTTGCTGTAATTGAGTGAGGGTTTAATGTGTTTTTAACCTGGTTCCTCAGCTGACAGAGGGAGGGGATGCTGCTGAAGTGCTTCACAGCGGTCCTCCGCTGACCCAACGGGCGGGGTGGGGGAGCTGCGTCGGCTTTAAGTGAATTTTAAGTCACAGTCCGTGACATTTTCACCACATTACAGTCAGTTTTTGAAAACAGTCATGGCCGGCATTTACTCTGCTACAAACATCAAGTGTGTTTACTCTCATTAGCAGCTTGCATTATCAGAAGGGATGCCCACAGTCGATTTGAATGGTGTTCAAATGGCAATCCCAGGCATTTTGAAGAGGGAACAGATTCATGTATTTACAGTGTTTGCTTGTCTTCTGCTGCTGGACTCCTGACAGAGAAGCAGCCAAAAGCGAGTTTCTGAAATTGTGTCATTTGAAAATAAGGAATCTGTATTATTAAGTTGCTCTCAGTGTTACTGCCAGTAGCCACAGGTTGTGCCATGAACTCTTAGGGATTCTAATTTGACAGGTAAGCAACGTATGTCACTGGAGGCCATTTTCATAAAGCGAGTAATTCTTGATAAAAGTCTAAACTAAACTGTTTAGTAGAAGTGGAGTTGAATGTCAGATTTGTATACTTTCGTTTTAAATCCCATTTAGTCTCTGGCAAACAAAGGCTGCTTCGAGTTTGAAGATTATAACAAACCTAAGTAACTCCAGCACACGCAGAAAGTTTGCCAGCTACAGCTTCCCTTTTGGACATCCCAGTACAATTCAATTTCATTTGGCTGGTTTCGAGCTCCTCAATGTGTTCTTTCACTGTTCTTAGGCTATAATTTTTCTGATGTCTGCAAAACACCGGCAATAAAACATAGCGTGCAAGTCCGGAGCGCCGCACTTATTCAGGAAGCCGTAACTACAAACACCCCCGGTTGAGGAAAACATAAATCATGTGCACATAACAACCGTCTGAGCCCCTATTCAGGCATGAGTGAAAGATGGCACTGTGCGGAGTTTTGCGAGCGTGCTGGCCTGTGTAATGCCACACTGATTATTTTGCGAAGCACGGGAAAATAAAGCTGTCAGGCTGCATAAGTCACAATTAATTGTAATTAATGGAACCAGTTTTGTTCTAATCATCACATAAATCGCAGAGCCCGTTTCTGGTAAAAATGTCACTACGTACATTTAGTAATAGATGGCTTCCCTAAATGCATTCTGGGCATTTAATCATCTATGTAAATGGGACGCATAACTTGGAAGCGATTAAAACGAGGGAAATCAACTACGAGGGAGCTATGACAATTACACAACTAATTGACTTCTTTGTGTTTTGTTAAAGTTTAGATTAAGCAGCTCCGATGAAGCTCATTTCCAAATCTGCAAATGCCACAAAAACGTGTTCACTCGTTCAGAGACGCAGCTGGATAACCAACGACACACTGTATGAAATTTATTCCATTGGTAGTAATGTACAAGAATTTTAAAGCTGGTTTGCTTTACATCTCGCTGGTTTAGGTTTACACTGCTGTACATATCTGCCATCAAACACAGGCGTCCGCTGTGCTCACAAATACACCAGGGGCTTAAATAAAACAGTTGACAGAAACTCAGAGGTGGGGGTGGGGTGGTGGACTAATCTTTAAAAATGTAAATATGAGCAGTTCCTGCTGGGTTTACTCTGTATACACGATTTGTAACTAAAAAAAAAACAAAAACAAAAGAAAAATAATACAATGACTAAAATCTACGGATTTTATGGGACAAGTAACATCAAATATTTACCACATCTGAAATAACATTTGCCGCCCTGTGCAGGAAAGGCTGTCAGATGCGGATCTCACACATGCGGTAGCTTTCAGTTAGCCCCCCTTGTGTTACATGTAAAACTCGTGTCATGTTTAATATGACATCGAGCAAATTCTGAACAGAGGACAGTAAACACAAAATGTGAAAAAGGCAGAAAATAAAAAAAAGGAATCTTTCACCTTCTCTCACACTGAAAGAAAACTAAATTCTGACAGAGCGTTCCTGTTAAAGACTTGAGTATATTAAAACACCTGTCGACCACTGAGATGGTGCAGATTACCTCCCCATCCTCTAACATGCTAGCAGCTGCCCTACGTGGACTCAGTGCCCTGCCTCTCTCACTCCTTCCTGCGTTTCTTGTCGTGGTAGTCGTCCTTCGAGCGGCTGCTGGTGGAAGGCCTCTTGGAGCCGCCGTGCTGCTTGGCCTCCTCCAAGAACTTGTCCAGACCGAAGGGATCTTCCTCAAACTGGACCGGCCCTTCTCGCCTCTGCCCGTGGTCGGCACCTGAGAACTCTTTGTCTGGAACAAACCTGGTGGAGGGAGAAGGGAACATTAGAGTGGTGCGGCAGGTTCACAGTTTCTCCCTCTGATTTAGAGGTCGGAAAACTGCGGTTACTGACAAACATAGTTTTTTGTTGTTGTTGTTGTTGTGTGCTTGTTTTTTTGTCCTTGAGGTATCCTCAACGCAGGAAAGAGGACAAAGTGTTGGAACGACATGATAACTGCGAGCAGCTACATCTTGTTCAAAAGACTTTCTAAGAGAAAGGAAATTCAAGACTGAATACGAAACACCGCTGTACTCCCTGGAACGGATGCTTTCATGTCTCAGAGAATTTGCGTAAGTCAAAGATTTTCTTTTCTATGCTTTGCACAGTGGAGTAAAACCCTGCAGCCGGCCAAACATTCCTAGAGGACAATGACAAGCTGGTGACTAAACATATGGGACAGGCTATGCTCGGCTAGTGGAGTGTGGCGCTGCTGCCCCAAGGACAAGAGCTCCTGCTGGAACATCATGTGCGCGCTCGCCTCGTGCCTCAAAATAAAGCCAGAATGACCTCAGAATGAGTCGGGCTTTTATTTGCTGTGATTATAATTGAGAAGGTTAAATCTTCAGCAGCTTTTTTTAAGCCGACTGATAAAATAGAAATATATCAGTCATTATCTATCAGTCTGATATGAAAGGAAACCATTTTCAATCCAACTAGCGCAAGCGTGAAGTGTGGGATTCACTTGTCCTCATTAATATGTTTAGTATGAACACATGTTGAAGGTGTTATTGAGGATTCAGTAAAATCAAAGTAATCCACGGTACCTGTTGTTTTTAATGAGCGAGTCGAAGTCGTCTGAGTAGGTGTCTTTCTCTATGTTCTTGCTGGGCCTGTAGATGTTTGAAGCCATGTCTCTGCCGCCGCGGAACGGCTGGTCGTACACGTTGTATGTCTCGTCTTCACCGCCAGCAAAACCGCTATCCATACCCTGGAAAGAGACAGAGAGAGAGAGAGGGGCTTTCAGAAAAGGCAGTGTACAGCGAGGTGATCACTGAGGGGGAATTTCTGCCTGCAAATAAATCTCTTATCTGTTTTTTTTTTGCTTGACTTTGCACCGGAGAAAAACGAATTTGTCGTGTGAATTATGGGATGGTTTTTTGCTTGTGTTTTGGTATCGACTCAGTTTAATGTTATGAAGCACCAGGCTATCGAGTTGGTTCTGCAGCAGAGGCTCTCAGTGTCATCCCCTATCCCAGGAATACATACGCCACTGGAGACTGTTCCACTTCATCCCAACAGGGGGGGGGTCAATTTAAACCTCTTTAGTCTGTCTACATGTTGAGACTTTTGTCAACTCAACACAAACCAAGCAGGTATGATGTATTCTAACCTTGCTCTGGTTGAAGAGTCTCTGGTCGTACTGGGCCTCGCTGGCAGAACGAGGGTTGGGCATGCCCAAAGCGATGAGCTCGCTGATGTCCCTGTCCTGGTCTCTCTGCAGCTTCGACCTGGGACAGACAATAATCAATCAGTGGTTCAGCAAAAAACTGATGACATGCAAACACAAGGACAAAAAAATACAGGACATACTACTATGATTCTATTAATATTTTGTAATGGTCATGTGTAAATGTGTGTATGTGTGGCATCGCAACAGATCATAAGGGAACTCCTGGCTGAAACATAGTTTAACTTCTAAAGTCATTTATTTCCAAAAGTACTTTTTTCCCATTAAACCGCCTATTTATGATGAAAAGTGTGCACGTAATGAAAAATGAAAAGTTCTTGGTGACTTTACGTCTTGACTGTCCTTCAGCAAACAGCCATCTCAAAGTTACGTGAAAGGTAATTTTAAGATAACAAGGTTTCTGCGCTCTGACAGCTGGAATTGTGATTGTAATGAGCTCTCCTCTGAATTTCAATTCCCCCACTCCTCCAGAGACCCACAATTCCATCAGTCGAGAACCTGAATTTACACACAACCTGATCACACATCTCACATGCACAAACAGTCTGTGGATCGCTGCGGACAAGGACTACTGCCTGAGCAGTGTGCTGGATCCTGCTGCGTTTGTTCAGTATTACTGCTGGCCCCATGAATGATTCAGCAGTATGCAGTGTGTGTGTGTGTGTGTGTGTACTTGGAGGAAGGGTGGGCGAGTTCACATGCAGTGTGTTTAAAGTGCGTGTCCAGCACCTCTTATCAGGAGCCGCCCTGGAAATGTTCCTGTCGTGCTGTCTCTCTTTCCTTCTGTCATGGCGGATCTCGTCACGCTCTCTGGCCTCGCTGTCCTCGCCACCTGCCGCGTGAGACGGGTGGAGATGGATGGATGGGAAGAGGGAGAAGGGGGTCCAAAGAAACAAAAAGGACATTAAACAAAACAGAAAGTAATCCAACTCACATGGAGAGCAGAGGGACACGTGTGATGTTAAAGGGTGAAGAGGAACAGAAACATTAGGATGGAGAGGCAGAAAGATGTAGAGTGAAATGAGAACAGCGAGGTGGGTTGGTGTTGTAGGTAATGTTAAGGGATAATGAAAAACATGTGATAGAGAGAGGGTGGAATTGTGAGGAAGGAGATTAATAGACACCGTCTGTGGTCAGTTAACCCACAAGACAAAAACCCAGCTGACAGATGTTGAAACAGAACAAAAATGCATGCAGCTGTATTCAGTTTGGATTCTGATCCCAAAAATATACGTATGTATGAAAACAGGACAGGCAACACCGATTTTCTCCTCAAAATATATGTAAATTATCAGTAAGCGAGCAGGCGCATTTCACAGCTTACTGGTCCTGTCAACACTAGCAGGGTGAAAAATGTTGTCATCACTCGTGCTCCAGGTTTGGAACTGGCAGCACAGACTGGATGCTGTGCCGCTCACGCATGGAGGACACCAAACACACAGGAGTGCCAAAATAATCCTCATCTACAGGACTCACCTTTGTCCCCGTGACTCTTGATCCCTGCCCTGCGGTCTCTTGCCATTTGGGCCAGCTCCCTCAGTTTCTCCTCCTTCTTTTCCTTCTCCTTCTGAGCCATCTTCTTCTCTACCTGAGCTCTCATCTCCACTGCCTCTCTGGCCTATGGAAACAATAAGCATGTCAGTATGTCATTAAAATGTGATAAGTGTATATTTAAAACAACACAACAATTCCGATGCACAAAATCCATCAGGCACGAAGGTGAAGTACCTTTCTATCAGCAATGTAGAGCGCCTCGGCCAGCTTGGCAAAGTTTTCATTGATGTGAACGGTTTGCAGCCCCCTCCCGTCAGCAGCCAGACGTTTGTCGAGAGGAATGGTGTAGCCCTGCGAGGGATTGAGCACATTGGGAGAAAGAAATGAGCGGAGAAAAAAAAACCCAAAGGAGCGGGGTGACACTGGAATTACCATGACATGGCATCTGGCATCATATATAATTATATATTTACGCAATGTTTCAAAAAACAAACAAACAGGCTTGAAAAACCCACAAGTGTATCTGACATTTAGAGATAGAAAAAAGCAGAATGTTCCAATCAGTGCTGGTGTGACCTTACCTTGGCGTTTTTCCAGTTGGAGATGCACGGAGGAATCTTCCACTCTTGCTGCTCCTTGACAGTCATCTGCAAAAAGAAAAAAAAAGGGGGGGGGGGAAACTCTGTGAAACACAATAACTTTAAAGATAGCAACGCAATTTTGAATTTTAAACACTGAACAAATATACTGAAAAAGAGGAAACTTTTCAGCCGAATGTACCTTTCTGCTTGGGGAATGCATGACAGGGGCAGGGGGAGACGGAGGTCCTCGAGGAATCTTCTTGTTGATCCTGAAACAGAAAATGATACTCGTCAGAACTCATCACTGTTTTTTGTCAGACTAGGTTACATTGTCACGTTTCATTAGGCAAAGGACTGGATGAAAGCAGGATCCTTATATCATGGACCCAACTGTATCTAAATAAATGAAAGGGGAAGAGTGCAATTATTACTAAAATTATTAAGGTTTTCAATTTTCCTTATTCGGACATGAGATAAATCACATCCTACCAAAATCTTCCAGATGGATCTCTATTAATACAGCTTTAAAAAGATCGCCTGCTGCGCTTTGCTTATTACTTTATGCTCAATTCAGATGAACAAACTATAAATGAGCACTCCTCATTCAGAAAAACAGTTGTTAAAATAAGAATTCTACACTGATTTCATTCTGTCAAAAATAGATTAAATACACTCATTGCATTGAATGAACCAAAAGAGCTTTACACGTGGCTTCAGGTTACTGTGTTAGACAGACGTTTACTTACTTAAAACGGGGAGGTTCCATCGGATCTTTCTGCATTTCCACCATACGGATCACCCTCTGTTTGGCCCCCGAGTTAAAAGCCACCCCTTGCTGGGACGGTGTGTATCTTTTGAGGAGAGACAAAGAAATGTGCCACTGTGCATGAAAACTTTAACTTCACCCACATATACAACACAGACAATCGTGTAGGATGTGAACTGAAATCGAGATACATACCTGATGTACTGTGCAGGAGCCTGTTTGTCTGCAGCTCTTACAGGCATGGCAGCAGCGATCTTTTGAGACACCTGCTTGTCCAGGGCAGCTCTGGTCTTCTCTGTCAGCTACACAGGACACATGTTTAAATGTAGAATCATTATCAGGGTCATCTAATTCAGAGTGACAAAAGGTTTAAAACACTTCCACTCCACATGGTAAACGATAAAAAGAATGTTACGAGATTTTCAAGTGATCAATAGTGGCAGGAATAACCTGATCTGGTGGTACTCAAACAGACATATTGCAGCATGGGTTACCTCTCTTACAGCCTCCTCATCTGGCCTCTGTAATTCGGCAGCATCTTCATTCAGAACTTCTTTTGGCAGCAGGTCTGTGTACTTACTGAAGACCACCTGCAACAATGAGAGTTTTTATTAAAGACACATTTGAGACCACACAAGGAAATCATACGCACTACGGCAATGTATTTTTTGACGACGTGCATCATAATACAGTGGGTGTATGCTATAAATGAAAAAGGGAGACTGACTGATTGATTTTGCCCCCAGACATTGTCAGCAAAGGTGGAATTAATAAGACTGCAGCTCTAACATTTAAACAAAATCAAATATTTAGCCTTAATTGAAGTCTAAGCCTGACACTGAATCCTAAGAGGTGATGTGTGTCAAGCCAGACCTGCGAGCAACGGCCCATAATTTGCAATTATTAGAAAAACATTGTCAGATGTCTTAAGACATGTCTGTTTATTGTTCTTTTGGTTCAACTACCATCATCTAACTGAGTTTGAATTGTTTGTTGTTATTTCATCTACACATAGTTTTTCAGATCATGCGTGGATACATTTTAAGTGTGCATTGAGCAAATGTTTACTGACTTCTGAGTGGTCATTTGATGTATACCTTATCCTTGTTCTGTCCTTGTCTGGCGATGGCATCATATTTGATCTTTCCCTCTGCATCAACCTGCACTGCCAGGGCATTGGACGTCTTCTTTTTCCTGCCCATCTCCAAAGGAAACTGGGCCACATGGATCTCTGGGAAAGCTCCTCCATCTCCAAAGTCCTACAGTGGCAAAGAGTTTACAATAAACATGAGAAGATGAACTTGTCAGTGGTAGAGACTCATGTACCATATCTTATGACATGAGTATATACGTGTATAGAATTGTCAAAAGGCCTCACGTAACAACCGTTTTATCAAGAATACGATTACACGTCGTTAAAGTAAATAAACCAATTTGAAATTACCTCAAGCGATCGAGGCACCCAGCCTTTCCTGTGCCCATAAGGAGGGGGCTCTCTGCGGGACGAAACCAGAGCGGTGGAGTAGGACTTCTGGGCCCGGAGCCTCTCTTCTGCCTCCAGCTGGTCCTGGGACAGCTGGGTCGGCGCCGGTAAAAAGCTGGACACACAGTAACACAAGCGTAAGCCTCATTGTTTTGTATAGCAGCTCGTCCCTTGTGAGCCCTAGTTAGCATTAGCCGACAACGAGTACCTCTGCCTCTGCGCAAATGCGTGTTTACGTTGCACGGCTAACCAGCTAGCTAGCGGCCATGTTACACACCATTACAGTCTTCATAAAGCAAACTGAAGCATGAACCTATCACTCCAGTGTCAAACAGTTGATCAGCTTGGTGGTGGCCGTGGCTGCGTGCTTCTAAACAAGCTAACGCTAGCCAATGCCAGACGTTTAACGTTAGCTTACGACACACATTTCAGCTAAGCTAGCTAGCCCTAGCCTCGAATAAAAACAAGGGAGCTAGGCAGGCAGACTAAAAAAATAAATGTTACAAAGTAGGGGTAATCCATACATCATGTATCATGAAGTTCAAATGACATGGAATACAATTTTGAGAAATTAAAACACAAAAGGCCTGGTCGCGGCACTCACCTCGTCAAAGACATTTTCCCCTTTCTTCCTTAGCAATGAACTGAGCATGCGCAGTTCAGACAAGCGTTTGCTTAACGTTTTCCTGTTAGATTACGTATGCATTCCAGAGGCACTGCAATTTAAGATGTTTTATTTTGTTGCGGGAAAATTTCTTCTTTACTTTTAAATGTAATATTAAACTTAATGGAATCGAGCTTAGAATTTTCTGTTACATAAAAAATATGTCAATAAGCTCAATTGGAGCAGTGGGAGTAGAATAAAATAGACAGTAACATCTCTGTCATGGTGTTGAAGATGATATTCACAGCAAAAAAAAAGAAAGAATATACATATAAAATGTTATTTCTTCAGTTCAAAAGTCACTACCAGTATACCACCATACAAGGATATATATGGGCTGGAATGTGATATCCCTTCAACTAACAGGAGAAGTTTAGCCTTTAACAAAGCGGTTGGAATTGCTCTACATGAAGTCTGCCTCCAAACTGATAAATCTTATTTAAGAATCTGCTAAATTGCATCTCAGTAGTTGAGGAGTCTTGTAATACTGTGGCAAACAGAGCAGCACAGTGCAATCAGCAAGAAACGCTTTACTGCCACGCATTCAGGCATTATTTCATAATCCATTCCTTATTTATTCCGAAAGCATCGTCAAACTGATATCTTTCACAGACTGGATATGCAAAGAGAAGAATATTTGGCTTGTCATAAGTAAAGCATGGCTGTCTCTAACATTAACATTGATTTTATACAAGTGAAATTAATGATTGTAAAATGTTCAATATCAGTAATACTAAATATTATTAAACTCCTGTATTGACTTTCTTTCTTATGAGTGTATTTCTCTCTGCAAATACAGTAGTTATCAAATATGAAGGGTTTTTTTTTTTTTTGCAAAAGTAACAAATTTACAGTATTTATGTTAGGGGGCTTTTGTGTCTTTAACCTATGCTGCCCATCAATGGTAACTTGTATAACTTCTAACTTGTGTAGCCTCACCTGGCATTATTACTGCTGCTAGCTGCATCATATCAACCCAGCAGAACAGAAATCAAATTATTGTGTTTCGTAAAAACAAAAAGCTTTGGAAATGCACAAATGAGTGCCACAGACAAATTTACATTGCACGTTCAGAATTAAAAGTGTTGATGTGTAGCAGATCATGACATTGTAGCAATGAGTGTCCCCCTCCCTGCTGCACACATCCTCAAAACCTGTGTATGGTTTACTATACCGCAGAGTGGTGTGACTACTCTTGGTTCCATTTTTTCATTTTATGGGGAGGATATTGGTGAATGGACCATTGCGTTATTTAACTTGGTTTATTCCAATCTTCTACACCAGGGTTTCTTCTGTCTCTCTCTCTCTCTCTCTTTATTTTTTAGTTGCCACTAACTGTTTCTGGTAACCTGCCTCTACGTGCAGAGTAATGAGGCAGCATAAGCAGGAAGGACAGCCAACATTATCCTGTGTAAAATGGCCAGAAGGAAATCCTCAAGCTGTTCCAGTCTCAGTTGCCGGTATGGCATACATGTTTCACTTGAGACTACTAAACAGAGGGAGAACATAAAAGCTTGCAAAATGAGTTTTGCCATGGAATTGGAGTATTATGTAATGTCGCCATAATAGACTCTGCTGTTGTGATGAATGTGACTCAGGCTCTCCTGCTATAATGATCAGCAATAAAAGTGACATCCCTCCTGTGAATGACTAGTACTTGTTGGTCCTCCTTGGTCTGTCTTTTGCTGTGTATTTCTTTCTTTCTTTCTTTCCTTCTTTCTTTCTTTCAAGGCCACGGTTTTTATCTGTGTGTCTACATCTTTTCCACCTCCCTATCTCCTCTGTCTCTGTTCTCTTCCAATCTCTCTTCCTTCCTCTTGCGCTCTGTTTCTCGGAGGAGGAGGCAGTCTGTCAGTCCCTCAGCAGAGACGTACTTTATTAATGTGACACAGGGTAAAGGGACACGTCAAAGGAGATCAATCACCAGGCTGTGGCACGGGACAAGAAAGCTTTTAATAAACCCAATCATCTGGGTGCTTCTCTTTTCGACTGTGCCTGGCATTTGGCATTGAGGAACTCTATAGAATTCTGTCTGCCCCTCCCTGGAGTTGCTGCAGGATGACTGATGGAGTGGGCATCGTTTCACTCAAATGAAATCACCCTCCGGGGAGTTTGTAAGCAGTACTTTAGGTTTTTGAGTGTTTTCTTGGGCATGGTGGGACATGTTTGGATGCAGTTTTTTTTGGAACTGTATCACACAATGGTTACATGATGTTCCTTAACAGCAGCCATTAATTGATCAAATGTCCCTCTTGAATTTTTGTCCGAATAAAACAAAACACCTGTGTAAATGTAAAGGATTTACAAAGACAAGAAGCAGCATTAGATGGAATATACCAATCAGCTTAAGGTCAGACCTTGACGACAAGGAAAACTCATCATGAGACCACACTGCGAATGGGAGGGGCATCCACGTGCTTGTGGCAGAGGCCTCTGATGTGAGCCGACATGGAGGTGGCAAGGCTTCTGGCTATGTTAGTGCTCCCAGCAATAGAAGTGTGTGGGGCTGAGGAAGGCAACACATGCTCTGCGGTACCTCGTTGTCATCACGTGCCCCAGCTTCAGTGTCACTGTAGAGCACAGGGGAAACAAGGCAAAGAGAGATGGAACTGGAGAGCTGGATCAACAGACACATGAGCAGTCATTATTCATCCTTTAAACAGATCATTTAAAATTGTAAATAGGTGTACTTTACACAGAGCTGTTTAAAGAGGATCTATCAGCTTGACACCTCATATTCACAGAGTAGGATTGAGTTTTGTCATTGTATTAATAAACCTGTAAAGCTCCTCTTGAGTTCCTATAAACAACTAGCCAGTTACAAACCATGATTTAATGAATCTGGTTGGACCATTAAGTAATGTGTGCATCTGCAGCACCGTCCTATAGAAAGCACTAAGCTAATCTATAAACAGAAAATCACTATAGCATCGGAAGCTGATGCTAAATTATAGTGCTATGCTAACCTGGTTTATATTACTGGATTATTTAGTCCAAATGAACATAACTGTCAAATAACCTGTTTTCAAGGTAGGTCGGGAAATACCCACTATATTCCATATAACATTTATAACTCCTTAATGTGAACAGGTCAAATATCAAGCTAACGAGATATCAAAGCTAACTTTGTCATTTGGCTCAGTTAGCTATGCAACATACATACACTGACAGTTGTTGGGAGCAAATATTTATTCAAAACTCACTGCATTTTTTTTTTATATTGAATGATGTCTAAATACTGATTGCAGATCCATGGTAAATCGTTGGCAAACAAAAGTCACTGGCAAAGTTTGCACTTCGGGACTGCTCGTTATTTTTGAAGGGGGTGGTTGCACAATTTATGTTTTTTTTTTAAGCACCGAGGAGCGACTTACGTTTTAACTTCACCATGTGGAAGGAACATGCTCAGTTACATGTTTATTTACTGTATCAAATGAAAGTATTTTCTGTGGTTTTCAAAATATTTTTATTGCTGCTGGCGACTGGAGTCACTACACTTGGTATCTCCCACCCTCACTGGCGGCAGAGAGCGCCAGGTTAGACGTTGACATTGAGGGCCTCAACTGGACGGAGACGGAGAGAGTAATTTAGCGTCGTCCAGCTAGTATGGGGAAAGGGAATTAAATACAAGTCGTGTGAAAACGGAAAAGGTTGGTGTTCAGTTGAGACAAAGCTGCTAATGTGTTAGTGACTGTAGGAGCGCAGAGGTCCAGAGGGTCCTTCGCCCGATAAAGTGACTCTGCATGTACTCTGCTCTCAGTCGATAAACCGTTACGAAAATGTCGCATCCAACAAACACTGTTTTAAAGCACCACTCGACGACTACACCGAGTCACCCGTATGAAATACACTTGAGATGCTGTATGAAGGACAGGTGCTATAAGGGCCGGCAGAGTGCTACATGCCAACATACCCTCAGTGGAGCCTCCAGCGGCAATATATATATTTTTGCTGCGTTGCCTATGAACGTCTTCCCCAGTGACGTGTGTGAAGCCCTGTTTACGTTCTGTTCAACTTCAACTGGACAGAGGGGCTGAGCGGACTGGTTATATTATGACCCGAGAAAGAAGTTGGACCTGCAGCAGATTACAGAGGACTCCACGATGCACCGGGCTCACACAGTGACGTTCAGACAGGTGAGTACGACATCAGTTACAATAAGGAACATCAACAACCTCTGTTGCCTAGCGACGTGGCGTTGTGTTGTGAAACCGTGGATGCCTCTTTGTTGTATTTGTGTTTGTTGAGATACTGTGGAGTGTAGATTGTTTATCCGTCTCTGCGTTGTTTGCTTTGGTGATGATTTCCTCTGTTGTTGAAGTGGCAGTAGTTTCATTTCTGTGGCATGATACTGTTGCTGCACCCGCTGCGGTGTACGTAACTCTTTCTATTTATTGTTAGCCATTTGTTTTTAACTCTCTTTAACTCTCTGCTGGTTTATTATTAGGATTTGAGTGCATGTTTGTTTCATACCCAGAGTGCACAAAGGCCACTTTGTGTGAGTGGAACTGGCAGACACTGCAGGCTACACTCTAAAAAAAATATTATTTATAAAGTCATTCATCATAATTTCATTTTCCCATGCACCCACAGCCATTTGACAGAAGCCCATGAGTCCTGTTCCTGCAAAGGTGTGTTCATCTGTAAGGTCTGCATCAAGTAGTATTTTAGAGGGGAAAGCTTGTTAGAGGGCTCAGCCTCCAGAATTTTTCCTCCTATTGTGGGAATGGTCATCATCATGTATATCTTGGTAGCTTCCACCTGATTTATTGATTTTTTTTTTTTGTATTCTGGCATTAAATGTAGGCTACTAGAGCTTTTCTGCACCAGACCATATGTAAACGCAAGTGCTGTGCTCACGCTTTCAAAGAGTTACGGGGAATAAGCGAAAAGCTGAATAATATCATGTTGCACTTCCCTAAAATGCAAAATGACTGAGCCGCCTGGGCTTGGGTACAACAGAGAAGTAAAAATAAGCATTTTTGTTTTCGGGGCTATTTTAGTGAACCAATTTAAACCTGAACTAATCTAAATGTCTCTGCAGTAATTCCTGAAAATAGCTGGGGATTATATTTAATCTTTACTATTTACAGTGCTTGTGAGAAAATAAGATTGTACGATCAACCTTACAAATCCCTCTACACTAGGTAGACAGATCTCAACACCTGGTTGAATCTTTTACAATTTGGCAACCAGCTGCAGCATGAATGTGCGAGCTTAAATGCCTTGTTGGCAGTTGCAGCCATCACGACAGCACCTCCGTCCTCTATAGCCCAAAGATCCCCTTTATAGATAAGTTGACATCTATCTGGACTTGTGAGCCGAAGATTGGGTCTTGGCGATGTGTTCCCTCTCTTGTTGATAAAAAACTGAACACTGGAGCTCCACCGTGGCCCGGTTGAACATGATGGGTATCCATCCCCACCAGAGAACAATGATAGCATCAGTAGACTCATGCTTTTTTCAGCCAATGAAATCGCTGCGTAGCATCAGAGATAGAGGTGCCAGAGAACATGTCCAGAGAGAGCAAATCCAACAGGATCTCCATATCACATCAGTGCAGGGCTCTCGTGCCTAGCGTGCAATGCCAGTGGGCATTCACCATTGTGAGGTGTGATCCATATTGTAGCATCAAAGTGACACTTTCAAATATGGTGGTGAAAATGGATAAGACATGTAGTTAGTTCAGCTTTTCATGTGCACAGCCCTATAAGGATGGGAAAGCTCATCTGGGGCTGGGCAAGATTCTTTTATCACGTATGATTCTAATCATATTCTACATGTTGCAGTTTGAAGCCAGTACTGTCTCACATATCCTCCAGAATTACCACTGATGTACTGAAAATTACAATTTGATTTTATTTTAGGTACGTGATGTTCCCATGCCTAAAATAAAAGTTACGTTTTCCAAATTACCAAGCCTGTAATTTGTTTGTGTATATTAGTTGAATGCTGTACACACACACTTTCAGGGCATTTATTCACTTTAACCCTGCGTTGCCTGCATGAAGGAGAACAGAAGTACTGTCACCTCTATTGTTGTGTCACAAATCTTCATTTGAAAACCATAAACAAGAAAACAATGTTACTGTCATCTCCCTGCACATAGCATCTCGTGTTCCCTGCCCACTTCAGATGCCGTTTTCCGCTAAAATCAATCAAAAGGTAAACACGGAGATGCAGGGAGCGCTCATAAACTCATCAGCCGCTCAAGCTGTGGGAATCAAAATAAAGTTTCTCTTCCTCTCCCTGGCGCTTTGTAGCGGGAGTTTTGTTCTCAAAGCTGAGCTCCTCCCTGTCGGAAATGATTCATGTCACAATTATTACCAGGTAAATACTGGGAGGAGAGCGGGAAGGAGAGGAAAATAAAAAGAGAGAAAGCAAGAGCCTTGTGGCTGCTCATGGGGAGTGAATGAAAAATGAAAACAACTCAAAGTGGGTCAGCAGCCTGCCAGTTCCCAGTCTGGTGAATGCACGGGCGCACACACACACACGAACACCCGCGTGCAAAATATGCAAGCGCGCACGCAAATTGAGATACTCGAGAGGACGTTTACTGCATGAGGGAGAGCACGTTTGACAAAGTGAAGCAATGCTATGGTGGCACTTTGCTTATTCACTGTTGCACCGCAGCCCTCCACCTGATATAACAATCTCACATAGCTTCTTTACCGTGTGTCAGCTAAGATTATAGACGGCAGGGAGATGCTCCGAGATTAGTTTTAGTCCTTTCACTCTTCACCTGTCAAATGTGGTTACACAGAGAATGTCATCGCCGTTCCCCTCTGCAGCTGTTTTGATGAGGGGGATCAGTTTGAATTACATGGATGTGTGTTCCTGTATATTGGGCAAAACATCATTCGTAAATCCAGGAGACAGGTATGGAGAGCTACTGTGTGTGCTGGCTGGTTTTCCCTGACTGCTCATCGGTGCGTCACACACTGCCTTTCTGTATTATCTATAAATTTCATGGTTATGCTGTTGTTGTTTTTTTCTCAAAATTGCGCATATGTGATTTTAAAAAAAGCTCAAACTTTCATAAAAGACTATAATATGACAGTCTTGATATAGAGAAAGGGAAAATAAGATGGGCACAAAAAGGATATAAAGGAAAGGCGAAAGCTAACTCAGAGAAACTCTTAAGTTGTTTTAATGGATGCTAAATTCTCCTTAACCTTTTCCCACTGACCTTAACCTAGTGTTGTTGAAGCCGGGGGCCATGCTATCTGGCCTGCCCAGACTGGAGTCACTCCTGCTCAGTGCTCCTCTTTGCCAGCACCAGGATGCAGTCCAGGGAAAGACAGGGCCAAACAAGGTCAGCAGAGGGCTTGCACAGCTTATGAGGGCTAAATAAACTGCAGGCAGTGCCAGTGGAGCCTTTAATCTAAAGAAAGGGAAGCAGCTACAGGAGCCCTGGAGAGGAGCAGCAGCAGCAGGAGGAGGAGGAGGAGGAGGAGGAGAAGGAGGAGGAAGGGGGGTGGTGTTGATGTTGCATGACACACAGTTAGGTAAAAACGTCACTCGTCATCTCCGTGCACCAGTATTTTGTCATTCTGATTCGGATCCCTGAGCTGTTTTGTGAAAAATATGCCCACATTTGTCTTATGGACATAATTAGGTCATCGGAATGGATGATTAGGTCTGCAGCAGAACGGATGATTCAGTGTTTATGACCACGTAGTTTATGCAGTGATGCAAACAGCATAAACACATTTACACATCGCATAGTCTGCGCTGTCTGCTTGAGATTGTGAATCATGTGTGAAGCACTTTCATCTAAATGTAATGGCTGGGCTGAACTATCTATTAGCCAAATTGGACATCATGTAAAGATATTATATAGAAATGCTTTAATCTTAATTGCACAGTTATTTAATCGCATGTTCCCCTTTTTACAAATGAAAGAACGAGTATGTGATACAGCAACGTGTTTATTCACCCATCGGCTTATTATATGATGAATGAACCATGCCATGTACATGAGATGCGTAGTGGTTTTCAGTTCATATTATCACCACTAGATGGCAGCACCACTCAAAGCTGGGTTGTCAGTCTTGTTCACACACAAATCCGAGCGCACACACTTTCGCAAGTGACAACAAAGATGCCTGCAGGTGTTTCCACGACTCTGAGCTCTACTACACTGCATCTGTTTTGCATGAGAAAGAGACCAGACACTGAAATGGCAAGATGATGCTGTCGCTTTGTAGGCGACTGTATATATGTGTTTTTTTTTTCTGTGTGCTCACGCACAGCCCTGTGTGAGTGTCAGAGAAAGCATTAGCAGAGGGTGAGAGAGAGGGAGCTAGCAGCGGCCAGTCAGGGCCCCTTTACATCAGCAGGAGGGCTGTCTGAGATACTACTCCCCCTTATGCGTTTGGACTTTTTCCAACTTACGCAGTGCACATCTCATGGAGGGTGCTAGGAGGGAGGTGGACTCCCATCAGCGGTCCCATCCTCTGACTCCCAATTTGGAGAGGAAGTCATTCATTTCCTAATCGACGCAAAATTGCTTTGTCATTTGGAGAGAGCTTGTTGTTCAGAGGGCAAACGAGAGCTAATTAAAATGCTCTCAGCACACATCGACAGCCCTTTTACGCAATTACTCAACATGCTGCGTGTTTTCAAATAAACAAATAAGCGGAGTTGCTCCCTGGTAAAAACCCATTTCATGCTGCGTTCATGCCTTTCGCACACGTGGCACTGGTGCTCGCCGCCTCGACGCTGGTGTGACCTTGAGAAGGGGAAGGGGAGATGCAGGCGGCGCTAGCAGGAGCAGCAGCGCACGGGGCTAATCTCCAGAGCATGTCGCTCGATGAGGAGTGCTGATAGAGAGCGGCAGCAGCAGCAGCAGCGTCTCCAGCAGTGGAGATACGTATCGCTCCAGATTTGAGACAGAGCCCTCGAAGTGAAGGAAAGGATTTGAAAGGCAAGTTTAAGCATCTGTAGTTCAGCCTCATTTTCTGCTCCGTTTCCCGCTCAGTAAAAGGTAACGCAACTCAGTTCGACAAAGAAGGAGTGGAAATCAAGTGATACTGCGCTCGGTGCTCACAGGGCAGTGAAAGAACTTGTAGAAGCTGTGGCAGCGAACAAGGAGGACTGATGGAGACTGATGGAGGTGTGACCACAATCCAAGCAGTCAGAGAATAAAGTTTCAAGCTTGTTATGAGACATGACACAGAGTCTAGTATGTTGAGAGTGCGTGTTGTGGTGGGGTGCATGCTTTCTCTATGCATGGTAGCTCACAAATCCGTTCACACACACACAGCCACACACAGCTGTATGTGGGACATATTCCTGTCACAGTTGGGGAACTGCCAGGACAGCTGCGCCCTCCAACCACTGTCTGATTGATTTGTTGGAGCAACGTTGGCCCCTGTGCTTTCATCTTTATGCATGCAGGTTCCCCGAAGCGGTCCAACCCCCCTGATTTTCCTCACTTCCTCTCCATCTCCATTGCTTCCGTTCACCCTACTCTGCCCGTGCTCCCTCAACCCTACCCTTAGCTACCCCACCACAGGCAACCAGTGTTCTGAAATGGACCACATTATCAGAATAAGTGCCAGGGAAGTTCACCCAGGGACACCTTCATACTCCGCAGCAACCAGACGACATGTTGCGGTAGCGGGTGGTGTGATGGGGCCACTCCGCCCTAACTGCTTTCGACAGGTAAAGGAGACGGGAGGTAGGATGTGCAGCTGTGCCCCACACGTACCTGGTAGCGGATCAGCTGGCGTCGTCTCCTGAGGAGGAAGGGACACAGCTGTGGTTTTCAGGGTTTGTTCCACCGTGTAGGGCTGGTATTTAATGGTATCATGTTGGTGCATGGAGCTAAGATCCTTGGTATTATCAGTAGTCTAATAATTTAATGGCAACGAATACCTTAGACAAATGCAATGGTCTTTTAAATGAAATTTTCTAGATTTTTGTAATGTGCTTCCTTGTTTTCATGCAGAGTTAGATGAGAGAGATCCATCTATACCTACGAGAAATAAGCAGGGGGAAACAGCTCCAACCAAAGTCAACTCTACTGGCACATATAAAGCTCACTAATGCTGGGCAGTATTTCATTAATTAGTAACACATATATTCATATTTGTAGTGGAAAAGATTACACTTTGAAATTCAGGGATCAGCTGGTTCACTGTTTAACCTGGAGTCACGTGGGCTGAAAGGATTTGGTCACATTGGGTTAGGTTGACAGAAGGGTCGGGTATGTGTTGAGGCACCGGCTGGAGATGTAGGACCTCAACCAAAAGAATGCACGTAACTCCTGATAGCTGCAAGGTTGTTGAATTTATGCCCTGTGTGATTTCAGCTGGCTCGCTAACCTTACACCCAGGTTTTGTCGAGGGTGTGTGAACCCTCCGGCTTCACTGTGGGGATGGATCCTGGGTGCTGCAGCCATCTGGGCTGTTGTTAAACTAGCTGTGAATGGTCTGCAAATCTCAGTCGCTACATGTGTTAAGTACAGAATATGTGACATGTGACTGTGGTTACCATGGAGCGGTTTTAACTAATCTTTGACGGCTCTTGGCTGAGTAATGAAAGTAAAGTAATGAGGAGTGCTGCTCCTCTTGCTGCTGAGTCATTTGTAAAAGTTTTACGTTTTTCAAGGACTAAGGGAGCCTGCTCAACGCTCATTAACATCGTATGTTTTGTCTGTTTTGCTGCTTTATACCAGCCAAGAAAGACTCCAGCACAAACCCTCAGTGGAATCGTGTGATTTTTGTTTTGCCGCACTGAATCAACCAATTATGTCTAACTACAACGGCACAAAACAGTTGTAGACATGATGAGTTTTAGGTAGATGTTGTTACCCTTGGACGGAGCCTGGCTAGCTTTTTCACGCTGGTTCAAGTCTTTATTCTAAGCCGAGCTAATTGGCTGCTGGCGCCAGGCATTTATTCGTCATGCAAACTCGAGAGTGGCATCGGCCTTCTCATCTAAATCCCTGCAACGACGCCAATGAGCGTATATCCCAAAATATCTAACCTTTCATTCAAAGCTGTCACGATGAAGGGTGTATATTCCTGTATTTTTTTCTAGCCAACTAGTGCATTCTGTCAAAGGTATTAAATTACAAATGGAGCAAGACTGGGCACATTGGACGGTGGGGGTTGGGTAGTCATTTACATCTCAGAGGCAGTCAAGGGTAGCGAACCCAAATGGAACTGCCACTACTGTCTCCCTCTTGGTTTTATCGGGCTCTCTCTGAATTAGCACTGTATGAAAGCAAACGGTAATATGGATTTGCAAGGCGTCCCCACATAAAGATAGCCCAGGCTCCGCCACTTGAGGCCCAGGGAAAAAGGGGTTGTGGTGGGGGGCGGTGGGGGACGCTGAGGAAGATCACAGGGCGTGCATTTCATCGTGCAGGAATGAACCGTGAATTAGCCATGCATGACAGAAAAATACAAGGCATGAAATTAGCTACAGCTCTCCTCCTCTGTGATCTGTCTCCCTAGACATTAGTTGCTCCCTGCTGTATTTTCGCTATACTTTCCATTACAAATAAACCCGCAGAGAAAGGCAGAAGCATCGTAAGGGGTCAGCACTGCAGAGTGATGAGGAGAGTCACAGGCGATGCAATTCATCAGCTGAAAATCTGAGTAATGTAATGGTGCATTTCAAATGAGTACACGTATTTTTAAACTGGCAGTAGCCGAGAGGTGTTCTTTCAATTATTTAAAGGCGAGGCCGTTTTAAGTTTAAAGCTGTTTATGAGAGGAGAGGAATGATGCAACGATGCCTCGAAAATGTCCAGGTTTTTTTTTTTTACGCCGCAACTGATCTCCGGTCCTCGCAAATAAGAACATCACACTGCGAGTTCAAAAAAGAGAGAAAGAGGGGATGAGAGAGGTGGGAAGTCGTCTTCACGTCCACATTTCTACACACTGCTGACAATAGAGGTTCCTCCCCTTGGACTTTTGTGTCTTTACAGCGAGTGGATGACACAGAACAATGCATGTCACAATCGTAAAGGACATCTCTATGAAAGTCTTCAAAGGCTGTCGCGTCTTTTGCCAGGCACCATTTTCACCGCAGGTTCAATTCCCTCGGCTGGTTTTCCCGAGATCAATGCTACACCCACCGCCTCGTTTTCCCATGTGACATGCCCGCACTTGTCCTTGTAACATTCTCGAACCAAAAAAACCCCAAAACATGTCAATTGCGGTGCCTGTGGGGGAAAGGAGTCACTCGACATTGACTCAATTGACCCCGCTCTCCCGCTGGATTGAAGTGTTTTTGGCTGAGTGAACAGTGTTTCAAGGTTATGGAGAGAGATGCAGTCAAACGTAATGGCAGCCTGTAATGAGTGTTTTCCTGTGGGATGGACGGTGACTTTGTGGATGGCAGGTGATTCAAGGCCTAAGGGAGAACGGATTAGAGACTCGCCTGCCATTTTTGAGTTCAGACTCATTTAAACTGATAAAGCGCACTCTTCCTTTGTGCTCGTCTTTCTTCCTCTGTGTTCCACTTACACCTTTCTTTCTTTTGTCTGTTTCTCTCTGTCTCCTGTTAGATTTCTCTTTTCCGTTTTCTTCCGCCTTCTGTGACCTCAACGCCTCCGGAAAAACTGACCACGATATCCGAGTCTGTGATTGGCCGTCATATGACGTGTCACGTACAGATGGAACCTTGTCATCAGTTCTTTATATGAAGGGACTCACTGGTATCAAGCTCCAAATAAAGACCCCCGAGTCAATGCAAGTTGGCTTGAAATATGAGAAAACCATTTGCCTTGAACTTTTGCTTGGCAAATAAAGACCAACTCAGCTGGACTGTGTACACATGCTTATTGCCCATGGACACATACACATACACATGATAGATATGTGTCTTTAGATTTGAAAAAAGCCCATTCATGTGCACAGTGTAGCTTCCCACATAAACATATATAAATCGTGTGACATACCATTCAAACGCTCACCGTATATAATCTTTCTTTGGGCATAGACCCTTACAGAGTATGAGATCATTACACGCACCCACTCGCACTGAGCCAGCGTCAGTAGAAATGAAACAGTCACCTCTCCCCCCTTTGTGTGAGACACACGGTCCAAGCATTGTGGCAGAAATAAGTGATAAATCGCGGCGCAGTGCGATGCGGACACTTCATCAGGCCGCGCGTTCGCCGAATACGCCCGCTGCAATGCCGAAGCAATGAGTGCCATCACCGGCCCCTCATTCTAATTAATGTCAGCGCAGAAAACGCAGGGTGTGAGGGAAAGATCGAGGGAGAGAGGGAGACGAATGCAGAGACAGAAGTGGAAATGAGCAGCTTGCAAGCCTCAGAGGAAGATGTAATATAGGGTTGTACCAAGTGTCTTGACTTGGGGATAATGGTGGTAATACAAGAATTGGGGCAGTCTTAAGAGAATTTCTATAATTTTAGGTGTCTTAAGATTGTGGAGCCACATGTCATGGCCAGACATCTGAAACCTAACTGACTGTGTTCTATTTTAACTGCTTCATATTACGTTTCACTACACTGGACAGTGGATCAAGCTGTAAACACAAAACGAATGTGTCACTTTATAAAGCTGATATATCTGATGTGTTAGCAAGCAGCAGCCTGCGCACCCAGAGGACACGGAGCATTCACTGCAATTCCTATTAGCTCTGTTTTCCATCACAACCAAGTCCTGTGAAATATCTCTTTAGCTGCTAGTGCTACATTGTGTCAGCTAGCTAGTTGCTAACTGTGTGCGGCTGTTGCACAGTGCTTAGCAGGTTAGGTCACAGTGGCTTCACAGAGCCAAACACAACAGTGAAACCGGTTTGCAGCCAGAGACCAGGTTGATGAGAGTGATTCAGACTCATAAAGGAGAACAGCAGGTATGGTTATTATAATAATAATGATAATATAATAATAGTAAGATTAACAATAGCTTGATTTTATTCTATTGTGAATCTAAAGTGTAACACTCAAGTTGACTTGACTAATATACAATTACTTTATGTCCTATTACACAATTATGGTATTTTTCAATTTACATTCCATTTTATTGTCTTACATTGTATTGCACATTATCAAATGTTAAGGAGCGTTCACACTACAGACAGAGTGACCTTTGACTTCTTCTACACTGATGTGAAATGTTCACAGATGTAGTATTCTTAACATCTGTCTCCGACATTGTGTGTACTCCTTCATGTTTTGCTCTCATTTTCTGCGCACGCTTGCCCCGGTCAACCTTGGAAATGGAGAGGAAGCGGAGTGGCCGCATAACTTACAGGCCTCCAGGTGAAAGAGAGAGAGCGAGAGGTTAGAGAGAGAGAGAGAGCGAGGGAGAGACAGGAAGCAGATGCAGAGCAAGACTGGGTGTCTGACAGAGCATGGTAAGAAACAAGCACAGGATCATGTATTTATCTAATCAGACCTGGAGTTCAAATGATGAATATCGACACATGGGAGTTATTGCTCTGTCAAACAAATGAGACTCCAGTTAGGTAGCTGCAAACAATATTAGCTTGTGTTTACCGATTTAGATTTCCATAGTAACTGCCACCTCATGCTGTCTTTTGGCAACAGTGATCAGTTAATTGATTTGTCATATGGTATATATATAAGCACCGTTTATTGTGTAAACTGGATGTCTCTGTTTGAAAGGAAATGGTACACCCGGCTAATTCAAAGCGAGGAGGCTGCTAATGGAACTTGGCATAAATCAGTTTGAAAACGCAAACTTGCTCTGGCAAACGTTTGATTTTGGCCCTGCACAATACTAATGGCAGCGAAATGTAATAGAGCCTTCACGTCTCATTGTTGCTGAGGGGCAGAGACGCAGAACAGAGTGCACTTCCACAGGTCAGAGCTGCAGTGTTGATCTGCGCTACCCGTACGTCCAAATCCACATTTCGTATTTGACCCTCAGTGCACAAGAAAAACTTGATGCATGTCGAGGCTCAAACGGGCTCACTGATGCAATTCTGTTTTGGTGGAAAAAAACACCTGCAGCAGTTTTCCTCACCGAGCGCCCCAAAGCTCGGCGGTATTTAAAATCCAGCGCACCTTTGATCGACACGCATGATGCATTTTCTCACCCTCTCTAAACCGATAGCAACAATGCATGTTTAAAAACCTCGGGGAAAGGCTACAAATTAAAGATTGAGCTTGGAAAACAAAACAAAACAAAAAAAAACAAAAGCCCGCTCGGTTCCTGTATTTCTGTCACGTCACTGTCTCTCGCCGCCGTTCAGTTTGCTTTAAACTGTTTGCTTCCCTCCAGTCCCTCACGCAGTCCCCGCGCTGTAGCAACCCAAGGCCTGTTGATCAATGCAACCTTAATTTGAGAGCATGGATTATAATAGAGGCATTAGCGGCCATTGATTGGCGCTCCAGTGAGCGGGCTAGTTGCAGTATGAATGCAGAGTCAATAGAAACATCACTTGCAATGACAAAGACCTGCAGACCCCCTCTAAGCCACAGGGGGATTTAAATGTCAGGAACAAGCCTGATGGTCGGGGAGGCTGCCTGCACAGCGCGCTGAGTTTTTACTGGGCCACTGTTGTTTCCAATTGACAGTCAACATATTCTTTTAAAACACGACCACGACCATTTATTCACTGATGTCAAATATGTGTTTTTTTTATCGTGCTACAGTTCTCATTTTGACCCAAGCTACGTGAGGCATTTTTGCTGAATCATTAAGATTCCGTGCCTGCTATTATGAGAGCCGAGGTTGGGAAGCTGTGTCTTACTCGTCTGCAACCTCTGTTCACGAGACTGCAGAAAACAAGAGCACCAATATAATTAAAGATTTTAGTTTTTCCGTCCAAATGAAAAACATTTAATCTTTGCTGACAATAAAGACTCTGCTTGCTACCAGGCCTGACAGCAAAATAGAGTTTACTGTCAGTGATGGTGCCGCGGTACCGGTCTTCAGCCCGTAATCTGACCTTTGATTTTGTCGGGCAGGGGGGGATGACTCTCAGAGTACAATGCCGGACAACCACATCCCAAAAGAAGTGCTGCTGTTTTACAACGAACCACTTTGGGTTATGTTTTCCAAAATGTGTCCGCTTTTGCAGGCGGATTTGAAACACATGCATGTACAATTACCATTGCCTCAGCGAGATAACACGCATCGCTTTCCTGTAATGTCCTGTATCCAAACCGAGATAACGGACATTTTGGCCGGTAATCGGATTAATGAAACAGTCGGACAATCTGCAATCATTAACCGCCCGAGCCTGAGAACCAGTTTTTTTTTGTTTTTGGGGGGGGGGCTGAGGAAATAACAATAAATAGAGCCAATCGTCTTTATCGGTGAGCAGCACATTGCTCATCCACACCCTCTGCAGCCAGTCATCCGAACCCTAATTAACTCTGGAATTGGCTTTTTTTTTGTTTGTTTTTTTTTCTTGGCCTCGATGTTCCTCCCCAGTATTCACAGTGCTGGAGATTATCTTCATCGTTTTTGTTTTTGTTTTTTTTTTTTTGGTAGGCAATGATAACCTGGGTGTACTGCAGGGCTAGGAAAAGCATGCCGGGGGCAATAATATTTCCACTCGGCTTGCACTTCTATTGACTGTGCTGCGGTTGACAGAATCTGTCTGACAGTCAGTCACCGAGAGGCACGATCCTGTGCTGCTCTCAGGGTGAGAGAGAGGATCAGCCTCCGTCAAACCAGACCCGCTTGTTTAATTTTACGGGATAAATTACAGGGAGTTGTCCAGGATTCCTCCGAGTGTCTAGTAAGGAAAGACATATGACCACAGAGAGGCGTACAGGCCGGCTGTTTCTCTGCACAGGAGCCCTCCTGATCTACAGCATTGTTGTGGTTTCCATTTCTCTAAAGGCACTATGTGTTACTAGTACTCTCTTCCTCCACCCTCTTCATCCTCCTCTCGTGAAGCGTGAAGTAATAGCGGTGCTGTGAAACTGCTATGCTTGCTCTTTCATCCCCCCGTGGAGCATCTGGTCGGTTTGAGCCGCGCAGTTGCGAGAACACACACCCCGGGCCCCAGTGTGAAACTTCAGCCACTAACACACGGCGATGGCATCTTCCAACAGAGCATTTTCATTTTCCACAGCTTATGCTAAATATGGCTCTCTCGTGCAGCTGGAGGTAGCTGCTGGAGACAGAGATGAGAGATGGGAGAGGTGGAGGGCAGGGTTGCGGGAGGTAAGGTGGGGACACGCAGGGCTTATGGGAATGGGGTGTATGACAGGGAGATGGGCTCGGGCGGGTGAAGGGGTGAATCGCGTTGTCATGTTTCGCAGCAGCTCGGGGGGGGTAAAGGCTAATTTGACATCTAGGGGGAGGAGGGAAGGGAGAGGAAACGCAATGAGGCTAATGTGGAGCGATACAGAGCGGGAACGAGCTGAACAGTAGACTCACTCAAACAGTCAGGTTCACTCATTCAGTTTATTCCCACGGAGGGCTAATGTACGAGAGAGGCAGACGGAGTGGGTGGGATGGAGAGAGAGAGATGTAAAAGAGGGAGCAAAGAAGAAGAGAAATACGAGCTCGGGGCATTAGTAGGAGTGTTACATCACGGAATTGTAAAAGATTGGGTCAGGTGGGAGTTTGTCTCCTCCAGGACTGAATTTAAAATCTCTCTGCTTCCTTTACAGTCTACAAAAAAAACCCAAAAACGTTCCCGCCCGATAACTCAGAGAGCCTATTATCCCCACAATCCTCCACTGGCAGGTCCAGCCAGAGCCTGCACCTCCAAGCCCCCAGGATGAAGCTCCGCACCACAGGGAACTTTGCTGCTGCTCTTCCTCCTGCTGGCGGAACAAACTACACAGACACCCAGGGGCACTGCAGGCTATGGGTGCTTTTAAAGAACAGGCCTCCAGAGCATGTTCATTACCAAGTAGCCTGCCACCTCCTGGCTTTTAATGTTCATCCCTGTTGTGGTTTACAGAGCCATCACTGAAGCAAAAATACCAGTCCCACAATGTAGAGATGCCCTGTTCTAAGTTAAAGTCCCACTTAAAGCTGCTAAAACTGATTTTTGGCCACTAGGGGGACAGGGGGAAGTCGTCACATAGCATCACCTTTCAGGTTGTTTGGGCTAACTCGTTAGCAAACGGTTTCTCATTGCATATCCTGCAGCCATGGAGCATCATTCTTACTCATGTAGAGCTTTGACCATGAGTCCAATATTTACTCTCACTCTGTTTTATCAAACATGCGCAGGATCACAAGTTAACTCTTCTCTAATCTTTATTTCAGCTCTTCCGGCCTCTATATATGAACTGAACCACTGAAAAGTTTAGCTCTCTTTGGCAGAACCACTGACAACCCCAAAATTGCTAACAACATGACAAGGAGCCAAACAGAAATTGCTGTTATGTTGGGGTCACATGTCAACAAGCAGTAGAGAAAGACGGTTTTGCTTCTGTAATGTGTGTGTGTGTGTGTGTAATGTGTGTTTCTTGTATTTAATTTTTGTGTTCAAAGTCATATTAGCATCCCCTACACTACTACTACCACTGTCTAAAAACATTAGATGTTTACTGACATGTCAATTATAGCCAAGTCTGAACTTTCCTCCTCCATTTGCCTTTTGTTGAGTCACAACATTTAACCCATGGTGCTGTGAGCTTATGCAAAATGGTATTTGTTGAATTCACTAAAAACTGAATAAGTGATTAAAAAATCAATGTGAGATAGTTATCGCGACAGACGTAGTGAGCCACAGGACATGCTGATGAGAAAGGCTATTGATTTTTTAGCTTTCAGCCGTGTTACAAATGCACGTGAGGCTTCTAATGAGGTTTTCTTTCTTCTGGAACAGAACCTGGGAGTTGTGGTTTCACTTCGTTTGCTCTCCATAATCTGTCAAATAAATGCAGTAGACCACATTTACCACATCGCTCTTTTCCCTCAACTGGTCAAGGCGGATGGCCGTCCACCTAGAGCCAGGCTCTGCCCAAGGTTTCTTCCTGTTAAAAGGTTGAAAGTTTCTTGACTTGTGTTGTGAACTGGCGCTACATAATTAAATTTGAATTGAATTGAATTTAGTACGATACCTCTGAAATGTGTGCTTAAAAGCCAAAAAAAGAAATACTCAAGGAAAATAAAAGTTAAGCAGGGAAAAAACCCAAATGCACAGGTTTTAGTTCATGTGCACGCCGCTGTTGAATGTGTGTTAGCATGTTCAGTGCGTTTCTGCTCACTTACCCTACAGCAATGGAGCAATGACGATACGCCAGCTTTGTCTAATAGACAGCTCTGTCTCTGTTGGCGATGGTGGGTTTTTCACCTCCGCTGTCATTGTTACTCGCTATAACGCGACTGATCTCGCACTGCGTTCACCTTGTTGCGCTAACTTTAACATGTTGCTATGAGTTTGTAAACTTCACATCTGCTTCGCGTGCATTAAACTGCATGCCATGTTGTCTTCATGCGTCTGCCTCCACAAACGCGGATGTACTTAGTTGCATTGCGCCACTTTCTGCTCGCTTGGGTTCGCATTATGCAATTGCATCACGAAACGCATCATTATTAATTTAGCCTGCTTGTTGTTCAGCAGCTAATGCTGCTCATATACGCACGTGCTCCCTGCCTGGAGTGGCATTCAGATCCTGACGAGCGGCAAATAGGAAAAGTCAAATAGTGAATTCACATCACCGCAGACAAAAACATTCCTCTGATTCATTGTCCCTGTTCGGCTCCCCTTTCTCACTCTGTCCATCTTCCTCCCTCCTTCTGTTTCCCCCCGTCTGTCTGTCTTTTCTGTTTCTCCGGAGAGCTCATTCTTTCAAGCTTATTTCCCATGAGCCTCCGCTGATTGTGTGATTGCAATCACCCCACGCAGCTGCCATGGTGACAGGTAGAGTGCATTCTTGCTCCGAGCGCAAATTTAACAGCACATTTGATGACATAAGCAGAATGGGGTGTATGAGGATGTGCCGCTGTGTGTATCTGTGTGTGTGTGTGTGTGTGTATGCGTGTATAAGCGTGCCTAATTTATCTAACTGACTTATGCCCATCACAAAAGGCCAGGGGTGTCAGAAACAGAGTGTTATCTCTGCTGTCTGGCAGTGTGTACTGTATGAGGGTTATTGCATCAGAAAATGAGAAATATCGACACACTGTACAGTTATATGTCAATTTGTCAGCATCTCCTCCTATGGGGTATCGGGTGTTTGTCAGTGAATGGAGGTTTTATGAGCGCTGTCTTTCTCTGTGTCTCTGTATCTTCTACCAAACCTCTCTGAGGAGTGGTGGATGCCCTTGCTTGTGTCAAAGCAGTGTGTCAGAGCAATCTGTTTTGACAGGCTCAGAGAGATCTTTGATACCGAGGTGCCTTTTCCTGTCCAAAGAGGAAATTGGATGGCAATTTTCGCTCTGTGTCATACATGCCCGACTTAACCGCCAGAGTCACTACAAGCAGGGGAAAAAAAAACAGTATAAGAGTATCTACACTCAAGTGAACGATGTCACTATCCCCTGCTGAATTTTCCCAATTATTACTATTACTAGCAGCTGGTTTTCACTGTGTGACAGTCTTTGAGTAAATTATGGTGAATGCAGGGAGCGATGGCACCTTAAAAAACCCAATTTCACACCACATAAAACTGTACATCAAGCAGCTAATTGCTATTCTGAATGTATCCCCTTGCGTTCGCCGTCAGAGGCAGTCAAGCCGAAGCGAAATATCACAAACACCTTTACACGAGCCTGAGGGCTGACGTCGCCCAGTCAGTGTCGAGCGTTTTCTGTGCAGCCAAAAGTCTCCAGCACGTAGCTTTCATCGCACCGGTCCACACTTCGCTGTCTGTAGACTGAAGCCGTTAATGCAGCCCTCCTTGTGTCTCCATCTGGCTTTCTCTCCTTCTCAGTCTCTGTCTTAGCACATCCTTCACGTTTTCCCCTCTGCGCCGCTCGCTGACGTTTTCTTCTTTTACATTCACACTCCATCTCCCTCTTACTTTCCCTATGCCCTTTTCATTTCCGTCTTCCTCCTTTATCTTCCTCCTCTCTTCCCGCCTGACGATGCTTTCATTCCTCAGGTTCATACTTCATCTCCCTCTTTCTTTCACTGTACCCTGCTTTCATTTCCTTCTCTTTCTCTGTTTTTTTTTTTTTTTTTTTACACCACTCTAGATCATATAATGGACCAGGGCCTCAGTCAGGCAGTGCAGTTAGATGTCTCCCATCAAATGATTAATACAGTCTATTCAAACAAAACACAGGATATCAAACAGTTATTCATAAAATGATATTACTCGCTTAGCTTGACTGTTTTCATCTTTTGAGCTATTGCGGAACATGATTCTTCTGTTAGAGAACCTTTAGGCAACAATCACACTGCTAAACGGTAGAGGACCATTAATCTGTACTCTGTGACTCAGTAGGCACATGGTCCAACATGCAGGTGAGCAGAGAGCAGTGTATTTGTTCCACAGTCAAAGCTCAAGTTGACAACAGAACTGCCCTCCCATTCATTTCCACGGGATTAGATTTTCTAAGATGTCAAAGCCAGCACACTAGCCAATCAGATACCTGCAACCATAGCATAATGAAGCTAAGATAATTGCTGCTAGAGTAATGTCAATCATTTCTCATTGTATCATGAGCTGCTGTCCAGTGTTTTGGTGTCAAACTCATGTTTCTATAACTCCACCTGGTGTTTGAATACATGGCACAGGCGGTTTCAGAACAAACGCGGAAACGTGGACGGATGCGTGAAGTTTAGGTGTAGTTGGGGTTTAAATTGATTGAATTTTTGTTGCGCAAATTAGTGAAAAATCAACTTAATGCGTGCTGTTAAAGCTCCTGCAGCTGCTCTTTCCATTTGATTAATGCCTTTGCTCTGTGCTCTGTGTTTGACTTGCTCTTTTGGTTTGAAAAGTCCTGTTTGACTAACACAGTGATGCGCCAACCCTTGCTTTCTCATCATTAATGCAGTGTGCACGTCTGGGAGTCAAGCCGAACCCAAAGGCTTACTCTGCCAGTACTTCCAAGTATCTTCACTAAGGTCTTTGTCTAAACATTTACTGGTTTTGACGCCTGCAGCACTGGGTCTAGATACAGCCACAGCTGGGGTGGACACTGGGCAGACTTTAGCACTTAAATCCTGGCAGCACCCACTTTGACAAGCAGCAGCAATCATATCCTCCTGGTCCTTTTCCCTAGGAGATACATGGATGGTCAGCATTGACTCAGCTTTGATATAGTCTTACTTCACTTTCCCTGGAAAGTAAAGTGACAGCACTGCTTTATTTTTCAATATCTGTGCACGACCTGTAAGAATCTATATCTTTTCATTTCTTGCCCACTTAAAGTTAAACTTAAAATTATTTTCACTTTGTGCAAAGGAGGGCAGAATCAGCTCGTGACTTACCAAAAAAACAAGAATAAACGTGTTGGTTATGGAACATTGAGATGGGATACTTGCAGTGGATGAATGTCCATGGTCCATTGCCAAACCAAAACAAAGTGCTGCTTGGCACTAAGTCCCACAAACTTCTGGTGAATGCAGACGGCTACTTACTTCCAAAGTGTTCGCTAACCAGGCTACTCGCTAGCTTGTGAGCGTTTACAAAGCCGCAAAAGCCAATAGACAATTGGTGGAGACATTTGTTTGCTGCCAGCGGGTCTTCAGTGTAAGACCGCTGCACACAGCTGGACAACACTGAAAAGATATTGGAGGAGACATTGCCTGGCCCTGTTCTCTCCAAAGACTATAGAAGTTTAGAGAGCGAGAGACAGCCCTTTCCTTTTTTTCTCAGGATCATGAGCCACACAATATATCCAAAATTGGGAGGAAGTCTCTGTGCGCCCTCTGTGTCAAGTCAGTCGATGTTAACACAGCCAGCAAAGGCTGTGAGATTAAGTGGCAGAGTCACCTCCAGCCTCTAAGGGAGTGATCTCCTTTATGAAGTGTCTTATATAAATCTGCTGTACCCGCAAACAATGCGAGGACTTGGGATTGAAGCTGGCATCCACACTGATGCTCTTAATCACATTTCAACCCACAAGATATAACCAAGCTGTCCATTTTGATCCAGAACTGTTACTCACAGCAGTTACTAACACCCACCTCTCTGCGCGCCGTACACCACATCATGTTTCGCATGAAGGGGCTGCAAGTGACCTTTTGACTTTGCTCAAAACCTTGTTAACAGCTACAACTTCTGGCTTTACCTATGAATGAAGACACGGTGATGCCATGTTGTTGAACAGTGTGGTGTGAAAGTCCATGCTCCATGGGCTGCATTTTGAGCTGAGATGCTTTGCATGCCAGATGAACTTTAAATGACTCAATAAAGACATTTTAAATGTCAAATGTCTCATTTTCTTATTTTCTCTCGCTTTTGCGGTTTCGTTCTTCTTCTTTTTTTTTACTCGCGCATTCTCTCCTCTGCTCTATCCTCACTTTGCTCATGTGTTCCCGCTCCCATCTTGTCCTGTCTTTTCTTCCTCTCTCTCTCTCTAATTGTCCCTGTAGCCATGGGCACGGAGGCAGACGGGGAGACGATTACACAGAATTTGTCGTTATGTAATTCATTATCTCCCTCTGTCTTGATTGGCTCTCTGTGGATGGGGCCGGGGGGGTGGAGAGAATCGTGGCAGGCGGGGGGGGGGGGATAAAAGACACTTTACACACGCTACACAGAGTAAAAGGACGGCCAAGGAGTGTGGTGGCTGGCACCGCGTTCTTACATGGGTCATTGGTTCCTATATATATATATATATATATATATAGGGAGAAGGCGATGGGAGGAGGTTACATCTATCAGACTGAGCACAGGCCAGCTCAGGCCGTCATCTTCTATTCCTTATCTTTAACACTTATATATAATATAAGAAGATCTTATATTACCATAAAGCACAACACTTAAAGACATGTACACATCTTGTCTTCCCTTGTTTTCTTTATTATCTGCACGTCGGGGACTTGAGTGAGTTCAGACGACAGCCGAGGTGAACTTTGGGAGCTAAATAAATAACAATTTCTGCAGCTAGACATCATAATGCACGAGTTCACAAAGCTTCCATTGCTCGTCAGCGAGAGATTGTTCGATGGAGCTGTTCACCGTGCTTGCAGAAATGAAATCAAATTACTGGCATTCTTCTTTTTTCTCAGACACTCCGTGGCGCCACTGGGACCGTACAGGAGACAAAACGATGGGACAAAACAATCATTTGGTTTACATGCTCAGAATGGAAGTTTGATTGCCATCTGTCTCGTTAAGTCTCGTTGTGTTGAAGTCAATGGTCTATAATGAAAGTGCACCGAGTCAAATTAAACAAAATCTACAAGGTGACACTGTAGAAACAACATGATGCTATTTATCTGAAAAAGGGGGCATAAGGAAGGGTGAAGGGCAGGGGGAAAGAACAGGGAGAGCCACGGCAGGAAGAGAAGAAAGGATCAGAAGGGGAGACATTGTGTGGGAGAAAAAGATGTGTGAGCGAGGGAGAAACTGTTACAAAGGGTTGCAGAGAGAGGCGGCTTATAGCAGGGCCACTGTCCCCTGCATTGTGTGTTTGTCTTCATCTCTCTGATTCACTGCTGTGTTATATAATGCCAAGCAGAAGGCCATGATTTTATATAATAAGGGCTCACTGCAGTGCCATGTCCATCTCAGCATGCAATTTAGTCTGGTGTGCTGGCTTTGGTAGGAGCAGGCGCAACACCGCTCTTGTGAAAAGACCTTCTCTGCTGCAGCCGCCAATTGTGGAGAAGAAAACAGCCGCCCTTGACCTCTGATCCCAGAAAATAAAAGTCCGGTCCGTCGTTGTTGTTTTCATTTTTTTCATTGTCAAACTCAATTACTGACTGCAATGGTTTGTAATTGACTTGTTCAACATAATGCATTAAAGTAAGCTCTAGTTTATTTGGTGCATAACATAACATGTCAGGGCTGTGTCCGCAGAGACCGCAGGAGTTTGTGCCTAAAGCTTAGTAGGAGCGGCATAGCAGACATACATAGCAGTTGTCGCTAAGCTATAGGGTTTGCCCACATTGTCACCGGGCTGTCGTGCCTACGCAGATACAACAAAGACAAAGACAAAGACTTTGGCTGCTTGTGTGCTCTCCTACAAGTTAATGATGCCGGTGGAGATTGTTGATAATGCAGGCAACATTAAGCAAGCTGGAGAAGTTGGAGGCTCGGTTATCTGTTCCTCTTCAGTAGACACATTTAGCAAACTTATCTCCGCTGCAGACCGTCTGCTCTCTGCGTTCATCTCTCTCTCTCGCAAATGAATAAAAGATGGTGAACACTTAGTAACTTCTCCTATTCAGTAAGGGGACAGGGTGAACCGTCCTGTAATGTTGCTACATCATGAGATTCCACGTTAGTGAAATTAAACAGCACATCTTGGCAGGATACTGTGGCCATTCTTAGCACTTACACGGCACTGCTTTAGAGCTAAATTGTCAACATGCTAAGGGCTACATGTGTAGGTTATGTAGCCGCTAATGGTGTATGACGCACATATGCGCAGACGCACTCATACAAGTAGTCACACGGCAGCTTGTAACTTCAGTTCCTGCTGGTGAAGTCATTACACCGACTCTCAACAGCAGCTGCAGCTTGTCTGTTACTGTGCCATGCTGCGTTCAGGAACAACAGAGTCAGGAATTTTTTTTAATTTCATATTTAAATAAATTATTAGTCTGCTGAAGATCGACTTTGCAATCAGCAATCAGTCAACACAGCAAAATAGCAGGCATCCAGAGGCATGTAGCTAGGGGCTATGTAGCCATGGTGTGTATGGGTTGTCTACTCTAACACCCTATGAGTGTGGATCAGAGTAAACTATCAGTAGGCTTTGGCAAAATGATTCTCCTGACACCTTATGTTTATCTCCCTCTGTGAATAACATCTAGTGTAATCAAATTTGAATGTGAAGTGATGATTAGGTAAAGCACATCGACATGTTTTATTTTAATGCTCATAGGACACTGAGATATACGCCGGCACTCAGACACACTCACGCTTGACCGTCTGAATTGCACCATCATCACGACAGCAGTTTACATCCGTCTTGTCTTGTATTTGCTCTAGACAGCCATATTTAAATCTAATGAGCTTCCCTGAGACGGAGCTCCTGGCTCCAGTGAGGTTGTGCAAGACGTGTGGAACCTAATCCTCTCTCACACAGATCACTGACTTACAGCGATCAGCTAATAACTCTGCCAACTCTCTCATTAACCGCTCTCAGTAACTCTGGTCTGGCGCCTCTTGAGCTCCACACACAGCACAGGCCTGACACGCACACACACACACGCACACACGCGCCCGAGTGCGTGTAGTTACAAGATGAAAGCAGTGAGTTCTACTTTCAAATGCGAGCATGCGTGCGTGTGCTTTCACGAAACAAAACACACATTTTTATGAGTATATCAACAAGCCTTATTTTAATTCTAATAATCTAAGGCCTGGATCTAAAATAACAACATATACAGTACATTAACTGTCAAACTGACACAATCCTAATTAAATATCATCACAGCATCTCTTCAGTAGATTTCAGTACATTTCACTCAGAGCCACATGTGTCAACCCAACGGCAGCGCTAAAGGAAAAGTCAAGCATCACTAGATCTTTACAATGTGATATTCCTTCATGTGGAATTTGAGATGTTTCATTAGATAAGTGACGTTTTTGATCTGCTGATGGTGCTAGATGAATTACTGAAACAGGGGAACACCTAAGTTTATAGGAGTCCTCTGGGCACCGTGGATATCTGTACCAAACCCATCCGGTAGCTGCTGAGACCGTTTGCAGAGCGAGCCGACTGTCATGGCTTTGAGTTTGAGTTCTGTGTTTCTTTGGTAGCTCCCTGTTATGTTTTTAGAGGTTTTTCCTCTGATGTGTCCATTTGCTTGTTGTGCTTGATTGCTTCATTGTTTTCACCTGAGCCTTGCTAGTGTTTCCTCCCAGTCTATATGTGTTGTATCGTTTCCTTTGTTCTCTGTTGGATCGTTCCGTTAACGTGCCTTTGTTCCTAGTGTTTTTTTCCTTGGATTTGTTTGCCTGCTCTGGACTGAATACCTGGTTTTGACCTTCCTTCCATGCCTTGATTATCCATAAGCCTAAGCCTTTTCACTAAACTGTTTGCCAATCTCTGCTCCTGGTGTCCACTTGCATTTGGGCCCATCTCCGCGAGTTTTCTTGTTCCTCTGTGTGGCACAGCTCTTACACCGACAATGTCAATAGAAGAGCCCCTTTCCCAGCATTTTAAAAACTTAATCAGGGCAGTGTAGATGTGGTTTAAAACTGTCTGAAAGTCTTATCAGGGCCTTTAATATTCTTTCGTTGACCAACACGCTTTTCAGTCAAGCACCTTATTCAAATTTGTGCATTTCTCCACCCTTAAAACCATTCTGCCAGTGTATGAGCATTAGCAAGCAAAAGTATAAGCACAAGTCATTGGTAGTCATTTCTAAGCCGCGAACCAGTATTAATTAAAGGCTTGTCCAATTACATGCACATATAAAGAAATACATATTTACACCTTGGGCCCCCTGATGGCATGATGATCCAGAAGGTTAGCCTCAAAGCTTCTGGGATTGAGACCTTATATTGGTAAGCGGACGAGTGGCTGAAGTGTTCAGTTCTCCAAATACCCTCCGACTCTTTGTAGCTAGAGCTAGCTTTTTTGTAGAATGAGTACATATCATTGACTTCATTTATTCACGCTGAATGATTTCATAATGAGGGACACACATCAGTGTTGAAAGCAAGGTTCTGGCATTGGCATCATGTCTCCTGCTGATGCTTTCCAAACATCTGACAAGTCATGAATTATACATTCGGTTGTGGTTTGAAAGCGGCCTCAGCTGTTAAAGTGTAAATGAGTTACATTGATGGCAACCGAGTAAACTGGGGACAACTTGGGTTGATTCTGAGTTTGTCTATGTTGTGTGTCCATGTGTGTTTTTACAGTGAGGCAGTGATTCCACATCACAAGCTGTCTCTCGCCGTGCCTGATCGAAACCGCAATTCTACAAATAACTTTGTGTTCGTGTGAGGTCACGTCCAATGCTTCAATTAAAGACCATGGAAAACGCCTTGTCACTCACCCCTGTGGGTGTGAGCCCAGAGAATAACCTTGTTAATGCTCTAACGATATCATCTCTGAGCGTAATGAACTTATGCGTCCGTCTGAATATCTCTCCTATCTGCCAATCTCCCTTCATCAAGCAAAGTGTTTGTTAGGTGGGCATGGTGGTAATCTTCATAGCTATTTTAATAGCTCCCATTATTCCCCCGTTCCACTGTTTTTCACAGTGATTCAAAACCTGCTGACAGCAGCAGCCGGCTGCCAAGCAGCAACTGGCGTACTCATTATTTCACAATCAGGAGTCTTTTATTTACCTCCAACGCCACTCATAGTCTCCATGGGAGCTAATGGAGATGTTTTTCTTATTAAAATGAGACAAGGGGAGTATGAGTTGTGCCGTCTGAGCTCCCATTGGCCAACGTATGCATATTACATGTCCTGCACTGGATGAACGATCTGGAAGAACAGCAGCCCTGTCTCTAAATATTGGAAGTTCATTTAAATTGTTAAATTTGAATCAAAACCAAGAGAGTTAAGTTCATTGTTTACACGCTGGAAAGTTGAGCTGTGTCTATGGACTCAGGGGTCTGTTGTCAAATCCTGCCTTGGTAATAACTGAATATTATTGGTTGACTCTCGCCAAAAGAATCCGTTTCACACAAATTAAAGTTATAAATGCACAAACTCAAAGTTGTGTGTAGAAACTTTGCGAGTTATGAACAGTTGTTGGTTTCTTCCTCTCCTGAACTTTGTTACTCTTTGACATCGCTGAAGAATTTTCTCCAGCCCTTTTTTCTGATAATGATATCTATTTTCATCTTAGCGATTTCTTTTTTAAAAATTGATATTTTCAAATGTCATTTTAGCCTTTTCAAAGTGCTGGAGAGAGTTGTCAGTTTGAAGCTTTAATTGTGTAGAATTAATTTCTCATGTCTGTCTCATAATGCTGGCTATACCTGGCAGAATCTTGCTGCATGTCACTTCATGTAGAATTGTTATATCATCATTTTTAATTAGCCTTGTGACGTACATTGTATTGTTTATAGAAAAGTTTGACAATGGTCCAGACTAGCCGCCTATGTTCCATCCATTCTCAATTACTCAGGGCGGGTGGTTGACTGAAGGTGGATGCTGTGTGCAACCTCACAGAGTGTCTGCCTGGCTGAAAGTTCTAATTTGAAAAGGAAGGCACAAATGAGCGAAGCAGAGATAAGACGTCCCTTCAGTCTCATCATAGGCTCAAACTGTATCAGTCCACAGTTGCATTCGTCTAAAACACAGGAGCCTATTTCAAAATATGATGATAATGTAAGTTTATCCCCGTTAAAGGAAATGTAGAAAGACCGATTTCACCGATTTCCAAATCTTTGGAAATGAATGGTACAATGTTTTAAAATAAGTTGAATGTGCGTGAGAGCAAAAAAAAAAACAAAACATCTTTAATATTATGGTGCATGCTGAAGCAAACAGAAGGGAATGATAAACATAAAATTAAAAAATCTGAGAAAAACATTCAAATGTGGACTTGAATTTGCATCTGTTACTTCCAATCTAGTTTTCAATCCATCTTCTCTGTCTTAAAATAGATAATTGTATCACTCCAGAAGTAAACATGACAGAAATAAACATGGCATTTGCTGGATATGGAACAACCCCCCCCCTCCCCAATGTTCCTAATATTTAAAGTGTTTATATCTGAAACACTAATTAACACATCCATGCAGTTTAGCAAGTGCCAATGAAACTCCCTCACATTACTCGTTCATTTATAGTCAGAAGATGTTATACGTTACATTTATTACAGGGATCATTTGCAGCCTATTTTCCTTTTAACAAACCAGTCTGGGAAGAATAAAAGACGCCTTCTTTGCTGAATAATACACAACCTCCAAAAAAAATCCATACGGTCCTGGCACGAAAAATGGGTCCTTGTAACATTTAATTATTAGAAATTGCTGAGTACAAAAGTTTTGTAATAATAGCCCTTCAGAGGAATACATAAGCATTTATCCTGTAAGGGAGAAGGCCCATGGTTGTTTGCTTTGTAATTAAGGACGCCACAGCTCCTGCAGCTACTCAGCTCTCTCCTCCTCCTCCTCCTTTTTCTCTCCTCTTGTCGGCAGCAGTGCTCAGTGTAATCTCTGGTCCTAATAAACACATGCACACATGCAGATACATGCGTGCACACACACTCCCCGACACGCGCGCACACATATTCTGTGTGAAATCCCTTTAGCTGGAAGAGCATGCCGTCTTAGCGGTGCAGGCCTTCACCACGCGCTGCAGCGGCTATATATAGAAGTCATCATAGTCGGCTTTCAGGCCCCCTCATCTATTTTCCCTCTCTTCTTCTTTTCTGTATTAACCGCACCAGTGGTTTTCTTTTCCTAAAGTGCTTTCTAGCCGGACAGCCCATCCTCACTGCTGTCCTTGAAAAGGTTACGCACATGTTTCATTCTTCTCCATTTTGTCTGTCTCCTGCAGAGAAAAATCGGGGGGGGTGAGACGGCGAAAAGAGATGGGGAGAGGGGGAGAGAGAGAGAGAGAGAAAGAGAGAGACGGTCCCTCCTGATTGAGAATGATTAAAAGCAGCGGGTTGTCACACCCCGCTGGTACTGATGACACGACAAAATTACAGTGTGTTAAAGACAGTAGGAGGAGGAAGGAGGGAGAAAACACAGGGAAAGAAATTGCAATCCAAAACCTGTTTCGACAAATTGATGTTGAGTCGAGCCTGAAATCCCTCGTGTCTTTGCTGCCCCCCCCCCACCATCCCCACATCAGTTGCCTCATTATACACCGAATGACCTCATTATTTCCTAGAGAAACAGGCGTTTCCCTATACGACCCCCAGCCTTGATATGTAGGGCCCCTAGGATCCTATTAAAACGACGTTCTGTTTGAAGACCACTCAGAGACCGACGCTGCTTCACTTGATTCACGGCTGTTAATGTACCAACTGTTGTCGTGCAGTAGCTCTTAGCTGCTTGCGGTGATGTTGTTAAAGTTAATGTTTTATTATGGGATCTCTGATTTGCCATCTGGACTGCACGGCAGTGCAGAAATTAGTATGGTTACAGCGGTGCCACTTTCCATGCCTGCGAACAGCTCTGGGTGCAGGAGATAATTTGAGGCTTCTCTCTTCATGCTTCTCTTTCCCTCTTCGCCAGGTGAGAAGGTGAAAAATGGATTACCACTTTAATACAGATGTAGAGATCTGAGACAATTTAAATCACTTTGCAATTTAAATAGAGAGGCACGAACATTTTGCACCGCTGAGATTTAGAGTTGAAAACATGACAACGGCGAGCTAATTAACATCTTTGGATTCCTGCAAACCTGAAGTTCCTTAAAATAGCGTTTGAAAATGACAGAGTGTTAGAATTTGCTGCAGAAGTGCTCTGTGCCTCGCAAAGAATCATGCTTCTCACACAGTTGTGTTCGAGGTTTGGGAGGTTCGCTGCATGTAGCGTTTTGAGGTCTTTTAAAATGAATGGCAAAATACAGAGTTGCTAATTTCCTTCCACCTGGCAAAATATGATCTTTTAACAAGTTACAAAGACTAGTTGATCAACTAACTAACTCTGTTGTGTTTCTTCTGTGCTGTAACTTCGATAAGTCAGCCGGAGACACTGTCCTAGAGAGTGATGTTTCGTACACTGGAGCATGTCAATGGGAGAGTAAGCCACAACTAACAAGCGTCAGATATCCAGAGACTGACAGGAGGTACTGAACAGGACTGAGCTTTCACGCATGACTTCATTAATGAAATATGAATGACTCAGCATGAATGGTGTAAGTGATTATAATTTAAAACAATTACGTTCCTAATTCCAGCAGTGCAGGGTAAATCACTTTGAATCTAAAAGTTTTACTTATTACGTCAGCGTGTTCACTGAGTTATGTCTGCAAGAAGGAGCATGACAGTGACACAACTTGTCATAGTCATATATTTGCCTGCATAGCACCGGTTTTATCATTTTATCGCGCAGTTTTGAAAAAGATGTAAATAAAGATAGCCCCCCTCATGCCAGAGCGAGGACATGCTGTGGCGTTATTCCCTATCAAAACAAGCCAATCAGACAGCCTGACTGAAGGGAGAGCCTTCAGAGGACCAGAGAGCCTTTGAAAAGTCAGATTTTTATGTTTCACCGTCCTGCTTTGATGTCCCAAATGACATTAAATTTGGAGGTCACTGGTTTTCAGAGCATCCAGCGTTTTCACACAGCTCGTCTTACGATAGATCTGAAAACACGAAGAAGCAGCTGTGCGCTGAACATCCTTCCTGCTCGTTTTTAGTGGAGCAGAACACTTACTCACGAGCTGCTCATCAGCCCAAAAGGAACATTAGAATGAAATCAGAGAGTTTTGCATATCATCCTTTTTATTATAACCAAAACGTCATGGTTTTCACGAGCAATAGCACATTATAAGGTGAAGGAAATAGAAAACTAATAGATGTGGTGGAGGGTTGTCATCCTTTATTTACTGTAACAAAACATGTGTGTGTTCATTACGATGCTCCTTTTTCTAGTCGGTTTAATGAGAGGTCAGTAGGTAAGTACCGGTACGCACAGAGACACACTTAACTATCTAATACAAAAATTATACAATACGCATACATTTGTAATGGTGTGATTCAGATATTCAAGGCCAGTTTGGTAGCGAATGGGTCTACTCACCTGTGATTAATATTAGATCTTTTAGCATTTTTTTTTAATAAAATAATAAAACTGTGAACATAATAAAGAGCTAGTTCCTTTTTTCAAATACTAAATAAGGAATGCTAAAAAGAAAATGAACAGTAGTTACGTGGGCAGCGATATACTGTATGAATTATTAAAGCTTACTCACCTTCCTTCCTGTGTCAGTGCCATCCAGTGTGAAGATTTTGGCTCTTTCACCAACGTTGCCATGGTTGCAAGTTCAGCTTCAGCAACAAATGAGTTACAGGGTTAAGCAGTGGAAGCATTAGCTGCTAACACCGCCGGTTCGCTTTGTTGTGAGCACTCTCCTGTGTGACTGTATTTATCGTCTCACGTGCTGACACACACACACACACACACTGACCTGAGTGCAGAGACACTTGGAAAGGCACAGTTTGGGTGGGATTCATGTTTAAAAGTCCAGCGGTGAGGTCGGGGTCAGTTCAGTCGAGCAACTAGAATTAAATTATTGTTGTCATGGTAATTTGCACTTTGATGCACCTTGCAAACTGATTTAAAGCACTAGCCGGTGGTAGCAGCCATATCCAGTAATCTTGTGTTATTCATGGGTTATATGTCTACTTGTGACAACTGTGCTCATTTCACTTTTTGTTTTTTCTTCAGTTTGACTGCTTTGACCAGTCTCACCGCTGTAATTAGTGCCACGACGGGAAGGCTGTTTTCAGTCCGATATCTCCAGAAAGTGTCTGATAATGTGAGCTGCCTTGCAAGGTGGCAAAAAACGTTTCAAAATATATCAGAACTGGTGGTGTGCAACCAATTAGAAACATTTTTTTTCCCCTGTGGCTGTAAAAAAAGTTCAATTTCTTAAAACCTTACCTTTTTTTATGTGCTCTATATTTAGTCATTGGTGTATTAGTAATCACCAGGGGTTTCAGGCTGTTTTTCCGAGTAGAATTCATCATCCACTGGTGCTAACTTCATAGCGCTAACATAGAGTTTAGATTTAGATACTTTTCCGTCGCTTTTCGGTGATGATCATGATGATTGCTCGAACAATTTCCCCAGCTGCCTTTTTAGATTTATCTTAGCAAACAGCGGCGGTAGCTCCGGCTTGATGGACAGTGTGAGTAGTAATATAAAGCCCATGGGGAGGAATGGGTCTTTCTGTCTAAGAGATGCCATGTCTACTTTTGTATCCTGCCAGTGCTACCCGTTCCATGTTAACATTTAAATTGCTGCCTCGCTGCGGGCCCAGAGATGAGCAGAAATGTCATTGTGTGATGACAAACAAACAATGCCTCTACCCCTATCTTGATTCCTCCCTTTATTGGACACACACAAAAAAAAGCAGGAAAGGTCCATTTGCATTTTAGAGAAACGTGGACCAGAGAACCCCGGGCGCACACAAAGAACTGCCGGTGTGACGCTTGGAAATGTGACATCGTGCCACAAATAAAAGTCAATCCCTCAAAGGCTACACGCTTTTCACTCTCTGAACAGACTTTTCGAACGCGCGCACACGCGCACAAGCCCAGCGGCCATTCGTTGTTTAAGCAGCATGTACCCATCAAATCCTGCCTCCCCTCCCATCTCCGCAACCCCTCTCTCTCCGAGCGTATATCACAGGGCTGACAGACAGCGCCGGGGCCGAATCGCTCCCTCAGCTGTGGAGGTCTGCTCTAGTGAGTAATACTGATCTGTGTGCCATCAGCCACCGCTGGCTCCGCTTACACGCTGCCTCGTACAAACCGCTTTTACTTCAAAGGTCGAGAAACAATTTATTTTCTATCGTTTGTAACACCAAAGGTAGGACATTATTAAGCCGGCTGACCCAATGGTCCACATCTGTGGAGCTCTTTCACATAACACCACAAGATTTGTTTTTCTAGGTTTACGTCTAAAACCAGACAGCAGACACTGAAGCTGCTGCGGGCGAATACTGTAGCTTAAATTGCCTTCACAGAGCCCGTCATTGATATGTCTAGACAAATCAAGCAGTCCCACCATTACATTACGGTGCTGTAAACAACGTCTCGTGTTACATCATTTTAGTTAACCTGCATTTGAGTATCATAATGTTTGCAGGCCTCTTACGTCGTGATTCACTTTGTTTCGCCAAGCAGCAGAGATCAGAAGTATAACTGAGAAGCACACGGAGGAAAGCTAACCCAGGAATGTTTATTAGCTCAGCAGTTGCGCCTTCATGAGCTTCCAGCAACACGCGCGACAGTTGCAGCCCACAGTGCTCCGCCCAGAGTGAGCGCTGAATTGCGGCCGCTCGTTTAGCGCGCAGAAGAAGATAATGTTTAATCTGTAAAAGAAAAGCGTTAATCTGTTATTTATGTTGATGACTGGCAGTCCCAGCTGGATCTGCTTTGCTATTCATAGAGTTGAGACTGAATCTGCTCACCCCATCCTGTTCCACAGGCCATTAAGGGCGTGATTTACATGCACAAAACACTGCACGTGTGTGTGTGCGTGCGCATGCATGCGTGTCGATGTGTCAGAGAGAGAAGCTGTGTGCGTGACCTAGAAGCTCCGTCTGCGTGGCAGCGTGGAGACGGCTTTCGGCACAGAGGTGTATGTTTTCTTCTGCGCTCAACATTTTCCCTCCTCACCTGAACCTCTGGTATTCAGCTACATTGCTGATTCATCACTTTTTATTGTGTGTGTGTGTGTGTGTGTGTGTGTGTGTGTGTGTGTGTGTGTCGGGGGGGGGGATATGAAAGCTAACCATATTCACTCTATAATGCACTGCACCAGGAATTTAAAATGAGAGAAGACTCCAGCATGTTACGATGCTAAAGCTCAGGACCTCGCAGCAGGTTTTTCTGAACAGCAATCTAAAAACAGAAGGTCACCTCTTTTGAATTATCTTTCTCATCAGCTCTGCTCTGCAAAAAATATAATACATAAACACATTTTCATCCTGATATAGTTTCGCAAATAAAACCCCAGTAAACCACGACCTAGCCCTGTTCCTGGCATGCAGCCCACAGCATCACCGGGCTGAATTATCCTGGGAGGGTTCAAACATATACATACAGTAGGTCATATATGGTTGGCTGTCATACACAAGAATGATGCAATCTTTTTTTCCTGCTTTGATTTGTGAATTCCCCCCCCCCCTCTGGGCCGTGACGGAAGCTTTCCAGATATTTCACCATATCCTGAGCTAGCAAGAATGCCGCGCGGGGAACTCCACAGAACGCTAGCCCGAACATTCGCAGCCCACTCTTGTATGTGAGAAAGAAGCTTTACGGTTCCCAGCTTCGAGGCTAAGTCTCATGCTGCCTGATACCAGCCGATTAGTTACACACACACACACAAATACAAACCAATCAAGGCCAAACCCCCTTCATGTTTCATCATACCAAAAAGAAAAAAGAGGTAGTAAGACAAACAGAACAGTGAAATGAATTATATTTTCATTTATTATATTAACTGATTGGTGTTAAAGGGGGAAAATAACAAGGTTTTTCTTTTTATTACTAAGTGATTGGAGGTCTGAGTAAAAGTACAAAGCTCTATGTGTCATTGTACACTCCATTTTAACACTGTATTCAGAGGGGAACTGCTATTTTTATTATTCCCAGAGTGCACCTGTGACGTGTGCATGTGCGCACACACTGTAAAATTGTGGCTTATTTCAAAGGTTATGTAACCGCCGTTTGCACGGTGACTGTTAGACAACAATAAACGACCGCATGATCAGGTTAGATTGACCTTATGAATCATATTAAGAACAGCTAAGTGGTACAGGGCGATACCATGGGTGTGGGAAGTTGTAATTAGCGTGGCTTTAGGTGAACGAGCACAAGAAGTCTGCACTTTGAATTATTTACTTTACTTGTACTGAGCAAATAAGGCCGCTTTCGGAAAAATCCGTTGTAAGGAAAAGTTGCAGTGCAGGCAGAGGTCAAGCTCGTCTAATATTCCCCGCTCTGGAAACGTAGCTAAGCAGGCTTTTACGTCCTGCAGGCACCGTGGATTCAGCACAAGCAGGCTGGTTTCTCTGAAACAGTCAGAGGAGTGAACGATGAATAGAAGCACATCCTGCTGCTTTCTTATATTAGCTAGTTCGCGTCAACTAGCTGCAGACTTTAGAAGTGATTACTTGGTTCACTCGGCGCGGAATGTTTGCTTGTTACGCGGCGAGTTAACGCCTTGCTCGCCATAAATGTCAATTATGAGATAACTTTGACCGCTCAGTTTGTTTTTTCTCGGCTCTCCTGCGTGATGCATGGTTTACTGATAACTGGATCATCAAGTGCTTCAAATTCAAATAGATTACTGAAACTGTGAATATTTTATTTACGCGTTGGCACAAAAAAAAGTGGTGGAGCCCCTGCAGCACTACACTGATTGTACTCAGCTTATGTTACTTATCAATATTCTGTCTTGTGTTTCTCACGTCTTATAATCTTTTACTAAATTTGGCTCTATAAATAAACCCAGCCCAACCCCGGTAATGCCGATGAAAGAGCTGGAGCTGCCAGACCCACTCGGCCTGTTTTCAGCCTTCCAGTCGTCTCATTATCTGAGCGTTTGTGAGAGCACTGATCTGAATGTGAAAAAAACCCCGGCTGCCCTTGTTGAGCTCAGTAAACCTAGTGTATGTTGATTAATCACCCTAAATTACAATGCTACAACTGTACACTGCACCGCACGCACACACACACAGACAGACACACACACGCATCCATTAAGTGGTGTGTCGGATATCCAGCCGTGAAATCAACCGCTGAATATGGAGTGCTTCCGTTCGGGGAAAGGGAGATCCATCGATCGCTGTCTCCCGACATAAAAGAGAGTATTGATGCCATACCCCACAAGGATTGGTGTTAGACGCTCAGACGGAGAGGAATCGCACACGGCTAAGCAATCTGACCTCGGTGACCCCGCCCCCCGAATACTTTTTCCTGCGTCGGAAAGCGTTGATCTCTCTCGTGTCAAACTTCACGGCACACTTTGAGTGCCCGGGGAAGGCCTTCGTTCAGCGCTTCCCCAAAGTCCACGGTGAACAAGAGGAAGATGTTACAGTAAAATATGTTTATATCTTTACCAATACACCACAGCATCATGCCAATGTGCACGCCACTTTTACCCCCCCTCCCTCCCCATCATCCCCAGCGCTAAAACCTGACGTGTCCTCAGCACTCCACTTCCTCTCTCTCCCTCTGCTGAGGGACGAGGCCGCGGAACCTGAAGTGAGTGAACCAAGTTAGCGTTTAATGAGCAGTATGATAATGGCCGCGCCACACTCTGACCCTTAGCTCCTTATTCAAATTCAGCGCGGTGATGATGGGATTGAATTTCTTCCAGCCTGGCCCCTGAAAATGAGTGAATACCCACAGTCATTAGCGGCGCCGTATCCGGCGGAGACCTGTGAGAAAAATAACCCGTTTGAATCAAAAGTAATAGCTTCAGAAGAAGTGCGGCATCACATTATCATGCTGTAAGATCAAAATATTTTAACCAGAAGACACTATCGGCGACAAACTGCAGGTCCTTTTTATTTTTTTTTTTTATCTTAAAAACACATTTTCTCATCCTAACTGGTGAATCCAAATCTATATTTAATACACCTGCAAAGCGGGCCTCGCTTCGCATAAACTAAATTTATTAGCTCGGCGTCAGGAAAAATGACTCGCTAAATATTGTGCCCACAAGCAAAGGATGTGACTCGGTTTTCATGTTACACGTCCCCAGTGGAACATTGGCTTATAAAGTGCTCCTCCATAAAATGTCTGCTGTTATGCCGTTCTGGCATCCTCCAGGCTAAAAAAAAAACAAAAAAACCCCCCAAAAAACAAAAAACGCAGAGGTAGTTTGATCTCCTCGGATATTTAATTTATTTTTCCCCGTGTAAGACAGGAGAACTTCCCTGTAAATGAGCTCCTAAATGAGGCTGAGGAGGAAGAATTATCTACGTAATCTGTTGTTTCTTTCGTGCTGGTTTCTGTTTCGCTTCTCTCGTTTTATACGTCTGCATTCCACTCGCGAGATCCTCTCCCCAGCAGTCTGTCTGTCTTCAATTACCACGGCAACACATGTCGTATAAAATACCCTGACAGTCTCGAGCAGACGAGCTGTGATAACGCAGAAGTACTGTCATTCCTCAGACGCTTTATTCATCCGCAGTAGCGCGGTATTTTTTTTGACAATTTGCAACGTGCAGGCGTCTGCGGCAAACAGTCAGAAGCACTTGTGTTACTTCCCATGGAGTGGGTGCTAGATAGCTGTCTGTCTGCCTGCCTGCCTGCGTGAGCACACATCAAAGCCTCCTGTCAAAAACTTCTGATGGAGTTGGAACAGTGACATATTTCAGAGCTATAATCAGTCACAATATGACAGAGAAATTACCACCTTCCCTCAAGAGCAATCAGTCAGTTCCAGCGCCAATCAGCTCATCTGACGCTCACACAAATAGACAAGTCGAAAAACCCCCTACTCTGGCGTAACACAACGGTTTTTTGGTGTTTGGGGCTCTGAGGAAAAACCGTGGAAGTTTCGCACCCCTGAGACGTGAAGACCTTCAGCGAAAACATCTGCGCTTGTCTCATTTAAGTACATATTTGATTCTCAAAAACGGCGCGCGGGCCCTCGTCGGCGTCGTTAACTCCTCCAATTTGCGGCCCGCATGATTCGCCCAATGACATCAAGTGGGCGCGCGCATTCGGCGCCACGTCTTCCGCAGTTTATCTCGCTGCGCGCAGCAGTCGGGCGCTCCGAGTTGGTGTTAAATGATCATGTTTCAGTCTGATGGTCTAACCAAGCTCCGCCATGCAACCAAGATGCCCGGAGTGACAAGGCTCCATTTGAGCAGAGAGATAAGACGGCCTCCTACTGGTCTGCTATCGCTGGGGGAGCGCAGCAGGGGTGGGAGACGTTTAGAGTGGAGGTGTAGGGATGGATAGAAGAGGAGCGGGGAGTGTGTGTGTGTGTGTGTGTGTGTGTGTGTGTGTGCATTTGGGGGGGTGTTTTCTGTTGCTTCCTCTGTAATCTGACCAAAGCAAGGAGAGGGAATGGAGGGTGAGGCGAGGTGAGTAGTTGTAAAGTGAATGTGTCACACTGGCAGGCCCCTGGGAGGACCCTGTAAACACTGCTCAGTCACAGCTCTGATTACAGAGAGAGGGAGAGAGGGAGAGATGGAAACACTGGGAGGGGGAGGAGGAGGGGTGACAACAAGGGAGATGGAGGGATGAAAACAAAAGGACAGGAAAGGACACGAAAAGGGGACGAGGGAGGGAGAAAGTGGAAAAAACATGATGTGGAGATGGCTGATGAAAGAGCGGCGAAAGGGGCGAAGGAACAGACAAACCAACCAGAAAAACAAACGGCGTGAGAGAATGAAAAATCAAAACCTCCTCTACGACCTGTTTTTTTTTTTTTTTTTGCCTGGTTGTTGTTGGCTTTTTTTTTTCAGTTTCGTCCCCCAGATTTTTGGCTTCTATAGGAAATCATCCAGTCGACAAGCCTGGGCGCTGCAGTGTACAACTGAATCAGAGAGTCAAGACATGGATTTGCCGGGAGTCAATACTGCAGCTCCACTCGACTCAATTCCATTTGCATTGCGTCAACGCCAGACCGTGCGCTCCCCTCTGTGCTATTGATCCGCATAGCCTTTGCAACATGAGGATTCTGAACGTTGGAGGAGAAACGTTTGATATAATTTTCAGTGCCACCTAATTATATGGCACGAGCAGCGACGCTGACAAAAAAAAAAGCAGGAAATTACGGCGACTTTCTGCGCGTGCATTAATCAGTCCTCTTTCATACCTAGCTATGAAATTGGAAACGCTAATTTTTTTTTTTTTTTTACCACGTTATAGATTATTGCAGCCACTGATAAGGACAAAGAGCGAGCATCCAGGATGGGAATCAACCAATAAAGGGAGGAGAAACAAACTGGGCCAATCAGGCACACTCGGCATGTCGGAGTTAAGCCAAAGAGACACAGCGAGAGGGAGACTGAGGCTGAGTAATGAGAGTCAGTGTTTGTCTGTCTTTGGGCTCAAGGTTGTTGCCGGTCGTGATAGCCATCTGCATTCAGTGACGTGGCCCAGATGGATTAGTTTAATATTGAATTAGAGCTGTCTTTTTAGAATGCCTCTCCGTGTTCACAGTTAGCTTGTATAATGTCCCGTGTCATTCATCCGGGGCGGCCTTCAGCTCGGCTTCTTCCAGGCAAAAATCAGAAAGACAAGGAGGGCTGAGAGGAAAGTTAGGTACGAGCGGAGAGAGCCCGCGCTCCTGTCTTTGCTGTTTATATACTGTTGGGCACTAAATTATGGAAGGCCACTGCTGCCAGTGTTAAAAATGAAATGATCAAATATGCGTGTGGCGTAATGTGCGTTAAAGTAAACTATGATGAAAACAGCCACTTAAAGGTCCTCCTCATTTCTCTTTGAGAGGAGTTAGCGAGAGTTCCAGCCTTTCAGGTGACGTTGCACATTATCTGCCAATTTAAAAAGTTAATACTTCACAGTTCACGTTGAATTTCAGCAGTATGGCAGTGGTAGGCTTTGGCCTGCGCTGCACGTTATTTGTCAGTGTAGCTGATTTTTGTTTATTAATATGCATTTCATAAAATCAGCCACGCACTCTTTGTAATTACATATAGGCACATAAATGAAAAAATACATCACCGTTTTATTAAATGTTCAATATTGGGAGCAGTCGGATTCCTTAACATTGCCCTTTCTTTTCCTGATCCGATTCCATGCTATATTGATTATTTACCTCATTCTATTTGCCGACGTGCTCGAACAACCTCTCTCTTTAATCAAAACGGCATCAGAGCTCTAATACATTTAACTGAGCCAGCACAGACGGCGACAGAGCGAAAGCAGAATCCCGAACTGGCCTTGTCTCTCCTCAGAAGCAGATACACACAAATGCCAGATGCCTCACATGTTTCTCATGAAAGAAGCACATGAAAGGCACCAAACAAGGGAAAGAAAACTAAAAAAAAACCCTCCGAAATGTTAGTGAGGGCATCACTGTCTCTCAAATTCAAATTTGCTTTACTGGCATGACCTCAGTTGAGTGCAGGATTACCATAGCAACAGACAATCAACAGCACCTTCTAAACTTCCAAACATCCTAATAGACGGGCTGTGGTAGATATTAACAAAATACCGGCCATCGTGGCAGATTTGATCGGCCTGAAAGAGCAGCTGCATCATGGCCCGAATAAGCCATCTAATGAAAAAGGGTTTGACGCGGTCGACAGATGTGTGAGAAACACACTAAGAAATTTATTAAATGAAAACACAGACAACCTCTGTCTCTGTCTCTCTTCATCTGCGGGTACTCCCCTTACAGTCCACACACACCTTTTCCATTTTCTTCTTTCCCGCTACCCTGAGCTGACTCCCCCAGACTGACAGTGTGGATGATTTCTCCTGTCAGGCTGCCTTAAGTGGGCACTGTCACACCATAGCTGCCTCCATCTCACTCCACCGCAGCACTGCCCCTGTCTGATCCTGCCCTCACCTCCTCTGTGGGCTGCTCTCTGCCCAAACTTTCTCCTCCTCCATCTCCCCCTTTCTCTTACCTCTCCACCCATCCATCCTGCAGACTCATTTGGTCTCAAATCATTGCCTAACTTTTTTTTTTTCTTTACCCTCCAACACAAAATCTCCTCCTTTCCATGTGGGTGGAGGAGATGGAAATGGGAGTTTAATAATTGGCTTTTGGGGGAAGCTCATGCTCTGATGGACAATCTGCAGGGGTAGCTGTTGTGCATGTGCTGGTTTTGCCAAGTCAGCACTGGCCTCAGGTCAGTGTTTTGGTATGCTGAGCTCTGTCTGACAATCAGAGGCTTTAATAGCTCAGCATAGTTTAACATTAACACTGATCCATAGAAAAACAAGGCTGTCGTGTCTGTGACGTCACCCACAGGTCTCTGTCGGGATGTTCTGTAGCATAGAATTTGCGTTTACTCTCACCAAATATGACTGAGGGGCCCAGTAACACCTATCATTTAGGCCAATATGTGTTGAATTTGAATATTCTAAAAGCAGCTTTTAAACTGGAACTGAAGTGTGCTTGCTTATGCTGGAAATTGCAGGTGCAGACACTGTAAACTGGTTAAAATGCCAAAGTGTTAAGTGTTTGCATCTGAGACGCTCAGTGGGAGTGTCACAGTTGCAGCACTGATGGGGTTTGAAGTGTCTTTTGAAGTGCACGAGCAGAAATGTACGAGCCCAAAGCGGCTGAACTGTCAGTTAATGAGCAAAAGACGAAGGAAAATCTGAAACCTCCCAACATTTGTTTCCTCAGGTTGGATCCATGTTAGATGGAGGGTGGTAGCATGTGCTGCTGTCAGCCGCACTGTCTTTGTTCACGCTGTTACCAGGGGGTGAAGTCAGAAAATTAACAGTTCTTCTGTTTTACTTTAGATGTGTAGTTTGCGGCCTTTTCACATGACCTCAGGATAGTTTTCTTGGAACAAGCATACTGCTGCCAGTACAGGAGCCACATCAAAAGGTGTTCGTGTGCGTTTAAACAACCTGATTGTTACCATTCCCACAGATAGGCCTCAGTACATAAGTCTGGGGCGGCTGTGGGTCGGAGGTAGAGTGGGTCATCCACTTATCAGAAGACTGGCGGTTTGCTCCCCCGCTCCTCTGGGCCTCATGCTGAAGCGTCACCGGGCAAGACACTGAACCCCAAATTGCTCCCCATGGCTGTTCCACGGGGGTGTGAATGGATTAGTTTCCTCTGTTTCCTGCCAGGTGAGTGGGTGAGTGTCGTGTAAAGTGCTTTGAGTGGTCAGACGACAAGAAAGGCAGAAAGGCGTCATATAGGTACAGTCCATTTACCATTTGGAACATGGTCTTATTATATACCCTGAGTCATCACGGCTGGGAAGCTTCTGTACATAAAAGGTCTTGGACAAGCTGAACGAATGACAACTCTCTACATACATACCTTGTTTAATATTTGGCTTTGCAAGGTGTATGTTTTATCATGCGCCCCCTGTCCATGTGCTACCTTAACAGTGGTCAGTCCTGTCAAGCTGCACGACATGGCAGATGATATGTCATATTTAAGTTATACGCCTTACGATTTGTGTTCCGGTTTGTAGAAATACGTTTCACTGACAACCTTCCAGGGACAGTTTCACAAGAAACAGCGTGCGAATGACGGACTCCGCCGCTGACAATTCAAACTACCTTACAGACAGGTGACTAATACGTGTTAAACCATTTAATGGCTATACCAGAATAAATGCCAGCCAGAAATAGTACCACGAGTGTTGACACTCTTACACACCCTTCTTCCTACTCCATCTATCAAACGCTAGCACTTAAAGGCATTTTCTAAATGTTTTCCCCCGGGTTTTGAATCAATATTAGCGGCGCGGCACCGCAAAACATCAGAAATTCAATCACTTCTTCTTTCACGGCTCATATATTAGCAGGTGAGACTGGCAAATATTGTGCAATAAGAGACAGCGTGATAGACAGATATAAAGAAAGTGGAACAAGAGATGGGAGGAGCAGAGAAGAAAGAGGATGGGACAAATTAGTTTGCAGCGGCGGAGATGCCTGCAATCATAATGGGGAAGACAGACAGCCGGATAGATGTGTGTGGGAAAAACCACAGCTAGCACTCTAACCGGATTCTGATCTCTTACTGGAAATGTTTGTGAGATCCTGAGCGTTTGTGGTTGCCTGGTGGTGTTCTTTTTTTCTTTTTTTTCCTTTTTTAATCTCAGAAGTTCACAGCACAAACCAAGAAACCAACAAAGAGAATCTACACGTACTCGTTTCGCCGTGAGTTGACAGAAAGCACCACTAAAGCTCAGTTTGTCGCTAAACTAAGTGACTTTCTCAGGTGTGTTCTTTTCAGTTCAGTCTGGTGCCAGGGGTACGGACTGCTACAGCACTCTATATGGCCTTAATATCTACTTTCATTTCACTTGTAAGGAGGACAGAGAAGAGCGTCTATGGCTATTTGTCCTTATCACGGACGTTTTTGTCAATTTGTCATACTATCGATCGGACAGGGAAGCCGAGGCGCCGCAGTGCCTGAGCACAGGTGAAAGAGGAATAGAGATGGTACCTCTGTCACACCAGATAGTTCAGGACCCCACTGCTGTGTGTGAGTGTGTTTGTGTATCCGGGTGAGCGCTTTTGCGGTTAGCCCCCTGATACATAAACCGTATGAGGGGAGATGGATGAGGCACAGCAGAGCAATATAGCCTCTGACCCGGATACTAATGCATCAGCCCCAACCTTCACTCGCTCGGGGCTCCTGCCTTTACGCCACAGCAACAAGCGCACGCAGACAGTGACAAGAATTTTAACAAAGCATCATAAAGGTAGCTAATATTTGTGTATGGTGTGCAAGTTTACATCGGAAAAGTCATGAGAGTGATGCGTGCGTCTGCGCGCCTGTCTGAGCACTTTGTTCCAAATGGTTAAACGCTGCAGAAAGTAAACAGCAGTAAAATGAAAGAAGCTGTCGAGTTGTTTATTTCTTTTGTACTTGTGCACCAAAGCCATTTTCCAGAGTGTTCCTTTTTCCCCTTTCCATTTCACGGCACCTACTTTGAAACATATGCTGCTCACATAACCTACAGTAGAGCTGTTGGCTCAGCACACGCTTTCCCCACACCCGTTTGTGTGTATGTATTTACAGGCACTCGCTGCGAGACTGTGTTTGCCATTATTAAATATTAAAAGTGGGAGTGTTTGCTCTGTCTGATAGACCAGCCACTGCTAATGGCACTGTGCAAGTGTGTGTGTGTGTGTGTGTGTGTGTGTGTGTGTGTGTGTAACTCATGAGATGAGGCACTTTACGGCAGGAGCTCGCTTCTCGGCTTCTCGTCGGAGGGAAACACAGTGCTCTCAGTATTGCGGCGAGGGTGGCTTACCCCTGAATTATCTCTGTCTTTCCTCTGTGTGTAGGCTGTCTCAGCTCCTCAGCCATCTGTCTCTCTGCTCAGGTCTTTCTTAAGATTCACTGCCTGCACCGAGGCATCACTGGGAGGATTTACTGAATGAATTCCCATAGGTTTTCGTGGAGGTATGACTGAATATGAATTTCAGTTTGCACTATCTGTATGCCCAGCGGTATGTTGTCTGTGCCCATATTCAGCGCCGTTTCCTGAGGAACAGGCAAAAGTGATTTCTCACTAGATGAGCTGCTTTAAGGTTGGTCCTGACTTTATTCACTTGACAGAATGGCCTGCCTTATTTTTTTTAAAGCAGCGCTAATCAATGTTTTTATATTAACAATGGGTCAAGCGACTTTATGTAATATGAAAGCTGTCACTCATAGTGACAGCCCACTGAAGATCATCCCACACCTCTTCCCATCAGTGCTCTGGAGTTTTAGCAACTTCCAGCCCATTGTTTTGTTTGACAGCCCACAACTTTGCTGTTTTAGTTCAGTCTTACTTCGCTCATTATCCCGGCTTCTGCAGTGGGGAGCGGAGTTAAGCCAAAAAAAAAAACGCTTCCCTGATGGTACCTGCTCATCGCAACATGACAGACAGACAAAGTTGTGACCAGCCGATGAACACTGTGGAGCACGTAGCGGCTAAAGATCCAGATTTTTCCCTTAGGAGCTGGTAGAGACCAAAAAAAGAGCTTAAAGAATCATGAATATTGGACCTGAAGACTTTGCACTATGTTTGCCACAGTATGTTATGTTAACAGCCTATTTTGCTGCGCTCTAAGTAACAAATAAACACAGCTTCTGCTGCCTTAAGCTCATTTGGTAGTCCATTTTGTCCAACTGTACTGAACAGGGCAGTTGTCCACTCCGTGCAGCCCTCCATCTGTCACACTTGCACCCCTGCTGCAGGGAGTTACTGTAATGTACCTTCCTTGCATTAAAAGACACATATTCTAAAGACTTTTCTTCCAACAGGCATTTTTTGTTCATTCATTCAGCCCTGCAGTTGCATAGAAAGGACACATAAAACAAGGTCACCTTGTCAAAGACATTTCAATGGATGGTTTCCATCTCCATCCTTGAAAACCCTTTGGGTTCAGGTTTTCAGGCACCCTGCGCAGGTAAGAACGCTGCAGCAGCAGCAGCTCAGCGGCACCTGCTCACATTGTCTGCTGTGAATGCTGTTGATGAATTGAATTGATGATTGGGGTTACAGTGAGGGTGGTGAGTGTCAGCGTTGTGACAAAATATGAATATATCTCGGTGTGCTACATGCTAGCCATTGTGTGTTGGCGAATTCATATTTTGGAATGCGCCGTGTGATGAAATGAGTATAATGAATACTTGTCTGTCTTGCGAGGTCTTCAGTTACTGTTTTGACGGTTTTATGACGTAATGTGGTTCACAGATTGTCAGGTTTCTTTGTGCCTCCTGTTTCGCCAAATCCATTTATTTATTTCTTCGACTTTTTCAGTCTTTTATTCTCTTTCCTGACTCCTTTCTTTTCAATCAATGTCTCAGTCTATTTGCATCAGTCTGTTTCACACGTCACCACCTGGGGTAAGGTATTAAAGATTTATTGTGAATCAAATCACCACCCCTGCACAGCGGTATGGCAGTTTTCTGAAAATTTAAATTATTGTTTCAATAATAACATCGACTCTGGTTTGTCTCGTCGGAGGGGCAGGCAGGAAGGAGAGACATTAACATGCTAGATATTCACGTAGAGACATGCACACAATCCCTCTGTATTCATGACATTGTGAGTCACGTGTGGCAACAAATGTATTTTAGCCCTCCCGTACTTTGCAACGTTGCCGCGCCAGACTCTGGGAACTCTGAGACACTGGGCGTTCGTCTAGGGGGAAGTTTTGTCAAACCACATGGAAGAGTTAGCAGATGGAAGGACCGCTCATGCTCAACAAGGGACAGACAAGAGGCGGAATCCGGTGGTGACATTTAGCCGAGGAGCACTGCCCTTTAACGAAAGTCAATTTAACAGGAACACACAAAGGTCAGTGTGTTTAGGGCGGGCCCTCATGATGAGCTATGAACTGCTGCACACTGGTGACACACTGACATCAGCTGCAACACCCAGCTGTCCATCATTTCCCCTCTCTCACCTTTCAGTTACTGTTACTGCCCTGACTGATGTGTTTACCTGCATTCAGCAGCATAAACGTCCTTTCCTGTTAGTTTCCTCAGAAATGATACACATTTCGAAAGCAAGAACCCGACAAAAAAGCTGACTGGACCCGCGTGAACTGTCTTTAGCATGTGTGCCCAAATTATAACCCTGTCTCGCTGTGGTTCGTGACATCCAGCGGGTGATGGATCACCATGTTGCTGCAGCGGCTCTCAGGCTGCAACTCTCTTGCATCAGAGGTGCCAGCGAATTCAGATCACGATCTTGCAAATGTACGGTTATTGGTGGGAAATACTCAGCTCGTCATGCTAATTGATCTAATAGATGCGAACTGGTCCAAACTCGCACTCATTACAAGGACGGGGTTGTGCTTTGAGCATCTGCAGTGAAAAGAACCCCCCATTTCTCTTCTCGCCAGCGGCTTCCACCTGAGGAGAGACAGGCGGACTCAAGGCAGTTAAACCACTGTGAATCAAGAGAATAGACTTCAAAGATAAGCTGATTTATACACAACTTTTCACCTCAGGAATGCTGATATGGGGATGTTAGCATTTGGCGAGACGGGGACGTTGAAGCCAGCCCGGCTGCCTGTGATGTACTGCACAGAGGGGCCTGTCTATTATTTCATCTGTCTCCAAATGCTCCATCTTCCCCGCTCTCTCATGCTGCTTTCAGACTGTGGCTATTACGCTCTATTCTCCTCCACAAACGCTGATAAAGGTGATTTGTGTTAGCGTACATTACACAGAAAGAAACAAACCGAACAGGGGAAGCTCGATCCATACGAAGGCTGAGCTTTGGAAAGCGGTTTTAATTAAGATTGCTTCACGTTCACACGCTGAATACTTTCACTGATGAGAGGAATGAGGAATGTATTCATTAATCTGGGGATTATTGAATCAAGATGTAAGTTATGTTTAAAATGAATAGAAATGTTTCAAAAAGATCTGCAAACTCAAAAAACGGTATATAAAGGATTAGTGTCTTAGAAGTACCCATTTCATCAGGCAAGACCAAGACCAAATCGAATTAAAGACTAACCAGTTCCACTCATGAAAGCAGGATATTGTATTGGATAATGAAACGCGCTATCATCAGGACATCAAAAATGCAGAACAGGAGAACAGAATGTCCCACGACTGGAAATGATTCAACGTATTTAAAGGGGTCAAACAAGATGGTACTCTGAGATACACTAATAGGATAAGAGTCGTCCTCGGGTTCATGTAAACAGTCTGCAAACTTCCTCTGCGATATCATCCTCACACACGTTTACTCTGCACCTCTTTTGTCTTGCCTGCTACCATGTGATCCGTCTCCTTTGTGGAGCTCGAAAAGTTTGACTCAGTCTTTCTGTTTCCTTCGCCTCCTCTCGCCTCTATCATCCGACACTCATGCCGCCTCCTTCCCCTCCGCCCCACCTCTCCCCAGTCCTCCTTTTCATTTCTCCTCTTCTGCCATTCTTGCTGGTGATGAGAAGCATTATTTCTCAGAGCTTTTACACCCGGGAGGCCACTGCCTGGCTTTTGGCAGACGTTGATAAGGGATGATGCTGCGGTTGCCAAGCCATACAAATTATTTCAGGAATAAAGAGATCAATAGCATCTTTTAGCAAATCCTCCCCCTTCCCAGACCACCGTTCATCCCGAGTTTATTTTTCACCGGCAGAATAAAAGTTAGGGGAAACAAAGAAAAATCTGAGGGAGGCAAGTTTTAAACTGAGTTGTTGCACCAGAGGTCATTCCTGAGAAACAAAAATGTCAGCTTTTCTGTTTGCTGAAGTTGTCATTCTCAGGATCAAAGCTACAACTTATGTACGTGTGTGTGTATGTGTGCGTTTCTATGTGTGTGTGTGTGTGTGTGTGTGGGCAATGTGAAGAACTGTGAGCAATGCAGTCTCATGTTCACCTCTTGCTGTCAAGCTTTTAAATGATTAATTTTACGCTTACACATTGTCTTCCCGAGAGTGTGATGAGAGGTTGTGTAACAGATTCATGTCTGTGGGTTTAAATACGCAGCGGGAGGCGGGGTGTTGTTAGCCTAGCTTAGCATTAAGGCAAAAAAAGGGAAAAGTGCCTTTCTTAAATTTGACACAGCAGCACAACTGTAATTAACAGCCTTAACTGATTGCTCTGCATATATCTCACTACATGATACGTTCAAACGGACCCTGAAACAGAACCATCGCTTGTATTGTCTTGGCTTTTCCTGCTATGGCAAATCAGAAACATAGCAACAATATAGAAATGGATATATTTTCTCTTTTGTGACTTCTGCTGAAAAGGGTAAGGTAACATATGTGACATAGATCTTTCAAGGGCACTTTGCGAGCATGCGCATTCTTTCCAGTAGCCGGCTTTGGCGATGCTGAGGGCCGAAGACAGAAAACCCGTCTAAATGTGGAACAGTCTTTTTGACCAATCAGCCGCAAGTAAGATTCGCAAGCAGTCTGTTGGTCATTTAGATTTCTCCAGAGGCGCTGCGCCTCTGCGAGAACACGGAATCTGCTCAGTTTGTCATTATAATGAGTTAATGTATAATGTATCATGGTATGATTACACATTTTTCTCATTAGTGTGACATGGCAACTTATTTAGTTTGAGCAAGAAACTTTTTCTGGATAGCAACATGCTAACTTATCTCATTATCACAAGAAACTTGTTTTAATGAAAAGCATCTGAGCACAAAGGGAAGAGATCTTGTAGTCCGTGGTCAGTGTGTGTGTGTGTGTGTGTGTGTGTGTGTGGTTGGGAGGAGCACACTAATTTGTTACTATTGACGTTTTTTGTACTTTATTATTTGTTAATGGGTTTCACTGAGCAGTGAACGGTTTTATAGGGCCTTGGTGGGAGGCTCATTAGAATGTAACATATGATGACTATTCAGCATTTTCTCATTAGCCTTAACTGGAAATAAACAGCTGCACTTTTTCAAATTCATAATCAGCTGAGCGGAGGAAGTCCCATATCTTACGCAGAGGTTCTGCACCCAATTATTCCGATGCCGTCTACTGTGCCCAACAGTAAAAGTTTCGCATTATAACATTTGTGTCCCGAAAAGCTGACACGCCGTTAAAATGCGAAAGGTCACGCAAGTATTTTGTTAAAACGAGAAAAGCTCTTCATATATCTGAGAATGAAAAGCTTTTTCCTTTTGCTGTCACATTAGTAGCAAGACACTGCCGAAGATTTCCCGCAGCTCTACTGTATGGTTTATTAGTTAAGGTCATTGTAATGCCAGTGTCTGGTTAGCAGCACCATATCTCTACATATACCCTGCTCATGTTCCATGCATAATGATCCACGGAATCTGTCATAGATCTCCCTGTGTAAATGAAAGAAACGGCCGGACGTAATGGGGTTTCTGCAGCCCTAAATGAGACAAGGGTATGAATGATGGAGCATTACGATGATAGTCTTTGTCGTTTTCGGCCATGTTGCGGCTTCATATCAATGTGCAGAATGGCCCATTACTCATCATTGGAGATCAGTGCATGTCTGTGTATGTATGCAAGCCTGCGCGCACACAGAGATGGAGAGGCTTAGCCCTCTGCATCTCTGAGGTTTCTGTGTGTAGGCAGGCGTCTGTCAGGAAATACTCTCTGTGAACCCCGCACATTGCCCACCACTGTTATTTAGGCGGGTATTATTCCTTTTTTTCCTGTTATCTGGAGAGAAGAACAGTGAGAGATGAGGAGAATAGAGGAGTGACCGCAGACAGACCTCATCATGGATTTTAATAAATTTAATTAAACTGCAGACAAAAATGTTTTTTATATGATAAAACCTTTTCTTTCTTTCTTTCTTTAAGACGTCCTTATTTTCATCTCAGTCTGCTGTCACCGCATTTTTTTAGCACAAAACCTATTTGTGCTAATGCTTAAGTCAAACCCAAAAAGCACAATAGAAATAATAAATCATGCTGTTTTATTTTAGATAAATTATTAAAGATAAATTGCTCTTTAAATTATTATTTTTTTATTTTAGAATATTATACTTAGTACAGTACAATGCAATGCAAGACAAAGCAATGTAATACGATAGGAGTTTGTTTTTGGCCCGCGGCCCACCATTAAGTTTCATATTTAGCTCTCCAAGGGAAAAAGTTTGGCAGCCCTGACCTAAGTCATTATCAGTAATTATGTCAAACACACAGTCTGACACAGCCTAAAAGAGCAGCTTCGGTCAAGATGTCCTTGAAAATGGCAATTAACCCCTAAGTGCTTCAGTGGAGCTGCTCAGCTGTCACAGTAGATTGTGACTGCACTGCGGCTGCACAGAGCTGCGACTGCAGAAGTGTAAAGTGAAGTGCTAGTGAGAAAGATTAAGTCAGACCTGGGAAGCCTAGAGGTTAGGGAATGGGCCGGTGACTGAAAGGTTGAGGAAATAAATGAAAAGGGCTCACTGCTCCCTCAGCAACTGCTGCTGAGTTGTCCTTGAGCTGAGAAGAAAACCTAAATTGCTCCAGTGGAGCTGCTCAGCAGCTAATGGTGGAAGATTGGTGATTGTAGTGGGCAGCTCCCAGATGTGGATGTTTGGATGTGTGTATGTGTGTTCAGGACGGGGCTCTCCTGAAAAACTTCAGGCCCAGTGACATTAATGCTCAGCGTACTGTCAGGCTGCTTTTTGTTGTATTTTTTGAATTAAACAGGACATCTTATTTGTCTTATCTGCCATATAATATGTAAGCACCTGTGGTGAAGAACTTTCATAATTCATTTTTATGTTATCTTTACTAATGTGGCATTTATTTAAAATCAGGAAAAGCCAAGCAATGCACTACCTGAGTTAGAGCTTTAAAATACTGTTTAAAACGTGAATTATCTTACAATGACAGGCACCAATAAAACTGGGAACGAAGGAATAATTTGGCTAATTTGCTGTTTTTCTGTGAGAAGATCGGTAAAACTCTCATACATGTCCATTTAACAGGGACATATATTAGATATTAGCTTCTACGGCTAGCAGCTAGTTAGGTTAGGCTAGCATAAAACCTGTGAACAAAGTAATGCTATTACATTGTTTTTGCATGAACTAAACAAAAGTAATATAACTTGTTCGGTGTATTAGTGACCTCCAGTTCAAGTTTCCTCTTGTTCTCAGTCTTTATGCTAAGCTAATCTAACTAGCATTTGGCTGTCGATCACTGCGGTATTGATCTTCTCATGTGATCATTTAAAAAGACAATGAGCGTTTCGACAACTTTGATGCACATTGCTTGATTTCAACTCCAACGCTAAGAAATCATGGCGAGGAAGTGTGTTCATTATTTATTCTGGGACGTTACCCAGGGCCGTGTAAAAAGGTACCCTTTTCCTGCGTAAACCCACCATTTGAGGAGTAAAGCCTACGTGTCAGACAGGCAAACCCATGACCTTTTGTATGATTGAAACCAGCCACAGTACGGCACATCACATTATTTGATGTCCTCGCCTTGATCGGGACAATCAGTCAAGCATTAAATGCCTACCTTATAGCTATTCTGAATGTCATTCTCACCCCTTCATCTCTTTGAAAAGGAAGGTCTTTAGCTCTGAATGGGGGCCCCGCACATCTCAATCACATTTGTTCCACACAATGTCTCCGCAAAAGCAAAGAAGTGAAACCCTGTAACAGAAGATTTATTTTGCTCTACATTTTTGATTTACTGTTAAAGCGAAGCGTAGCTGCCAGGGTACGTGTCATCCAGCGTCTTCATAAAGATGACAAAACACTTAGCATAGGGCATGAGAGGAGCCGAATTCAGTTCAAGCTCTATCACTTGTCTGAGGAAGGTTATCTAAGTGTCATCGTCCTTTTTCACCTGTTATGTAGTGCCGAGTTTTTTATGTTTTAATTAGTTTTTTTTCCTTCAGCGTCGAGTTAAGTTTAGCGTAGCTCTTCATCTACCTTAGCTTTTCAAAGAGGTTCACGGTGCAGTTGTAGAATAATTAGCAGTGAAGCGCGTTACAGAGGGAAAGAAATGCAGGAAACTGTTGAAATAAAAAGTAGAGGGTCATCAGAGACAAAACAAGATGTAGATGATGTCTCTTTCACCTTGGACAGCTGCTACAAGCGTGGGAGGGATGAAGGGTAGTGAGAACCACAACAGCACAATGCAAACACGTGCTACTTTATATGTATAGAGAGGCACCTTCAAGTCACATTTAGCATTCATCGGGAGCTTGTGTAAAGCAGACAGGATAAGTACCCTTTTTTCTTTTTTACAACTATGGCGGCAGCATTTTATGCGACCTTAAGACGTGTAGTGAGTGCAGGTACATTGTAGAAGAAGGCCGCGCAGAAACAAAAGGACCATATGGATGTGTGATACCTAAAAGTTCTGAAAACTCAACATCATTTCCAGCAGAACTTTAAAGTATAATGAACAATATTTATATTATTTAATAATGGATCAATTGACCTAAAAAGGAAAGAATTATAACTGCATCATGCTGGCCCAACCAGTTTGAACTTAAAGGTCGAGGCTTTGTTTGCACTAAAATGAATAATCAGGTAACTGGAGGTGCATATTCATATACCAACTGATATGCCCAATGAGTGATGGAATAAACATTCAGCTTTTGAAATAATCTGCTTCATGTAGTCCACTAACAGTTGTCACTTTGGATATTTTCATACTTTACAACTTATGTAAAACAAACAGACAAACAAAAAACAACCCTGCGCTTTGTTACAGGTGCCATTGCTGAGTGCACGAGTGTTTGCCTGTGACGTAATGCACTGAAACCGCTGTGAAAGACGTAACGTCGCTGGTGTGATGTTATAAAGACCATCAGCAGATAATTTCACTTTTGCGACTAACCGCGCGCAACTCGTCAATACTCCAACTAGTCTAGTTAGCCACAATCCAATTTTTCCAAATGTAAGCTATTGTTGCTCTGTTTCTGCTGGATGTCTAGAAAGACAAATGTCATACCATATCAACTTACAGCTTTCTTAGGTAAAGATATATCAATATTGTACAGGTTGTGTTCTCTGTTGGCTGCCTAAGTCAGGACTGCAGTCACTGGTGTGGTTGATTGCCAAAACCATTGAAGTTCATTCTTGACCGTGAAAGAAGTTTTTAGATGAAACAGTTTCAACCTCAGATGGACTTACTAGCTTCTTCTGAAGCTTTCAAAAGACAAAGGCAACACCTGAGAAGGACCTATGTTATACTCCCTTTAGAGAAAGCTGAGTTGAGTTTTTAAAAACCTTGTTACCAAGTGTTACTGCTCAGCTTGGCTTTTGTTTTGTTTTACAGCTGGTGAAATCTGCTTTTTTTTTTTTGCACAAAGTTTATCACGCCATTGACGCTATGACCCCTTCCTGTGAATATTTATGAATGTTTCCACTGCAGCTTTTTACGAAGCTGAACCAAAAGATTTGCTGTAGGTCTTGAATTTATTTATATCAACAAACCAACACCTACTGTACGTCCATCTGGCAAGCCATAATACTTATTATTCATCCTTCGCAGCTAGACAATGGGAGCTGGAATGATCATGTTAAGGACACAGCTGTTTCCGGGCAAACTGAGCTAAATGCTCGAAATGGTGCAGCATCAAACCTCTTATTAAAACAAATGTGGGCAGAGAGTGGGTGGTTACACTGATCACTTATTCACCCACTGAAACCATAATTATAACAATAGCTGACACCATTGTTCTCCCTTTAAACGTGGCTTTGAGGCTGCAAACACCTGCTGGAATGAATTATGTTCACGATGTGCAATTAGATGCAAAGTGAAGAGTTCACTTGCTCTGCTCTTTTTCTCTTAATTTGTTTTTGTTTTTCATCACCTCCGCGTTCATTTAGTGACATCTGGGCTCTTAAGTTTGCCTCTTTGTCTCTCTCTCTGTCTCTGGATGCAATTTTACACATTTCCGAGCAAACCAAACTGTTGAGAGGGTGAGTGCGAGACAGAAAGACGCAGAGAGAGCTAATGTAAGAAAAAGCTACAGTGCAAAGAAGGGGAGAAAGACGAGGGAGAGAAAGCAGAGGGGTGTGAAGTCTCATTTAGCTTCAGCAGCGGCAGAATCTTTCAGCTTCAGTAGTTGGTGTTGATAGAGGAACAGGAACAGCCGGGCTCCCCCGCAGAGAAAGGGACCAGCACAGCGAGATGAAATGGCTCTTTCAAAACACCCTGATCACGCATTACAGCAAATTACTTCCCATCGCACGGGGGGGAGAAAAAAAAAAAGAAATAATAAATAAAAGAAATCAGTGTGCATTTTCAGTGAACCATGGTGCTACAGTCTGCGAGGCTGCACCGTGGATGCTCACAGCCTGGGATGATTTGTACTATACAAACGAGATCCGGGAAATGAGTGTAATTATAAAGTAAAACTGCATACGTGTAAGTTTTAATATTGGGGGTTCAAATAAAAGTTGCATTTAATAGACGATTCCACTGCTTTTACATCTCCAGATACACTACATGTATTCATTAGGCCTGATCCATATTGCTAATTAACTTCCCCTGTGCGAGTCTTATCTCAAATTGCCTGTGCGCCGCACAGATGTTCAAGTAGCATCTTTAAAAACTCTGGGCCTTGTAACTGAGTCCCTGTTAAAAAAAATAAAATAAAAATCCTGCCTCGGGGAATTATTTCTTACACCATGCAGTGACTTACAAGAAAAGTTGGATGAAAGTAGTGAATGTCAACAGCTCCGAAGTTATTAGTGGAAATTATGTATGCGTCAACGCCTCTGTAAGTGGCAATACAGGAGGCCCAAACTGGAAGAGGCATATACATCTGCTTGTTATGCACCCGGTAACGCTCAGCCCTTGTTTTTGCCACATACAGTGGCTCGAGGGACTTTTCTTCTTAATATGACCAAAGAATTTCAGGTCCTTTAAGGACTTAAAAGAAGGCAGAACAATGGTGCATTCAAGGAGAAACATTCATTATAAAAGGTGGTGGATTTGAGGCTGACAGCACAGGAGGCCAAAGGTTCATTTTTTATTTCCAATTCAGACTCACCTAACCCACGTCTGGGGCAGTGATGGGGGGCTTGACCTGCATAGATCTTAAGGTGTTTTTGAATGGGTCAACAAGCAGCAGCAGATAGCTCTCCTCCTGACCTGCGTTGGGCAAAGGTCAACTTTTGCATCAGTGGGTTACTCAGCATGAGTTACCGTTCTGGGACATAAACGGTTGTAATGCGAGGTGAAGCATGATGTAACATTAAATTAGGGAATGGAATTAACTAATGATATTGAATTTAGGGAGAGAGAGAGAGAGGCCAGCGAGAGAGAAGCATGTGCAGAACGTGAGCAGACGAGGAGATGTGAAACTCAATCTTTTAATCTTGTAATGTAATTCTATGGCAGCGCAGTGTACAGAGCTACAGGCTGGAGTCTGCTAAACTGTGAAAGTGCTGTTGTCAGCTCAGTTGTGATGCGCAGTAGGTTATTTCCTCGTTAAAAGCATATTAAAAGATCATAATGAGATAACGCTGTCGTAAACAATAGGCTGTCGAGCTGTTGACTTTGTGTGTTTGTATACGACTAGTTAGCTCGAACCAGCAACCAGTCAGACCAGACTATCTCAACCAGAGGGCTGGCCAGAGTGCTTTGGCCATTTGAACAGTGATGCGTTCACTTACTCTTGTAAGTACTAAAATGCATTTTCAGCTGTGATACGTTTACTTACTCATTCACACACAGAAGAACCGTGTATTTGAGCTGTGATTTGAGATTAGCTTCGAGAACAAAGGGTATTTCAACCTCTGAGTGCTGATTAAACCTATTGCACTCAGCGCCCCAGCGGCCTCAATCATAATAACCAGTGAGGGGAACGGGCTGGTTCACTGGACTGTATCTATAACTGCCCAAATGATCACAAACAGTAAACCACCTGCAGTTTAACCTCATGGGCAGAACGAAGCCCGGTCTGCCAGCATTGTCTGTACCAAGTAGCTGATACCTAAACTAAACCTGCAGCATGCACACCGTATAAAAGAATCTTGAGTAGCATCATTATGTGCCGTGAGAGATCAGAGTTAACCAGCAACAAGACGTCGCTCCAGAGCAAATGTTTGTTATTACATTGATCTTTGATGCTCAGATGAAAGCTCAACTTCTCCTCAGAGGACAAACAAGCTCTGCACTTGTGGGATGACAGCAGGGTTTGTGCTTCGTGCCTATTAATAGCACAAACAGCGTGAGTGTGTAAATATGCATGTAACAATTTAATACAGCAATAATCACGGTGTAATTACTTTTCAGTTCCACATTTCTATTTATAGCTCTTATGCGGTAGAAGAGAAATCCACATTTCTTTGTCAATTAAAAGTGTTTTCACGCCGTTGAAGGTCTGTGCATCTGCAGAGGGGTCCGGAAACAGATAATACATTACAGTTTTTGGAGGTACTGGCATTTAAAACAAACCCAGTTATTTCAGCTGTTCACAGGTTTGAAATGATGTTTTAAAGAGGGCTAGAATGACATCTCATGTAAGGGTCCGTCCAACGCATCAAGCAGGTTAATGTCATTTCGAAGAAAAGGGCCCTTCGCAAATCACCAATTGATTTTGGAGTACTGACACACGACCTTTTCCGAATGCAAAACAGCATTTATCAAACCTAGATTAGGCCTTGCTGAATCATTGATCCAGCCGCGTCTGGCGTGTCACAACATTTTAACTGCACTTAGCTCTGCAAATCTCTTCAGTCACAGAGAGTGCTACTGAAGGCTGCCTGCCCCAGTGAACTGTGGGATCCCGAGAGACGTACCCCGGGGCTGCGCAAAGCTTAACGTAAGCAACTCACGGCGCACGCTGCTTCTTCTGAGGTGTTTGTTCCTGTCGGAGTGAGAGCATTTTAAACCAGCAAGGCAAAGCAGATGGCTGCAACAGATTTGAGCCAGCAGCTGGGCATCACATGCCATTAGCTTTAAGCTGCCCTCTCTTGCCACAGTACTGATCATATTGTCTCGCCCCATCTTGTACATGCAGATGTCCTGCCGCTTTATCAAGAATTCCAAGACTCTGCGTTTAACCTCCTGCTTGTGTGTGTGTGTGTGTGTGTGTGTGTGTGTGTGTAAGGGAGCACGATTTGTTGCTGCTGAGCTGTCTCACCACGATCTTCCATGTGAATGTTCACACATATGTTCACACGTCTGCACTGCTGATACCCACACGGCTGATTATTAATGCATGCAGGTCGGAGTTTAGACTCGACTGGCGTGCCCACAATGCTTCACACACTCCCATCGTTTCACCCCCAAATATTTACATCCCCGGCGTCTGGGCCCCTCAGAGGCAGAGAGGCGTACCGAACAAAAACCCACCCTGGTCAGATTAAAAATGCAGTTTCCTTGAATCAGATCCTGAACAAACAGTAAAAGCATAGATCCAGCATGTAAGCAGAACACAGTGCTGAATGTGTTTTTCTTTTCATCACTTACTCATATGCTTCCCTCAGTTCTGACAGTTCCTGCACTTTAATTGACAGGTTCTCAGTGAGCGGAAGGAGTGGCCGGAATACAGTATGTTCTCACAATACTGCAGCGAGTTTGTACCGTTTGAATACAAACTTTAAAAAAAATTTCCCCCAATAACTGATTTTTTTTGCTTTTTTTTTTGATAGATTTTTTTAACATTTGCGTCATTTCCAGTGCAAAAAACCTCAAAATAAAACAACCCCCCCGCAAAAAAAAAATAAAAAAATATACAAAAAACATTTTATGAATCTCAGACGTTGCAAAGTTGATGTATTGTAAAAAATGTATGTGCACCAACAGGGACATCTACCACGTTCTCCCAAAGCCAGGGCTTTTTTTTGCCAAAGAGAGAGAGCAAAAAATGATTTGGCACCTGCATTTCAGTTTGGGGATGCGAGTTATTCTGAGACCGTATTCTGATGAGGGACTTGGGGTCACATAATGGGAGCTGGGACAGACATTGGCCCTGGAAGAGGTGGAATCCATCTAAAGCAGCACCTCATGGATGAATGACCCGGGAAGATACGGTCCCTCTGGTGCAGACAGAAATGCATTCTGCCAAATCCAATCTGCTTGTCTCACTTTATGTTTTGGAAGGAGGGAAGAGAAAGAGCGAGACAGCGAGAGTTTCAAAGACAAAGAGGCACACACAAAGGCTGAAAAGGGGCGGGTGAACAGTAAAAGGACTCTCTTATCAAAGTGTGCGTAACTTGGAAAAACAGAAATGAACAGAAACTGATGTTAAATGTCATGAATGTTGGTTTTTTACATGTTTTAAGGCAGCATTTTCCTTACTAAATCAAACTTTATTATTAATTTACTAAAACTACACTAAACATATAAGACGGGGAAGGAGCAAACCTTTACAAAGCCATGTTTTTTTGGTGCTTCACATGAAAACCTTGTAAAGCGGGCACACGTGTTGAAAAAGTATTTCCCTATCAACTCGTGTGTTTCAGTTTTGGGGCGTTTATTTCTTGCCTCTACAGTTATTCAAGAGAAAGTGGGTGAATTTCCCCCGTCTGATGTCATTTGACAGGTCCTCCTCCATTTGAAATGCGTCACCTCTGAAATTGATTGGTTATGCTTTGTGATAACATAGCCCGCAGCCCAAATTTTGACTTTTGCATATTTAAAAATCCCATCAGTTCTCATTTAACATTCCCTGAATATTTCATTACATCATGCTTTGTTCTGAGGATGAGATGGAGCCCAGTGCAAATGTTTTGCTTGCATTAAACTAGTTTAAAGGATACAGTTGTTAGAGGAACGTTAAGAAATTCTCTTTTATATCTTCTGCAGTGTTGCTAATGTCACTCCAATTATGTACAATATTAGCTTACTTGGTATTTGGTTTCCATAAATATGTGAACAAAGATTTGGTTTTGTTAGGAAGAGAAAAAAAAGAAAAAGTAATGAATTGTAATTATAATAATTATCAGAAATAATAAGAGAGAGGGGGAGCGAGTGCCTTTCTAGTCTTCCGACCACTTAAAGCGTTCTTCACTACGTGTCAGCATTCAATTACACACATTCATACGCTGATGGCCAACTGAATTATTATGAGTTAATATATTCCAGTATTTGATCATTTGTTTGATTAGATGAATATTGTTCTCTGCAGAGTATTTTAAATCTATCCTCCAGCCATTTGCATAGTGAAGCCTGCCGATCACTTGGGATACAACACACTTCTACTGTCAAACAATTGGAGTTGAGCTGCTTTACAACCAGTTACTGTCAGGCCGGGGCTGTGATTTGAACTCTTTGTGACAGCCCGGAGGAAGGAAGCAAAGGAAAGGGAGGCGAGGCATCACCATCGATTGATCCGACTGGTGTTTGCTATCAGGACCACTGCAGGGACATGAAGGCTCAGAGATAGCACAGATCTAGGATCCCATTAGGACACACACAGTCGGCTCTTCCCACATCGCTCCCTCAGATCTGCTGTTTCAGACCATCAGGAATGGGTAGACCGTATTGGGCCCCCTCAGCTGTCTCTCTCTCTCTCTCTCTCTCTCTCTCTCTCCCTTTCCCTTCCCCAGTATGATCCATCACTAAAACACCCTGCCTCCGGGTCCCTGCTGGCTCTCAGAAGCCTCTGATCAGGCTAGCAATCGCACTAAGACTCCACGGGTGAAGGCATTTCTAACCATCATTCTTTAAAAAGATTTATTTTCACGTGGGCACATTGTCACATTTAGCCCTACGGACTTTAAGCGTGTGGTTCTCAATTCCCTGAAATTTGTAAAAAAACCCCTTTATTTCATTAGTAGCATACCGACAAAGGGGGCAAATACACAAATACAGACACACGCAGTCCAAGAATTACCTATAAGAATAACTATTCTTGTATTGTACTACACAACCTTTTAAAAAATGTACCAAAAACACAAGAGCAAACATTTAAGGTATGGATTATGTGTTAATCTGATTTGAAGTCAGAGATGCACCAAACCAACATCGAAAAAGTAGCGGCATCTAAGGCGGCGTCGCCTCTGTTTGGACCCAAAAAGTTGCACTTGAACACGCTGCGGAGAATCACCCAGCATGTATGTTCTTTGCTTGTGTGTGTGTGCGTGAGAGAGAGAGAAGTAACTCCCCTTACCAGCAGCAAAGGGAAGCGACTGCAGACACACAGTCCCTGAACAAATCTGCTTCTGCTCACCATTTTCACACCACCGAGACAAAGTCGAAATGCACCGTTTTTACTCTATGTCTGATAAGAACTTGCAAATGGCACTGGCGTCAAGAGAAACCACACTAATGAAATCAGGGCTGCTACAGCTACGCAGGGCTTTCCAGAAACGCTGAGCTACACGGTCAGTCAGAGTCATCCCTCTCAAGAACAGGAGCTGCTGTCAATTTGACATGCTCAGTTGGCCTAAATGCCCCCGAAAGGTGCACGATTAGCTCCAGCAGTGTGGTACACATAGCAACCAGCGCGAGCCACCGCCAACCTTGACATGTTGTGTTCCAGGTTTAGCATAAGACGCAGACATTATCATGCCCGGCTAACTAGCTTTACTAGTGTTTTATTAACTTGCTACATGAGTTTCTGGGGTAACAGGTAACACTGTCCTGGTCTTGTTTGAATTTGGGGAATTCTACACTCCAGCACAACCTAACCTAGATAGCATTAGGTTAGCTAAACTTCTGTCTGTTGTTAGTCCTCATCCTTTTTCTTGTAACATGAAATTAAAGGCAGACTGTTTGAAATTTTTTGAAATGTTTTCCACACGGATCATCAGCTGACGAGGACTTTTTGCCCGGTAGCTTTTGCCTCTTTTAGAACAGTTGATATACTCAGCGGCAGAATTGATGGTCGCCGTCTAAAAATAGGGATGTTATTACTTCTGCCTGAAATCAAGACCCATTGTTCAGAATTTATTATGATTTTTGAGTCGTATTCCTGCCGCTGTTATTGCTGTAAACAGCATATTCACTGAGAGAGACTGGAAAGACTGAAGAGATTTGCAGCAGTATTTAGGGGGGGACGAGGCTTAGCTAACAGTCAATTATGAACTTATATTTCGAGCGATAACTCTTCCTCTAACCTCTTGGTATACATCACTCCATAATGTTTCCAGTTTAAATTTAGAATAATGGCTGGCACTTTGCGCATAGATAACTCTGAAGTTGCAGCAGCGAGGTTCGGGATACAATTAGAGTTCAAGAACTCAATGTTCCACTTGACTGAGGACAAACAGGCACTGCAACCCAACACCATGCAAATGAGTCCAATTAACTGCAATATCACTGCACAGGGTCTGCCTCTCAAGCAATCAAGTCCTAAGCAGAGTGTTTAATGGATTTTGGCTGAGCTGCAGAACCGAGTGTGCAAGTATGAGCCAGAGCACTCATGAAAGCAGCGTGAAACAGTTGCACAGCTTTTTATTTTTGCTATGATTTAGAACTGTACAGAAAGCCTCCTTGGTATCGACGTTATTACCAGCGTGGTCATGGGAGATGTAGTTCTCTACCTGGAATAGCTCTTAGTGTTGTTCTTTTGCTGCAGCTCCAACACCGCTTTGTTTGTCAGCGTCAGCCCTCTTGACAGCGCGAGCTAAGCCTCTCTCCCTCTGTCTTCTCTCTGGGAAAGGGGAGGAGAAGTAGACAATGGGTGAAGCCGACGAGGGGAATGCAGGGAAAGGGAGACAGGTCGCAGTGAGGGAGGACTGCAGGGATGAGAATATGGAGTCGAGGAATGTTATGTGACTGAAGCGAAGAGGTGAGACAGGGAGCCAATGGGTTCGAAGCAGGGAGGGAGCTGGCGGGGTGCGAAGGAGTTCTGAGAGGGGATATAGATAGAGGTGTGTATCGCTGTGGCTTTTGAAGTGGGTTATGAAAGTAGGCCTAGAGTCCTGTGGAGTGTGTTCTTAAACCACTGAGCTGAATATGGGGGCTCAACACCTCTCCTGCCAGGGAACACACAGTCTGAGGTGCTTCAAACACCGCCAACTACAACTTAAACACTCTTGCGCGAGTGTGTCCCTCTTTGCCTTTCTGCGGTGCGTTCAGGTGCGCAGCTCTGTTCACGTTTGACTCCTTGTGCTCGGCGTGTTTGCGTCGTGCGTGTCAGGATTTATGTCTAGCCTCAAACTTTGAGCTAAACGCTCAGCAAAAAAAGATAAAGAGATGAAACATCCAACTTTGCATAGTTCCCAAACTGTTTTCCTGTGTACCCACAACTGTCCGCCCGCAGTAACGACAAATCTTTGAGTTTATTTTTTCCCTCCGCTCCACATGGGAATACTTTACCATATGTGTAACTAAAACCCCCTGTCAGCCAACGGATATCTACATGTAATTATCCCAAAACTCAGTTGGAAAAGGCTTCTCTGTATTGCACTCTATTTGCCAAAAGCCCATTGAGTCCAATTGCCAAGCTGGCTGAACTACACTATAACAGTAAATCAAACTGTATTTAGCTGGGGAGCTTTCCAAGCAGCTCTCCCACCTCCTCTCTGTTTCTCACACCTTTTTCACACTTTTTTTCCCCCTTTTGTCCATTTTTTTCCTACGATCCCTCTGTATTCCTTTCAGCCCTCATTCCCCCCCCAAATCTCTATCTCTTCTTTAGTGTCACTTCCCTGATATCTTTCTTCCACTATTCCACTTGGTCTACCAACCTCTATATCTCGTGTGTGTGTGTGTGTGTGCGCACTTTATGTGTGTGTCTCAGTCTCTTCTCTCGCTTAATTATATTCCCTCACTTTTCATTATTCTTTACAGTTTCTTCCCACCGGCTGTTAAGATAAGGAACTTGTTATTGTTCACTTTATTTTTTCTAAGGGCTTATTCTAATTTCTTCAGGGAAGAGGAGGTGTAGGAGTCTTTTTCGATTCGTCGTTGAGCAGAAAAATTGATTTCTCTTCCTCGGCTACATGTAAAGTTCTGATCTGAGGAATAATGCTACAGTTTTTTGGCTAGGATACTTTGTTTTTCATATTGAGACTCATGCTCATGCGAAAAAGATGGTGAACCCAATCGGTGCAACACGTTCAGCTACAGCAGTTATTTGTGCAAAACATACTCATGATGAAATAACCATCAGCGCTGTTTCTCTTGTCATTTGGCATTTGACGCAAGGTGCACCAGCTCTGCTTTCACTGAAGTACAAGTGTGCATGAGGTAACCGCTTAAATCTGCAGTCCTGCAATAAACTGCATGCTCTATGCACAGCAGCACTAAACATTTATATGTGTAGCCTAGAACTAAGCATTTTCATTGTGTGAGTAGACTCTATATTATTTTTATTTCTACATTAGTTATCTCTTTTTTTAATAACTTTATTTCATCTTTATTTCATCTCAGCTAGTTGTTTTATAAGAAGGCAGTCTGTAACATTACCCACAGCAGGGGGGTTTGTTCTACACTCCTTAACCCCCAGCAAAATCTGTCTGAAATGCTCACCAGCCAAATACACAGCTCTACAGCATTTTTAGATAAAATGTGTAATCATGGTCAACGGTGAGGTTATAATGTTGGTCAGCACTCCCGACATTACAGCCACAACTGAAAAAACAAACCTAACCCAGGGTACTCCCCCCAAAAAATGTTCATTTCAGACTCCCAGGAGAAACGTTGTGCTAACAGTAAAATAAGTGAAGCAGAGAAAAACTTTGATTTTGCAGTGATAGTGGATCCAGCTGGTTACTTCTGAAATCAGACCAGGTTATATTTATCCGCAAAGCAAACTTGTAATAGTAGAGATGGGGAGAGTTCCGAACTGTTCTGTTTGGGTTGATTATGATGCAGGTGCTTTATTTATATTTGCTGATAAAATGCAATTTATCTTCCAGCACCTCGGCAGCTAAATGAAGTTATTAACCAGTGGTGTGTGTGTTAGCTAACAGCTAGGCTGGATAATGCAATGATGATTTGACTTTGATTTTCAGTTTGGTAGTACTCTGCCATGGGTGGTTCTAGTGCCACTTTATTCGTGACCTAGTTTAACCGCAGTGTAAATATGTATATGTGTATATTTATCACTACATTTCAATAGTAAGGAACAATACTATTACTGATTTTGTACTATAGTCATACTAACCTAAAAACACATCATTGGGAATCAGGAGAAAGTTTCAGGCCAACACCATCTATGATATCACTGTTTCTGCTTTCTGCTGCTCTCAGAATTTGCAAATTGGTATGTCGCCATGTCGGATGTGACCGCGTGTGGTTTGCGTCATTCAAATCCAGAGGTCGTTCATGATCTGACTGCTCTGCTCTGCTGTGGCCTCTACAGGTATCCTCCAGTAACACACGTTGCACAAAGGCAATTGTGCGAACAGTTGCACCCACATCGGTCGCTGCGGTCACACTTTTGGGTCTCCGGCCCAAAAGTCTCAAAAGTCAAATCAAAAGTATAAAATCTGTCTATTATTTTGCTGGTAGTTACTTTGGGAAAGACAAGGTCACGTTTCCGTCTGTGTGTCCCTTTATCTGCCCCCTCAGCTGGAGAGGTCTTTCTTGCGTATCTCTCCACGAGCATTTGTTTTGCAGAGGAGAGCTCTGAGGGACTTTATCTCTGGTAATTGCAAATAAACACTAAAAACAAAAGCAGACCTCGGCATCATGCAAACACGTTAAGCCAACATTATATCGCACGCTTAAATTAGCCCCTATCAGTGCTCCACGAAAGCAAAATGTAATGCGTTCTCAAGATGTCCTCCTGCTGGGTTTTTTTTTTTTTTACACATAATGAAACAAATTTGCAGGTAATTGCCTCCTCTCCTGTGTTGCTGAGTTGCCTGGTGCCTAGTAATGACAGCGCTGCGCATGGAGTGATAAACCACAGGAAAGCGATGTGTTCTTGTGTTGTGATTTAGGTTTAAGAGGAAAGCAATTCTCCGGGGTGTATTCTGAGGCCATGTAGCGCATTACGAGCCTAACGAGTGTGGAGATGAAACATGAGTTTTGTGCATTATTTACTTGCCTGGCATGTAGACGGAGAGATGTGACAAATGGAAAATCTACTCCTGTGACGAATCTTCTACGCTCAACCGAGGTTTCCCCGTTGCAACCATTAATTCAAATCTTCCCCAGTGAGAGAACGTCTGAACTTCTTTTACATGACTCCGCAAACCCGCGCCGAGCACGGTCTACTTCATGCCTGACCCAGCACCGTTAAGATCTCTCAACTGCCGTGTCATTAACCGAACATCCCTGGTGCTGCTGTGAGTGCACAGATGTTTGCTGTTAGCGCCATGTTTGACAGCAGTTTCATTTAGTTTCAAGTATACTGCTACCTTAAGGCTCTAATATACTCACGCTTAATCATATTAATGCTGCACACGCATGTCATTGATGAGTGCGAATTGCTTTGCGGCCCACGTCATCTGGTATGAATTACAGTGGTATGGGTTGCTCACGTCAGCTGCCTGAGGCGGAGACTTCCCTGTGCATTTGTGTTAAAGTGTGTGTGTGTGTGTGTGTGTGAGGAAGGGACTGTAAGAATGAGTTGCACTTGTGTGTGCCATTGTTTGTGTTTTACCTCTCAGCGTCAGCAGCTCTACATCAGCTCCACCGCACACCGTGCACCGCCATAGCAACCGGGCTAAATACTTACCTCCCCTCTTCCTGTCACCACACACCCTCCCTCTCCTCCCTATTCACACGTTCACCTCCTCACTCTCTCACCGAAATGTCCCAAATTAGCTCTGACCTTCTCTAATGAAAAGAGGAAACAACACTGACTTATTATGGCGGCGTGGCTGTGAGCCTGTGAAATAGCACGCTGTTATTTACCAGCCCCCCAGTGGCAATTATGAGGCGCACCCTGGAAGGCTTTCCACCGCTACTCCAGCTAGCAGGTGGTCCTTTTAGATACAATAGACACAAATGACAATGAAGTAAACAACCGCCATTCAGCAGCTCTTGCACTGATGTAAATGGCACCACCAGTGCACAGAGCGATAAAGAACATGGGGCGGGAGGTGATGAGAGAAGCCTTTGCTTCAGTTCCCATGCTGATAAGGATTTTTAAGTGTGCTGCCTTTAAATATGTGTGACACTTAACAGTTTTAGAAACGGAGTTGCGTTTGTAGAACATGAACAGTTGAAACACCAGATCTTCTGGGACGCAGCCGATTATCAAGAGTATTATTATATCTTGATATCAACTTCATGTGAACCCTTTTGTTCTTCAGCACTTCGTTTTCTGCGCGGTCTAATAAAAGCTGAGCTGATGAGACGATCAACAGAAAATAAATAAAGTCAGTTATGAAGCTGGAATACCAAATATTCTCTGATAGCAGCTTCTCTTTGTGTGTTTTATCAGTTCAACTTTAATATCTTTATGTTCTTTAATCACTGTTTTCTTACATTTTGCTGACTAAACAATCATTTACAGTTAGTATAGGCCTGTAACATCACCCCATCCACACAGATGGATTATTGGATAAGAAGCAGATCATATGTACTTTGCTGGTATTTGCCCTCTAGGCCCTGAGCTTCACTCCACACACAGTGAAACAGGAGGGAGCGGGGAGGACCTACAACACAGTGACTCTAATGCGTTTTTCCATTCACCTGTTTTAATGTGCATTTTTTATGCATTCTGCTCCACTTTGACGGAAGGGGTAACTTGTGGATGCTAGGTGGAGTCAAAAGCATCTTCTTCAACTACCACATTAGCTGCGTATTCAAACCAAACATAATGCTAATGAAAACACCATCATCTTGGTGAGGAGTTTAAGCAGTAAACAGTTCCGATTGGTTTCGGTTCCTTTGCGGGAAAAAGCCAGCCATCCCCATTAATAGCATAGCAGACAGCTGTTTGTCACGGTGATCGACACATCTAGATTGACGCTAATGGACAATGATGTGTGTGCATGAATGTGCATATGTGCCTTGAGGGTTTAGAGTAAACTGAACTATGCTGAAGAGTCTTTCTGAGCCTCTACCATTCCACCAATCAAAGGTGTCTTGCTGCATCAAAGGCGTAGCACTTTTCCCCACAGATCCTAGTTCAGATCTATCATCTTTAAAACAAAAGTCCATATTTTAGACGCTGGGCTTCTTAGGAGCCCTCTGCTCGCCGTGAATTGTGCCTGGTTTGAATGAAATTAAGAATGGGGTTCCTTGTCCTCGTGATTGCGTTCATGAATCCTATTGAGTCAGCAGCCGTGCTTGAGATCATCCCAGTTAAATGGGCCTGGCAGTCATGTTTCTCGTACCTACTACAATTATAGCCATATAAACGGGCTGTAGTCTTGGAGCTATTGTCGTGAAATGACTCCTTGCTCTTTCCCAGCCTTGGTACCCGCGCCTCTGCTCCTACATACTTAACTGCCTGCTCTCACAAACTCTCAGAGGCCTTTTTGACAAGCACTTCCAACACTACTCTCGTGCTTCTGGTCAATATTGAGGAGAGTTTTGATCATTTTAATTGCCCTTTTGACTGCTCTTGATGGTACTCTTCCTTTGAAGAACAAAAGGCCTGCCACTTGAAAACACTCCAGCTCATCTTGCTCTCCAGCCTCCTGCAAAATAAAAGCCCATCTCCCGGCTGTTACTTCATTCAAGGTTTTTTGAAAGGATTTAATACATGGTTTACAAGTGAAAATAATGATTGTTGGGGAATCCCTAACTCTCTTAGAGCACTTGACAGCACAATGCTCCTCTCCTTAGACCTTTCACGAGCGGCAGGTCCCCTTTGTAGATCTCTCTGCAGCTTTTGCCGGTGTAGACCTGACAGTTTTATAATAAACTGCTTGAGTTGGTGTCAGGGACATGCTATTGCTTCTCAATTCTCCAGTTGCGGCAAATTGTTCTAAGTAGTCACAACTATACAGAGGCTCCCAGCAGAGATTACACATGGGTTCCTGTATGAATTTAAGGCCCGTTTACATTGTTTTCTCGCTCCCTGTGCAGCAATGTGCAGAGTATAGCAGCTAAATTGTTTCAAGCGAATACCCACTGCATGTTTGGCTTAAGTTCCCCCGTGGAGTAAATGAATAAGTGATACAATTTAGCCTATTGTCTGCAGGGTTGATTGTCGCAAAAAAAGTATCAGAAGTGCTTTTATTTATTTATATATTTTTAAATCCTTTTATTTTTGAGTTTTGATGACTGAATGGACACGACGTATGTTCTCTCTGTTAGTCTGCCGGTGCCAGCTGCAGTCCAAAAGGTCCAAAACTGTGGTATAATTCTCTAAAGTGACTACACCTACATTCAGCCTCTCTGCCCTCCCGTCTGAACTTTTGTTGACCCATGCTTGCCTGTTTGGCCTCTGTGCCTTTTCTACCCCTTTGGACTGTCCTCAGCTGCTTTTGATTGGTTACCTGTTGCTGAACTCAGTCTGCTTTTGTTTTTAATCCATCTGCCTTGCCCATGAGTCACACTTTTGAAGCCAACCCCGGTTATAATGCTCAGTTGCAAAAATATAGAAGACACCCTTTTCTGTTTGGAAAAACGTTTCATCTGTACAAACAACCAAAAAAGGCAAAGAAAGAACCGATTTTTTCCTGAGAATATTAAACAATGCAGATATATTTTGCCCTTGAACTCCCTTTTGGTATTGACTTTCATGCTCTATTGCTCTATGTTTCTTGCTTTGTTCATTTGGGCTTACCATTGATTTGACCTGCTTTGTTGGGTGAAACTGTAATTTGAAACCTAGCAATCACAGTCTTTTTATATATGATAATGTCTTTGAAATAAATAACATAGACTGGATTGCCGACAGTTCATGCCAGGTCCCATTTGATACCCTTCAAAGGTCTTTTTACTCTTTTACTGTTTCCTTTTTTATATGCAAAGCATGTAGAGCGACCTGGAGATACTGCACCATTCATGTAGACGTACTAATAAAATACCGTCAGCCTACAAATACATCTCGCAAACAATTTAGCTAATTATTCTCGTATTTTACATGATCGGACAACGGAGGCATTTGGGCTGCAAAGACTGAAAACAGGAAGGCGTGAGATTGTCTATTACTGTGGCATCCACACGGAGTATTTCCCCTCCAGCAATATCTATCTCTATCAAAGGCAATATTGTCTCTCTGAATTGCTTCCAAACGGTTACAGAGAATGGTATGAAGGAAAGTGTCCTCACTGCTCAGCTTTATGGAGGTGATACAGACATCCCAATGAATGCAGTGCCACACCGACACCATGACTATGACCTCTTGACCCGTACCGCAGGGATTCCACCCCCCCTCCCATTTTTTATTATTGGTAATGTCCGAGTTTCATTCCCAAGGGACAGGGAGAAGCCTCGCCGACCTATCAGATAAGAGTCAGCCCTGCGGTGATTGAGCAAAGAGAAAATATGCCTTCGAGTACATTTCACCCACCTCACTCTGTCCCTCTCTTCCGATCGCCCTTATCACCCACAAGCTGCAAAAATACAGAGGTGCTTCCTCACGTCAGTACCCCACACTACTATACAGTTCAGCACCCCTAAGAACTGCTGACCTGCCAAACCAGAAGACTAGAGCATTGACGACCAAAGTATACCGAACACTTAGGAAGTGATGACACCTTACGTACGAGGTTAGCTTGGTAGAATAGCTGATCTTACGATATGGGCTGAGGAGAAATGGCGACAACAGCAGTGTCTCCTGTCATGCAGCACTGTGGGTCCATGGACCAGATGGACGTTTTACTCATTTAATCGTTCTCATTCCGGGGCCAGAACTAAAATCTGAATCACGAGTTGTCTCCGTTTTATTCAGGAGCTGTAACTGAAAGTTGCATGCATTTTGGTGATTAATTATTTATGATAGTTTGGCACTTTGAGCTCCAAGAGCCAAAGTATAACAGTGTAGCAGCGGTATAGCATTTTTCAACATTTATGGGTCACCAAGTCAAGCCTCAACAGCTTTTTGCCTTCAAATCTTATTTTAAATAGAGTCTCCTGGCATTTTAATCTTAAATAAATGAGCAAATGAACCCACGTCCAGTCCTATGTGGTCATTTTCACAACTCAAGTCCAAACCTCAAGTTTCAGGTCTACATCTCTGGCTTGGAGACTGTTTCTCAGTCCCTCTCTTTCAGCCACGCTCTCCTACCCCAGGCTCTCTGCATTAGTCTTCTGTGCGTCCCTTGCTAACGTCAACCAGGCCGTATACTTTTCTCTGACTCACCAGACCTGCCATGCTCGAGCTGTCCACTGCCCACCTCCTCACCTGGTTTTTATTCCCTCATCAACACTGTAGAGACACCTGACCGGCCACGTCATTTCATCCCGTGTTGCTTTGTGCTTCTCTGTTTGAGCATCTGCTGTTTCAGTTAATCAGTGACTGGAGCACACGCTTTGATATGCAGATATTTTACATTTATATGACGCCGCTACCTAGTCCATATACTTTGTTATGGACAATTAAAGGTCATTTGTCTGAACAAGATTGCTGATTTCCCGACTCTGATCTCGGTCTAATTTGTGATTAATCGTTATCCGCCAGCATATGATCACCGCGCAGCGATTTATTATCTCCAACTGGTCTACTGGAGCGCTCACTGGAATGCGAGCGGTGACATGCATCTGCCTGCCCGCTTGGTTTTAATCTCTTCAGGCAGTGAGAGACAGTCAGGGAAGTGACAGCTCTCGCAGCCTGGTGGTTCAACCTCATACAACAGGAGAGACGGTGTGGAAGAGGCACAACAACAGAAACATCGGGATTCATCTGCTGTGACATTTGCATCCAGTGTCAGGTTTGCAACTCACGAACTTCCCACGTACATAAAGTTTTGGGGTTTTTTTTAAATTCACCATTTATTAATAAGTAAAATTCAAGCAATATTGAGCAGCTGTCTTCTATTCATTTTTCTCTTCCTCACCTTATTCAAATGTCTTTCACCGCTGCTTTTCCTCTCACCGCTACTCGAAAGCTTTCTATTTCGCTGCAGCCGCCAATTAGCATGGCCTCATCCAAATGTAGCTGGGATGCTAAGTGACACCAGTGTATGTACGCTATGCTATGGAGGCTGCCTATACCATTCAGCAGTCTTGACACAACCCCCTGCCAAATTGACAGGTGAGCCTCTCTCACAGAATGGCAGTAATGATGAGCTGCAGTGTGAGGCTGCAGTGCCACGCCGCTCTCGCCACCAGTCACACGGCTCCACGTGGTCAGACAGTGGATTCGGGTGACGGCTAACCTTTTAGCGCTTTACTCTCTGTACAGCTGAGGCCATTCGCACTACATGTGGTCGTATCACTGGCAGTCATTGGGTTAGCTGCTCATATTAAGAATTCTGTTTGACTTGTGCTACAGCTCTGCCACAGTGCCCTTCAACAGGCTCTTCACGTCCAGTTGTATCGGCCTGAGTTTAAGTCAACAGCATCCAGCTTCCTTCCTAATGATGTTACATTTTAAACTGGTCTATACATATGGTCAAATAAAAGGCAGTCTTTATCTTTTCAAGCCTAGGGACTCACCTCTCGTAACCAGAGGTGGCACCTTGTCGACAGCTACAAATTGAGGGCACAGACTGGTGCGCGGAGTCCTTTTTCATACCACCGCCGCTCCCCTAGGTAGGAGGCACCCGGAGTCACGACAGTTCTGTAAGCAGTTGCTCAAAACGGCAGCGTAACCGTTCATGTCTCAGGACAGTCACGACTCATCTGTCTCGGTGACTAACCCCTCTGTGCATGGTGTAAAAACATGATTTTCGTATCGCTCACATGATTGCTCATTTTTGTCATGGATTTGGGGCCGGCTAAATAATTTACCTGGCCACTAATGTGACTATGTGTATGTGGCTGCTCAAGGAACATTTTCCAAACTTTCTAAACAGCTTTGTAAAACCACATTTACATGCGCTTCACAGGTTATAATGGCGGTCTAGTGCACTCTGCGTCAATTTATGGCAAAAAGCTTGCAGCACTCTAAAATCCAATCTTGTATGCAAAACTTCCTTAAGTTTTATTTGCTTGTATATTATGCAGCACATACACAGAGACAGACACAGGCTATATGCGCATGAACACACACATCGGCTCGGGTATAAAAATGCGCGCACGCACCTCCAATAACGACTGTTATTGGAGTGACTTGTGCACAACTGCACACCACATTATACATAAATGCCTCATATACACATCAACACGTACACACACACACACACACACACACACGCGTAAAATTCTTATGCACACAAATACAACTAATTAATATGCAAAGTATGTGCTGCAGTGAAACACTGGGGTTGAGCTAATCAAATGGTAATGATTTTCCCAAGCAAAACTAGTTATAAATTCTCCAGCTCCAGCCCTTCAATAACATAGCCATTAAATCATAATAGCAGAGGCAGAGTCCTATTGATATTTTCCTCACATAAGGAGCAACATGTTATCGTGTAAGAGATGATGCTTTGAAGCTGGTCTTTGAGGCTGAACTTCAAAGAAGGGATAGGCGCTAAGTGATGAAGGTGGCGAGTTGAGGGGAGCACTCCAGCAGGGCAAAAACAGTGAGACACTGATGCAAACATGCATGAAACATAAACACTCATGTACCATACCTCTAAATACATAATGTGCACCAAACACAAAATGCACATGTCAGGGGAAACATAGGGCCGTACATTTACACGCACACACGCGCGCGCACGCACACACACACACACGCACACATGCACACACATACAGGTTTTAAAGATGAAACAAAATCACCCAAATGCAGAAAGGAAATGTCTTCCTTCCAAGACTCCTCGCACAATGTGCAGCTGAAACATGTCAGCATCTTGAAGTGATTGGCCAAAGTTTGATTTATCAACAAGCTGGAGCCAACTTCATGGAGTCACTGCGTACTGCTTTTGAAAAGTGAAGAATGAGAGGAATGAAAGAACAGAGGAAGGATGAACACGGACAGCACAGCTCATCATAAAACAATTCTGCAAAAGCATCTTAGGTAGCTTTCACCGCAGCAATGATTCCATATCTTCACAGTTTAATGATACATAATGCACAGACAGTTCTCGTCTGGGGTTTTTTTTGTTAGCTGCTTGACTGTCTCAGTCCAACTCTGAAAACTTCTGCAAACATGCTGCAGCAGACGTGTAACACCACATTTGTGCCCCACGTATTTTGTCCCTTTAGTCTTTTTTAATGTAAATTGTGGATACAGAGAGAAATAAATATGGGCCAAAAAAATAGTTTGGCTAAAAACTTTTTTGTTTGTGTTGACCCGTGAAACAAACTGATGTAATTTCTTGTTTCTAATATGAAACTGTTAAGAAATGTTTGTGTGAAAGAGGCCCACAACTCTGCCTTCATGGCAGCAGCACAGTAAGTGTTAGAAATTTGCATACAGACACATTCACGACTTCTGTAAACTTGAAAATGTACAACGTATACAAAGAAGAAATCGACTTTAGTATATTCTCGAATTCATTTTTCACAGAACAGGAGGTAATAGGACATATGGAAATAAGAAGTATGTAAATGTGTGAAAATGTTGAAATCTGCAGGCCAAAGGTCTGCAGGTTCATCTCATTCATAAAGATGATACAACATCAGGCCAAAATGTAGCATTTAGAGGAGTGAAGACATTTAACCGGCACTTCATGTACTTTTTCTGATGTACTGATCTGGCTCTACCAGACATTTAAACATCTGTGAGTCATTCGGATCAGGGTTGTTTGTGCTAGATGCGAGCCATGTGGGAGTCATCAGAGTATCAGGAATCAAAGTGTGAAAAGATATCCAATCACATGAGAAATATAAGGAAGAGGTAAAGTAGACTAAAATATGATGTTACATGTTTGTCAGCGAAGGTCAGGGGCTTCCACAGTGTGATACTTGTGTTCAAGCATCAGAGTAAGCAGCAGCCAGTTGATGAAGCAGCCCCCCCTTGTTCACTCAGTGGTTTGATGATATCATAGTCTCCTTAACACCTTCTTCGACACATTCCTTCTCTCTGCATGGGACATGAAAATTGTATGATTCAAAGAATGGTTTGTGATATGGAGCGATGTCACAAGTGCGAACGACAGGACCATCTTGGAATTGTCAAAACAGTACTGTTTGCTAATCAGTGCCGTCCATGGTAGACAAATTATACAGGAACGTGAGAGAGGCAGCATTAATATGCAGCAGATTCAGAAACTGGCCGATGGACACTTCACAGTTGGCGTGATCTTGGCAGGTAACCTGAAGCAGCCGCTCGGGCCCTGTTTGCACCTGACCTTAACATGCGTCTCGAGTGATCCGATCGCAAGTGCGAAGCTGCGCCTACGCAAGTTCATGCATGTGTCTCCAATGACCACTTGCAATGTGATCTCACTTCGCTGGACGATATGAAAAGAAACACCTACATCATTTCTCTACGCAAAGACCATTTGCCGTGTTGTTTGCAACCAACAGCCCACATGGTTTCACTTGTTCTCCATCCACGAGAATCCATCTTGCCTGTTGCTGTGGCTTCTTCTTGTTGTTTCTTACTTTACTTTGATGCTGTTGTTGTGTACATGAGTATGAACCTCAGCCTGTGAGGAACCCCTTCCCTGGCCCAGGACACATTTGTACTTGCTGTGAAAATATGTGTCCATTTGCTGCTCAGGCCACTTCTGAGTATCATCTGAATGATCAAATCTCAGTGTGTCATTGGTGCATGCACTGTGGGACTGTCCACTTGTGATCAAGATCCCGGTCTTATGCCAGGCGTAAAGCTTTACATTGCTATCTCGATATCCCTTCACCATTGGTTTCACATCAGTTCAAGCCTTCATTCATGTGAGTCCTTCAGTCCTTGCTCATCTGCCATCTCGTTTGTGACCTTAAAGATCCCTATAGTGTGAACAAACTACAGAGATCTTGCCATGGACACTTCCCACCTGATACCCACAGTACTGCTTTACAGTCCGGGGGTACTGTCATGCAGATGGAGAGGTGATTTGACATGGGATAGAGTTACAGCTAGACATTCTGTTGATTGATGCCAATTACAGTTCAGCAAGTCTGATGATTTACTCTAGATTCTGACTATTAGAAAGACAAAATAAGAACAATTTCAAATGTGGTGCCAATCATCAAATGCTCTTTGGATTGGTGGCAGTTTGAAAATGATTTTAAAACTGCACCAAACATGCAATAGTTTTGGCCCCAGCTGAGGAGCAGTTCAGTGATTAAAACTTCCATGTACGTCGTGTGCCCAGGGTATTGCATGTCAGGAGGATACTGTTGTAAACCCCCCCCCCCAAATTCTTTGGGCCCTTTGCAGTTTATTCTGTGGTTACATCGAATAAGTCTAAACTGTGTCAGTCTGTAGCATGTTTAGCTGATATTATGCGATTCAGTTCCAGTTGTGCCAACTCCATATCTAAATTGAAGTTTTCAGCTTTTCTTGATGTTAACCTTCAAGTTTCGTTACCGATTACTGATGGATTATTCTTACTCAGCTATGGCTGTCTAGGTATTTTTGTCTCTCTCTGCCATTTTGTTTGTCCGTTCGGTTGAATCATCCTCCAGGTACAAAACTTATTTTTTGCAAACCCTTCATACAGAACAACGTTTCCCTGTAAAGAGGACTTTGTACAACCTAAAACTATGAAAGACCATTGAAAAAAACAGAGTAGTCCTCTCAACCGTCTTATTGAAGTGAAACAAGCTTTTGTGGTGGCGATTCCAAACTTTTGTGCCGTAGTGTGTATTACTCATGTGGCCAACAACAACAATTCCAAGCACCGCATTATCCTGAACTATTATATACACACATACTCTGCGCACAAGCTTTGTGAGAAGATAATGGTCACTTATCTGAACAGTTAGCCGTAGATTTTAATATGTCCAAGCACATCTTATGCCAGTAATGGGGAGGCGTATGAAAATGAGTGTGCCAATTGCCTGTTTCAATCTTCGCACTGTGTCATAGTGGAAGATAATCGACACAGCAGTCGCAGTCCCTCACGATGTCTCGACAAAGGCCAACGTGTCTGAGCTGTTTCACCGTCTTTCTCCTGCTTTGTTTTCCACATGCACATGTTCCACAACAACGCTTCTCCATGCACAACTGTAAACATGGAGGAGGAAAAAAAAAAAAGAAGCAATGCTGTTTTATTCCCTGTTCGTGAACATTAAACTAATTGACTGTCAGCCTTGGATCGGGCAGCACTACACCAATCGAATCAACCCCGTGGGTGCCAGCATTGCTGCGGACTCATCGCTTTTCTGACTGGCTTTGAAGGTTTCCTTTCTTTATTGAAACTGGGATGTAAACAGTCACTATTGCGGTATGCAAGTCAGGAAGTCGTGAAAAATGGCAAGTTACGATTTGTTGGGTTCAGTCTGTATCCTGGCGCGCCTCCCTGCCAAGTTGTGGCACCAATTGTTGGCACTATAATCGGTAAATATGACATGACAGCCATCTCAGAACAAGTAGAAAATGAAAAAAGTATCACAAGTAAAATTATATAAATACATATATACAGTATACGTATATAAGATTAAACTTGATTATGTGTAACCACTGCCTAACACGTGGATGACATAACATTCTGATTGTTTACAGATTTCAGCTTTCAGTGATTTCCAAACTCCCCGCGGAAATGAATGCTTTGCATTTGTCTTTAAAACATTTAGGAGCAACGTGCGCAGCCACACTGCAGATATTCCATATCTGCTGAACTATTTGGATCATATCGTTCATATCACAGCCGAACAGCCGTTGTTTGTTCTTGCCTCTGCGCAGTCTTGATGCACTTTCATCCCTTGACCCTCTAAAAACAAACACTGCAGGCTTTGTTCGATGGAATATGTAGCAATCATATCTCCTCATCCATTGCTTATATCCTGCTGGTGTCTGGAGTTTTTTTTGTTTTCTTCCCCTGAACAAAGAAATCAATGCACATACAGGCCTCGCTAATGCTATCAAACCCATTTAAATTGGTCTCAAGCAGATATGGATGGTAAAACATTTGTTTCTTGGGGGTTTCCATCTGTTTTTATTCTTCGCTATTATCGGTTCCTGTCTCTCATACTTCTCCCCCGCTCCCCTCCTTTTACCCGCATTTCTCATGCATTTCGTCTTGCATGCATTATATCCAAGTGTTTGCTGTGCGATTTACATGCGCGCACTCCATCCCAGCTTTGCACATTTATACTGTTTGCGTAATTTCACAGTTGGTGCCCTCCCCTGAGCCTTGTTTGCACCTCGCGCTCGCAAGGCTTCTTGCCACTCACCTGCTTTTCACACATTTCTGTTTGGCCTTGCGAACCTGTTAGGTCTGTTGATGTAACTCGTGCATGACTCCACCGTAGTCTGCTGCCAAAAGACTGCAGAAGTGGAGAGGAACAAGCAGGTCAAAGATGAAATAAACACAATGCAGCGTTGGAAAATTGGCCCGTGAGGCTTTGCTCACCGCATCTGCGCTGTGTCACTGTGCAGCATAAGCTTTGACATACAGGAGTTGGAAGTGGTCGAAAGGAACTGTGCAAAAAAACCCAATCTTACTATCCACCACTTGAGTGTTGATTGCATGAATACACAATTGGAAGTGGAGGCTCCTGTGCCATCTGTAGTGCAGCACACTAAGAAAATAATCCATTTAATTTCCCTGGTGACCGCAGGTGATATCATTTATCTCATCCACAGAGGCTTCCAAAGCAGATAAATGCACTTCTTAGAATGAGATAAATCTACCTTACCATATGTGCCCCGCTGTGCCGCCTTATGGGACAGAGAGGGGATCCCGTGTTTGTGTTTCCTCGGCTATTCAATACTCGGACGCCAAACTTGGCCCAGATGAATTTCATTTATCAGTTTCAGTGGGAGCGTGCAACATGCGACTTCAGCAGCTTTTCCCTCGCGCTGAGGGGAAAACCAGAGGAAATGGCGTTGAACTGCGCCGTGTTTGAAAGAACATCACATCACGTTTCCGCTTTTGCGGCTGTATTTGCTCTCGAGGGGTAAGCGGCCATATACGTGGTCTATCTGCGCGATGCAAATGAAGCACTGTGCAGCTAACCTGACTTGACAACTTCCCTGCGTGTGTGCTCGTGCAAACACGCGCGCATGCGTGTGATTCAGCGGCGATTCCTGCCCTGCACTGTGCGCACACCCCCTGGTGTTCCTCCTGCACAGAGTTGGCATTTTAATACACGCTTGCGTGACTGTGCTAACGACTTTATGTCTGTTGCTCCTTCACCGCCGTTCCTCTGTTTTCATCTTATGTTTTCTCTCACTTTCCAGACCTCTGGCAGTATTCCGCTGTTTTCTCCTTCTCTGCAGGGCTGTCATCACTCCTCACCCGGATATTCTATTTCCCTCTCCTCCCTGAGGACTCACATCATGCCTGTGGCTAACATCTATTGGAAATATTATCTACCTGAACCTTTGTGACCTCTCACCCCTGGAGACTCCGATGCACCGTATAACCAATCAAGAGCCTCATTGGTCACGGGTGGCCACAGATGCTCGTGACAGTTCCAGCCTATGCGCCGTAGCAGAATACGAGCCGATACATAATTCATAAAGTCAAGTCATATGGCCTTGAGCGATGCTGCTGAGAAAGTTAAGTGTAGAAAGCAGCCAAACGGGAGGAGGTCTGTGTGCAGCTGCCAGCTCAACAGTTTGCTCGGCGTAAGATTTCATCTAGGAGCTAATTGAACTTGATGTGAGTCGAGGAAAAGTGCATCGTGGTGTGCGGCGGGAACAAAAAAAAAAAAAAGCAGCGGGATCGCTCTGAGGTTGAGCTTGATGTTCCTAAAATGAGAAGTGCTTTTTAAAAATGGCTGCTCTAAGGGCTTTCTGCTTGGTCCCTAGGTGTGTGTGCATGTGTGTGAGCAGAGGTAGATTTGACTGTCCCTGTCGCAAGTGTCTGACTTGTATTTTTTTGCGTGCGCGTGCATTTTGTTGGCGTCGCTCAGCTGCCGACCACACAGCTACAAACGTGCTGCGAACAAAAAAAAAAACAAAACAGCGGGAAACACGGGAAACAGAATCAAACAGGCCGAAAAAGGAGGTGCCTGATGTGGAGATCAGGGGTTGAACGGTGGACAAGGAGTGTGGACAGGGAGCTTCAGCGAGGGAACCGTGTTTTTCTGAGCGTCTCCCAAACCAGTGGGGGCGGAAGGAAGGGGTGAGAAGGGGAAGAAATTATTAAAATGTGCCACGGCCACAAAGTGCTCTTGGAGTAATTAAGTCGACAGCAGTTTGGCTCCAGCAGCTCCATTTTGAGTGTGTAATGTATTTCAATAATGACAGTGCACGGCGGCAAACTGGCTTGTCGTCACGCTCCCTCTCCCAGCTAATCCTGTTACTGCTGACCACTCTGACAGGGCGTGAGTCCAGCCCTGCTGCCTGCCACTTTTCTGAGGAAGGAGGGATGAGGGAGGCGATGGACACAGAGAGAAGCAGAAATACAGAGAGCAGCCTGTTTGTTTTCCTGTGCGGTTGCTCAATTGTCTGCTTCTGTGTGTGCGCAGGCTCGCCTGCTTTGCACTGCTGATTGTCATTTTGTGTGCGTTTGTGTGTGAGATTTCAAGTGCTTGCCCGTGTGGTCGTGTGCCAGCCTGGACGTCGGTGCATTTTCTCCCGTAAATGTTTATTCTGTCAGCGGTGAATACACTCCAGCCCCTCGCTGCTTACAGAGGGGGTTTTCTGCATCATCTCGGGCTCTGAGCCCATCCACTCTGCTCCGGCCACAATGGCTAATCCTGACACAGGCAGCAGTGGCGAGCAATCAGCACTCACAGCCCAGAACATAATGGAAGCCTGCCTGCCTGCCTGTCTGGCTGTGTGGATGACTGGCAGGCCGGGCCGCTCATCTGGATGCTTGCCTTTTGTGCCTCGGTGGCTGTTTTGATGGCTGGGCAGACAGCGTGTTGGCCCACTGGTTATGTAAAGTGTATCTGTCTGTAAAGAAGAAGTAAAGCACACAAACAAACTGTGGGCACAAGAAAAAAAGAAAAAAAACAGCAAATTTGAGTCATTTTCAAGATGGCTGAAACACCATGTAATGAACAGTTGTTTGATACAAATGGTTTCCATATTTATGTCTCTGTGTGGCTGGAGTGTCTGCAGAGCTGAAGTGCTGATCAGGGATAACTGGTCAGTTCGGTGTTCCTTGTTCGGCTTCTCTGTGAGATAATTCATGCTTATGTTATCTGTACAGTCAGAAGAAAACACTGTACAGCACATTATTAAGGCACGGTCTCCTTAGAGTTTCATCTTCTTAGCCTTGCCAGCAGCTCTTGGGATGGCAGCGTCGGTCTCTTGGTCCACCACTTTGTCAGCATGCCTCCATGCTAAACTAATGCGATGAGCATGGTAAACAGTAGTAAACATCCATACTAAAACACTAGCAAAATGTTAACATTCTTACTGTGAGCTTATTAGCACGCCGGCTTTAGAATTAAGCCTAAAGCCCCGCTGTCCTGAAGCAAGGTTTGAGGCATCAGCGTGGCCGCGGGCTCCCGAGGCATCAGTATGCTTGAAACAAAGTGTGGCATCTGAAACCTACAGCGCGCTGCATCTGGCAAACATTCACAAACCATCTGACAAGCGTAAGGTGATAAACAAGGTGTGACCATTATACCAGTATTTGAAGAATCAGCTAATCTCGGCCCTTCTACCCTGCCTCCACGTGTGGCTGCTCAGACGCCAACGCTCGTTTCAGACATGAACCAGCCTTCAGCTTGTTGCTGCATGAGGTGCAGATAATGCTGAGCGCAGCTGGACCGTCATTGGACTTGTTCACGGAGGACATTCAGACATGTCACGGCGTGGAAAGCGCAGGTTTAATTAAGAAAATTAATTACGACTGAATTCCAAGTACTTGCTGTGGTTTCATGTATGGCTTGCTGCTTAGTGAGACTTGAATAAAATGGAGCCTTCGTTCATATTATTGGTGATACCTGCCTTTTCAACTATGAAACTCCAATGAATAGGGCTTATTATTTGCCTAATTAAGCGTGGTCTGTCTGTAGTCCATTTTTATTACACTGACAAAATGTGTTTGGCATTCTCCGGTCGCCACCACCCAATCGCCTACCTGAAATGCTGCCATTTCAGCGACTGGCTCTTCATTTTCCTCAAACGTTTCTTCTGGGAGATTTTTAAAATAGAGAAAGTAACCTCTGTACCCGCGGCATATTGTTCACAGTCAGTTTGTGGACAGGCAATTTTAGCTGTTGAAGCCAAATACATTCTGTATGTGTGCAGCCAACCTCCCATAACCCTTTATTTCAAACGCAGGCTAGTCTAATATTGCCCTTAACTTGTTGTGTTTTGGTCTAACTTAAAACACTGCGAAATACATTTTACCAGAAAGCTGAGCTGCGTTACAGTAGATGTGTTTTTCCTCCAGTACCTTTCAAATATTGGATCACAGCATATAGTCTTTAATGGGAGGAAATAGGTCTGTCCCCAGGGCTTGTTGCACAGAGGCAGCCCCAGTGCCTCAGACCTCTTTTTCCTCCTCATTCGCTCTCATTTTCCCTTCCACTTTCGTCTCTATTACAATGCTGTTTGATGCTCGCACTCCGCCACAGTTTGTGAGCACGCACCGTTGTGCACGCTAAAGCTTTCCCATAATGAGGCCAAAGGTTGCCGGGAGGAGGGGCCCCAGCGTGGCGGCGATAAATGGGAAGATTTGAGATGTCCCGGAAGAGGTGGGTGAAACGCAAGAGAGGCGGATGAGTAGGCAAAATAGCGAAGGCAGCGTGAGGGAGGAAATGAGAGAGCCGCCGCATGTTCAAGGTCTGCCGTCGCGGCTGGAGGATGAGCCAAGGCAGAACTGTGGTCATTGTGTTAGCGCAAGGTTTAGAGTTTAAGGGTCACCCGATCCTATTTGCTTTTTCCATCAAGGCTGGCGGGAGCCAGGTTTGCGCTGCGTCACCCGTGACACCCGCATTGTGAAGGAACGAAGGTGCCGCGCGTGTGTGTGTGTGTGTCGCTTCAAAGCGTGAGGCCACGAAAACAACACGGCACGGGGACAGTAGCCTTCTTACCACAGCCAGAGACGAAGATAAATCCCTTTCATGCCAAATATCTCTATTCCCCGTCTTTCTTCGCTCGGAGGTGTGTGAAAAAGATACTTAGCATAATCCGGTCGCATTCCGTATGCAGCGAGCTGCGGGGAGATGGAGTGGGAGTAAACAGGATTCCCTCCGGCTGCTGCTTTCACCTGCTGGAGGTGGACGGCGAAACCGAGGCCACATTGGCAGAGCTAAAGGCTTTTCATACAAAGGACTCTGTTCAGCTGCAAAACATACACGGGGATGAATTTAATGTGTTGATGAATACCATTACTGTTAGACTGTTGCAAAGCCTGCACAACATCTCCCAGCTTTTTGGAATTTTTTTCAAACTTCACATCGGTCGGACTCGGGTGGAGCAGCTGCTGGATCTTGTCTTTTTTGCGAGGGTTTTGAATTCAAATGGCTCTCGAGGCTTTTATTTGCTTTGGGTTGTTCAGTCTTTGTTGATTTATTCCTTTAGGAAATTACTCTGTAATTGTCTTATCCTCTCTTGGCTGCTCAGGAGAATTCTCAACCTTCTCTCACACAGTTCAAACATTCACAGGTTTTTGCTTCTTTCCTCCTCCTCAGTTTGTCATTTATTTACACCACAGCGAGCTCTTTCCTCGGCTCCACCTGACCACCTCTCATATATACCAATCTCCAACAACAGGCCATCAACAGCACCCAGAGGGCTTCAACATGCAATATTGAAGATTTCCATTAGCGCTGAATTGTTTAGGGGAACTGTGAAGAGTGTTTGTGCATCAGGAAAAAGACGCGAACCATCATCATCACAGAGAGGAAAGACGAGGAGCCGAGAGGAGAGAGTGTGTGTGGTGGTGGTGGTGGTGGGGGGTGGGAGGAACAGAGAAGGAACAAAGGAAACACAGAGAAAATAGATCAAAATTGAATAAAACAGAATTCAATATAATGGAACACGAGAATATCAGCGTGTGTTGCACTCGCTTCACATTTCCTGCCGCGTCTAAAGCGAGACAGCTTCCCGTGAGGGTGTCAGCGAGGGGAAATTCCAGCTCAGCGGGAAGCTCGTCTCGTCCTTTGTCTGTTTGACTGGCACGCAGAGATTCAAACACGCAGGCGTAGTCGTACGCGTTTCACACACCCCAACAACGTTGATACAGCTAACCGGTTGCTATCTGTCTCTGTTTACGCCCGGGGTTACCGGGTTATTATTTGGACTGCTCAATATTTGTTCATTTGGGACAAAACACATTTCAGCCAAACTGATTTAAATCGCATTGATAGTTGCCACAAGCTCTAACAACACTGACATGCTACGACGCCAGTATGTGGGACCATTGCACCTGCGCGTCTGGGCATTTTCGACATGGACCTCAAACTTCAGCTGGGAACAAACACCAAAACCTGAGGTGTCATGCTGTAAAAGGCTTCCGTTGATGGATCTAAGCCAAAAGGTGTTAAGAATCTTTCTTGAGAGCTGAAGTTCCCCTCAGTTTTTATGAACAATCAACATGATTGACATGGTTTGCATTAAACGTAGTCATTTCATGTATTGTTACTATAAAAATGTATGTTGGTGCAGCTTTAATGAAAGGTACAGAAGCAACTCTAAAGCTGAAATCTTAGGCTGAATTATTCCGTCGGCAGTAAACACATCTCTCACTTCCGATAAAGACTCGAATTTTGTTTGAAAGGGAAGTGTACAGGTCGAGGAGAACTGCCTACAACCACGCCGATTTTTCACGCTTAATCCTAACATTTCAATGCGGCAGTGGGCTGAAAGATGGTACTTGCAGGACTTATTCCATCAAAGGCTTTGGATGCAGTTATCTAACAAAATCAGCAATTAACTGCAAAGAAGCTGAGACAATTCAGTGAATAAAGCAACCTAATTAACTTTCAGCATGTGAATGTTTTTTTTTTTTTTTTTTTTTCCTGGCAAAACACACCAGATAGTAGAACAGACGCTATTAGACTGTGTGTGTATGTGGTGGAAGGTACGCAAAGTGTGGGTGTGCGCGCGCTCGCGTGCGGTGTTGTGTGTTCACTAGTTCTCTGTTTTCATTAGACACATAAGGACTCGCTGCTGTCCTCTGCCCAGCTGTGAAAGTAACAGCTAACAGCCTCCAGGTACACCGTTAATTCCGTGGCTTAATGCTCTTCACTGCACGTACGCACTCGCGCCCACGCATACACACAGAGGCATAAAGTGCAGCTTCTCCATTCAAGCTAGCAGCATTACGAGCTCCTGAGAGGGGCTTTCCATCAGCGTCTGCAGTAAAGTGGAGCTTTGCGTTTAGCGCCACGTTAGTAACTGGAACACTTGCTTGGCTCTGTCCACGCTTAATCACATATGATTAGAATTCAGCGCAATTAATCTGATGATGACACTGGAAAAAAAAAAATGCCCTGAGGTCGCGGCACATTGATCTCACCGGTCGACTCAAACACTTTTCTTTGATTATATTCACACACCCTTGTCAGCGGTCGTACCTTTAACGGCAGCCCTTGAGGAGGAGACCTATCTCAGCAGGTGACAGCTATCAATCCAGCCCCAGGGCCGATGGAGGGATGGAAGAAAACCCCTTTCATCTTCCCTCTGACTTTCACTCAATCCCTGTCTCTCACCGTGCCCGCTCCACCTACTTCATTTTTAACCAAACCTCCTGCAGAATTCTCTAAGCGCTAACACTCTTGTCCGAGATGATTCTTCAAGCTCTTCCTACAGCAGAAGCACTGGCACGTCTTTGTTTTCCCCCCTCCTTCACCCCTTTTCCACCATCGCTGTTCGTGTATTCCACTTCTGGGTGAGGGAGCAAATCGACAGCTCGAGATTGACTTACAGGACGCCTGAGAGCGGCCCCACTTTTTGGCAACTAACACTCTGGAGCAAATTTCAAGACAATTCTCCAGCGATGCTAATTCTCTGCCTGCGAGGACTTGTTGAGTGTTTTGGCGGCACGCGCGGCCAATCGTACAAATCCACTTCTCAGCTGGGGCTCGGTAGGCGGCTATTCATGGTTGGCCTGAGTGGAGCATAATTCTCGCTGATAAGGTGGACATTTCACAAATTCTTGTGGTCTGTCACTATAATCAATATTCGGAAATATGAGGAAGTCTCTGTCAAAGGCTAAAATTAGAGGGCTAAAACGGACGTCGTCGTGCCGTTTCAGTGGCGCAATCAATACGGGCTCAGTTTTAACCATAACCCGCGGTTTTGTTTACAGTTTTAGACGCAGGTTTTTGATTTAGTTCTCGTAAAAGAGATCGTCAGTGCGAATTTTCCACAACATGGCTTCCATCTGTCTCCATCTCCTCCCCCCACCTCCTTCTATCCCTCTTTCCTCACCTCAGGACAAAGTCAGTATCAGAGTGTTTTCTTCCTCTCTCCAGTCCCCGGGGGGAACGTACTCATCTCGGCCCCCTCCCTCCCCCCCTCCGCCCCTCCCATCACCTCATCATCATCCATCTGGGAGGCAGGATAAGCACTGCATGGGACATTAGGCCCATTACCCAATCACGACAGGCTACCAGCCCCGGCCCACCGACTCTTCCCTCGCTCTCACGCCGCGCTCCAATTTACTGGAAAGGACACTGTGCTTAACACGAGTTGCAAGGGAGCGTTGTGGTGTACTGAAAACATCTCCAAGTCAGATATTTTCTTTGCTTGTTGTCTCAACCGTCAAGCTTGCATACTGTGCCAGGTTTGAGGTATTAATCTTTCTTTGGTGCAAGTTTAAATTAGACTTTTAAATCATGTAAATATGTATAAATAAGTATATATACGTATGTTCTCATACGCAGACAGGTTGAAGGTTCTTTTCTGATATTTTAGGGGGTTACTTGAATGAACTAGTGCATTCACAGCAGTGTCTGACCCGACTGTACATGACTGCACATGGCAAGTGAAGATTTGAATTAAACTCCATTAAAATGTGAAACAAAAACACCAAACACAGTTTAAAAGCGGTAATTAAAAGAATGACTAAAAGTAAATCTACAGCTAAAGAACTGACATTTAATTAAACAGACGGATTTTAGGCGACAAGGTAGCTGATGAGCTGAAGATGTACCAACAAGGTTTCTCTGTAGATCTTTAATTAAGGCTTCCTTTTGTCAAAACAGGAGTGTTGGGGAATGTCAAGTCCCATATTGTGTTGAGATGAAACTGCATCTTGAGAGTATGTAGCTTTCCACACGATGATTTCTAAATACATACAGGAGTCCAATATGGTGCTGGGGTGGGATTGAAAACAGTCAAAAAGGCATTTTTGAAATTTCATTTGGACTTTACGGACTCATTTTCAGTCTCTTCCCATCCGTATTTCCTGTTTTACTTTGAAGAACTCCTCTTCGTCTCTTTACAAATGCATCACTTCCTGCCCCGGTATGTCTGTCCCTGCTGTGATTATGTGCTCCGCCCTAACGTGTTGCACCTGTGTCTCATTACTTCCTCCACGTGTGTGTATTTGGTCCTTGTCTTGCCTTCCTCCTGTGCAAGATCATCCTTGTCACTTGTATCAAGCGTTTCAGCCTTCTTTCTGTGTTTGCCTTTGCCCACTCCTTCTCAGCTTGTTTGCTTCACTCTCACTGATCTCCTGTGTACTGACCTTTTGCTCTGCTAAAGTTTGGACTGTCACAACTCAAGACCTGTCTGTACGTCCTGCATCAGTCCTGCGTCTGCTGGTTTCTGGTCCTTGTGGTACATCACAGATAATCAGCACCACATTTCAATTTCAGTCTTATTAAGACTATGATGTGTCATTAAGACTATTAGAGATGCAATCTCACTGACAACAGGGACCGTCACCCAATCAGTTGCTGTATTCATCATCAGCCGAGCTGCCAGAACAAGCTGTAACTGAATGTTACACTGGCTTAGAGTGAGTAGACTAGAATAAGGGGGATGGATAGCTTGTGGGGGAGATATTTGGATAAATGTGGCATGAGGACTGCTTTAAACAGAATGAGGAAGAGATTCTGGGGTGAATTTGATGTCAGTGTTTACCAGCACTTCGTTAGCTAAACTCTGATATAGCAGCACACCAGGAACGGCTTGCACACACGGTTTGGTGATGTTACCCAAAGAATATGCTATACTGATGTCTCCTTACTACTTTGGCCTTGGAAGAAAGCTCTGTTAATGTTGCATATCATATCATATTTGTAACAGTCAGAATTGTTAAATGTACCTTTAAGACGCACTGTGTTGCCTAGCTACAGAAGACATCACATAAGAGTTAAACTGAGTGGTCTTCTCGTGATGGGCTGATATCGTTCTTCTGTTTTTACTTTGTGCTTCTCAACTTCAAGGTAACATTTAGGTTACAGGTGCTGACTGTTTTACTCGTGTCTGATAAAATAGTAGCCGTACAACCGGGCTTGCCAAGGTTGAGTGGGTTATTAATAAACGACGAGCATTGTGGAAACCCCAACACCAGCGAGACTGTGAGTTGTTGGCTAGCATGTCCGTTTTACTTTCCTCACACCACCCAAAGAAACACGGACCTGAACCTGTTACAAGGTGTTACTACATAGCAGTTCTCCAGACATTCTGACGTTTGTGGCTTACAATTAGAGCTGACAAAGACGTAGCTTTATCTATTCCGTACACTTTTACTCTTTTTGCTGTTTAAAACATGCTTTCACACAGACACCACCCTCCATGCTCTTTGAAATGTTGAGTAAACCCCACTCACACCGCTTCATTATGTGGAGAACTCCACAGCTTAACAGACCTGTCATGCCTAGTTACAGTTACTAAGCTGTCATTGGGCATTGGGCAAACTGTCAGCTGAAAAGGAAAATTAAAAAGTTGAGATGTCCGAAAGGTTAAAGGTAATTTTAAAATAAGGCTGTTAAATTTCAAGTTATTGCATCCTCCTCCAACTTTTGACTCATTTGTGCAAATCCAATTTTTCAACTCGGCAATTTAGATTGATTATGACAAATTGAAATTTCTGCAACTCTCTGCTTGGACCAGGTTCTTCGCTGTGCAGTAGCCCTGGAAACATTAACTTACTCAGTATCGCATCCGAATGAGCGCTAACTTCAACACTGGTTTCATTATAAAAGAATTTGTCAGATACCATTCTTCAACTTTGTAAAACACTTGAAGTCTTGCCAGTGGTACAAACAGGGCAGTCGCAAAGGAATGCATCAGAGAGATGAAAAATATATCCTCTACAACACATACTATGTCCAGACCTCAGTTAAGGTCAAGGGACAGAATAGCAGAAAGTGAGAGTGCAAGAGGCCGAATATATTCCATTTTAATTTCTATTCTTTTTAAATTTGAGTTTTAAGGCGAAGGAAACATTCAGCACTGTCAAAACCTATAAACCTCGGTATATTCACAGCTCATACAACCAAAGAATTCTTTTTTGAGAGTGCTGAGTGAAGTAGTTTGCATCAAATATTTGGTATCCTGCAAGCGTACGGTCTGACAGGAATCCTTTTGTTTGCCTGTTGCGGTAATTGTTGACTCACTCATCCTCAATCGGAATAACTAACTAATTTACTTAATAATTAACTGACTTGTTCAGTATATCGGGACAGGATGTGTCTGTCTGGTTGTGTGTGTATGATCTGAGGTCTGAGGGTCAGTCTTTGACAGTGGAGCCTGGATCTAGTGGGGATTTAGTGGTATTCGACCACAGAGTGAGTGACCATTGGTCGCACAGACAAGGACAGAGGGTGTAACCGGCCTCAAACCCCCGACTAATCTACTCACAGAGTGATCTCAAGCTAAAGGAGCTTACAGAGCCACTGTCCACCCCAGGGGGTTACCCCAGATGTACATTAAACACCACACACACACATACAGACACACACAGTCTGATGTAATTTGCTAGGTGATGATATCGTTTAACTCTACAACTTGACAAAAAAGTAACCAATGTGTAGGATAAAACTATACAACTGGAAATAAGAAAACAGCAAAAAAATAAAATAAAATCTGATCTTATTTCCCGTCCCTGACAAGAACAGCACACGGCATGGGGCACCAGGGGAAATCTACAGAAGTTCCGCTTATCCTCTGTAAATGCATTATCTCATGGAGATGTTGTAAAGTTATTCCAACTGTTACAATCCCTACCCCCTCAAACATCCACTCCTCTCCCCAGTGTTGGATATTTAATACATTGTGGAATTGTAGTCAGATGATCCCTAAATAAATATTCTGTCCCACTTTGCATGCTGGGATGGTGGTAATGCAATAAGCCTGTGTAAGCACAGGGCACACCAATGGAGTGCTGATCCCAATCCTGCTTGTCCAGTATGTTAACAGGGTGACTTGCACAGGCTAAAAGATCACAGGCTGACAATCACATGGATAAATTCAAGCAGGGGAGTTTCAGGATTTTCTTTCACTAAAACACTTTTTGCATGCGACAGCGTTCAATGCTGCCATCAAACACTCAACACTCCGAAATGTATCATGACGCATGGAGTGTGCACCCATTGAATGTATAGCCATTTGGTACATATAGTCATTGTCCCCAGAGGATAAATCCTGATGACTTTAGTGGTGACGTTAATGACAACCCTGACTTTTCCTGTTATACTGATGCAGGTTAAAGCTTAACACTCTTTACAGTGAAATATCTTAGCATCTACCAGATGTACTAGGATATTCATGGTTCCCAGAGGATAAATATCAGAATGTTAATTATCTTTTCATATAGCACAATTTTACGGGTTAAAATTTTAATACTTGTAGTCTTGTAGAGTATGTTTGCAAATCTAACATTTACATCAACTTCAACTCTTAGTGTAAATATGCAAACGTTAACACTGTAATATTAATGCTAAATAAAGAAGATGAACCTGAACATAAACATAACAAATGTGCTAAACATCGGCATTTTTGTATGATTATGGTAGTAGGCTGTTGTTATTATTTAGCTCAAAGACCCACAATACACAAGGACAGCCTCTCAGAGTCACTAGCAGGAGGTCTGGTGATGAAGATAGTCATCTGAGGAGAAAGCATTGTATTGTTCTCTGTGCATTATCCACCCACTGATGCCACAGTGTGGATGTGGGCACTCACTGTGGCATCCCCAACTTAGATTTTGAGCAGGAGCTATGACTGCCTCGTCTCCCATTCATCCTCTACACTTTTGTGTGCATGTCACATTTTGAGGCATTCATCCATTCTGGTCTCCGTTGGTTCCTGAACCACTTTCTGCCCAAAACAAGAAAAAAAAAATCAACAAATCCAAAAACAGGATTTATGCAGACGTAAAAAAACTAACAAACCCCAAAACAAACCCAAAGCAATAACTTGGCAAGCTTATGCTTTCATCGTTATGATATGTGCACAACACGTCTCTTGTCGTGCCTTCTACCTGGCACCCTTTGCCTCTTTCCCACAGTTTTCACACTATGATTCAACCAATGGGCCAAGGTGTTGATATGAGCCTCGATGACATATGAAAGCATGGGGAGATGAGAGTACGTGGGTGGCTTTCAGATCCAACATTAGCTGTTCATGGGTGTTTTCTGGCTTTTTGCTGAGTCCTCACTCCCACTGTTTGGAGGTGAGAGCCAATGAGAAAGGGGGGAGGGAGAGAGAGAGAGAGAGAGAGAGAGGGAGAGCGAGAGAGGGAGTGAGCCAGGCAGGGATGACTGTCTTACATAACGTCTGCTGCTGCATGACAAGTTTGGTCATGCTCCGAGTCACTACTCCTCAGTCCACCACCAAGAGGTGTATGTGTGTGTTTGTGTGAGGGACAGAGAGAGATGGTGCCGAGAGGGTGGTCTGAAGTTCTGCCCGTGGGGTGTGAGGCGTAGGGGCTCGGGAGGGTGTTATTGATTGTACAGCTGTCGCTTTTAATTACGTCTCTATCCAATCAATGCAAAAGGCGTCAGGAGCCAAAGTGACATTTCTCCACTCTGATTACTCATGTCTCCTTGGTGGCTCAGCTCTCCTTTGCTTTCACCCATCTGCAGTCATTTTGCATCAGATGTTTCACCCAGCTTGAGCATATGGTCTCTCTCATTTGGGGGATGAACGCGCAATAGCACGGGTGAGAAAATTCCAAATCATTCTGATATTATACCAGTGTGTTTGTAAAAATAAAAAAAAAGTTAAGTCAAGAACTGAGGACGTGCAGCTATTAACTGAAAACCCACTTTCATTGTCTGCACAGATAGTGAGATGGAGCACGGCCAAGGCTTGAATGGGCATGGAAGTGTTCAGGGTGAGTCATCAGTACAAAAGATGAGCGTCTGTGTTGAGAAATACCTGGTTCTTTGATAAACAGTCAAAGGCACAAGCCTGTGAACAGAAAAGATAGAAGTCAATTAGGGCTTAAAAGTCTATTTTTAAGCTCACTAATAGCAGGCAGATTATGCTATGCAGAACCTGAAAATGTTTCAGTCGGTTCGCTTTCTCGTTCTGGGTCAATTTTCGATGAATGTTCCCAATCCCTCCAAAGAAGCATTTTGATGGTTATCTTCGTATCCACAGCCATCTGCCACCGCAAACTGACGGAGAAAAAACAGTATTGCTCAGAAGGAAAATTGGAATCGTTCAACTGATGGGCATTACACATACTTTAATTATCTAGGGCACTCTGGTGTTTCTGTGTTCAGGAGCACAGAAGGCATCAAATGTTCCAAAAAAGGTTAAAAAAAAAAAAAAATGTGTTTGCACATCCCAACATTGATATCAGGCAATGAGGCAAACCAAAGGCAACCTCAACCTTCAGTGAGTAGATGCTCCTTAAATGAGAGTCGTTGAAGGGATAATGATGTGCTACTCCAAACAGGGTCAACAGCCTGATGTCCCTTCACCTAATGAAACGTCTCACCCTAACAAGTGCAGTCAAAGTTTAAGGTTATGCCATATTTAGAATATTTTCACTGCCTCTCATTTGGTTGCATTTTCGTGTCCGTAGAACTTCTGTATTCCTACGCATAAGCACAACCGCGCTGCACACGAATACGCAAGCAGACTGGCTGTTACGGTTACAAAGCGCTGTTCTGAGATCCCCCTAAAATCAAACTGGTGATTAGTGATATGAGGTTTGTTCCGTGGATCTCTTTTCAAGTGGATAAAATGCGAGGCCCCATCTGCAGCAGTACGTTACTCTGCTTCTTACACCAGTGGTACTTCTGCTGCTTCTCCAGACAGGGCTCTACATCTACTTGATACGCCATACCTCAAAAAACCCAAACTATCCCTTTAAGTACGTGATTACATTGCATGTGATGTTCACATGTGACCAAGAAGTTTCTTCCCTGTCTGTAAATCGCAACTGTCCTAGTTGTTGTTCCCCATATGGCCACTTGTCATATTTTATATTTATATTTTCACAGGGATTCCTTTAAAGAAGTATGCAATTTGATGGCAATCAAAGGTAAAAATAGAATTGCTTTTAATGAACTTAAACCAGCTTATGCACAATGACTTTATTATAGGAAATGTCACTCCTCATATTGGTGAAACTGTATACTTGCCTCAAGAGAAATCTCGTATTTTTTAACATGTTTACACGACCTACTGTGTATTTCTAATTTACATTAATTATAACAAGTGTACCAGCTGAACACCGCAGCCTGTGCCAAATTACACAGCTCTTTGCAGCAAACTTCCTGGAAATTATTTGAAATTTACAAACTCATCAAATAAAGACCCAGTAAAATTTACAAGTGGTAAATTAAAGTGGGGGTGAAATACTTTGGGGCCGGCAGCTTCTCCCACGGGCAACTCTTTTAGTTAAGTGCATTTTCGGTGTTTCTTTGTAATGAAACCCTGCATGGAAAATGATATCAGAACAGTGCTTTTGATCATAACCACATCAGCTCTGATCTGCATTCACTGTGCAAATCTGATAGTCTTCATCCCTGGCTGCCTGCTTTGCAAGCTGTACTCCAAGTTTGTTGAGATCCGTTTGTGCATGCATAAACAGTAACAAGGTAATTTCCAGAGAGAAGAGTCTGGGCTTAATTTATGTATGTAGATACTGTGTCCTCTGAGTGGCAAAATGAGATTGACCCCTGCAAGCTAGAACAAATTTAACGAAGGGGGATTCGCAACGGCAGTATGTTTGTAATTGTGACTTTCAGTGTTTACCCTATTAAAACTGAACGCCGTGCTAAATCAAATGTTCCTGTGAATAATAAAGCTCGGGACTGATGAGGTGGGCACTGCCGAATTAAGCAGGCAGTAATTGAGGTGGTGGTGGGCCTGCGCTAACAATGGAAACGGTACGATGAACTACGGCCCATCAAGATTAATAGCATCTCTTGTTGATTCATTCCAGGTCAAAGAATAATATGAACAATGCTCTCTGCTCGCCACAAAAATGTTCTTTTATTCTCGATCTCTTTCTGTTACTCATTCACACACTGGCCTTGTAACTCTGTCTTTTCTATTTCTTCCCATCTCTCCCAGTTGCTTCCCGTTCTCGGAATGTTTGAAGTGTAGAGGTAGCCAAGTCTGAAAGACGTAATTGGATCTTTGAATTCTTTATGGTAACAACATTGCCCTTTGACTCACGGCATTTCCACATCAGCACATTATTTGAAAAGCTTTTATACCGGCTCTCTCTGATTTCCACGACGTTTAAAACGCGTCGCAGCTGTCGGCGTCACATGTAGTTCCATTGCCTGTTCTGTTCTGGCCACATTTGCCGTCCAATATATCACCGGAGGTAATTTGCAATTAGTTGAAGCATGTCTCTGTGTACATGGAGAAACAGCATAAACACCTGTCCAGCAAGGAGGAGACACCATCTTTGGCACAATGTATCCCATTGTGCAAGGTAATTCCATTTGTCTTGGCTCTTAGCATGAAAAATGAGTATGTGTAATCCAGCTATAGATGTGAGAGCATGGACTTAAAGATGGAAAAACACTCACATTCAAGCCCTCTGGTGAAACCGGGACTTACTTTCAAGTTCTTCCACTGCCGCCGCTGCCGCCGCTGCTGCTGCTGCTGTTCTCTGAGGAGAGCATATTTCCCACCTCTCAGCCATTTCGCTGTTTGAGATCGCACCAGGACAATCATGGCTTACTGACCCTCATCTGTTTCCATGGGGACAGAAAAGCCATTTCTGCCATTACTGAGATTAGAGTCTTATCTGCTTTTGTTCTATTTTGGAATAGCTCATGCAGACTATCTGCACGCTTGCTGCTGCCACACCAGCAGCTTTTATCACAGCCACAGTATCTACGTTTGATATCAGTACCTACAAAATTACTGTTCAACTTTTAGAGCTGCACTATGTACTATTACTTTGCCTGAAAGCTGGTTTGTAGTGCCAGAATGGGAGCTTGATGGCTGCTTTATGGCGTGTTAATTAAAACCGCACTTAGTTACTGTGCAATACAAGTGATATTAAATAACCTGAAATCACGCAGAATGAGTGTAAATGCTAAATCCAGTGGAGTTAAGTCTTTAAAACCTATAGTCCAGCTTTCTCTCAGCAGGAAGACCCTTCTCTTCTGTTGTTTAGTGGGTCTGCATTTCAATTTGTCACTTTTCATGGGTGGAGAAGTGACCAGAATTACATTTTTGGTAAATAGTGTGAATCGGCACCAAGGTTCAACACAACTCTGCAAATCCCTCACCAACCCAATTTTCCACATCACTTTCTCTGGGGGAATGTGTTCCTTGAGCGCAGCCCGGCGCATATGTTCTTTTAATTTAAAGCCACCACCAGTAGAATGTGAAGTGTCTCGGCTTTAGACTTTATAGAAGTAAGAGTAGTGAAGACAGGGGGGGGGACTGGCACTGGCCATTAGATGTGAATGTTTTGAGAACTGGCTGTGAGGAGGGCTTACTGTTGCATTGTCTTGTGTGTCTGTGTCAAGGCCAAAAAGTTTGAATTCACCGCAGACACTCCAGCGAGCAGCCAGCTGGCATGTAGGCCTACGTTCTGCGGCTGCTTGAGAGGAAACAACTCTTCGTACACCAGATGGTAGGCGTCTGTTTGTCATTCAAAAGGGGAAAGCAGAAAGTTTTAGACAATGGAGGCAAAAAATAATTGGATAAAACTGCATCGAATGGGTGAAATCATGGATACTACGGGGACAGGCTCAAGGGGCTCTCCTGAACCACTCAGCTGAGCGGCCAATCCGAGTGACCTCTCTAAGCGCCGGTGATTCAACACACTCATTCAGCTGAAAAGCCACCAACAGGTGTTTGACTAGAGCATGGGACGCCTGGTGTGTCACAGGCTTTAACACTGTGATAGACTGGAGATCTGCTCAGGATCACCTTGCATTACTGCTCCACGTGTGCACAGTCCCAGAGACCCTGGCCTGGATAAGTGAGTGTAGAGAATGGATGAATGGACGGATGCTTTGTTTTCTTCATCGCTGAGGTGAATATGACAATATATGATGATATGAATCTCATCATATTACACCAAATTCAACATATTGCAACAATTCTATTATGATTGGTGTGTGTAGGTGCTTTTAAATGGGGTGACCACGATAGGGGACAGACTTGGGGTGTAAAGATGAAGGCAAAATGTCCTGGATACGATTACTGCCATCTTGCGCAGCTGATTTCATTAGGAACCAGAGTCTTAGCGACCTACCCGTACATCCGCCCAACTCAGTCGCAGGCACACAGGAGCTGCCGGTCATCATCACGTTCCACCTGTGTTTCATCACGTGACTCATTAGCTGTTTATAAATGATCTGAAGACACTTCAGGTGCACTTGTGGTGAAGGTCAAGTGGCACATTATTACATTACATTAAATACCAGTTGGCTTTCTCTTTCCCAACAATGAGTGTGAGACCGCGATGCTGGAAATATCCCATCATTGTGCTCCTCTATGTGGCCATGGCAGCCTAAACACATGTTTTAGACACAGAAAGGGGCATGTTGATCAAACCCCCGTGAAAGCTAATGATCACCACTTATGGAAATGTGACATATATGGGTATGAAGTGCATGCATTGTAATTAAGAAGGCTATGAATAGGCTTGTAAAAGGGTGTCGAGGTTGGTCATGTGCGCAGCCCTCATTTTCATACTCCCCTCCTCCATAAAGCAGCTCCTAATGACCTCCTCTTCACTCCTGCTCCTCTCTCTTTCCTTTGCTTTGTAGACAGAGCTCTCACAATCCCCCAGGGGACCCGAGAGAGAGAGTCTGCGTGCTCCGTGTGATGATCAGCGAGTCTTAGAGAGATCCTGACAGCCAATCATCTGTCTTCTAGTGGCGTCCTGCTTGGCTTCACATTTCAGCAGGGTGCCATTTCTTATATTCCTGCCCGGAGAGCTGTTTCATGTTTGGAATGGACTGGTGGTTTTTCTTTGCCTTGACGTGCTGCGGAAAGTGACTCTGATAGATCTGCGCTGTGTTTATTAGGGGGGTAAACCTGCAGAGCTTTGTTTCCAGCCATATATGCATGCTCAAGTGTACAAAAGAAAAAAAAAAAATCCGACCCGTTTCCAAAATCAGCATAGATTAGTTACAGAAGAAGAATTTTCTTGTGCACCCCCCTCCGCTCCGTCACCAGCCCCAGCGTAAAGGGGAAAGTTTCCTATTAAAAATGTTCCCAGACCCGGCTCTGTTAGTGTGGAGAAAATACATGAGGAGAGTTAATGTGATTTGTGCTGAGCAGATTAGAAATGTCTTTCATGGTCACATTCCAATATTAGTCCAGAGCTAAGCCTTAATATGTGTTTCTTTTGTGCTTAACCTCATAATGTCAAGAGACCCATAGTCACTTCTGGCATGAATATTCTCTTCCGCTGCCGGAGAAGTTAGCTGCTGCGCTCGTCTAAAGCCGTGTGGAAAAGTAGGGGTTAGGGGAGTAACATGTGGCAAGGGGGAACATGGGTGTGAAAACGGACATTTGATGGCAATTTTGAGCTACGGCGGCGGAGGAAAAAAAAAAAAAATCCTCCCACTTTTTCACGATGCGGTCTGCTCGAGCACATGCTGCGAGAAAAAAAAACAACAACACACAAGTGACACAGCATCGTCAGAGAGCCAACGTGTGCGCAAACAAACAGACCGGAGTCGATGGCCTCGCTGATGATGTGTCCTAACAGACTGAGAGTCCCGCCTGTCAGCGGGAGCCAAATCCTCGGAGTAAACATGAGCGCTGACTGATCCACATTCAATTTAGATGACCTCCACGCTGCCGCCGTGTCTCTCGGTGGGAATTCAAATGCCTCAATCATGCCGCACTCTCTCCTTAACTCAGTCCAAGAGGGATTAAGCAACCAAATCAATTAGAAGCCGCGGCTAAGGAGCAGAAGTCTCCCGCTATCTCTTCCTTCCTCCCTCCCCTCACTTCCTCTCGGTGTGTGGCCAAAAACAAAAGGTGCTTAGGTGCATTATATATAGTAGGAGTGGTCACTGGCCTGTAATTATGATTAATAACAGCTGGATAATTGGAACCACTTTCCTGCTATGCATTGAAACTCTTTTCAAATAGTGCCATGGAGCACATGTGACTCACAACCAAAGGTTTAATTCTATTAAAAGCAACATATTCAACTACTACTTAGACAGTATGGCAGAGACTCAACAGACGCTGTTCAAATCTCTTTTTTGTGCGTAATCCTTGACTTTTCTACCCTTTCTCTTTCTCCCCATTTTCCCTCCATGAGTCCTTCCCTTTCTCCACTAAATCTTTGTCTGTATGCAGAGCCCGTTCTGTTCTTGCCTCTTCTTACACCTTTCTCCCTCCCTTCCCACCCCCTTGTTCCCCGCATTGCTCTGGCCCTGGGAAGAATACAGAAGTTCTGAGGGAAACAAGTGTGCACCGGCGGCAGGATGAGAGGACCGGGGCTGTTTCTGAGTGAATCCTCCGTTTCCCCCCTCACACAGTCTCTCTCTCTTTCCCTCTTTCTCTCTCTCTCTCCCTCTCCCTGTCTGTCTCCTCCTAGTCCAAGAGAATCAAAGGAGATCAGCTCCCTTACAGCCCTGTCTTAGAGGGGTTTGACTACAGAGGAAGGAGTGTGAGGAAGTGGAGAGGAGGGGTGTGTGTGTACTGATCTGATAGAAGTAACTCAGAGGGCAACACAGAGAACATTGGATGAATGTAATGAAAATATATCCAGCATCAACATTGTAATTGTATTTCTATATTAAAAACCCCAATCTGGAGGAGATTATGTTGTGTGCATTGGTTAATGTGAAAGTGTACCGTCTCGCAGGATGTCGGAGAAAAAGTGAGAATAAAATAGCCTCATCTCGCCTGAACTGATTCAAACCTCTCAAAATATTTATACACCCATACATATTTATTTTCTGCTTCAGCAGCTTTAAGGTAAAAAGAAAATCCTCCCGTTCCACACCATCTGACAGTATATCACGTACACATATATATTCTATATTGTGCTTGTTCTTAGTCCTTATTGAAGCTATTTGATGTTTACACTGACTGACATATCCAAACCCGACACTCTGTTTTTTTTTATAGTTCCATCAAATAGAAATATTCTAGATGTCTCGATTTTTCCAAATTCGGGTTGACATATTTGGTATCTTTGAAACTTTGAGGTCTTCACAGAATTTAAAATTAAGTTCTGTGGGTCTGAAGAAAGTTTGGCTACACAGCCAGAGTTGTATTGACGCTGGTGCAGCAAGGTTTAAGATGGGATTCTCGATTGACCGCGGTTTCTCATCTTGGTAAAGGTATAGACCACTGCATGTCAGTTAACACTACTAAGGCTAAAGCCACATTAGCAGCTCTGTGAGGCAGCACTCGAACTAAATGCTAATAGCCGCACACTAACAAACTCATAATGATCATGCCAAAATACTGAGGTCAAGCGGGAGTTACACTGACAAAGATCAACGTCTGAGTTTTAACACTATAACATTTGCATCAACCACACACAACACATGTACACTTGGTTGGTGGGAATGCCATTTGTTTTGCAGGTTTGGCCTGATGAAGTTGCTTGGTGAGGGGATGATGGAGCTCTCACAATCTGAAATCCCATGTTAACCAGCGGTTGAGATACTAGATTAAAATCACAGATGTCAGCCTCGTGGAGCCAGTAGAGGACTGGACAGTCACAGTGAGCCATCCTCTGGGTACCACGAATATCTGTAGTAGAAGTTTCATGTCAAGCCACCCAATTCTTGTTGACATATTTCAGTCTGGACCAAAGTGTTGAGCTGACAGACAGACCAGCACCATCCCTAGAGCCACGCCGGGAGTGTGGCAAAAAATATTCATTGTACCATCACATAAAACAGAAAGGACTTCTGCCTATTTGAAGTTTTTTCTTTGAAGATGTTTCCGTTTGTCAGCTACATCTTCTGCACCGACTTTTGATCTCGATGGCCGTGAATACGTAGCCAGGAAGGTTGAAAACAGCGTGGCTTTGGCCCTCTTACAAATTTAATCAGTTGCTTAAATTTTCATGCAGTGTTGAGAAATGCTGTTATGGAATATGTACTTTGTGTAGGAATCGCAATTACCAGAAAATACGTGTTGTTCAATGGCTGCAGACTTTTGATGAAGTATGGTGTGAGTCAACTATGTAAAGAACATTTGACTTTGATTGCTCCGTCTTGCTGCGATCGCTCATGCGTAAGCATTGACTCATGGCTGTTGTTGGCCCACCAGTCTGTCCCCGCGCCCTGCGTCGTTTCTGTATTTGTTTGCATGTTTATTTCTCTCTTTGTCACTATTTCTGTGTCCATCTGCCTGTCCATCTGTCTGCATGAGTAATCAATAGTCTCTTCATTAGACAAATGGAAGGAGATGGGAGGAAGCTAAACCAGGAAGCCAATCAGATAGCGTAAGTGGGAGGGAAGGACATTTCAGATCCAAATCAGCTGCAATGAATCACAAAGGCGCAGCTGATTCATAGGGCACGGCTTGATTTAGGGCCGGGATAGGTGTGAATCAACAACAGACTGAAGCGCGCTTGTGCTTTTGACATTTACTAATGGCTACAAACTTCACTGTTATTTACTTTTTTTTTTTTTTTTGGCACACGTGCACACACATGGGCCCAGCCACTACCGCAGAAGCTCAGTAGTAGGTTGTAATAACTGAGTGAAGGGAATATTTGAAAGTTTCAGTGACTCAGCGAGTGAGTTTTAAACACAATCAGTTCCATATACACTGAAAGCAACACTATGAATCTTTTGAAGGAAGTAGTAACACGTCCTCCTCGGAAATTAAACCGTGAATTAAAAAGAGGCTATGGCTCAGAGGTAGAGGTAGAGCGGGTCATCCACATATCACATCCCCTCCATCCCCTCTCACCTCCTCCAGGCCCTTTACAATGGAACTTTCCAGACCGTGCAGTTACCCACCTGTCCACTAGATGCCCTCAGACCTCCCTGCCCCTTTGTCAGTGCCTGGATCTTCTGGGCATACCTGTCTCTCATTTCCTCATTACAATTCAGAGTGCATACACCGTGCACCGTGTTTTCCATGCGTGCTTCACTGCTGTTGCTGTACATCCATAGTGTTAGACCTGGTGCCTTGCAGGACCCGTTTGTTTCCCCTTGTTTCAGATATGAAAGTGGTATTGAACTTCTCCATTTGTCCCACGCCAAGAAAGCAATTATTTCATTAAGCATGAGCCTGTCGATTGAGCTCTAATTCAAGTGTCTGCAATTCAGCCTGCTTTGACTATGTGTGCATGTGTTTCTCTCCCCTGTTGCCCAGAACAACCCTTGGAGTAGTGCTATTATAACCATATTGATCTGGCATGAGCAGCAGCTTATGCATATTTCTGCTGGCTGCTGCTGCAAGGTTCATGGAGGACAATAACTGGATTCTTTCTATATTTCATGACAGTGGTCTAAGCCCCAGCAATAGTAACTACAGTTATTTGCTAATATTCTATCGTTGAATTTGAAAATCTGATATTAGATCAGGTTTTTTTCATCGTTTTGGTACTTTCAGTATACAAATAACATTGACTGAGATGTTTTTGATCATGTGGTACACAAACAATATCAAAGTAACAGTACTTTTAGCATCCCTTGTTGTTTACTTGTGCTGCCTACACCTTCATTTCCTACAGTTAATCGTAGTAACACTGTGTTATTGGTTTTTAAAACGGGTAGCTCACAATTTGCCAAATCGATGAGGTTTGTTAGCCATAGCCATGCGTAGGTTTACTTCCAAACAACCAACGTGCGGTACATGTGAATACAGGGAAATATCCCTTTGCAGCGGCCCAACCATGTCCATCGTCCGGTGACACAAAAGAAGGAAAAACTCTCGAACTTAAAATGGAAAATACTTTTGTGATTTGTCTCATGTTATCTTTAGCCAAACGCTACAGTGCATTTTTGCATAGAGAACAGATTGCATTGTAAGGGAGAGCCAGCTGCATGGCTATTGTACTATATGGAAAGCAGGAATTATTACAGTGACTAGTAACTGTTTCAGTATACTGTAGATAGGGCATCTGGGTAATGCATTAAAAGAGAGTAAGATATCCGAAATGTAAGTTTCCAAGCACCGGCATATGAACACATTCTTTTTTCCCAGTCTGGGATGAATAACACCTTTCTAGTGCCCCTCTTTCTTTGTGTCCTCTTCATTTAAATGCTGAGAAGTCAGCGAGCGTTACGGAGGAAGAAGGATCACAGCACATAAAATACCAAAGGATGTGAACCCAGGCCCTGGTTGGGGAATTTATACACAGGCTATGAAAAATGGCTGCCTGGCAGACTACATCGCCCGTTCCCGCTGCAGTTCTCTGTGGCTTACTGAAGCGCCTCATCCCGAAGTCACCGCCCGGTTCCATATTCATAACCATTCCTGTATGAATGTCCACTTCCATTTCAGCCCGTAGACAAATCACCTGCTTAGACCCAGAATGCTAACCCCGTTTTCTGTGCATTGATTGATCTGTCTCCTATCTCCCCGCAGCAGCTTTATTTCAAATCTGAAAGCAAACATTAGCGGCCTGAACATTACCCTTCTCCCTTATATTCTATCTCTTTCTCTCTCTACATTACATCTCTCTCCCTCTCTCTGCCTCCCTCTCCCTCTGCTGCTATCGCATCCAGGAATCATTCGTCAATGCAATGAGGGAATAATAGGAGCTCCCTCTCGCTAGGTCGAAGTGACTGCTGTACCTTCCATTACGTCTGAGACATGAGTGATTGCCTTGAAGATGGAAGGTGGGGAATATGAATGAACTGATCCTAGAGAGACAGAGAGAGGATTGTACTGGTCGCCAGATCTTTTGTCTGAGACTGGGAGCAGTGGGATCTCTCCCTCGATGATGCACTACACCACCAACAAGCCAGAGAGTCATTCCAGGGCTTTGATATAAGACAGCGTCCCTTCTTCTCTAATACACATTGGCTTTATCTTCCAAAGGGGGGCAACTTCAATGAAATGTGCCTGTTCTCCTCTTTTTTTTCTTTTTCTCGGATGGCATCAAAGCTTTTTTTTTTTTTTTTCCAAGGGCCCCTTGAAAAACAAATGGTTTCCCTCTTGAAAGCATATGGCAGTGGTGCGTGCGTGCTGGAAATAAAGAAATGTCCACATGATTTATGTGCCATATGATTTCCAGCACAATTGCGCGAAGAACAAAAGCGAAAAATGACTCGCACTTCAGCATTGTGCTGTACGTTGCTTTGATAAGCGGGCCCTGCAAATGAAAGAAATGTGTCATCTTTCTCCAAATTCTCCCAAGCTTTCAGTACTTTGTTTGTCCCTCTGCGCCCGCTTTTGTTTCACCCACTGCCTCTGAAGTAGTTCTTTTCGAGGGGCAGAGGGCTTCATTGTATCTTTCTGTGTCTGCCTTTCTAGCTCCTCTTTCTCTCTTTGTCATTCTCCTTATTCAAAATCTGGAGCCTGACCTTTGTCTCTGTTCCCACACAGAAAGTTTGAATAACCGACACGAGCCAGCCTCTCTGTCTGCGAGGAGGTGGGTGGAGGGAAGGGGAGTCATATCTGGGTGGGTCACATATGCTGTAGCCTTTCCTGAGCCTGAACCTCAGTATTGACATATATCATGCAAGTAGTGTAATCGTTTGGGAGCCTCAGCATCTTTATATAGGGAGCTAGTAAATATTAAGATTTTATAGTTCATCCTTTCCCATGCATTCAATGTCAGGTGTCAGACACAGGCTAATATGCAACAAACTGCCTTTTATCAAGTGTAAAAGCCTTTCACCTTAAAAAATACAGCACAGGCAAGGAACATGAGCAGTTTGTATGCATGTGTTTAAGACTGTGGCTCTGCGGTGCATCTGGCTCACATGAATTATTCGTGCGAGGCGACTGTATGCCAAAACCCTACGTGTCTGCGGGTACGCGTTTGTCTGCGTGTGCGATCTCTCTTCACGCAACCATCTGGCCGCAGTCTGAAACACTTAAGTATCACACAGTCGGCCCTGCCAGGTGTCAGGGTGCCCAGGTGGCTGTGTTGTCTCGCCAAGACCTTTTCCCCCGGCTGGCGTCAGACGCTATACTGAAAGCCATATTTCACTTTGATATTAAGTTGCTTTTTTTTTTTTTTAATTTCGATTACACTCACCTTGACATGACTAAATGGAAGAGTTGACCTTCCGGCCTTAGCAAGGTGTGCATGTTTGTTCGCGTGTAACCTTTTCTTATGCAAAATTGCACACGAGACGACTGCTGTGTCGGAATAACACCTTGTTTGCGATGAAAGCTGAGCCGCGCATTTTATAAGTAAACAAATAAGTTGATTTCAAGAAACGCCTTTCGTTTTGGACGTCTGTTTTCGTGGCACTTCAGCTGCATTACCGGAGACAGCGCAGGAGAGAGCAGGTGGAACAAGCGTTGCGGAAAGGATTCAAGACAGCTGATGCCGTTACGCAGGCGAAGATCATTGCAGCATATGGCCCGCGTCACCAGGATACCCACATCTATCTTTCGCTTTATCGATGCCACCAAAATCTGTGGTGGCGAAGATGAAATATCAGCGGCCCATGCTGTAGGTCTCGACTCGAACACACTGGCTTCCTGTCAGTGTGCGGGCAGGAGTAGATTCTAAAGTTAAGGGTCAGTTCTGTTATAATGGTGAAAATAACACAGCGCTTTACACAGTCCTGTTATGCACATATAGCCAGTTTTAGTGTCATGGCAAGTCTCTGAATCTGCTGCAATGCAATGTGTACCTCTGTTTAATTTTTCTGCTCTCTGTACAGACAGCAATTTATGAGATGAAACATGGCGCACAGGGTTCTAGTGGGATTTGGTCTGAGGTTAATGGGGTTGTGTGTGTTTTCACAGATGGCTACCTGAGATGATAGGCCCAGAGAACAGTTGTGACAGCAGTAAAGAACATACTTAGAGAGGAAGACACCTATTGAGCCCAGTAGGTAGACTGTGACATAACAGCTGCAAGTCAGAGTTAAACGTGCAGTGGGATCCTCCAAGCTACAAAAATACTGCTCCTGAAGATATGAACTCACATCACAATGAAGTGCTTTTGAATAAAAGTACTCACCAAAGACGACATATTCTCTGTTATATGTTCTTCAAATGGCAGGTTTTAAAACCTGTGGCCTTGTGAGAGTGATGGATCTCATCTCAGAGCAGCGGTTTCTCCTGGTGAGGCTGGTGATTGATGCAGTATTACGGCACCGGCACCTTTCCCGCGATTGTCTATTCAAGCTCCGAGGTATATGGTTTTTTAAAAAAAAAAAAAAATGCAGGTACCCTGCAGTGCAGTGAGTGTTCTCTCTGTCTCTTTGTCTCTCTCTCTCTCCCTCTCCCTTCAGATGTATGTAGGTGTTAGGACTACAGTTCATGTGTCAAGATAACCAAGCCTGACAGGTGCTTCTCCTCATTATTCAAATAGATTCTCACCAGTGTGAGAGGGAGCGATAGAAGAAGTGCCTCCACGTGTCGTGCTCTATAAGTTGCTGCATATACACTATGCACCCTTATAGTGTATGCACAGTCCCTCACCCTGGGCATTGATGGTTACATTACACTGACATTTACAATGAAATATCACCCTCTTATCATCTGTATACCATCACATTTTTCCCCATAAGCCCGACCTATTGATCTAAATATCACATCCATCCTGCTTAGCACCAAAGCTCTGGACTTTGCACGCAACAGCTCCCAAACAACGGGAGATAAATGAATGTCCATTAAGGGGGTTAGCTGGGCCTGTTTGAGGACCCAACCTGGCCAAATTGGATTCTAATAGATGTCCTTGATAGTGTAATCACTTTAACCTGCTAAGGGCCTCTTCAATGACCGGCCAGCCAGACAGGCAGGCTTTCAGGCAGCTGGGATTTGAGGTAAAATAAGTACAATTAGGATCAATCAGCATCATTTTGTATGTGTGTGTGTGAGAGAGAGAGAGAGAGAGAGAGAGAGAGAGATAAAACACGTGTGACCTTCAGTAAGGAGGTGGTAAACCATGATACAGCATTATTAGGACCCTCATGGATTATTGATAGCACCATAGCAGGTGGTGCCCGCTGGCAGCAGACTTGTTGAAATGCATTGTTCGGGCTTACAGTAGTGGGACTGACACACACATTAATCAAATAATGCTAGCATTCACATCTTAGCAGGGGGGCTGTTAGCATACCGGACTTTAAGCGCCATAAATCTGGATGTCGGGCTTTTAAAGAACACTTTTAAAGAATTGTGAGACATTTTGGAAAATATGGTTATTTGATCTCCACAATACCACTTTCATATCTATATGTTCAATATGAAGGCTAAAGCACAGGGAACAGCTAGCTTGGCTCTCTGCTAGCATGTAAAATATGCCTGCCAGCATAACAAAAGCACAACTTGGCATTAATATGCACCTCTTTTTGTTTAAATGAGATAAAATGTGTTTAGAAGTGAGCTTTCAGGTGTGCTGGTAGACAGATTTCGCTGCTTAGTCAACAGAAACGCGCTAGCCGACTCATGCTAGGCTAAGCTAACTGTCTCCTAGCTCCTACATTTTACTTTAAATGAAGTCTAAATGAAGCTTCAACTTCACTTTCATACATACCTTCTCCACTTTGTACATCTATGTCCTATTGGTTTCGCAGCACGCTCATCATTAGTCTACAGAGGTGGTGTGTTTGTACTGACAAAGCCATATTGAATAAACATTACCCCTGTCAATATGCTCTCCTGTTTCACCCAAAACAGGTTCTACAGTATTATCTGCCTCACTTGACTAGATGGCTGCTCTTCCATGTAACAGGGTTTTGCTTGGAACTTAGTAAACCAGCCTTTTCTTATTTTGCGCTCAAGTCTTGGAAAAATCTTTAGAACAATCTGCAGCTTATTGAACTTCCCTGGGAGAGCAGGTCCAAAGCTTTGCTAAAAAAAAAACAACCTGTAACTGAAAAGAAAAATTGCTCCTCATAGGCTGCGTTTTGTAGTCTGTTCTCTGACATGCTTTATTTTACAACTTTTGTAATGAGCAGGTTTCCCCATAGAAGAAATAACCACACACAGATGGAACATGCATACACTGCCCCTGTCAGAAACATGACATTGTATGAATGCAGTGCCACAGCAATTAATTGAGTAATAACACAATGAGGGCAATCCGAGGAGATAATAGATATTTGCAGTGTGCATAGCAAGCACACACGCGCACGGACATTGGCAGCAGAGTGTCATCTATCTATGGTTTAAGTATAAGCTTTGTTCAAACTGAAGGCTAATAGGTTAGTAGCTCATCTGCTGTATCAGAGGTAAGTGGAGGCTTAGAGCACTCCTTTGTACAGGAACCGCAGGTTAGTATCATGCAGAGAGGAGTCAGCTGAAGATCAAACTCCACTCCAAACCTCCCACTATCGGGGCAGACAGCGGAGCCACGAGGGCAACGGATCCAGCGAGAGTGCTGGACGGTAAAAAGCCCTGCAACTGAAGAGTCCATGTTTTCTTTAAAAATACGGGAATGTGTGTGTGTGTGTGTGTGCATGTCAGGAGAGGAGAACCTCTTTTCACCGTCTACAAAATAAACCAGGGAGCAAATAGAGTGATGGCTGGAGGAGGGCAGCGGAGCGGGGGGGGATTATATTTAACATTCGAAATTCTCAGTACTTGTTGAAACCTTGATATGTAAACTAAAGTATGCTTCTCATTTCCAGTGGGCAAAATGACAACTGTCGCTGGCAAACCATATATGTTAGTTGACTCGTATTTAAATCCTGAAATAGGGGCCTTAAATATAGGCTGGACAGCTACATCCAGTGTATGATATCATGTAAACAGACTGGAGCTGAACCCTCAGACCTCCTTGTCAGACATGGACTTATTTTTGGAATACCACCATGTAGCTTTAGTTCGCCCTTGTATATTAAAATGTCAAGAACTGTTTTTGGTCCATGTGAGGCTAACAGAAACATGTTTTAGAACACAATGTTGAAATATCACCACCATTGGTTTATAATGGCAACCTTTATACCAAACAGTTTCTTTTCACTAAAAGCATCCACTGGACACGGTGTTTCTGGCCACTTGATGAAGCAACGTGCTATATTATCTCTCTTTACGCTCTGTTTTGGGTCCCCACCACACCTCCACTATGCTCACCGGCCAGTCGCTAACCATGTCTGTCTGCTGTTTGGTGCTCAGCCGTCGGGACAGGAGGGAAGAAGCCGTTGAGAGATGAAACCAAAGATGTAAGAGGCAACATGTCACTGCTGAGACACCCCTGCTGGACCATCTGATCCACCTGTCGTGTCTTGGATTTTAAAGCATGTTCACATGCCACAGCAATGTACGGCGCGACGGCTGCTCACGGCTCCTGCGCATGATGACTAAGCGCGGTCCCACGCCACTCTACATGCAGTAAGAATATACTTCATCCATGATTAATACTTTTTTTTTTTTGCAGCATACCGTATACCACCACCATAAATATTACAATAGTTGTTGCGGCAGCTGGAAATTCATTTCATGATTACAGAACAAGTAGCTGGGGTGTTATTAAAGTAAACTAGAGGCTTGTGTTGAATTCAGTTTGAAGATGTTATCAAAGGGTTATAATTCATTTATTATGCCTTTTAGTACAGAGAAAAGGAGGGGATAAACCTTGTGTGAGAGCAAGGGTGCTCGAGGCATTATTGTCTTTGATTTTAATGATTTATTTGTGGAAGAAATCCTTTTGTTTGTCATTTTGCGTGCATGCATTTCTTGTCAGGGTTGTGAAGGTCGGGCGCACTGCGTTTAGTGGCTTACGCACGTTTACATGTAGCTACTGTTTTCCTCTAGAGGCAGAGCTCTCTGTGCCACTCTTCTTCTTTTCTGTCTGTCTCCCTCTCTCTCTGTCTCTGCTGTTGCTCATTAGAGAGAGCTGCTGATCTTCTCATCACTGCTGTGTTTTAATTAGCCCCTAAGACCCAGTTAATATGTCACAGGATTAGCTTTAATATTGAACCCGTGGATGGGCCAGGTGATGCACTGGCATTCTGAAATAGCCAGCATGAAGCACTCAGGTGTGAGACAAATGAGATCAAAAGAAAAAAAGGATTGTTTCACGTTGCTGTATCAAATTTGAACTAGGCTTGAATGTTTTGCCGCCAACATGTCAGCCTAGATTTCCTGTCCAGCTCCGAAGTTTATCAATCTACTCAAACTGTTTATAGTATTTGAACCAGTGATAGTGACTGCTATTGTTTTAAATCAATAAATCTATTTTTTGGGGTGGTTCTGTAGTCATTTTTAGCAAAAATACTAAATATATATATATATCTATATATAATAAACAGCTGAGAGTTGCTCATCAGTCGTGGAGTTGCAGAGTTGCAGTAGCAACAGGGCAGCCAGAGTGGCCCATATGTTGTTTCAGCCCCACAGCCCTATTCAAAGTAACAAATGGCCTCAATTTTACAGCAGATGCAGGAGATTGTTTCATTTGAATCCTATTAGACCTCAGTGCCTCATTTAACACTGTTCATCATGCAGTTGTAATTCAGCTCCTCTAGCAGTGGGTTAATATCTCTGGTTTCCCACTCTCTTAGCTCAGGTCCTTTGGTTCTCGCAGCATGTATTACTTTACTTTATCCAACTTCTCACGTTCGTCAACGGGAATCACTTGTGGAGTTCCCCCGTGGCCACGTCTTAGGCACAATCTTTTCTCAAAACTCAAAATGTTTTTGGCTACTTTGGATCCACAATAATCCAAATGTAAACTAAACTTAGGGTAATATGTTGAATACGTCTGTGTTTCTGTCCTGAAAATGAGTCTCAGTTGCAAAATAACCCTAAAAACATATATTTGCATGTGTCCAGGGCCTGCAGACGCTGCGTTGCATACAGAACGTTTCGCACATCTCGCATCATTTTACAATTCAGTCTCACAATTTTAAGTAAACTTTAAATTCTCCTTTTTGATTTGATCTCCAGAATTATACAACTGTCAATGATGTGCTCAACTTCTATTCTGTACAGAACAAGGGAAGACCTTTCTTCTCACCTCTCTGCGGCCCCGGCTCAGTCAAAAGTCACCCTCATGCCTCGAGCAGTTTCTCAATGCATCACCTAGGATGTGATTTGGTGCCAAAGAAAGCAAGTCAGTGTGTCTCCGGATTTAGCATCTTGCCATTGGTTGCGAGAGCTTATCGTGTTTAAACTTGGCCCCATGCCCAGATGTATGACCTCTTGGGTCAGAGATCAGGTCAAGAGCCTCAGGCAGGACCTGACTGACTGACCCTCAGTCTAGACTCTACACTAAAGGTCCCAGAGCATGTCTTCAAAAGGCTACCTGCAGCTTCTTAGATATGCTAAAATTTGGCTTTTGATGCAGTTTTCTTTTTTCATCCTGACGATTTTCAGCTCTGTGTTGTTTTTATAATGCCTAATATCTCACTTTATTTTTTTAAAATCTATTCTTTCTCATGATTACTTTTTGCTCGTCGCTTTAATCCTCTCATCGTGCACTTTAATAGGTTGCTCTCGATTTGTATTTCCTTTTTGCTCTTTGCCTTTGTTTTGTTTTTTTTTATTAGTATTATGAAACGAGAACGATCATCGCCGTCCCTAGCTGCAGGAGGCCACCTGTAGAAGAAGTGCTACGTGGCGGTTAATGATGTACAGTAACAGAGGAGACATTTCACCTCTTGCACCCGTTTGCAAAACATTAACGATGGAGTCCCGAATGCACAGTGTAAGTAACAAACATATAGGTTCTGGATCATTAGCTGCACTGGCCGCAACCGGGTTGCATTATACGATGGAACAGTGCATTACAGCAGACATGGCAGCCTATAATATAAAGTCTACATTATATGGTTTATGCTAGCCCAGGATAAGCTCATTATTAGCTGCATCAGCAGACGCAGTTATAGTTATAGCATGTGTAGTGATAAGGAGCCACGTGTCTGCTGCACACTACCTGTTCAGCTGTATTATATCCAGAAATGACACAGGCCATCATAAGAAATGAACCAGAACAGTTTCAAGTGCTGCGGTGTTTTATACTAGAACACAGCTCTGCACAGTTCCCCTCTCCTCTTTGCATAATCCTCACGGCCTCTTTTACGCCTGACAGGAGTTCAGCACCGTGGACAGTTCCCTGGCATTGGCACGGGGGTGGGTGGGGGGGGGCAACATGCAAAACTCCCGTTTGCTGTCCAAGGTGCTGAACCCTGGACAGAGCTGGAGGCTGGAAGTCGTCACAGTACCGGGGTGCTGTCCAAGGTGCTGAAGCCCCTGATGCCGACTCAACGCGCTGGCATATTTGGGATTTCACATTTAAGCAAATCACATTTCATTCAACACTTGTTTTTTTTTTTGTTTTGTTTTTGGAAACGAAAATAGTAAAACGCCCGGATTGACCAAAAGGAGGGCAAGCACACCCAAGCCTTTAAACCCCCTCTCAGCTGTCAGTGGTCACCTTTATAACCGTCACACTGTAGATCTACCCTGCCAGCCACGCGAGTAAAAATGTAAATGTGCTGTCATGCAGTGGGCACTCATCCCGCATGCGATCCGCACGTCCCGCGCGACCTTTTCCTAATAATAATTCCAGCGCACAAATAGCGTTATGTTATTTCAAACTACGCGCAAAAGCCTGTTTAAGGATAAGGAACAGAGAGTTTTCATCATTAGTAATTTGTCCTGAGGGGCTATTTTCTCTCCAATTTGATTCTCCCCCCCCCCCACTGTGCGGAGCGCGGTGTAGAAGGCGGGTCAGAGCGTCAGTGTGGGAGAAATCCAGGGGCCCATCATCAGTTGCGCTGAGTGAGCCGAGCTGAGAGATGCGCGTTCACTGAGCCGGGGGAAGGAGGACCGCTGCCTTTCCCTCCACCGCGCCTCACTTATAATAACCTCCTCATCATCACCAGCATCAGCATCTCCACGCCCCGGGCAGACTATAATTAAATATACTACGGTTTCTGGGTGGAATTTTGCTCTGGATTATAATAATTTGCTATATTTATACACTGGCTTTATCCGTCCGGAATCGTCTCTCCGCACGCAAAGGTAGGAGCGCATTAAAACTGGGCTATTCGTGTTCTTTCAATTCAACTCCCCCTCCACGCATGAGGTATTCCGTGAAGGTATTTATTTTTTTGGGGGGGATTCTGAAGTTTTGTTGCGAGAATTTTCCTTTTTTGAGAATCTGAGGTGGAATTGGTGAGTTTGCGCTGAGATGGGGGGTGGGGGGGGGGGGGGGGTTCAGCGCAGTGGGATGGTTTGGGTGATTAGTTTGGAAGCTCTCACCCGCAGTTTAACCACAGCAGAGCGGCTGATTTGTGGGAAGACCACATCTCAGGAGACCGCGTTGACCTATCGGTGCTGCATTTGTGGCGAATATATGTGTGGGGAACGAGTAGAGGAGCGCTGAGACGGAAAGTTTCAGCTCCCCGAATCGCGTCGCTCCGCGGGGGCAGCTCAGTGCGCATATTGTATCTTTAACAGTGAGGCAGGAGCTGCGGGAACTTCTGACGATTTACAGACGATATATATATATTTTTTTCGTTGCAAATATAAACCCCGACTCCTGTGCAAATGTATTTCGCCTGGCAGTTCGTCAAAGAACGAGCTTGTAAACCCTTGAGCAACAGCCAGACTGCCACCGTGCGTGGAGCGGAGGGAAAGCTGGAGCGCTGCTGGAAAATGTTGCCCGCTGTTTGATTCATCGGCGCGGGGCTGCGGGTCGGATTGCTGCTCGGTTTTTAAACGCTTTACTTCCCGTCGATCCGTCTGATTTCGAATATTCCAGTAACCGATGGTTGTCCGGTAACCGTCGCTACGATCTGTGCCAACGTTAGTTATTGCACTCATTTTGTGACAGCATGCCTGTGTGTGACTGACAAATCCACTGGGGCTTTCAGTAGAGGCTGTAGTCATCACTCCAATTTGATATTCCTGCAGGAGCTAATGTGTTTGTGCCTTAACCGCAGAGTTGACAGTGACATTGTACCCTCCTTTATTTCCCCCCAAGAGATTGTTGACCACTCCAATATTTATTATATATAGAATTTCATCATTTTCCCCTTATAGTTTGAGCTTCTTCTCTCCCGCAGAGCATGTACGGGTAGATGCGAGCCTATTTCTTTAGCAGTAACATCAGATTCATTCTGCACAGATGTGCGCTGCATGGGTGACAGACAGCAGGAACAATTCAATGTGTCCTTTCTTTCAACTGAGATAAAGGCCTGGTGGTGCCAAAATGTGCTGCTGTGATGAAGTTTGTGCAGTTCTAATCCCCATGACAAGACCATCTATGTCTAGTTCCCTCTGTTTTAGTTTTATTTGTCCAAAGGAACCTTCTGATTTAGATTTGTAACTGTATATAATTTAGCGATATAGCAAGAAGTGATTAATATACTTGCCCACACACATCCTCTCATTGTCTAGTGAATAAAAATGCTGAAATAATCAATTATTATTTACTTTTTTATTAGCTGGTGACCACTTAGTGCCCCTTAAAGGCCCCCTGGTGGTCCCCAGACCTCACTTTGTCTAACCAGTAGACTAGCAGGTCCGGACCGACTCCCAGTGTAGGATACCCTTGTCTGCTGTGACTGATGTCGGATTAAATCGTTCCTCCAGGCTGCAGCCTGTGATAGACAGGGAGCACAGCGGGGGACCGAGGGGTCTCCAGCGCGTGATGGGGGGCTAGGTTATATTACAAAACATGTCAATAAATCTGCAGCACCTAAGCCTGGACGCATCAATGCATCATTTATGGTCAGTGACGGTATCCCGCGCAGGTCATCTCATATCCTGCTCTACTTAATAATTCAACGTGTATATATCCCGGAAAATATGTGCTTATTCTACCATGCTTATAACTCTATCAAGAGCTAGAGCTTGCTCCTGTGACTGCGGACGGCCGTCAGGGGAGATATACCTTTACATTTCAAATGTGTGGCCTGCCTGTTTTTAATCAGCAGAGGAAAAAGTTTCTGTTTATGCTGGAAAAATCCCCCCCCATGTAGCCTAAAATAGCTTCTTAATTAGCCTTTTTCTGCCCTCCAGAGTGAGGACTGCTAAGGGTGCTATCAGGCGTGGGGTTAGCTGAAGGGCATCTTTCATAACAAGCCTGTGAGGGAATGTGTCAGTAAAGAATTCCGTGCGAAGCTGGACGTTTCACCACATTAGCCTCATTTAGCTTAGCCTCCGGGCTAGCTAGCAGGTGGTCAGTTTTGGCACTGAGCTAAATATTGGATGGTATGGACGTCTGTGAGGGCTTTCGGTGAATGAATGAATGTGAACCAGTAGTGTGCATTTCATACGCTCGAGGATATGTATGAGCTACGTGTTTCAGTTAACTGGGAGAGAATGTGCTAGCATTGTTAGCGTTCCCCGTCACATCTGTGGCTCGCAGGGACACTTGATGCCTCAGTTAGGCAATACACACAATAAGTCGTGTTAATTGAATCGAGGCCAGGGCCAATATTCATAGGAGACTGGCATCTCAGGTTTCACGGGCATATCGAGCCTTGCTTATTGAAGGGACACACACACACACACACACACACACACATATATATATATATCTACACACACACGCACAGCATAACTCTTCAGCTGTGGAGGTAGGATTGACACAGCTGCGTTCAGGGTTATTTTCACCACACAGAACCTTTTAACCTCTCTGCTGTCTCACCGAGACAAAGACAATGATCCAGCCCGGCGACCCAGTGTTGTCAGAGAGACGCACACACGCACGCTCCTGCAGCGGGGACACACTCGCGTGCACACAGTGCATTAGCATAGGTATCAGTTACTAGAATTCAATAGCTCGCCTGCTGCAGCAAGATTAACTATTCAGGGCAGGTGGTTAAAGGCCCTATTGTGTTGCATGGTACTGTGCTACTGTCATGATTGGACAATGCATTTGTCTGGTGGGCAGCCCACTGCCAAAACAATTGCAAGGGCAAAGGGCTGGAAGAGTACACACACATATAAGGTTTCGCCACGTGAATCATTTCTAGCACTGCTGAGCAAATTTAAAGCGAGCTGAGTGGATGCAGGTGTAGCCAGCGAGGGCTAGTAAGCCGGTTAATATTCCATACCAGTGTCATCCAGGTTTGGCCGATAGAAAGGATTTGAATATGCATTCACTGGAAGGAAATTTAAAAAATGTTAATAGTGGTGGGATTCGAGTATGAAGTGCTACCATCCTAACATCTTTCTGAATAGCTGTTTATGATTGTAATCCCCCAAAGACATGCAAATGAGAGAGAGAGAGTGGCGGTGGATAATTAGTCATATTTATCAGGATCCCAGCAGGCCCTTACAGATAGCAGGCTAACGTTTGAGGCTTAACACATGTTCTGGCTCACCTCAATGGATTTTCACTCATCACAGAATCAGCAGCAGCAGTCACCTGGATGTTTTTTTCTCTCTCTCTCTCTCTGCGTGTGTTGTTTTGTGTTTTGTTTTGGTTTTTTTCCATGAAAATTTCTGTGTCGTGCCACCACCGTCTGGGAATTAAACTCCCAAATTAAGGCTTTAAAACTCGAACGATTATTTGAGTTGATCTTCAAATAAAATGGATAATTGGTAGAAATGGAACCCTGCATAAAATGCTCGTAAAAGTTTAATGGATGTTAATAGTGGTTATTTAGTGGTATTTAATGGCCACACGGAGAGTCAGATCTGCATCGAGTGGTGCTCTCAGTACCCTCGCTTGATCTGAACTCGTAGGCTGGATTTTATTTATCTGCAAGGAATTATCATATATTTTTCTTAACTTGTTGGCACACAGGCTGGAACTGCTTCCACCGTCCTGCTCCTTTTCATTAAGATTTTTAATTTGAACTGACGTAATTACACCCATATATGCTAATATAATGGAACAGCGCTGTAAAGCTCTGCCTAAAAGTTGAATCAACGCCTCTCTTACACAGTGTTGTAATTGTAATTTTCACAGATGAGCTTTTGAATGCATGCATTCATAAGATGCACATTAGTATTTGCTCCGTTGACATTTAAAAAAAAAAGGAATATTTGCTTAAAGTCGTCTGTTTTCTTTTTCCGCAGTTCTGTCTGAGGTGTGTCCGAAGTTGAAGAGCAAGCCATGGGGCACGGAACTGGACCAGCGATGAAGGTTATGTGCTTCAATCCAGGAAGTCGCCTCAAAGAGGAATCGCAAGAAGCAGCTCTGAATCACTGACAAAACACACTAAGGATCCCCTTCGTCTTAGCACTTTCACCTTTCCACTTTGAGTGGAAATTGGATATTTTTTCCCATATATCTCTGCATAGATTCAATTTCATCCATTATCAACGTTAGATCTGCTTCAGAAATTAAAAAAAAAAAAGAAAACGGATATTGCATTCTCTGCTTGACTGTAAAATTATCTATGTGGAATATAACATTGAGCAGATAAAACTGGGAACACAGCCATAATCAGATGTTATTATCACTTTGAGGATCTATCCCCAGTTCTAACCCTCGTCTGGTGCATCTTGTTATTATCTACAATGAATCCCAACAGCCTACCTGGGCATGTCCTCCTGCTGCTAAGTACCATTCTGGGCCTGAGCGTAGGTTTGGAGTTTACTGGCTCTGAAGGTCAGTGGGCTCGCTACCTGCGCTGGGACGCCAGCTCCAGAAGTGACCTGACATTTCAATTCAAGACTTCGGAATCGGAAGGCCTGCTGCTCTACTTCGACGACGGCGGATTTTGCGACTTTCTGCTTCTCACAGTGTCCGAGGGCAAGCTGCAGCTTCGAGTCAGCATCGACTGCGCCGAGACCACCATCACCTCTGACAAGATGGTCAACGACAGCCGCTGGCACTTTGCCGCCATCAATAGGCACGATTTGCGGACTGGCTTGGCCGTGGACGGCCAGACCAAGACGGAGGAGGTGCGGCCCCAGAGACGGTTCATGAAGATCGTCAGCGACCTCTTCCTCGGAGGCCTCCCGGGGGACATCCGCACATCTGCCATCACCCTGCCCTCTGTCCGCGAGCTGCCACCATTCAAGGGAATTATCACAGACCTCAGCTATGGGAGTAAGCTACCCACGCTCATCAATAGTCAGAAAGTACGCCTGGAGATGATGGGCCTTTGCACAGAGAACCCCTGTGAGAATGGTGGGATCTGCTCGCTGGCAGATGGAGAAACCTACTGTGACTGCTCCAAAACTGGATATGTAGGTCGATACTGCACAGAAGGTAAGAGGGCTGGCTCTAGAGCTTTCTGTGTCAAGCGCTGAATATTGATTAAAATCTTTGTAAAAAATTCCGAGGGATTCCTTACAAATTTACAACCGACCTAACAGCAGGTTTTGCTGTCTGCCTCCAGGTGTGAAAACTTTCTATAGTAACCCCCCATGTTTGCTTTTTGCTCCACAGTCAGACTCGCCTCATGATGTGTGGCTTAAAAACTCATAGGTTGTTGCTTTTTACAGCTTCTTTCAGGGAGTCATCATATTTCATGTGGGAGTTAAATTGGAGGTGATGCGCTCAGCATTTCCTCTCCCTTCACAGTTATTACTTTTGATGAGGAAGCGCTGGATACGGCATTAGCTGATATGACTAAAACCACAACGCTCCGTTCTCCTTTCTCCGTTAAACGTATTCAGCTCTTGCAAGGTGGCGCGGGGACCTGAAGGTACACACAGTGTTTGGATGAGAAACAACTTCATTCTGTTTTCCCCTTTGCTTCTGTGCCAAGGTCATCTCTTTTTTGGGGGGGTGGAGGGAATGTAATGAGATGCAGCACTTTGACATTACTCTACCCTGTTCTATCTCCATGCCTTTACAGATATCGGCATTCAAAGTTGTTTTTTTCTCCATCTGTACAGTGAACTACTTTTACTTTCTGTCTGGCCTTGCTGCAGCAAGTGGAGGGCTGCTTAATGTCTCTCAAAACACACTACAGCACGTAGCCTCAAGATCAACGCCAGATGATGTCTAGAATCACTTTTTGGTGCTGCATCTTCTAAGCCACAGCATTTTCTTTTCCAAATTTTGCATATTCACACCAGTAATCCAGAGAATACACAATTTCACTGCGATCTCACACGTCTGACTCTCTTCTTCATGCGTATGGACTGCAAAAGATAACTTTGTGTGAACAGACCCATGTCAAATTTCCTCCACCGCTGACCCACTTCCTGCCTGTCGAAATCAGACTGACATGGTTTTTGGGATGACTCCATTTTGCTGCAAATCGGGGGAATGCTCACTGAACGCTCCAGCACTGTTTGCGAGCTATTAATGCAGTTAAGGTGTTATTATTTGTCACTGTTTTAAGCGAGCGTTTTCAGACTTTTCCTGCCGTATCTTGGTTTTTATAAGATGCCCTCTTATTTGCTGCTCAAACGAAGCTGTTCGGAGCATAAATCCCAAGCGCTAGCCTGTGGCATCGCTCAGGATGGCACGCGATGTGCTGGTTGCAGAGCAGTCAAGCGGACAGACTGGACTTGCCCCCCTTTTCGCTTCATCCCATTTGCTCATTGCCTGTGTCGAACAGTCGATGAAAGAGGAGGAGGAGGAGGAGGAGGAGGTCCATTTGTCTGAGAGCCTCCTGAGAGCTGACATCCCCGCGTTAAGACAACCAAGATTTTCAGAGTGCGCTTGCGACTCAGCCAGACAGCTTGGACAGGGACAGAGATGGTCATATCCCAGGCCCCGGGGCAGAGCGAGTAGTGACGAGTGAATTCACCACAGGCCTCTTGTACCCCAATTTGTCCCAGGAGGTCAGCCGTTGGACAAGAACCAACCCCTGCTTACTTCCACCCTGTCGGTCTCCCACACGCATCTGTTCGCACACCTTCTTGCCATCTTTCTTTGGTTTTCAAGCGATAAAAGAGCAAAGCAGGAAGGGTAGTCACGTTAGATCCCCAGCTGATCTGACTGCTGCTCTTTGCTGCCTTCCCATTAACTGATGTGGCTGATTGTTGATTATGCCACAGAGACAGGGAACCATAATTAGGACGATAATGAGAACAGAGATGGCTAATTTGCCTGGAAAATGCCTGCGCAAACACCACCGTCAATTCAAACTCTCTCTCGGCGAACTACCACAGGATTTTTTTTTTTTTTATTGTAATGGCCACATGCCTACAAGTGTCTCAATACTTGTTGTTCCAGCAACCCTCAAGCAGCAAGTGCTATTAGGGGGATATTCAGAAAGATGCCATTTCGGTTGCAGTTAGATGCGAACGATCGCCCGGCACACCTGTCTTTGTCGGCACACTGTTGATTGTGGTGTACATTAATGAGCAATGAACGCAATCTGTCAAACCCGTGAATATTTATATGTTGCATTATCAGGCCGCGTGGCCAGGGCCTCGCACGCACACACACACACACACACACACACAGGCGCATTTGCATTTACTGGCGCGCACAGGAACACACACGGTACACACGCACTTAGACGCGGTGCAACGAGGCCCCGGAGCTGCTCGTTAAAATGGGCAGATGGCTGACTGACTGAGTGGACTGGGCCTTGGAAGCATTTTGCCAGCCGTATTCCTAATGGTAGCCTGCTAGCCCACTGGCCTAGAAGGGAAATACGAGGAGTGGGCAGAATTAACATGTGTGTTGAGAAATGAGAAAATGCGACGAGGGAAGTAGGGTAGAGCCTTTTTTTTTTGCCACTCTTGCTAAAAAAACATCCCTTCTCCCGCACCGTTTTGCCCATTTTTAATGTGCGTCTCTTGCATCATGGGATAGCTGGGTTAGCCTCCCGCTGAAGCATCATTATTTCACCGCAGTGATAATCACAGGACAGTCCTGTCTCTCCGTGTGCTCCTGCAGCTCCTCCCCGAAACTGTCCGGCTCGGCTGGAAGCTTAGAACCATAAACAGTTGGCCATAAAACACATGTTCGGTCTCTCCTCCCGCGTGGATCAGTGTGACTAACTGTGTCAGGGCAACGAGCTGAAATTAGACACCACTCGCCACTCGCTCCCCACACGTGTCGACTTTGGCAGGCAAATCCGCCGCCGTAGCTTCGACCCTTTGCCGCGCGCGCCGTTGATAACTCTTCAACTACTTTATTCTGCGGAGTCATCTTTATTATCAGCTTGATTCGGCTCCTGTTATTAGCTGTGCAAATATCAGTATCTTTTATGGTAATGATCTGGATATTGTCCCTCATTCAGTTCAATTAAATTAATGGGGGTGACATTATGAAGTCGCTCCAATACCTTAGGGTTTTCCAGTTACAATGAGATATGCATAAGGTCAAGGTTATTAAGAACTACGCTGGATTGTTTAATGAATATGTAAAACGATCTCCCGTTTCCTCTGTCGCAATCCCACATCCTGCATCCGTAATGAACGGTTTCAGGCCCCCTTTGCCTTAAAAATATTCACTGGTTTGATGGAAGGCTAGTAATTGAAGGCTAGGGCAAGCAAACTGTTAAGCAAGTGCTAAAATGGTGCCTTCAGGCTTAGCTTTGGGGATTAATAAACAGACATGGAAAAAAAAATGACAGTTACAATAATCTTACTATAAAAAGTAGGTCAGGGGGAAAAAAAAATGGTGCAGGGACTCGCCTGATTCCAGTGCAGAGGGCATTTGTGTCTAGTGCCCAAGCTGAAAATTATGTTTGGATTTGAGTGGTGAAGCTGCTGGTAAAATAGAGCAGAGGATTACGCTTGGACCACATGTCCTCCACAGCACATTGGCTTGTTCTGGGCGCTGTCGCATCAAGAGAAAGGGTTTTATCTACACGGGAAACTGAGCGTTTAACACGCACACACGGCATACGCGCGCTTATTGAGCGGCAAGCATTTGCAAAGTCAGAAACTAAAAAAGCATGCATGTGCATGTTCGTTCGGGCGCACGCATCACCCCCCACCCCAATACACCCCCAGTTCTGGAGAGAGCAGGAGCTGTGCTGCTGTCCATCAGCTGGCCACTACCTCCCTTCCCCCCACTTCCACGCTTCGTCCTTCCCTTTCTTCTCCCAATGTCATCCTTCTCGTGTGGGAGGAGAAGCAGCAGCCATTTTGGACTCCCCTAAGACAGCAAAATAGCTCTCACCTCGCCTTCACCAGCTCAGCTACAGTGTTTGTCTCTCAAATGAGATTTATGCTCTCTGCTGAGTTTGTTAAATATAACATCTTACATTTTATAATGCCGTCAGAGTGGAAAATAAAGCATGAAAATCCCCAGTTATATCCAGTGGTGGGAAGCAGGCCAGGCCTCTGCGCAGCCTGAGCAGAGATCAAGGCACACATTAATATCAGATAGTGCGTACGAGAGCCGACACTTAAAATGCCTAATGTAGTCTGTCTTAATTAAGATTTGTTCAATTTCCTCTTGTCAGTCCTTGATTCTCTCGAGGGGCCCTGATTACAGAAATCTCTCAATATTCATTTTAGGCTACAAGCACCAGGTTTGAGACTAAAGAGGCGTGATAGAGACACAGACACGGCTGAGTGTGGATTCCCTGACTGATCTCTCAAACCAGTGCCCTGAATCAGCGCGGCATGTTTGTCACCCGCGAGGTGTCGTCCCCGGGTGAGATCCCGGTTTGGGTCTTTGCTCCAAGACCTAAAGCTTAACGTGTAGCTTTTGTTTTGTGGCCACGCTACGGGAATCCCACAGTGAGCGTTCCCCTGAGAAAACACGAGAGGTCGTGTTGAATACGGGTCAAAAGTTGGGCGAGAAAGGGCAGAACGGGAGGTGGAGGAGAAAGATATGGGTCTGCAGAAGAAGCATCCTAAGATCCACAAACCTCACAACACCATAAATCCTCCTGGATTCATGTCTCTTTTTTGTGCGTGTGAGGCGCTCTGTGTGATCCAAGATGGGGAATATTATGTTACTGTAACGATATTCGAAATGTGAAAGAGTTGTTTGGCCGATGGTGTAACGTCAATCTGATCCCCCCCCCTCCTCAGGAAGACGGGACAGATGAAATTTTACGTGTTTCTCTCTCCACAGCGGTTTATACTGAAGTAGGTGTTTTGATCGGGCATGTCAAGGGGCAGCTCTTTGCCCCTTACATGGAGACACCAATGCTTAGAAGTGTGCGGTATGTTTTGCATGTTAGATCCACATGCAAAGGCAGCTGTAGTGTGTTGCTAATGGAGGACTTCTCTTTGCTTTCTCTCTCTCTCTCTTTCCTCCTGAACTCCACAGCCGTCCAGAGAAACCCAGGTGAGTCCCGAAAACGACTAGTCCATGTCTTTAAATCAGTTATATGAATAGTTAAATTCTAGCAACAGTTTGTCATTTCAGATAAAGTTATGTAATCTGTCAAAAAAAAAAAATGTTCATGCTTTCAGTTTTAAAAGGCAAACAAAAATGTGCCAGTAGCCACGTTATATTATTCATAATTGCCTTTTATTCGGTAAACAAACTCGCGGAGCTACTTTATATTCACATACTGTGTTGCTCTCTTTATTAGCCATTTGTCTGTTTCAACAGAAAGCTTTCAAATGCACTCGGGAAAGCTTTGCTTTTAGTGTGATAGCCATGGTTTGCCACCACGCAAAGCATGCACAGTGACAATACAACTGCAGTATTGGTGTGCCGTTCTCAGATTCTCTCTCTCTCTCTGTCCCTCTCTGTTTGATTTTTCTCTTCAAGGCCTGGCACACCTGAAGGCAGAGCAAGGTACTCTTTTTTTGTGACACTCTATTGTTTTTATTTTTTTTTTGTCTGTTCACTCACCGCCTGACTCGGTTTTGGGGCGTAATTTTACGCCGTGTGCCTTCACTACCTGTCCGTGTGCATTTGTGTGTTGCAATGCTCCCATTGTTGCTGCAGAGAAGTGGGAGGGTTTGTGTGTGTGTGTGTTGGGAGGGCAGGATGCATGGCGGCATGGCATGTTCCTCAACTCACCTTCGCCGCTCTCTCTCTCCCCCCCCGCGCCTCTGTGTCTCCTCACCCTCGTTTCACCCAGGTTTCTGTGTATTACATAATTGTGTACTGTTCTCAGTTCCACAGCTAACATGCAGTGACACACTCCACTGTTCCTGCTCGACCTCTGCAGCGACGGGGTAGGGGAGGGGTGGGAGGAGGGGATGAAAACCAGGGAAGCAGGAGGGTGGATAAGAAAATCATTGGTATTAGGGGAGACAGCTCAGAGGAAGGAGGAGGGGGGTACGGGAGAGACGGAGGGGAAAAGAGGAAAATAAGGAATGAGGAGCGTCGACACAGCCGAGCAGCGCACAATTCACACCCAGCGTCTGAACAAGTGTGTGAAGGACGCAGGAAATGTGTGAGGGTTAGGTGGTAGATGTTTTAGTTGCCAGTCAGACCTCCGTACATCACAGTCCCAATATAACATTTAATGGTGGCCTCTTATTTTAACCCTAGCCTTTATGCTTCTTAGACTGTAACCAGGTCATTGAAATCTCTAACCTTAGCTATAATTTAAACCTCTTTCGCCAGCTTAATATTTTTTAGCACTGTAGGAACTTTTGATATACTTTGGCATAAACGTTGAGATTCAGAGTTCAGTCTTGACCTTGGAAATGGTCTTGGAGTCAATTTTAATTTGCTAGCGTGTTTGGAATGGATCGACGTTTGGAGTGCGGCGTCGATTTTTGCGGAATCGCTTCTGTTTTCCGCAACGGGGTTCGAGAGAAAAGAGTAAGAGCGAGCCCTGAAGAGGCAGCCTGTGTTCGGGCTCTTATAACAGCTTAGATCCGCGCTCCACGTACCTGCCTCCATCTAGTGTGACCTCAGCGCTGTAATGCATTTCACCGAGAGACTTGTGAAGTGTCAGCTGTATGCTCCTACGTGTGCTTGTCCGTTTGCCCCACCATTTGCATGATTGTCAACATTTTGCATGCAAGTGTCAGTTGGCAGTGTGCGGGCTCGCTCTAGACTAACACTAGCTTATCCCCACTTTTTGCTGTCTCTCTCTGACGCTCGTCGCGGGATGACACTCTTCCCTTCTTTTATCTTCACGGATCCTTTCTCCTCTCCAAAAACTGTAGGTAGAAACAAAGGTACAGCAATCTCCTTTTCCCTACTGTCAACTATCTGTGCTGCAAGAGCTGTGCGTGTGTGTGTATGAGTGTGTGCATGTGTGTGTGTGTGTTTGCGCTTGTGCTGCAACCGGTTAATCACTCATCATGTGTGTTCATTAGATCGTGTGAGTACGCTCGCCCGTGTGTTTGGGAGAGAAAGAGTAAATCAGGGGACTCGATGCTTTCCAGCTAACGAGCGGCGCACCCACGTTTACCGGTGCATGAAGGATGAGCGAGTGAGCTGAGAGATGAGTGGAGACGGGAAGAAATATGGCGTCAGCGCTGGAGACGAAGTGGTTTCGCTCGATTATCACTGTTTGAGATGAAACGATGAGTGTGATGAGAGTAAGCGCGGCCAGCGTCTTTGAGAGCAGTCAATATTTATAATACACAGGTCATTGTGGAGACGAAACCTATGTACATTTGTGAGTACCTATGCAAGTGTGTGTGTGGGTGCTTAACTGGATGTGGCAGTTCTTTGTCCGAGGTCATGGCAGTGGCCTGTGCATCGCAGTCGTGCAGAGAATATCCTCATTATTCATTTATCAAAGTCATGTGATACGCTGTGTGTGCGCGTGTGGTCATGCATGCGGTATTGTCCTTGCGTGTGTGCATGTGTGTGTGCGCCTCCTTTATCTACATGGAGGACAACAGCGGCTTTTGACTGATATCGGTCTAATTGACTGAAGCGAGCCCGCGGCGGCTACAATAGTGTGCGACTTGCCTGTTTTCACTATCCTGAGCGTATGACTGTCTCCCTTTACTTACTGTTGCTACGCCTGTCAAGCGTGCTGTCACTTTGCGGATGGTGATGCTGTTTGGATTGATAACGGGGCAGCTTAACCACTTCATATCGTCTGTCATTTCTGAAGACCGCGCCTTTGATTGCAAACAAAGGTAGACAAAAGGAGGCTTTTCCATTTTTAGCGCGCCATTGTTGAAATTACTGATGAGGTGACAACAGATTTGATCAGCGCTAATTAAGCTGATGCAGTAGCTGAGAAGCTGTCTCTGAGTCTCGTAATTGAGTCTTGAATATACACCTGATGGCTTGTTGACCATCTTGTAGAAGGCATGGAAATGAATAAATATCTATTTTATCTATGTTTATGAACTGTTTTAGAGCAGTTCGTTCTAGTTCTGGTGTTTTTATAGCCAGGCTGTTTCTACTTTCAACTATACCAGAGAGGAAGATGAATATGAACCAATGTATTTGGCAAATATCTTGGCTAATGTTGTTTCCAGGTCGCTGGAGTGTAAACTTCCCCCAAAACCAATAAAGAGCAGGACGGATCTGCAGATGTTAGACTAAACTCAGACAGCATCAGGCTCCAGCTTCCACACAGTGGATGCCCTAGGTGTAAACTGGCATTCATTTCCTGCTTTTAAACACTTTATCTCGCAAACTAGCGTAGGTTGATGTGCTCATTGGCCTTGGAAGTAGCTTTTTTATTATTTTTTTTAAGCAACGTTTGGAGCTAAAAGCATCCAGGTTCCCTTAATTGTTTGGTCTCACCACAGCCTCATCTTCATGGGAAGAAATCCAGAGCTTGACAGGCTCGCCTAATTAGAGTTGCTAAGCTATGATTGGACAATGTGCTCTTCAGGGAAAGTATTCGGCAGACGTCTCTCTTTATTGATATCGAGTAAAGGTCAGTTATGTATCTTCTGACTTTTGCCTGAAATGTGTGTGTGTGTGTGTGTGTGTGTGTATGTGTGGATGGCTTAAACACTAAAAACAGCGTTCCCTTCCACATCAGCATCTTAGATAGCATTGGTCTGAGCAGTGTGTAGTGAGGCGTCCCACAGCGGTTCACTTGTTAGCACTGGTGCGTAACAGATCAAGAAGGACCCAGGTTTGAGGCACTCCTCTAGCCTCTTCCACGTGGAGTCTGCTTGGGTTTTCCTCGAGGTGTCCAAGGACGTGCAAATCAGATGGACCGGGGAGACCTTTGGGGAATTATTCACAGGTATAAGTGTGAATAATTGTCTCTATATATGTATTAACCCTGCAACGATCCCCTGGACCAGGCTCCAGACTCTTGTGTCCTTGGCAAGGAATAATTGAACGGTATCAGGATGGAGACTGCTTAATCAAAAAACACTTAACAATCATTAGAGGTCTAAAGGAGATGATTCTAAAACACACAGACATGTAACTAATGCAATATTCAGCTCCTATATTGAGAAACACAAGGATGATGATGTGTAAAATGAGAACGTGTCTCAGAGCAGGTCCCGGTGCTGTTAGACTGATGTCCCCGCAGATGTGTATGTACGTACTGTAAATGGCACAGTGGTCAGAGGGCACAGTAAGTGGGAGGCTGGGGAGAACAGACGAGAGGAGAGAAACCGAGTGGACCAGAGAGGGAGGGGGAAGAGGGCTGAAGGCGAAGACAGAGGGAGAAAGGACGGAGTGCTGCAGATGAAGGGGCCAGGGGAGCGCGTCAGTGTTAGGCCACATATTTCCACTAAAAAAAAAAAAAAAAAAAAATATGGAGCACTATGTCATTGCTGTGCTCAAATCTGGGGCTGATGCACCATGTACCTCGAGCCATCCATCCAGAAAGTTTTAGTCCTTTGCAATAAGCGAGGCCCCGATTGTTCTTGGCTCGGAGATGCAACTTTTTTTTTTTTTTTTTTTTTTTTTTTGAAGCGCTGCTTCGATGATATAGCGAACTTTTCATGAGCTGTGGCAGTGCACCAGGAAACTGTGCTCCACTTAGCAACGTTGCTCCAGTTAGCGACGTGCTGCACTTCAACCTGCAAATATACAGTTTACTAAACTCCACCGAAGACGCACAGTGTCTGCAGATTCCGATTTTGTGGTTGAAAGTTCACGTTTTTTTAAAAAATATATCCAGTAAATGAAGATGCGTTCACCCGGTTGCAGAGTGAACAGTTTCACTCTAACGGGCTCACTTACCGCAGCGAGGGCGTTTGCAGGACAGCTGGTATTCTGAATGGGATCACACCTACAGAAGATCCAGGTAATTAGATCTGATCACGAGGGCTCGTTTACACTCGATGGTAATTATGTGTAGCTGTCAGTTTCATTATGTTGAGACTGGGTGTCTGTATATGGCACAGAAAGAACGAAAACAGTTAAAACCGTCGGTTGATCACTTTCCAGTTGCTGCTGTTTGTACTTAGCTATATTCTGCTGCGTGTCAGTCTCTTCACTATACGATGACAACAATCAGTGCTTCCTCAGTGGAACAGTAGAAGTTTGTTGAAGTAACTAGGTAATTAAAATATTCATAATGAGGTTTTTTGAAGAGGAGAAATTTGGGCCATTTACCAAGGTACCTACTTTTAATGCACCCTATGTAGAAATCTCTCAACCCGCTGCTCGGATCTGTTTGCAAAGCAAATGCTGGGTGTGCTTTGTGCTAACGTCAGACAAACAACACCATCGAACACGCTCTGACCGTGGAGGCCTGCATTGCGCTGGCTGGCTTGTGGCGTCATCATTTCCCTCCCCATGTCTAATCAAGGCGCGTTCAGTAGAAACCTGGATGGTGTTCGTCAGGATACGACAGTTTAGCCCGAGGTCAGAGATGAGACTCTGAGCTACAGCCTTCAGGTCCTGCTCCCAGCATCACCTAATGGCTTTCCTCTGAATACAAAAACATCTATTACACGCTCAGCGTCGCTGAGAATTTGACTTGAGCGCAAACACACGCAAACATAATGCAGACAGGCAAAATATTGGTTACACCGTGCAGTAACACAGCCCAGGGTTCATTTAAAAGTTTGTCGACACGGCCTCGTCAATATGTGAATACTGTGATTACATATCGTGCACATTATTATGTATTGGAGAGAGTTTCGTATAAATGTACTCACTCCCTGTGCCGTCGATGATAGAGAATGGTATGTCATTCTGTAATGAAACTGTTTGCACTCCAGGGGCGGACAGATAAAGAGCCCTGCCATAGTTGCTTTAGACATAACTTGGCAATGGGCACAAGTCCACTTTAGAGAGCAATAAGAGTGGGAAGGGAGGGGAGTTAAGGGCTGGGGAGGGGAGGGAGCGAGGAGTTCTGCCTGAGTCTAATCCCCCTGCATGAAGGCTCAGGACTGAGTAGTTATTCTCCACTTCTGGAGTCACTCTCCCTAATTATCCCCTCAAAGTCCTGCCGCAGAAGTTCACACAGACACAAGATCTTTGCTTTCTGCCTCTGTCCCACCCTCTCTGTCGCTCCCTCCCTCCCTGCTCCTCTCTCTGTTTTATATATATATACTATATTCTGCCCATGCCTGTCACCCCTCCTCTGACTCTGACTCCATCTCTCTCAGTCTCCCTCCGTGCCTTTGTCCCACCCTATTCATCTCTGTCTGCCTCAGTATTCTAGTTAGCCTTTCTCACTTTCTCCCCTCCTCCCTGCTCCCTTCTTGTGTTTCTCCAGTTCAAAGTACTGTGGACATCATGAGCCTCACATCACAGTCCGGCTCAAGATGGGAGTGCTGTGCTGGTGCTTACTGTCTGTCCATAGTTGCTGCCAGGCTTCAGTGGGATTTATGTACAGCTCTGTCCGTCCTCCTCTGAGCTTTTTGGTTAGATATCACAGTTCCTCACGTTTTCTGCGCTAGTAGTTTCAGGCAATAGTCCGCAAATATACTTTCCCTTCGTCAATAGTGATTGGTCATACATTATTTATCCCAAAAGACAAACAACAGAAAAGTTAAGTTTTGTCAGAACTGCAGTGTGTTTGGTTTGTTCCGCTGTGGAGGGCGCTTGGTCAGAGCGTCACGTAGCGTTGCTTTGAAAAGCCGATCTGGGGAAATACTGTGATAAAACTGCTGATTTTCTGGAGAGCCGGCGTGTGGCGAAGACTGGAAACTCGGGCCTGTAGCTTAAAATAATGCAAGGACGCGCGACAGCCCGCGACAACGCGTGTTAAGTGGCTCATTCACCTTTTCGTTTGAAGAGAGCGAACTGTTTTATCGATGTAAACAGTGCCACTGTGATAGTGATTTTGATTATTCATCGTGTTCAATGTGCAATGACCCACGAGTTGACGGTTCACTTTAAGTGGAGCACCATAAATAGTAAAGTCTCTTTGCAGGTCCAAAGGAGTACTGCTGCATCTTTAGCTTGGTGGCTCAAAAGACGAAGGTTGATAAATTACCTTCAGTGATGTCACTTGAGTCAACGTCAGCTGGTTGTTCAACCATGTTTTGTTTCACATCAAACAGGTACATGCATAAACATAGCATACATGTTTACTAGCCTACAGTCTTCCTACTTCTTACTATTGCTGCTAAATTGCATGTTATCACCGCTCCCTGTCAATAAGTGGATAGCTTGATTCCACTTGAAGGTATATATATATATGCCGTTGATGCATGCTCATTGTTTAGATGTTAACCAGCCCAAATAAATCACAATAAATGTATCTCACCCTCACCTCTAGCGTGTCCCCTCTCTAAACGTGGTCCTTACCCTACTGACCCATGATTGCATGTTGCAAAAACGAGGCGTTTACCCTTCTTTGTCCTTTGTAAAGCATGAGATAGGAACACACGCTGCGTGCCACAGGAGGTTTGGCTCGTTTGCATCCACGCAGTGTCAGGGAGGCGATGGAAACGGCTTTCCCTGTTACGCCCCAGACGTAGGATTCAGAGCACCAGCTGGCACTTATTGGCCTTGGCTCGCGCTGGTCGTGCTGTTGATAAACGGCTATTAATGGCCAGACGCTCACCCTGAAATTGAGTTTTACTTTGCCTCTACTCATTACTCAGTCTGAAACTACAACACAATCCTCGGGGTGGATTTCAAAGTTGCTGAAAAATTGAGGGCATTGGTCAAATTGATTTCAGCAGTGACCGGCTGCTACTCAAGCAGTCAGAAAACCCGAGCTGTAAATACAGACCTCCTCCCCTACACCTGTGGGTTTCCTCCTGCAAGCTCATTGTTTCTCAAAGGGTGCTGATTGGCTGCAGCAGCATTTTGCTACGGACTGGAACAGCTGCTGCCAGGGCCTAAATTGTTCAGAATTGTGCCTGGAAAGTGGAGGCAACAAGCAATTCTGTTAGTGGCTCAAAGCTGTATTATCAAGGAATAAAGTAGATTTTGCATCGGTTTCATTACCTTTGCTGCTAGAATCTGAGGGAGGTATCGATCGTCTCTTCTGCTCTAATTTCCTTTGCATGTTTTCCTCGATTTCTCTGCGTCTGTCTATGTTCTGTCTTTTCTGCTGTGTCATTTCCTTTTCTTTCCACTCTGTGTTTTCTTACCGCTCTTGTTTCTTTCCTTTTTGGTTTTCCATTTCGGTTACATTATTCTCTGTCATGTTACGCTCGGCGCTTTCTTGCCCTCTTCCTCCGAGCCATTTCCTGCATCTGCGGTTCCCCAGACAACGAGGCAGAGGTTCACAAAACACTGTCAGCTGCAGTGCACAGTCCTTACCCAGGCACCAACTCGCAGATGCCAACCTGACGATTGGTTGTCTCTCCGTCCTTCATTTTCTTTTCCACTCTCTTCTGGCCTTGCACTCTCTTCTCTCCCTCTGTTCTCTCTCTCTCGCTCTCTTCCCCCCTTTCTCTCTGCCACTGACCTCTGGGATCAACCGAGCAAAACTGATTCCCACTTTTTCACGGATCATGAGTGCGTCAGCAGTTACGCAACAGAGGCAGAGAGAGAAAGAGAGAGAGAGAGAGAGAGAGGGAGGGAGCGAGAACATGTGAATATGTAACTGACATATTTGTCCATCTTTATTTGCGCTGCTGCTTATCACCCAAAGAATATTGCTCGTGGTTAAGCCACTTCCTCAACAAAATATTTAATATGTTTGCCTGAAATATCTGAACCATCATTAACGGCTTTTGCTGCCGGGCAAACATAAAATGTGCACTGTTCACACACAGCGACAAATAGAAAATCTGTTTACACACGTACACAGACGCACATCTTCATAGTGACAAACGGGGGTTGTGAGCTGAAGCACTCATGCTGTACTCCGTGTCAGGTTTTTGATGACCATGCGGCGCCGCAATCAAACATGAATATTTTATGGCCCGCTAGTCAGGAAACCTGTCATAAATGTGCACCCGTTTCATGTAAAAATGAGTAAAATCAACTAAAAGTCGACATTACAGTGAAAGAACAGGGTTCACATGTGGGAGTGGTAGTACACTGAGTGAACACATTAGGCTGAGAAACTGAGGAGTGCTGTGTATTGTTTGTGAAGTGCCTGAGACCTTATGAGTAGGATTTATGCAAAGAACTAGGTTAAGATGTGGCTTGAAGGGCTGCATTGTGAGAGTCTAACTATGAGCGCAGGGAAGGCTTAGGAATATGTGGGTGCGTGCGTGTTTGCGCCGAGTGTTTGTGTGATTGTGCAGAGGGGTGACATGTGTAGATGTGATGGCTGCAGCCATGCGTAGATGTTCACACCAGAGAGAAAGTAAACAAACATGGCAGCGGAATGGTAAGAAACGCAGCAACCACTGTTGGAGCGCGCTGCCTCTTTCTCCCTCTGTTTCGCCGTCTCGTTCTCTGATTGTTACCTCTGCCAAGGATGGCTTTTTTTTCCCTCTGTTCTGTTTGTCTGCCTCTTTGTATGTGTGTCAGTTTGCGCGATTTCTCAGAAACTACCAAATGGATTCCAGTCAAATTTAGTGGAGGATCTTACTTCGCAGTGAATCGGAAAAACATAAATTACCGCAGTGTTGCCTCGCTTGTTTGAAGGTTGTTTATTTGTTCAAAGCACAGGAGCAAATATCCTTTTTGCTTGTTTGATTAAACCACATTTTCTACACGTAGTAAGACCTTGAAAACTATTTTTATGACACCGCTGGCAACAGCCGTGGCCAGAGGTATGATGTTTTGGGGTTTTTATGTCTGTTCATATGTAGTAAAGATCGTACATTTCCTTGTCTATCCCATTGTTCCCATTCAACACTATATCTCTATAATTTCTCTCTAGTTCTTAATGGAATCATTTTAATTTAGCACAAGGCTATTTGGACTTTAAAGGTAGAAAGTCAAAGGTAAGGTCACCGTGACCTCACAAAACAATTTTTTTTGCCCCATGAATTCACTAAGTCGAGGATACCTCAAGGGAATCCCTTCAAAGTTGGCACTCAAGGATGAACTGATTCGATTTTAGTGGCCAAAGGTCATGTTGACCGCATGACATATCAGAGGCACCTGGCGGGAGTTGGTACAAACATTCACCCGGGCGCTGTGAAGTTGCTGTGACCTCACAATACACATTTTTGGTTTTATGAGTGCGACATATGCGGAACATTTAGAGCGAATCTCTCCAAATTGGGCACATACTTTCAGTTGCACTCAAGGCTGACCTGATTACATTTGGGGGGTCAAAGGTCATCAAGGTTGCTTTGACCTGACAACACACATAATTAGCCTAATTATTACAGAATGTCGCACAAGCTGTCCAATTAAGATAAATAAGAAAAGTACAACATTTTATATTATTATATTGACATTATTTGAGTTTGGAGAGACATGCAACTTGACTGACAGTCAGAAGCATTAAGTTTGACCCTGAAGGCTGGACAAGTTTTGGTCCAGTCTCGCAATTGGATGTAGGAAAATAGTTCCTCTCTGAAGTCAGTGCTGCAGACTTCAAGTAAGCTTAAGTCGTGTTATGAATAAATAAATAAATAAATAAATAAATAAAAATGGACTGCCAAAAGAGTAAAGCAAACAGGAAGTCAGAACTTAGCAGTGTGGTATAATTGCTATGGTAATGTGGCCAGCTAGCTAACTCTGTATATATGGATTGTACCTGTATGCTCCTAAGGTTTAAATTATGTTTCCCAAATTCAACAGACTGCTCGACAATCTCAATTCAGTAATGAACACTTCATTATGTTTTAACAGCATAATTACCACAGATGCATGTGTGTTTTCGTGTGACAGTTGAGGACGGGGGCCCACTGAGGTTACATATGAAATGGGCCCACATCGTTATGCCGAGTCTCTGACGTCTTTCACAAGTGTTTGTTTTTTCTCTCTACCTTTTCGCTCTCGCCTATTTATCTCCATCAATGACACAGCAACGTCCTAAGCTTTCATATCTGTGGAGTCTAACATTGCTCGGCAGCAACCTTGCCTGACAGAGCGGCTTCTTTCGCTCCGACTCGGGAGTTATTTCTACACGTGTCTGTGTGAGCATGTGAACGCGGGGCTGAAGTGCAGGCACGTCTGCTCCTCCGACGTTCTGACAGACGACGGCTTCAAAAAAAAAGGTGCCGTCTCGGTTCGAAAAAAAAAAAAGCATTTTAATGCGAGTTGGTGAAATTTTGACCTGTGAACTGATGAAGGCAACGAGCGCTCATAAAAAGCAAAAGAAGCAGAGGTAATAATGAAAAGTGGCTGTGGCTTCTATTAACATTAGAGTTACAATGTAAGTGATATGAAATGTTGAAAAGAAAGAACCATTCTTCAAACACCAACCAAGGGCAGACATTTGTGAGGTGAGGAACGAAAACCTTTCATGGCACGCCATTTGAAGGGAATAAATGTTCCCAGAGCCTTGATAATTTGACATGGCTTTTTGTCCTGGGAAGAACCAAAGACAGAATCACGCGGCTGGTAGTCTTTTTGTGTGATCAGGCCGAGAATCATATCGATCATTTCATAATCAGGCTCTTTTGGGGGTTTATTCCACAGACTCACATGTGCCATTTCTTTAACTAAACATTCCCCAGGTCATTTGCAGAAGGGGAATGTTGAGAACGCTAAAGAAGAAGTATTCAGGCAATTAACATTTGCCTTACAAACATCCGCGCCCACGTGTTTGCACTTTAATTTGCAGCAGAAAGGCTTATAATTGGATGTATCAGCGAGGACACTCCAGCGATTGTGCACAATAGAGAGAAATTATCTTCAGTTGATTTTTTTTTTTTTTTTCTATCGTGCCCTCAATTAACTGGGCAGTTGAGATGTCTACGGCAGTCATGTGATTCAAAAGAGACCCGGCACATGCTTAGTTATAACCAAAATTAAAGATAACTAACCCCAGCCTCCCCTCTCAGAACGGGACATGGTAGGAGCCACGTAGCAGGCAAATGCCCTTGCTCTGGTGGAGCCATTATGCAGATGATATGCTAATGAAGTCATCCGATTTGGTTCTGCTTAGGGTGCGCTGCGCTGAGGGAAGATAATCAAGCACTGATCAGCTCCCAACGCTGCGCTCGCTGCGTGCTTGTTTGTGTGTGTTGTACATATCCAGCCATGTGTGCAATTCTGTGCTGGTCTCCGTTCGGAGAGAGGGAAAATTAGTCTGGGTGCACATCTATGTTCACGTGGTGGTGGATGTTGGGGTCTGTAATTATTTTTTGGGTTGCTTTTTTATGCTTTTTATGCTTGGTTGGTGGTTTCTTAGCGAGCTGTATTTACTTTTTATGTAACACTTGATTTTAACCCAAATATCAAGCATTAATAAGCAGCACATACACATTTGCTAAATGGTTTATTACACAAATAACAGGGATTGGGGTATTTGTCCATAAGTCACTCATCCTAGGGGAACCTATATCAAATAATGAATGGTGATCTGGTAAAACAATATATAGTAATTGTAATAAACTGTGCAGTAATAAACAATCAACATGTCCATAAATCTTTAGACACTTACATTATAATGTGTTAGAAACCATCTGTTAAATGATACTGATGTGATATAATGAGTAAATGTTGATGCCGTGTTTTAATGCTTAATGCATTTTTAACTGTAAATCCACTGAAGACCACAGTGTCCTCAGTGGTAGCTGCCTCCCTGGTGCACACATCACAACAAATTTAAACTTTATGTATTTGTATTACTTTATGTTTTTTACAGCTCACCTGTGGTCGATGCTTCAGTTGCTCCTGTCTTTTGTGTCCTCAGCTCGCAGCGACCGGCTTTCGCTTGACTATTTGGCAACTTGCTCTCTCCTCCCTCTCCGTCCGCCCCGTGCTCCCTTCACCTCGGCGGTTCCTCCTTTAATTTCTCCCCATCTGTCCTCTCATTCACCCCCCACCACCCCCCACCACCCCGTGCTTTTTCCTCACGCTCAGTCTCTCATCACTCTTTCACCCTCACCCATTAGTCACACAGCCACCTCCCCCATTCCTCCTGTGTAGCTATCGGACAGTCATCAGTTCACTTTGCGTTGTCTCCCTGCACATCTCTCTTCCACCCACAAACATAAAAATCGTAGCTCTTAACTCGTGATTAAATCAACTGTCCCCCCTTCTTTCCATCTCTGTCTTGATCTCTTACTCTCCCTTCTGCATTTACCAGTTCAGTTGAAGTTCAGCACGGTTTTGTAATGCTTCCCTTTCCTGTCCGCTGTATGTCCCCACTCCAACTGCACTACCTGTTCCCAATCCACTCTAGTCCTAGCCCTGACCCTCCCTCTAGCCTTAAGTAAACAGAACAACATTTCACTCTATCTCTTCTCTTTCCTGCCTTTTTTTTTCCAAATGTGAGTGTAGCTAAGCAGATAATTCAGCTTGCATGTTCTTATAGGCCAATCTCAAAGCATCGCAGCACACCCATTAACCCCTATTGCCTCAGCGCCTTACTGGGGGTCCTCTGAGAGACTCGCAGAGGCATTTGATAGCGTTTGATCATCTCCTTCCCTTTCAGCCGTGTGCATGTGTGTACGTGTGAGTTGCTCAGATTAACACATCCTATTGATCTGCGCTGCCCCTGCGCTCACGCAGCCTGACAGATCTGCAAGAGGCAATAATTAGTCGTGTAATTGGCTGATCATTTGCAGGGAAATATGCTGAGCTGACACACTCCGCCGCTGGAACGTTCTTTGACCCGACAGAGGATTCTGACAGGTGTGAGTGTCTTTCTTTTAATATGCGAAAGATGCCACAGTGGGAATTCTTTTGTAATTATGAACTTCATGTCTGATCACACATGATTAGATTCATTAAAGTTGGAGGGATTGATTGATGTAGGCCCATAATGATTTGCGTCTGTTGAAGGAGGTTGCATGTTTTACATACAGACGTCATGTTTTTCCGAGTGAGGGGGCCGCCGTCTCATTTCCTGTTTTCACTGGTGCTGTGTGTAGTTTTTGCTGGAAGATAAAAAGAGAAATAAATATGGTTCCAGAGGTCTTTTATCCGCCTAATATTCCTTTTCATGCTCATCAGGGGGTTAAATGCCTGGCTCAAGGGTATGTTGACTGCAGCTGTTGAGGAGGGGAACATCTGCCAGTTACACGCTCACCCAGGTTTTCTTAGCTGGCTATTAGCAGATTTAACATTTAAAATTTGTAATGCCCATATGTTTTTGGTTTGTATATCTATGAAACATGCTGGTAACGTAATTCCACCAAAGGCTGTTCAGTTTCTCCAAAACGATTTGATTTCCAGAGCTATAATGAAACGGGCTGTTTGGACTGCAGCGTTAGTATAAAACTGCCGCTGTGATTGGCAGGGAGCGCTGCCGGTCCTGCAGCCTCCCTTATTTCTCCAGATGTGACATCACACTGGCAGGCAGTTCAGATTGACTTGTTCAAAGGGTGCGATTGCATCCAAACAGTGAGGAGTAACACCTCCATAAGGCCGCTTTATTGCAATTTAGCATTGTTTTGGAGCGATGCCATCAGCAAGTCAGTTTGCATGTCACAGTAGCTGTCTGGCCCTCCACCACTTTCAGTCCATGAGGTTGACTTGTTTGATTTTAAGGGCCTTATCCTGACTGCGGATTGCTTGAACTTGGGGACAGGTAGCCTTGATGCCCGAGGGATGCCTGCTAATGAGTTTAGCGATCCTCTGACTTTACCTCCTTCACCAGCAGCGAGGTGACACCTGTGGTTAAATGTACTGACATCTATGGGATGGATTTTCATGAAACTTGGTACACGCATTAATGTCCGCCCTCGGGATGAATTGTAATAACTTTGCTGATCCCTTAGCATCCCATCTAGTGTCGCTATCCGGTTGAATTTTTAATTTGACCAAGACTTTTTGGTTTGAGAGCAAATACCTGCCAAACTGTGGGCGCTCCCATCAACCTTAGCTGCCCTTTGTGCTTACTGCTAACAAGCAACGTCAACATGCTAAATGATGGTGAGGTGGTAAACATTACACACGCTAAAACTCAAGCAAGTTAACATTTGTGACTGTGTCAGCACGCTACTGCTAGCATTTAGCTCTGTTTTCATGTGCAGCCTCACAGAGTAGCCAATATGACTGCGCATGAAGACTTCTGCAGTTCACCCGATGTTATTGTCAGTGATACTGATGATGGTCAAAGCTTTAAAAATCAGATCCAAATTCTAATAAATTTAGAATTATGATCAAATAGCTCTTAGCCTTTCAAATAACCTCCACACCCATTTTCTGTTTCCCATAATATGTCTTCTTTAAATGCCAGACCATAATGCCATGAGCGTTATCGCCACTGTCACCTCCCACTTAACCCACCTCTACGGTCCTGCGCCAGTCCGTGTGATGTTGCCTGTGTAGAAGTTTATGAGTGAGCGTGTAAACCAGAGCCACCGAAGGCTCATTCTTGTGAGTAATCAATATCTCTTTCAGGCATGACACCATCACTATGCACCCAAGCATAAAGCTGGGGGAGTGGAGAGGGATGATGGAGGGAGGGGGCTGCAGGCCTGTACTTTGTTAAGGGCTAAGTGTGTGTGTGTGTGTGTGTGTGTGTGTGTGTGTCCAGAGAGAGATGAGAGGCTAAAAGTAGGTGATGGACTCATGAAGGGAATACTGTCCACTCACAGCACCTAACACACCCACTGGGTGAGAGATTGGCGAACAGCTCTGACCTTCTGCTGACCTGCGCCGTGAAACGCTCGCACTGCACCAGCCAGTGACGCATTCCGTGTGCGCAAAACGTGCTAACTTGTCAAAGTAGGATCACCTGTGTCCTTGAACATGTTTGGCAGGGGAGGTATGTGTGCGCGTGTGTCTCCGTATGTGTGTGTGTGAGTGAGTGAGTGCCTTACTGAATTATAGAGTATGTTTGCTTTTTAACAGATCAGCAGAAGAGGTGATGCCACAGTCAATGTCACAGCCTTCATGCATAATTGCTCCACTTTGTCATTGCCAAGGGCCGGGCAGAGCCACATCTGATTGCTTCTCCCCCTTTCTCCTTCCCTCTCTGTCTTTGCCTCTCTCCCCCTTCAGTCTTTATTCTCATTAGACTCATTAACTTATCCTGCAGAGACAGGCCGAGCGAGACAGACAAAGAGTGAGCATCTTGAACGTACTGGAGGCAAACGGAGCGGCCTGCAGTAGATCTGTGTTAAAGGTGTTACACCTCGCCCTATAGTTGATGAGCCGCACGTACGTGGAGATATATCACAGTGTAAACCAAGAATAGCTTCTTCAAGCTAAATGAGGCTTCTCGTAAAGGGTAATGTATGACACCATGTCTGGTACAACAGACCTGACGTCGTGTGAGTGCGCGCGGGAGGGAGTGTGTGTTTGTGTGTGCGACTGTTCATCGGTGTTTATTTCCGTGCGCTTACCTGTTGGCGTGTATGTGAGTGATGGCCGTAAGAAGACACTGAGCAGTCGCAGGCTCACCCTATCCGTGGTGCGGAGAGGTCACTCGGTTAGCCGCTGACTCACTGTGCGACGCCGGTTAAATATTAATTGGAAAATACAGTTTAGAGAGCACTGCAGCTTTCTGGACTGACATGATTTGGCAAGTGCCTCTCTCTATGAATATATATTTATATATTTTCCCTCCTGAAGGCTAATCTGTGTTGCGCCTCCTGTCCTCCTGATATTTTTGTATCCTAGTTAGAAGTTTTACACTAAATTGAACTTTGTTGTTTACTTTTGTAGGTTTGCATGGTGTTTTTGGTATATTTGCGTTTGTGTGTGTGTGTGTGGACCCGCACGTGTGTATTTGTGTGCCGACATGACCCAGTGCTGAAAGGCCGGCAGTGAGTGAAGTTGGAGTGTCTCATGGTTAAATGATGGGCCCCTTTCGGGCACTCAGAGGGCTTTGAAACACTAAGTAATTGGTTTTCCTGGCAGAATGGGGCCACAGCTATAGCTTAAGGCCAGTGTGAACTCCACTGTAGCTCAGGACACTGGCCTGCTAAACCTTGGGTAGAAGCTCAATAAACTCTAGTCATAGAAAACATAACATGTGTGAAATGTTCTGCACCTGTATTCCCACTGAATATTAAGTAAAATCAGTTTAGAGAGAAACTGTGAGTGCCGCAATCTTGACTTTACGGCTTTTGCTGAGTCAAATGATTATTTGAAATCTATAATTTGCAGTCTGCAGTCAACAACTTTCCCCCTCCAATATGATTAATTCCTCAAGGTCACATTCGAAAAGTCAAACTAAACCACAGAATCAAGGTGACGGTATCTTTGCATGCATGTAAATGTTAGCCGCTCGGCCCAAACACATCACTACCTGACATCGATATTATATTTAATATTTATTGTGCTTCCAAAGCTAAACATATTCTCCCTTCACTTTTACCTGTTCAGTTGAATTTACTCACCAAAATCACATTGAACATTGTCTCTTACTGTCCAAATGTTCGTCTTGTCAGCTTCAGTTATTATTTAAAATAAGAAGTAAGCTGAACTAAATGCACTGGTTGAGGGTGATGAGGCTTTAATGTGGACTATGAATAAAACCTGCTGACACTATATATATTTAATCTATTATACAATATTCTGCTTTAAAGTTGCACGATTTGAACACCAGTCACAGTGTGACGTAAAGAGATGGCTCCATTATCATCATGGAGTCAAGAAAAGCATGATTTTAGGTCTGTTTGCACATTAATGTAATATCATTAAATTGAAATAGTTATTATTATGAATGGACCCACTATTCTTCCAGGAGGAGGAGGTGGGTATGTGTGCCTCACTGCTGTTTTGAGTGTCCAGACTGTAACGTGACAAATGCGCGTGCGTGCGGCATGAATGACTGTCAAGAATATCATTCAGGCTCACGTGCGCGCTCCTGGACGTGACATAATGCAGGCTCAGTCTGCTCAATCACTCCTCGTTTGTCCCTGAAGAGTCTCGGCCCAGCAGTCTTTCTCTATCTTTCACTCGGATAAACACGCACTACTTTCCTCACATACCAGGTCTCTGGGCTGATAAATAACACCATATCCGCGTGTGCTTGTGTCCACACACACGTTTGTATCCGCGTGTTTGTGTGCAGCAGCAGAGGAACCGGCTGGTTGCTGCTTAGGCTTGGCCGGCCTCAGGCGCAAGAAGAGCTTTATTTATATTGGCCTACATGCCACTTGCTCTTCTGGGAGACTGTCACGAGCTAATTTTTGAGACTGATAGTTGATGGTGGGAAAAAGATGTAGCTGCGGCGGGGGAATGCTCTGTCTGACTTCTGCTTTTTTAATATAGGCATCTTTATTGTTTTTCTTTCCGTATGCATCTTCTCCTCTCACATCTGTGCATTCCTACTCCACAGTAAAGGATCCCCTGCCTTTCAGTTAGCTCAATATTGAGCTGGATTATTTTTATGTGCTGTGCATCGGTTCGGCAGAAATCTCCAGTACATTCATTCAGTGAAGCATCAGACACGGGCAGCAGTTCCTCCGTTGTATTCTGCGAACAGGGAGTCAGCCTGTTGCTGCAAGTCACCTTCAAATCTCTGACAGCAGGGTGAGCCGTGACCTCCTCAGGCGCTGCCTGAGCTTGCCGCGACTCCTTTCTCTTCCGCGTGTTGTGCAGTCTCGTCTCTGAAGGCCTCCGAAACCTTAAAAAAAAGTTTCCTTCATGCCTTTAAGGGCTCATGTGCTGATGGGACCTCTGTCAAGATCTGACTTTGAAGCATTGTTTCAGGACGTCAGAGGTCTTTCTAAATCGCTGCGGTCTTTTGCATTAGTGAGAGGCCTCACTTTGATCCGCAGTATAGCCGAGCACTGGTGTGCAAAAAGCCAAAGACTCTCGTTAAAGTTTGTTATTCAGCCTGCAGCGATTACCATATTAACATTTGGTCTGGCCTTTATTTTCAGCTGGAAGGTTAACTGTTTTTTACCCCAAAAAGTGCTTTCCCGACCTTTCTTTGAGAGTGTTGATATATTTAGGAGATTGGCAGAGGATGATCTGAGAGTGTGTGATGCAATTATTGAGAGTCTGCAGTTTCTGAAAGCCAGCGAGCCTGGCTAGACCTGGCTGAACACGCGCCTTCTTTTCCTTCTGGTCGGCTATGTAAAAGTGGAGCTTGAAGTCATTAGAGTGTTTTGGAAGCCGTGTGAATAATGCATCACAATAGCTTAGTCTCTTTGAAATAAAGGTGTGGATTAGTTTGTGTGCTTTATTCCAGGCCAAGTAGGGTCAAAAACCATCAGATGCTCAACCGTGTGTTGTCTTTTTAGGTGCATCCTCACATACTTTAAATAAAATTCTGCAGTTAAATACATGGCGTGGGTGTCATGGATCTGTTTGACCACGGGTCGACAAACATCCCGAGCTCCTTCGTTCTGCCTCCTCAGATGATTTTGCAGAGTTTGCTGAGGGATGAGCTCATGACTCGGGTCGTCTTCCAGCGAGGATGTTTAAGCAGCGCCCTGCCAGCCTCTGAATTGTGCGAAAATCCTGGTTTTCTGCAAAGGATAGCGATTCGAGGCCACTGGCGATGTATGGGACAATGCTGTCAGTTCAGATTGACGGCTGTCTGATGTCGCCCTTTCAGGGCTTCAGGAGGAGTAAGAGGAGGTGGTGGTTGGGTCAGATGTACATGCTGAAGATCATTTTAAAGTATATTTAAGTGAAAGATGTTGTAACTTACATACACTGTAGGGTTGGACGACATGATATGTAGCCGTATCAGTAGAAATGTGTCCACCAGTGGAGATTTGGGATTTCTGTCTGTGGGAAAACTATGAGTACAGTGTAGTTAGACTTACTGATGCAGCGTATTTTTAATCCAGTCCTTAGAAGTAACGTACCTGCAGACTTCCTTAGAAATGCGACTGGTTCATGATGGTTCTCATGGACGCAAACAAACCCAAATGAGGGCTCCATGATATTATGCTTTAAAATGTCATCTTGTTGTGACAATATTGCTTTATTTCGGTCTCCTTTATTAGGTGTAGGGCACCAGACGTGGCATTTTATAGCACTCCAAGGTCACACACATGAAACGGAAGAGCACTTCAAATGAGATTCAGAATTCAAAACTCAAAAGTGCTCAAAGCTCTGGGGTCAGCAGGCGTCAGACTAATGGATCCTATGCAATAACAATAAGCAGCGGAAAGTGTTTGCAGGTGATCACTGGATGTCTGAAACCTAAAGCATGAAAAGAACCTTTGATTTTATTTTTATTTTTTTTAAATTTAATTTGCATGTATTTCATCTTACTCCCTTTTAACACCAGTTGCAATTAGTTTTTTCGTATTACTGCTTCGAAAAAGAAGCTGTAATTTATGAGGCGTTCGCGTTTGGCTGCCGATTCGAGCACAATCCAATAATCTGGTTTACAGATTTTTCTCAGCGGTGCGGCGCAGCGTGTGTATAATCAAATGTGGGGGAGCTTCACAAATGCTACATCTGTATTTTTATCCGTCACCCCCCCCCCTTTTCCTCTCTCTGCCTGTCCCCCCCCTTTTCCCCCGGTCCTCTCCGCTGTGTGCCTGGTTGTAATTGAGTCATTTTCTCCTCGTTGGAGCACTGTCTCCGGCAGGCAGCTGTATCAAGGTGACCTCCCGCTATTGTTTGGGCCTCTGTGTTTTTGTCTCGCTAGCTCGCCAACATAATCACTGCCTTTCAAGCATTGTAATGGTTCAGCTGTGGTAGTGACACATTATTTCTGACCCTGGGTACCTTGCTTCGCCGTTGGAAATGTCAGTGAGGAGCAAGAAGGTATGGCGATGAACGCAGTGATGTAATGCTGCAGTCAACCCTTCCCTTTCTTACGTCCCTCTCCCTCAGAGCGCTCACTCAGCCTCACTGGGGGCTGTTTTCGCTCAGCGTGTCCCTCTTGAAAGCAGCCAAAGGGGGAATTGGGATCTGTTGGGAGTTGGATATCCTCTGCCCTCCTTGGAGCGTAGTTTGCTCGGAGGAATAATCTCTCTGTCCGTTTAAAGCACTAATCCATCTGTCAATCCCTGTCTATTAATTGTAGCATTAGTGTCTCGTAGGCAGGCCGGCTAATTACATTGATTTGACTGCTGTTTAACCTTTATTTAGCCACATGACACTTCACAACAAAGTTTCAATGACAAAACTTCACATTTAAAACGAGATTGATCGGGCGGGAGGTGCGGCGCTCTCAAAGCCGCCGTCTTTTAACCAGCGCTGAATGGTTACTGACGCCTGTTTTGTCTCGTGTAACTGGGACAAAGATCTAAACGGCTAAATATGCCTGCGTCCCTCTTCCTTTATGTTAGATCAGTCTGTCTGGTGAATAAAAACAGCGTAAGACTAAAGATGAATCTATAGACCATTGTAAGATTGCAGATTAGGAGGGGCTTGTGAGGAGGATGGATCTTTATCCTTAAATCCAGTAAGATGTAGTTGAGTGTCGCTGTGATCTTAAGGAGCTTGGAGATCAAGCTGTGAAAACATCTGACATGTCAATCCGAAGGGGGAAGTAAGACGCGATAATTTAGCGCGAAACACGACGTACCGTAAACAAGCTGCCGGGATGTAAATGCTCTGCTGTGCATCTGTCTGCTGTGAGGCTCTAACCAGATTTTCACGATGTGAAACACTGGTTTGATATTGTACGTAACCTGGCATTGAAAGTGTGAAGTGACTTCTCTATTTTGTCTTTCTGTCTTTATTTATTGCTTCAGTACCCAAGCGTTTCAAGCCCTAGTTGACTCTTTGTCAGGTGCAGGGATGAAGAACCACTTGGCCTGGAAACACTGTATTTTTGAATTCCCTGGGACGGCAGGAAACCCCATTTATTCTGCTACAGCCATGAAAGAGATGTACACTCATTAGTCATTGCTGTAACACTTTACTAGCTCCCTTAATTAGCATTTCTAAGCATTACGTAAACATTAAATGTGGTTTATTTACACAGTACAGTATAGTGCTGTTTCAGGTAGTGTTCAGGTGCTGGCTAGGTATTTTTCAGCAAGTATAGCTACTCCTCTGGGAGCCCACAGCTGGATGTTGGTATGACATTATAGTAAAAAACACAACTATATTCTAGCTACATAACGTGTTTATACCACGTTTGTAGGTTTACATGATACTAGCTTACATTTTAGTGGCGGAGTCCGCCATCCCTGCGCCTGATTCAAATGACGATCTCAGGCATTTTGAACAGCAAACATATTTGCATTTGTACAACATACAGCAGTGAGTGAACAGGTTTCTGGGGTGTTTTATCAAGACTTACAAGTTATTATGAATTATAAGTTTAAACCAGATTTTTGTAAAGTAAAGGTTGATGTGGTTGACCTGTCCCATAGCGTCATTATCAGCAAATAGTAGAAAAAAAAAAGTAAATTTCGCAGCAGGTCTAATAAGCTGCTTATCTGTGTCAGAATTCTAAAGTCAAACCAAACTGACCGCGTTTCCTCCAAAGTGCTGGATGCCTCTGGAACAGCGAGAGTAATTATTTTACACAGCTGAAGCTTCTTTAAAGCTTGGCCTTCATGATTAATTGGTCGGTGTATCATGTGCACGCAAAAAAAAAAAAGAGAAGAAATGACACTTTGTATTGAAATTGCCCATCAGCTGAGCGCTCTCACCAGGCCTGACCTGCAGTGCAGGGGGGTTCCTCTTTGATCGGAGACGACACAGACTCCATTTTACTGTCTCTAAGCTGTCGGCTACATCAAATTAGCTGCAGTGAAACAATCTGGTTCGGTTCGCAGGGAGACCACACCGGCCCACAGGCTGTATGTGTTTGATTTTGACCTGGAAAGTCATTCATAGCTTCTGGCTTCCAAAAAAGAGCTTTCAGGTTGAGAGGCACGGTGACTGGTGTTGATGCAGATGCAGGAATGGTATGGTTCTTAAGAGCCAGTCATGTCCACTGGTGTATGTGTCGCACACTATTAGCTGAGCACATATGACTTGTAGTGTATGTAGTGTGTAAGGGAAGGGAACGCGTGTGCTTCATCCATCTTGACGAGGTATCTGATGATGTTCAGGATGCGGAGGAGGGGAGCAGCGGAGTGGCTGCTTTTATAATGTCTGAGGAGACGTCATAAAAACATCCAGATTGCTCATAATTATAATTCCTGTTGCGTATGCAGACTAATTGCCGTGGCATAGTCCATTATCATCAGAGCAGCGTCAAAGGACTCAGAACGATAGACGCTTGTATTTTTTAAAACACCACACAGGAAGAGGCTAAAGCTCAGCCGCTGATGAGCGCTTGTGAGGAAGAAAAGGTATGAGAAGAACGGACTGCTGACTTTAAACAGCTCGACAAGCGACAGAGACGTAACTCATCGCCTGGAAGACGCGAATCAGGGGTTGAGAATGCCCCTTGGGCGCTGGAAAAGAAAAAAAAAAAAATTCAGCTGTTTGAAATCACGTGTCATTCAGTCGCGGCTTCAGAGACTGAGAGAGAGACACCTGATGGCCAGGTGAGTTTACAGGTAAGCCGCAGGTTTGAGTGAAGCTGAGCCGCGGGTGGCTGTCAGCGCAGCGTTCGCAGGCAGAGAGAATGAGAGGCACTTGTCTCGTGCCTTCACTCCCTCGCTTCTTTCCCGCCCCTCTCCCTCCCTCCCCTCTCTTTTTCGGGCTCATGACTGATTTGGCTCATTAAGATCGGGAGAAGGAGAATTAATTATTGTCATTAAATGAAGCATGATGTTCCCCCATCTCTCCGGCACTCCAGCGGCAGGGCAGTGAAGTGTGGGCGGCGGTGAGGGAATGAGGAAGGAATGGAAAGAGAGGCGTGTAGGGAGGAGGAGGAGGAGGGGTTGGGGGGTGGGGGGGTAGTAGTAATGTAGAAAGATGTGTAAGGGCTGATGGAAGCACAAGAGGGTTAAAGAAGGGAAAAGAGAGAGGGGAGAAAAGGAGGAACACTGGGATTTTAAGACAAAAACAGTGGATGGAAACCTTGTATATGAAGAGGAAGCAGCGGAAATGGAGAGTGACCAGAAAGCAGGCATGAGAGTCACAGAGTGTAAGATGGAGGGCTGAGGCCAGGGAGAGGAACAAGGGAGGAAGAGGGACAGACACGGAGAGGAGGGGCCTGAGCGGGATTTCTGTTTTTTTTGGTTGGGCTGCATGCTAATACGCCGGAGCGTATTGTTCAGCTCAGGCAGCTGAAAAAAAAAAAAAGAAAGTATAATCCAGGTCAGAGGGATGGAGAGGAGGGGGGAGGGAGGGGGAGAGGGATGAAGGCAGAGCACAAAAAAGGAGGAGAGGTCAGAGATTGAGGCATTAAGAGCCAAGAATGCTGGGAGAGGAGAGAGAGAGAAGAGAGAAGCACCAGAGAGAACATTATCACCTCCATGATGATTAACATCAGCATGGCTCCAGTTTCTGCTTGGCTCTGTATACATTAAAATATCCAATGAAGATTAAAATAATAGGGAGGGGGGGGGGATCCAGTTTGCGCCGGTTCTTGCTGTCACCTGCAAAAAATGAAAATGCATACAGATTTTTCCACAAGTAGCCTGCAGTGGCCAGTGCGCCTCCATGCATACGTGTGCGTGTGTGCGTGCATGTGTTAGCGCTAATATTATCGACTCTTGAGGAGGACGCTTGAATGCACGAGGCCCGAGGGCAGAGCCACTCAAGAGCATCCCCTGCAATTCAAGTGACCTGCTTTACTGACGCCGGCTCTTTCCCATTACCCAGAGTGGCATTTCATTTAGTTTCCGTCATTCATCTTTTCCTTTTCCACATGGGATAGGGACTCTTGTGTTGTTGACACCTCGCCCCTCTGTGTGTGTGTGTGTGTTTTATTTTGCTGTCTTATTTCTTTCTTCATTTGTTTTTTGTCTTATTCACCCCCCTCCCCCCACGCCCACGCAAACACACTCTTCCTTTCAAATCAAAACCTTTGCATATTGCTAATGTTTCCTTGCATGCAAGTTGCTCCCAAAAAAATAAAGTGCGAACATATCGCTCGGGGCGTACATATGTGGTCAAATTTGTTATGCCACAGAGTGTGCACCTAAGAGGCAGTGATGTCTGAGGTCAGGTTCTATTGAATGCTGCAGTTAATATGACTCAGCTGACAAATATCCCAAAGCGATAAGCTCTGCTGCCCTTAAAACAGTTTCTGCTTCAAGACCAACTGATGTTGACAGCCATACATTCAGACAGAGTTTATTTGCTCTGAAACACTCGCTGTGGCAGAATGTTAAGTCTGCGCTCAGCCGGAGCCAAACCCAGGCCAGTTCATATATTAGCTTGTTTAAATGGAGCGCGCTGCAGCAGCGGGGAGAGGGGGGCCTCTCTGGAAGCTTCGCTGATGCTGAAATGAATGGAGTGATAACAAGGTGATGTCACTGAAGCAAGCTTAGTCCAATTACAGCCACCTACAGACACGTGAGGTAAAATCTTCCCACTTTTGACACCGGTGGCAGAAAGTGGAACATAGTATTGCTTAGCTCTGCAAAGGCGAATATTTCAATATTAGTCATTAATTAAATGAATTACAGTTTTCGAGGTCTGCTGCCTGATAATGTTCGCTGTTCTCATTCCTTAGTTTTTAAAAAAAGGGTCAGATACGGGCCGAAATGCACGCTACGATACGAAACTATGATAGCAACCACGGTAAGCGGTACTTACCGAAGGTGAACTTGCAAGCGTTGTCATTATGTGGTTATCATGCTGACATTAGCGCAAACATGGCTCTAAACTCTGTTTCTTGTACTTTGTTAACTTTATTCATTTCAGCTGATTAAAGTGTAAGGTTACAAGCTGAAACTAAAGACTTGCAGCTAATTTAATGAGCGGGGCTCCCTTCAGCAATCGTTTGCAACCGTTTCTCGAAAACGTGCGCGATGAATTTGAGATGTGTTCGCTTCTCCTCTCGCTCTTAGTGTCTGTATTAGCGTTAACCTGCAGTGGGAATACAAGCAGAGATACCTTGGAGCAGGGTAATACTGGAATTTGGGAGTTTTTCGCTGCTCTTTTAACCGATGCTGCAGCACATGTTGTAGTTCTACTGCACAAGCCGAGTTTATACACTACAAAACTTCCAACGGCGGCCAACTTCAGAGACGGCGGAGCTTCCTAAGCTGCTTGCACGGTGTTTGTTTTAGGCTGTATGGATTTCTGACAGCTGGGTTTGCTCCGGAAAGTTTGACAGAGTGGGTTTGTCTGTCTGCTGTTTAATATACACGTGGAGCCGAGTGGGTGCGAGCGCGTGGGGCTTTGAAGCTAAAAATATTAGCGCTCATTATTCTATACGTACCTGTATGGCTCCAAAAACATCGCCGTGCAGGAGAAATATCAACCGTTTCCAGACCATTACGCTGCAATAAATAGCAAACCATTAAGGTCTTACTTTCTGGCAATGGCCATTAACGTTTTATGTTTTGTGTATTCATCTGAAATATTACATACTCGAACAGTGAAGTCCATCTACTCCTTCCTCATCCCTCATTTGTAGTCCTCTCAGCCATTATTCTCTGCAGTCAATACTCCTCAACATCTAAGCTTTCAGGCAAAACTTCCTTCAAACTTCAAACATTGACTCAGCATTGAACAGTAAGAGTCAATATTTTTTTTTCTCACCTTCAGACTCCCCTCCCCACCAACTCCGCCTCCCCTCTCTGTCTTTCAGGCGCTCTTTCTCTTCAGTTATTTAAAAAGCCGGCGGTTTTACTGCGCGGCTTTGCCTTCTCTAAATCTTATAAGAGTGCGCTTGTGCACACAGTCACCACAGGTGTCTCTTGAACTGGCGCAAAGTAGGGATAGAGATGTAGACGAAGAAAGCGAGAGAGGGAAACAGAAGCGTAAAGGGGTGAGAGAGGAACAGTGAGACGGGAAGAGCAAATTTAGAGAGGCATGCGGCAGAGGAAGGGAGCGCGAGTAAACAGAAGAGAGATCAAGAGAAAACAAAGATGGCAGGCAGCTAGAGAGAAGATATGAGTTGCATCTTAGCAGCTCCGGGGCTTTGTTCGCAGCGTAGATGCTCGTGCATGCCAAAGGTGCGCTCAAAGTCATGCTAATGGGCGGAGTGTATGCAGGGATTAAACTGCGGGGGAACAAACACTCGCAGTTTCAGATCGCCTTGTGCCAACATCTGGGGGAGAGTGGCGGACTTGGAGATGAATGCAAATGATTGCTGCTGTCCCCCTGCCTCTGCAGCCCCAGTGTGCAGAAGATGCTGATTGTTCAAAGTGTCCAGATATTGTGTTTCGTTTGTGCGCAGAGAATCCGTGATGGAGTCGCGTTTGCCTGCGAGTTGGGGCCTAACAAGAACTTAGATGTGTGTATTAGAAACAGCTGAGAGAGGACACACACACACGCACACACTGTCCGCCAGCCACTCCCTGAAAACACGTTTCATACTCTGCACACATTCTACCCATCAGCACGACGTCTCCACATCTCACCACCTTCCACATATATACATGACCAGATAAAATGACCCTCCAGCCCCACCCCCCCCAACCTTCCTGCCACACAAACGCACATACAGACACACACACACTCGCACACTCCAGGGTGGAACTTAATGGAGTGTGATCTGGTCTGACGTCTAGGCGTCGGGCCCCTCATCTGCATGCAGGCAGTATTCACCAGCACTCCACGGCCCATAATAATAATAAATCCAGACTGAGGAATTGGCACACCTAATCTGACAGCCCTTTATGGATACTCTCATTCATGTAGGACCGGCGCCACACTGTATTATATTCTCTAACTCTCTCATATACCCTGCACGTCGCCGATTGTTAAAACCCAAAGATTAATGATTTGAAGGAACATTATTTCTCTCTGAGATTGTATAAATCATCTTTGACACATATAGATCACATGGTGAGATCGGGGGGCGGGGGAATGGAGCAGACAGGGAAAAAACGGGACACGGGGACCAAATGAAAGTGAAGATTTGATGAGAAACCTCATTATTAGATCAAACAAAGTCCTTAGAAAGGTTTGGCGCTGTATCTTATTTCACGCTGTAATGTTTCGCACAAAGAATTTGCGCTCTGGTGAAAGACTGGACTGAAACGTTAGATTATTGTATTGAATTAAAAAAAATGTCCTAATTGAAAGAACGGTCTGTAGAAATGAACATTTATTTGAAGATACTGGGCGCCCTCCTGGGACATCTGCATGAGAAATATTGGATAAGTAAGTTATTTTTATTTATGATATTAATAGAAATTCTAAATGTATTTATATTTATTTTAATACTAAAAAAACCCCCAAACTGTTAAAATCATCAGACCATCATTTCAGATCATCATTTTCTAAATTTGAGTCTCTGGCATATCCAGTGTGACCAACAGTAGCACACATGAATTATGAAGTGACTCCGGTGGTTTGGTGTTGCACTTTTCATACAGCAAAGTTGGGAAACTCACAGGAGACGTATTAAAAAATCATGGTGAAAATCAATCCGACAGAGGCCAGTCGCTGCTGAGGGTTTGGTCCTCAGAGCGGGTCAAGGTCCGAGAACACGGCATCCTACATTTCCCATAATTCAAATCAGAAGCTTCTTTCCGTTAGTGTCTCTCTCTGCGTGTTTTTCGCATGTTTGTTGAAAGTCTCTTGGGTATTTTTTAATATTTGAACGTGTCGATCCTTCTCTAACCTTAACCGAGTGCGTGAGCGCACAGCTGAGCTCTAACCACTGTGGGGCTGCACTTTGACCTAAGTGCTAATGTCAGCATTTTGACCGTCTTACTGTAGCATGTTGGCATGCTAACGTTTGCTAATTAGCAGTAATATATATGCACAAATGTACACATCATAATTTGTACCAATCTGTCCTGTAGATGGTTAGATATTTTAGAGAATAAGCAGAAACTTTGACCTGCAGGATTCATCCTCTTGGGACCAAGGGGTGTCTGTACCGGATTTCAATGCGGACCACTGATCGACATCGCCTTCCCTAGAGCAATAGCGCCGCGGCCAAAAACCATCAATCATGCTTTAGCTGCTGTTAGCGGATATTGTTGTGCAAGACTGGATCCTGTCGGGAGAAAAATGGAATATGTTTTGCAGATACGGCCATTAACAGCAATTAACAACAGCTCCTCATTACGTAGATAAAAAATGGAATTCATGTGGCGTTATGTTTCTCTCTAACCGCATTTGCTGCTGCAGGAAAACAGAATATCTAGAGACAGAGTCTTATTCCTGCTCCTCGGCCGTCTCTTGTACTTTATATGAGACAAATGCAGTGAGATTTAATGTCACACCTGGATGCTGTGTTAGATAATAGTACGTGTGGGTAATGAGATATGAAACGTCTCTCTGTACGTACGCCCCGTCGCACTCGCTTTCCTTTTTTTCTGTCACCAACCGTTGAGTCAGTATGGTCATGCCTTTGTTCTCTTGCATTGGGAAGCGCGCTGTAAAAGCAGGAAAAAGGATGTAAGTGTGTGTGCACCATCTGTCATCACTGCCATCATCAGCTTCACCATTACTGTCTCCAACCCTCGCCGCTTTTCCCCCCTTTTTTTAAAAGTCTCTGACCCACGGGGACGAGCCGTGACCTTGGAGCTACAAGATCAGACGTTCCCGCTTGCTCCGGGTCTGGGTTGCAATGACGTCTCTCCACAACAGACCCACTGCTTAATGAACTTCACCCAGATGCTAAGGGGAGCCACAGCCTCCCAGTAGCCCTCAGTCCCTCTCCAATCTCAGCCTCACCTCCCAGTCCTCCATTTCCAGCTCTGCCTCAACTGAAGCTGGTTGTCATTTTGTTTATAAATGAGTTCCATCACCCGTCTCCCTCTCGTTTTCGCCATGAACGCTCCTCTTTCCTCAAGTGTGCGTGCATACAAAAAGCTTTTTCTGCATGCATCCATACGTGCAGAGTCATGGCATCCATGCCATAATGAAAACTTGCTCCCCCTTTGTATTGTTTTAGCAGGGGAAAGGTAAATATTAAAGGGTTTTTTTGTACTGCCGCGAGTCTGTAAAGAACAAAGCCATTTATCTTTTCACATCTTCCCCATCTCCACCAGCAGCCAAACATCGAGCGAGCTCGCGTTTCCACTCGCCTCGCCTCGCCTCGTCTCCCCCGCAGCAAAAATAGCTGAGCTCCTCTTAGCTCCCATGAAGAGGGAGGGCTATAAAACGTTTGCTGTTGGAATTTTTCCCACACACTAAAGCACAAAATGGATTCATCTCCTTTTAGCACAGGGGAGCAAAAAAGAAAAAAAAGCAAAGAAAAAAAAAAGCAAATAAACAAACAAACAGACACCGCAGAGAAGGCCAACCAAGAAGCAAGAATAAAAAAAGTGGATGGTGACAAATGGCTCTTCTGAAAGCTGCATAATTCTCCCGTTCCTCTTTGCCTGGGAGCGTTAGAGCTATTATGTCACTCAAATAAAACATCTTCCAGCACCTTGACCCCTGTGCATAATAAACTCTAAACGCCCATGGTGACATAAATAATGGAGGAACGGCGATAGCCTGAAGTATAAGTGCAGGTGTAAGTATATTACCTCTGCATGTACTACTTGCTTTTTCCCCTCCAAGCTGACACGTATACATGACAGTCATTAACTCCTTTTTTTTTCAGAAGCCAAATGTGCATCTTTTAGAGACAACGTTTGCCTCAAGGTCATATAATCGTGACTCAAATCAGCTGAGTGAGTCACACTTTCGAGACCCATAATGGCATTTCCAAAGAAACTCTTTGACATATTAATTGCGGCATGTACTCGAGCGCTTCGCGTGTTCTTTTTCTGCTCCGGTGAAGCGATCTGACTTTTGCGAGGCCACAGAAAGTGTTTTTTTTTTTTTTTTTTTCTTTTCTTTTCACGCTGACCTGATGACAACTCATCAAACACCGGGCAAATCCGGGACTCTTTTAAACGGACCCATCTCGCACTGTGCTAATTAATATCCTCCTGCTCTCTTGCTGTTCTGGATATGCTGCAGAGTGTATCAGCTGAGAGAGAGCGTGCCAGGGACATGAAGTGTTGGTTTATTGAAAAAGGGAGTCCAAGCCCCACTGCTGTCAGTGGGGTGTGGAGCAACCAGCGTTCCTCCTGTTATCTCCTGTCGTCTCTCTCTGGTGTTTTTGTGTGTACGTACAGTACATGTGAGTGCACAGGCGTGTCCGTGCACCTCCCCTGTATACATATCTGCATGTACAGGCACAGATGGACCTGGAATGCACCATCCATTCCGTTCCAGGGCGTTAGCATGGCGCCCGCCCACCGCAGATGGCGTTAATCATCGGCCATTTTGAGCGTGACTTAGCAGTGAGAGTGTAGCTACGCGGGAAGTCAGTGGGTGTGGCCACACGGGATCGCATGTGACGCAACTTAAATAAGAAAACTGATTAATCCCTCCTCGGTCCCCTTGCTGGAGATCATTTATCCTGTTTTTCTTTTTTTTTTTTCATCCGGAGGGCAGCTGGTAGGTTGGGAAGTTGAATGGGATGAGAGCGTTTACATAATTGACCACTGAGCCAGGAACGCTTCCTTGTTGGCGGGCCTTCAAAGAGAAGATGAGACCCTCTCTCTGGGGACACCCGCTCCTCCATCCCTCACCTCTTTAGGCCACACTGGCTGCCAGGAAAAGCCTCAGTCTCTGCTACACAACACGGATGTGACATGCACGTGTATGTGCAGATGCATGCACGCTGCTGCTTCTAGGCTCTTAGCTGCTTTGCTTCTAGCCATGTCATAGTAGAGCATGCAGCATGTTATTCACAGAATAAGTGGGGCTGCTCAGTTTTACACATGTCATTCTGTAAAGAAGCGCAGCCTGGTATCTGCCGCTTACAGTTCAGGCATGATCTGTCCTTTGATGGTCATGTTTAGACTTCTGCAGGACTTGGTGAATATTAGGGAACGATTGTGGTCTGGGTCCAAAATGTTAATAGTGACTTGAAGCGCAGGAGGGGACTGTGTGGGATGCCAGTCCCGGTCCGCTCACCACTTTGCTCTAGACTGAAAGATCTATTTGATGCGATGACATAAAGTTTCCTACAAACATCGACGTTCCCCAGAGAATGAAGTGTATTGACGTCGGTGAGCCGTCGAGTGGTTTTTGTTGGGGGGGTTAAGTGCTAATTGGCGAACGTTAACATGCTAACATGTTAAACCCAGGCGGCAAACAGATGTTAAATTTGTAGCTTCCTGTCAGACATCAGCACATTGTGACAGGAGTTTTCACCTGCTGACAAAACAAACAAACATAACATTTGAGAGAAAAGGTTGCGACGAGCCTCGGCAGCTTCTTAGATTCCACAACTTTTTTTTTAACTTTTATTACGTTACATCCTGCGTTGAGTTTTAAACAATTAGCATAAAACTCATTTTCCATTTCACTGTGAGTTTAAAGGATGTTGCAGCTACAGCCAGTTCCTGAATGGTCCAGCTGGAATGGCTCAGAGCGGCCCTGTCCGTGGTGCTGAAATGCAAATTGAGAGAACATCAGCGCTCTGGTGCGCTCTGTCAGAAGCGCTTGTTGGGGGTTTGAACTCTCTCTAGCTCTCTTTTGTCATCCCTGACACAGCTATTTCTGTCATTGTTGTCCGAGCGCAACGTTATGAATGAGTGAGTGGGGAGTCTGTCTGAACACATGCGCCGTTATTCCGCATAAACAATATGGCGTGTCCGTCTACTCTGCGTTGGGCTGGGTTTTGACCCCGTCTAATATCTCTAAACGGTGGCTTGGTGATTAGCGCTTTGCCTCACAGCGACTAGGTCCCAGGTTTGATTCCCGACCGGGTTCTTTCTGTGTTGGGTTTGCCTGTTCTCTCCATGTCTGCGTCTGCGTACCAAAAACATGCATGATCTGTAAATTTGGACCTAGAAATTGACGGCAGGAATGGATGCGAGTGTGCACGAGTTTGTCCGTCTATATGTGTCAGCCCAGGGACAGACTGGCGCCCTCTCCTCCCGCCCAGTGAATGCTGGGGTAGACCCCCAGCAGCCCCACGACCCCGAAAGGGATAAAGCTGTTAGAGAAAGTGGATGGATGGAGCTCTGGTGCTGACCATGGTGCTGAAATGACACATTCGGCACGCTGAAACATACTGGGATGTTAGACATCAGAGATTCATATCCAAGGGGTGATATGACAAATAATTAAGTTTTTAAATAAACAAACCAGACAGATGAAAAAGATCAGTAGTAGTTCATGTTTATTAAGGAGCCAGTGGAACCGTGTGAACAACGTGCATCGGCAGGGGCTTTTATCGAATCGCCAAACTGGAGAGGATTTGTCAGCAAACCTCCTTCTGGAAACATTATGACTTGGCCATGTTCCACGCGGAGCCCTCGTGGAGAACACTGGGAGCATGTGGAAATGTTGTTTTAAAGGTGGCCTGTTTTACATGGTTTTCCCCTTTACTGTTCAGAGCTCGGAGGGCGTTAGCTCGTGTTTTCAGCTGCGGGGGAAGCCAGTCTTGGGAGGAAAAAAAGAAAAGTTGTCAGACTGTGTCACAAGCAACAAGCAGCAACGTGGAAGTACAAATTATGTAAACTGTAGAGCAGCTTTGATTCTTTGGATTTTTCAGCTTGTGTTAATGTAAAGTCAGACACACCAGCTCAGCTCAGTGAAACTCAAATGTCGGGTAAACGCAGAGAGCGCTCTTTAGGTTTCGGGCTCCGTCGCAGATTGAACGTTTCTAGCGCGCTCACCAGCGCCGCGAGCAGACGCAGCACTTTGTGTCTGTCTCCTGTCCTGGTTTTTTTGCGACTTAGTAATACATACACAGCCTTTAACCTCTTGCCTGGAAATCCCCTCACAGCTTTCCTGCACAATCACCCTTTACAATTTATCTTGACGTACTCTCAATCACCCTTTCTTGTAGAATCCCCTGCGCTTAATTTAAACTGTCTCTTCTGTCCGTCCCCCCTCAGCAGTAGTTTACTATCTGGAGTGAGAGAGAGGGAGATGGACTGTGGGCCTTAAATTATCCCTGCTCTACATCGGCTCCGAAGCCTCCGAAGCAGTGTGGGTGGACTGATTTTATGAGTGCGATGATGGTTCGACGTGCCGTAATCCTCTTTCGCTGATCTCCCCTCGTCCATCTGCTCCATCTCCATCCCTCTCTCCTCTCCTCTCCCGCCGCTCCATCCCTCCATCCAGATGCACACACGAGCACGTGGACGCACGTACAAAAGCGCGCGCACACACACACAGATACACGCTTACTGTACATATGCGCAGCATTCATCAGATTAGGTTTCGATGTTTGCCGCTGTCCTGTGGCGTCTCTGCAAAGTGACTGCGGGTCAGCAGAGCGCGTTTCCATCTCTCTCCCTCCATCAAGGCCCCTGGATCTTCAGATGTCTCCCCTCCGTCTCTTACAGCAGCTGGCATTTGAAAATAGATTTTTATGTATCTCTGCAGTTTTGTGCCACCGTTATTTCACTTATTTATTTTCTATCACGTATGCACAGAGATCGTATCATTCTGCTTTTTTTGGGGGGGATAATCCCATCCACTGCTGAACAACACAAGCAGTCTCAGAAGAAGACCAGTACAGCGGGAACATGTAATTTGTCTGACAAGTGGAACACTTGGTTTTCTGGTTATATCTCTGGTGGTGTGGCAGGGACTTTTCTTTCCAACAGACAGCCAAGCATATCCGCTTTCACCGTACTTAAAATGGACCCACAGTGCCTCGTTGTATTTTGATGCGTTCCACGGAAGCGAACACAAACTGAGGTTGCCCCCCCCCGTCTCCCACAATGCCCCGACTTTTTCCAACTGCAAGTGCATTTTTATAAACGCAACCTTCTTTGAAGTTTTTTAATTTTCGCCATCACTCACGAGATTAATTCCTCCTCGCGCAGACATATGTATATTCATGATAATTAATATTTCATGCATCACTTCTGTTTGCTCTGATTTCGTTCTGACCTGGATAGGATTCGAAATGACAAAAATACGTATGTGTTGGCAGCGGCTGCACCGGAGCTTTTAACACACCCGGGTTTGCATCCCCACTCTCGATTTCACACGCTATCTCCGCTCGCTCACCTTTGATGGTTCCTTTGGCAATTTTTCCCTTTGTTTCTCATCTCCTTCCTTCTCTTAATCTTTTTTTTTTCCCCTTTCTCGCCCCTTTTATCTTTCCTCCGTTCCTCTTCATCTTTCTTTCTCTTAGCCTCCCCTCTTACCATTTTCACTCCGCACTCCCCCTGCTCTCCCTCGCTCCCTCCCTCTCCTTGCCATAGCAGTGGGTGTACTAAGCAGGGATTAGGCGTGATTGAAGTGCTGACGTGAGAGTTCTTCCGCCGGGGCCTCTTATCCTCTGCAGTCCCCCAGAGAGACCTCTCATTGCTGGGCTTCACTAGCAGGATGGGCCTGGCCTCGCCAAGGACTCCCCATGGAAATAGCCTCTCTTCATGCCTCCATGCCTTATCCCCAATAGCCTTAGTGCCTTTCCCTGATAGATGTGTGGTTTGGCCCTGATAGAGCTCTCTGCCTGGCAGACTCAAGCCTGGCTTTTTATTTTATTTTTTTATTTTTTTTTAAGAGAGAGGTCCTTCCTGCTACTGTATATCAAAGCCCGGACTCTTTCTGAGAGAACCTGTCTCTGCTCCCTTTCCCCGTCTTCCTCCCTCTACCCTAACTTCATAGGCCTCACGGCTTACAGCACCTGATTTGGTTTTGATGATTTAGACGGGGGCCGCATCCACCGGGCCTGATGAAGTTACCCAGCCCACTCAGCCACTCCTCTCAGACATTTAAAAGAATCACCAGTCGAGTTTTCGGGGTGGTGCCCGCTTCATTTGCCGTCGTCACATTTTATGATTGAGCTTGAAAGGTCAGAATGTTTTCCTTTCATGTGGCATATGCCCCCGACGCTCTGCGATGGTGGCAGAAGTGAATACAAATTATGGAGCAAGCAGATGTCAGGGAGTCTTTGGCAGAGGGGAGGGCAGGCGGGCAGGGGGGTGGGTGAGGGGGGGCTGAGAGGGGAGATGGGCTGTGCCAGTCACTTCCCACGACCTAAATCTTCATTACATTCTCATTCGTCTTCCATCCGCTGCTGCACTGATGGTGATTAACACATAAAAGAGTGAGAGATGTGTGATATGGCGTGCACTCAGCATATTGTGTGCTTTACCCCCACCACCACCACTACCACCACCACCACCACCACCGCCACCTGACTTGAATTCTGCAAGAGGTTTAGTCTTTGAAGTCAGGCTGTAGAGAAGAAAAGAGGGGAGCGAGAGAAAAAGACTACTATATGCAGAATGTAGTGTTGCCCTCGGGGGCTAACGGGAATATTCATGGCACCACTTGTTTCAAGTTTGTTGATTTAGCCACTATTTGATTTTTCCTCTTTGCTTTTCTTTTGCTGGCAGTGTTTTTACACACTGCGTGCGTTTGCTCAAGAAAATGCCGTGATTACCTCTTTAGCCCCGAATAAGACCCTCATCTTCATTGCCGCGCTGTGCAAGGCTCGGTGGCAAATTGCAACACAAACTTTTTAAGCATTCTCAGCGGCAGCCATCTTGCTTCTGATCCGCGCCGCTGCCAGGTAATCGCTCCGTGAGAACAGCTGTTAATTTTTTTGACGAGGAGAGGAGAGGAGAGGAAGTAAGAGCAGCAGTTTTTTTTTTGGCATGATGGCAGGAAAATGCAGAGGGACTCACAGAAAGACACGTATACGTGCATGCATCTGTTCGACTCAAACGCACATGTTTACATACAAAAATATAAATATTTAATCCTCCCTCCAGATTGCAGGCTTATGCTCCGTATGCATGCATACGCCTTGCAGTGTCCTCCACACAGTGTTCTGTACTTTCATTCTGTGATATCTCAGTGTAACAAAGAGACAAACAAAGGGCTTTTCCTGATGTTCTGTAAATGTTAATGTGCTAATGGATTTCAGCTTGGTGTACATCGACTACGTGCATGACTTTGGATTGCAGTTCCTCTAATGCATCAGATGCAAAGATATTGGGGAGGAACGAGGAACTCTGAGAAACATCTTTTTGAGAAAGGCTCTCCTCTGGGAACCGGATTCAAGTTACAGTTCACACGGATTTTATCCTGAAACAGTTTATTATTATTATTATTATTCTTTTTAGGTACTCGTCATCCCAGCAAAACTGACATTTGCATGCAAGTGAGAGCAAGCATAAGCCCAATAATACAGGAACAAGTAATACAGGACATATGACCTTACGCTCTGCTCTCAGCACCTGTGATTGTCATCAAATATTAACATTAAAGAAAATGCATGGCTCAGTCACTGCTGAACACACACAAACACACACACACACACACACACACACACACACACACACTGTCTACAGACATCAGTATGTCCTTGTAAGTTTGGCCTCTTTATCATTATGTTTAGAACTGTTTTTTTTTAGTATCAGTGGTAAACAAATGATACTTGATACAGACAATATCTTGTGTATAAAGGATGACTTTTTATGGAGCAAATATAATTGCATTTCACTGATGGCAACGTTATCCTTCCTGCTGGCGTGAATTATGGGAGTTGTAGTTCCAAAACATAAAATGAGATTATCGCAGTCAAAAAGAGAGAAACTGTTATATTATAATAAACAGTATGTCATGGCTAGCTATCGCGTGTAATTGTCTAGCACTTACACAGTGATAGTCAACGCAGAATGGAGGCAAAGTAGCCGACTGCTACTCCTCTGCTTTTTCTTCGTCTCAGTGGTTGGTGCTCTGCAGTTTTTCCTGCCGGCAACATATTTTTTGCATCTCATCGATGCAGTTGGCCATGCTGCAGGGAGAAAATCCTGCTCTCTTTGCACCAGAACAGTCCCGTTGACAGAGGGAAAAAAATGTGAAAGAAAAACTAGAAAAGAATTGTCAAACAGCTACCTGCTCTCTCCTTGTGTGCCCCGTATAAAAAGAGACTTTAAAGCAGCGGATCAGGTGGATTTCTTGAGGCCCTTTACCTCAACACACAGAGAGCAGCCAGGCTTCTGACAGGCACCTATCCTGCAGCATGTCTGGGTGGTGGGTGGGGGTCGAATGCAGGCCCATCCTAGAAGACAGCTGTCTATTAGCCTCACTGATGAGGTGAGCTGCAGGGACGCTGCAGGAATGGCCCTTTCTGTGCCTTTTTGCAAAGAAAGGGGTTCAATAGACTCAACCTGATTGGGCGAACCCAATCTTAGAACCAAAAGCGACCCGCTCCTTGGACAGATGCTTGTTTATTCCATAGGAAGATCCTTCATGTAGCAATCCAAATCCAGAGGGGAGGGTTGACCATGAATCCAACATGATGTGACTGCTGGCTGAACCTCCTTGGCTCCATACTTATGTGGGCGTCCGTTAAATACCACATCATAGACCGGAACCGCACTAATCACTGCATTGTGTAGCCGCGTGGCCGACTTCTAAATGCCCTTTCCCATCTCCTTCTCACTCCCCTCGCTGTTGATTCTCAGCGCAGGAGGGAACGTATGGCACTTATTACGAGTTAATGGATCATAAATTGAAACTGAAAGTTCTATAAAAGAGCCTCCATTCATATGCACACGCGCTCGCAAACACACGCGTACACACACGTACACACCGCACGCACATAGATTTCATCCAGAGCTCCCGACCTCGGAATTTCTCTTTCGTTATGCCGAGCTGTCGCCTGGTTTGAGGTCATCTTTTATGAATTACTGGTCTAAATTTACGGTCTAATACGTTTTTGAGTGTTTATGTGGTGTTCTGCCCTGCACGTCCTCCACTGCGAAGTGCAAAAATAGAAGAGTCAACCTCTGGAGTCTCTACTTAATGGACGACTGCTATCTACCAGCCGTTCTTTCTGAGGATGAGGCCATCCTCGGTGTGGTTTCTGAGTGTGTCTCTCTGCGGTTAAAGCGTGTTTGGGTTTGCGTATGACTGACAGGTTACTTCCTTTGGTATCCCAAACCACCAGAGATGCTTGAAAACATGACGGCTGAACAAACGCTTGCTTGGCGCTGTCTCGAAGTGATGACTTTGCTGTGGATCAGGAAAAAAGGATGTGATATACAAAATGCCTGTGAGTTTGCGGATCGTTTATCTCGGTGCAGTTCATAGGAGGGTTCTGGGGGGGTGAATGTACAGATATGCAACCCGCCTGGGTAACAGCAGCTTCCACTGTACAGCCACAGCCTCCCGATTCCTCAGCCACATCAGATTAAATGTGTCACCGTGAATAATTACAAATCGGCCGTGTTCATCATGGCAATTCAGCAAATTTCCCTCTTCTCATCTCGCCACTGCTCATTAATGTTTCAGATGTAGCACACTGTGGACAAAGTGTTCGACTAAATACCAGAGAACACACAGACACACAAACGCGCTATAAACATGCATCACTAAGCTCAGTGTTTTCTCTAATGGTGATTTCATGAGCTCATTGTAATCGTCTCGATGGGCCCACTGAGGTTTGGCAACAGCTCTTTATTGTTTTGTCTCTTTGTTTCCTCCCGTTGTGTTTTATTTTTGTCCTCCTCTGTTGGCCAGTATCCTCAGCGTAAAACGAGGTTCCACAGTCACAGAGTTCCACCGAGACGCTTAAATAAACCGTCACGGCCATCGCCGTTATCATCGGCATCATCATCATCATCTCCGCCGTTTCTCCACTTTCCCAAACGGTGAAATGATGGACTCCTGTGCGGTTATTTACTCAGCATCCTCCCACGACATCGACTTCTTGGCTCGCCAGCCAATTAAAAATCAGCGAGGTGGGGGAGGCGTTGTAATGCAGCAAAGGTCCTCGTGTTGCTGGAGCGCAGAAATTACAGTACAGGTAGCTCATATCCTCACTAATCTATACATCCTGTGAACACGTTGAAAGTTTAATTATAACATATTCTTCAATTTACTGTCAGTTTCAGTACCACCACCACACACACACACACAGGCTTTTTCTCAACCCACCTGGGCTTCAGCCCCTCGCCCATATGGAGCAGCCTCTGGTGTAGCGCAACAGTCGCACTCCTCACCAGCTCTAACTGGTCAAACACATGCACAGTCGCACACACTCATGCAGTCTCCAGAAATAGACATTTGGAGTGATAGCCTGCAGGGTGGAGCTGACCACTCTACCATACAGCCAGCTGTCCCACAGGGATTGGCATTTACTTAGACTGGTCCACACACACACAAACACACACACAAACACACGCATGACTGTTGCATGGCTTTTACTTTTTCACCCCAGAGATGTGTGTTGTTTTTCTTTTTGGTTTGCGATAAGTGAGACACGTGAAAGCGTTTGGATGTTACCGGGGTGGTTCCCATTTACAGTTTTCGGCAGCTTTTTTGCACATTTTTCCGTTTTTTTTTTTTTTTTTTTGAAGAATATGGATAAAACCATTTTTGAATATTTCTTTGAAAACAGAATCTAAGCTTTCAGGCCTCTGGCTGTCTGCTGAATGCAGCTCTTCACATTAATACAACATGTAATTCCCCCTTTTCCTTTGAAACCATACATACTTAGAAACATTGCTTCCTTAATACCGTTCATTTCAAATTAAATTCAATTAAATTCAACCTTTAGGAGGATCCACTGAGTTGGTAAGTTTGTATTTAAAAGTGTGCGGCCTCAGTCTGTCTGCAGAGGGATGGCAGGTTAACAAGGCGCAGGCATTTTGGTCAATTTTGATCATTTCAAAAAGCCTCCAAACTTTTTAGCGTAGCTTGCTTAAGTTAGCGCTGATTCCAACCAGATGGTGCTTTCCATTTGTGTTACTTTCCTGCTGAGTCATTGAGAGAGCTCACATCATTTAGTGATGCACTCATTCTGAGTAAAAGAGGTTCAAGTTAGTGTTAGCAGTCCTTATTTCATAGGCTAGTTGTTGTGAGCTGAAGAGTCATTTCCTCTTCACCAAAACACGATATTCAGCTTCAGTTTGACTTTCAAAAATTGCCATCGGTCATAAAACCGAAACTATTTTGATCCAAAAATTCAAGAAACTTTAATGGTTTTTTTTCTTTGTGGGTGTATTCTGAAACACGGAGCAATAAAGTGACTCATTCCTCAGTCAAAGAGCCAGCCTAAATTTGTTGATGTAATGTCCGTAGCACAATGGAAATAGGGCACATAAGTCCATGAGGTGTTCAGCGTGTGTTATCCAACTAGCAGTAAGCCTTCTGGCGTTTGTTCCTCTCTCCTTGTATTTTCAAGGGTCCCAGTAGAGCGAGAGAAGGGTGAAATGGAGAGGAGAGTTAGTGGCGGGGGGGGGGTAGAAAGTAACAAAGGAGATGCTTTTAGAGTACCAGGCCAAGTAAAGCACCTTTTCTCTATGTGATAAAGCCAAAGGGAGGGAGATGAAGAGTGAGTGTGACAGAGAGGGAGAGACTCAGGGGTACGGCGCTCCGAGAGAGGCACATTTGTGAAGCTGAACATCAGTCCGTGCGTTCAGAGGGGCTTGTCTTCACGTCATCTGCGCTTTACAAAATATGAAAAGTCACACCGCCCTGAGTTAACGGTCTCCGCGTCTGTGCCTGAGTGTGTATTTTTCTCTTTGCGATTCTTATTCTCATCCCTATTCTCTCTCACTCCTCCACACACACACTCATCCTTTCAGTGATGATTTATCCCTTCATCTCCAGAGTGTCATTGAGGAGAGCCGTTTGGCTCTCCAGACTAATAACCGTCGCCGAGATGGAGAGGGGATAATGTTATTGACTTCCAAGCTAGACGGTAGACTGGCAGTGTGTGTGTGTGTGTGTGAGAGAGAGGGAGCTATCTCATGAATGTACAGTCTCCCTTGGTAGCATATACCTGTGTTTTTGCTTTTCACCGTGCATTTCCTCTTTTGCGTGCACGTATCTCAGTCAGGTTCTAATGTGTGCAACCACATGTGTGGTTTTTCCCCTGAGGGATGTTCTCCTGTCAATTAGGGAGGTTGGGGGTCAGGAAACACCCCCCTCTCTATTGTGTTAAGTCACTTAATTCTTGCTGAAGACACCTTCGCTGCATGAGTGCTCACAGTGTCATGATATTCACTCTGGATGCCATCCTCCATGTCCGTGCACATGCTCGCTGCAAGGAAAAGCCCTCGCAGTTCCATTCAGCAGACGGCCAAACAGTCAGTGGTTCTACTCTATCAAGCTTGGATTAGCATAATTATAGTAACTGTGGGCAGACCTTGCTCCACAAATAGTAAATACCACTTTCCTCAATGACAGTAATTCTGTATTTACCTCAACTTGTCAGGATCAGTAGATTTGATTGCAGCCAAACAGGATTTGGAAAGCAGCTGGCATTTGTTTTTTCAAAAATCACACCCACACGTATTCGCTTGTTTTGTACGTGCACATACATGCATGATCTCATCCGCACAGTGACTCAGTACGTGCATGTTAAAAAAAAAAAAAAAGAAAACACACACAAATGCGTTACAAATCTTACTTTACATGTCGGAGGCATGACGGTCCAAATGATTCAGTGAAGGTGCAGACGTGTCGGTTGGTGCCTGCCTCTCCCTGGAGAGGCTGAGGATCCTCTCTTCTAATTTTAGAAAGCTTCAAGGAGGCCGGGGAATGCTGGAGCTGCTGGGTTTGGTTGAACCAAGAAGCAGGGACTATATGAGGCTATAACCCTCATCCCCTGAAGCTGTGTGCACACTTTTCAAGAAAACATGTGTCGTAGGGATGGAAGGAGAGGGACAGAGTGGAGGAGAAAGGTGGACTGAACAGGACCTGATGTAGGGAAAATAAAAAAAAAGGCATCCAGGCACACGGTGGCCTGGCCTCTAGCATCAGTGTTGCTGCCACGTGATGGAGGATGTGCATGTGCGCTTGTTTGAAATGTGTGATTAGTGTGGCCGTTTGTCGGCCGCGTACGCCAAGAATGCCGCCCATTGATGTCTAAGTGCGCATCTGTGTGTATCCTCTTATTCACGCGCCGCTGTGCCCGGGCGCGTAGCGTATACGTGCCTCGTTGATTTGCGTGTGTAAAGTTTGCAATCAGCCCCGCGGTTAAAGGTTAAAACGAGGGAGCGAGAGAAAGGTGAGAGTAATCCACCGTTACTCTTATCTCTTGAAGGCGCACATCGTTGCAAATGCCTGCGCGCACTCGAGCGCACGCGTGCACACAGTCTGACACGCGCAGAGTGAGAGTCACATATTGTTTTGGCTACAGGCTACGACTGGTTCTGGCTGGATTTAAAGCTACAGTGGTGCTTTTTTCCCTTAATTTCTGCAAAGCTCAGTGTTGAATGTCTTTCCTTGAGTTGTCTGCGGCTTTATCCCAGACTCATGCTGCTGTCCAAGAAATAATCATTGTACTCGGCTCTGACACGCTGTTGGAAAATGATATGATAAGAGAGGGGATACTCTATGTGTCTTAGTCATCTTTTATCCCACGTCTCTTAGTGCACTGTAAACTGATTTTCACACTGTCTAAGCAGACAATAATGTAACCAAGTAGCAACTCACCTCCATCTTACAACAGCACTCAATTTGATTGGCTGTTGAGACGAGGTCTAAGCTCAAACCTGATGGGGGTGCTTGCCGTTAACCGCCTCTGGCACCCTGCTCTTCCCTGCCATCTAGATTCTATTGGCTTTAAGGGCTCTTTCGCGGTGAGTCATGTTTATTTCATTGTCCCTTTTATGGCACCGCTGTTCCCCTTTTAACCCCTCGCCTTCCTGCACGCAGCTAAATGTTCTGGCAGTACACAGGAGACTAAGTTATAGGGGTAATAAATATTACATGGCCTCAGCTTCGACTAGGAATGTGTGCTAATCTGTTTCAATTGCAGGAGAGGGAGTTAGCCTCTCTCCTGCTCTCATTAGTTTATAATATCTGCTTGGATTTGCTCGTCGTTACTTTGGATATGTCAAAAGTCAGAAATCATCTATATGTGATGTAACTTTTCTTAAAAAAAAAAAAGGAATAACTTCTCTACTGGTAGGTCAGATGGTCATTCAACCAACCGGTGACCTCGCTGAAATGCAACCTAGAATTGTAAGAGAAAGTCAATGTGTGGTTTCTGAAAAAAAAAAAAAGAAATATATATATATTTTCATCAAATAATACTTATCGATTGCACTTATCAATCTTGTTTTTATGTTTTCTGTTTTAAAATTCACTGGAGAGCTTGATTGTTTAGCTTTCCTCCACCAAAATTCCTTAAACCCCCTCGATTTATGGCTTAAAAGCACGAGGTTTTAACTACCAGCAGTCTTCCAAACCTTCGTTGGGCGGGGTATCCAGTTTGTCATTTTAACTGGCGTTTAGTATGCCATTAAATTCTAACTACATATGTAGACATCAGAGCATGTTGGACGCTCTCTGAGTTGGAACCGCCGAAAAGCCCCTCACATCAACCTCACAGTGGTAATTACAAATGGGAATTTTATCTTGGCTCTCATATCTCCCGTGTGGCTCTGCACATTTAGAAACTGTGTCAAGATAAGCAATACACATCTTTAGTGGGAAATAAAACAAATCATGGTATTAAATGCATAGGGAGACGCGTGAAACTGTCAAAGTTGCGCATAAAATGAAAACAGACGACGACAATATGATGGAAAAAAATGGGCTTTAGCTGCAGCTATTCAAAGGTACAATGTGTGCTTCTGCAGCTTGACTTTTCTGTGTTAAAGGATGTGTTAATTGATTTTCTTTTCTTTTACAGCTGTAGCTCCTGCATGTGTGGGTGCACAGCAGTTATATATTAGACCGAAGCTACATCAAACTCTGTGATAAAGTATACTAATATACTTTTTGAAAATAACACAAAAATACCCTTTAACCCAAGTGTACCTCTCATTAAACTAATTCAAATATATTTTTTCAGTCCCGGCGTAAGAGGTGACATTTGTTGATGGAGTCTTAGGCTGCAGCAGCATATGTCACCAAAAGTAATGATAACAATAGCGCGCAGCTTCATGCTCCACGGCTCTATCCACAGGCAGCATGTGAACTGACAGAGACTGATGTGGTGAGGTGGAGGCACAGCCGGGCTTCTGACAGGAAAGATAATAGCCAATAAGGCAACGCCACTCTGGATGATTGACAGGCTCCAGGGAAGGCCCCGCCTGCCACACAACCCCTGTTCCAAAGAACAGGCCTCTGTTCAAACACACAAACATTACAGCATAACACTGACATGTATACACACATGCACAAAAATGCACATTTACACAGGCACACACACTTGCAAAGCATTCGCATTATTGACAGGTTGTTTACCCTTCAGCCAAAGCTCACAGCTAATCATGTAGGCAGTCCAGTACAATATACAAATAAATCCATTCTCAGTAGCTTGAGCTAATTACGTGATTTTGTTCAAAGACGTAAAAGCAAATTTTATGGTAAAACATATAATGTGACAGGCAGACAGATGAAAACAAATAAGTCACAAACCCACACAGATGCAGAGTGATGCAAGTCTATCAAAGCACTTTTCTGCGGAATGGTGGAGAATATGAAACCGATACAATGCTCGCTGCCGTCATTTCCCATTTTGGCTCAGGATGGCAGCTGTCAGGCTGATGCAACAGTCGGCATTCAGGAGACACGCTGTCAAAGATCGTCTGATTGTTGACGGAAATAATACAGAGCGCGGATGACTCCATAATATTGTAATCCACAGTTACAGCCATTTATAAAGGGAAAACCACTCAAGGTTTCATGGATGCTGTGCCTGCAGTGTACTGTAAATCAGTCAATATGTGACGGCACAAATGCACATCGAATCAATGCTGTCTTCAAAACATGGAGAACCGGAGCTGTGTCAGGAGGCCGAGTGGTATTCTTATTTTATAGGCGCATCGCACATTTGCCCACGGACATGTCTCGGATCTCTCTTTTTCCTAAAGTGCTGATGGATTCTGACTTTTGGCTTTCTGTGAGCAACTTCTTTTTTAGCATTTCAAATTTTAATCATCACGCTTGGCCATCTACCGCCGTTGCTAAGCAATCACGACGATTTGAATGAATAATAATAACTTTATCATTTCTCGGCCGCCTCTGAAATCTCGTGCCGTATGAGGCGGACTAAAGCAGACAGTAAGTCAGCCAAGTGTTTAACTCAAAGTTTCTGCAATTTCCAAGGGCGGCTGTGGTTCAGGAGGCTCAGGAGGGTCGGGCGAGTTGTCCACTGATCACAGGGTTAGCAGATTGATCCTCAGCTCCTCCTTCCTCATGTCCTAGTGTCCTTGGACAAGACACTGAACCACAAATTGCTCTTGAGGGGCAGGCCGGCATCTTGCATAGTAGCTCGCTGCCATCGGTGTGTGTGCGTGTCTGTCTGTGCACAAGAGGCAAACTTTAATGCACTTCGGATAAAGGCACTTAATCGATGCAGCCAAGTTTCTGTGGCAGGTTTTCTGGTATATTAGTATACTGGCAAAGATGAAAAGTAGCTATTTACAATATTCTCAATAACAGACGACGAGGATGAATGGATGAAAACTGATATAAAGAATAAAATTATAAGAGAAAAACAAAACAAAAACATTAAAACACAAGCCACCAAGAAATGACCATAATACGTTACACAATACAGAAAATATTGATTGATATTGATTAAGTGTTTTGTGATGATACACTCCTCACATTGCTGTCTTGCATGGATTTGAACTTTTTTTTAACTGTGTACTTATTCATAAAAGCCGGTATTCAAATAATGGCCAACCTTCAACATAATGCAAATAAATAATATGAAATAAAATGAAAACATCAACAGTGTTGGAATTACCTATAGTAACACATAGTAAACAGCAGTCTGGCCATATGCTCATCACTCTTTTACTCTTCTCTCTGTCTCTATGATAATTGGATTTAAAATGTATTAAATCCAGTTGTTTCTTTTCTTTTCTATTGCTCATGTTAGTCATTAACATTTCCAGGGAAACGGGTAAAGTAGAATATTTCACCTGGCATGTGCTGTGCTGACAGAATATGTGTTGTGTGAATGTATACAGTAATATACAGTAATATACAACTAATTATCCACATGTCTTTTAATGTCTTTTTCAATTTTCTATTCTAATTTTTATTATTTTCTTATCTTTATTGCTTGGTAGCGTAGAGTTTGTAATATATGTTTATATGTATGAGTAGTAATTAGAGTGCCTTTGAAATCTTTTTAATCTTTTAATTGCAGTTTATGTTGTTTTTTTATTGTATTGAGTAGTTTCTTTTTAGCCTTACATGCTGAATTCTTTTTCTGCTCTTTGACAAGTCCCATCACTGAGCTGCGCCTTTTGAGCTCTGCCTGACTCAAACTGTACATGTAGACATCAGAGCCCAGTCGCTGATTGCATAATTTGCTCCTGTCTCAATAAATCAGATGGTAATTTCATGCAGATTGCAAGAGCAAATAGAAAGGTTCGCCTTTTCACGGACACATGACTGGGCTTCAAATGTGCCCAGTCATGTCACATTTCAAGCAGTGTTCAGCTTTTAGCTTTTAGCTTTTTGAAATGTAATAAAACAACAACAACAACAACAACAACAGAGGAAACGATTTTACTGAAGCTAGACTTTACAGAGTCGACAGATGCATGTCGATCATTTAACAACGCTTTCCATTCGGCTAGTAATTAATTAATTTATCCCTATATCGGTATTTTACATAATAATTTACTTTTATTTATCAGTGAAAAGTCTCGTTTTCATTGCGAAGAAACCATTGGCTGCTGTTAAGGGAGGGAATTTGCTGATTTGCTTGTGGTAGTGATGTTGATATGAAGAAAACTATGTTAATGTTCCTCCTAACTTGCATTTAGATTGGGTTGTCCACCTTCAGTCCCTCCCACTCCTCCATGTCTCCAAACACCCCCTTTACCCTTAATTGTCCCGTATTAGTAATAGAAGTGCAGTCACCACATCTCTGTCTCACTCCTTCTCTCTCCTTTGCAAACTCATCCTCAACCCCCACCTCCTCATGCCAGTATTCGCTCCGCACAATTGCCTCAGTTGATGGGATTGGACCTCAGGCGCCTGCCCCCATTCTTCAGACACCCTCCATCCCTCCATCGTTCACTCCCGCCATTCACACCATCCCCCCTGTTGTCAGTCCAAACCTCATCACTCACCCCATGGAGACTCGACCATCAGCAACCAATAAGGAGCCTCGGTGACACACATACACACACACACAAACATACTGAAAAACACTCAGAGGGTGACAGTGACTAGCTTGTCAGAGCCAGTAGCCAGAAGGGAGCCTTGGGCCATGTCCACATTAATGCAGATTGATTTAAAATTGATATTTACCTGTCCAAAGTTTTCCAACATATTCATATTATCTTCTGAAAACATGAAAACCACACTGCTGTCCGTAGTTTTATGAAGAGTTTGATGTATGCACTGAGAAAACGTAAAGATTCTTTCAGACTTGCACGCATTGTCAGACACCTGAGACCAAATCATACATTTGTGTTGTTTTGAAGAGATCCACATCAAATTTAACAAAGTCCAATTCATGATTGGCATTTCTGAATTTATTAGTTCGATTTTGATGACACAGTATCATCACTGTATGCCGTCAGACTAGAAAATAGGTTTTAAAGAAGCTACCTTGGCTGGATTATCTAAAACACTATATTTTGAAGTTGAACTTAAGGTGAAGACATATTAAATGCCAACACATTGCAAGAGAACTATGTTTAAACCATGGGATCGGTCAGTAAACTGTGAACGTTTGCAGTGAACAGTTCAGATGATAGGTTTACTCTTGCCCTTTAGTTTCTTTTGTTTCATTTTTGATGGCTATTTAAAATAATAATTAGCTACGTAAGCTTAAAAAAAGACATATCATTGACATATTATGACCTAGAAATCATTATGGCTAATGCACCGTTAGCACAAATGCTTAACCAAATGTCCAGCAGACATAAACAACATCAGCTTTCATTTGGAGGTGTGTTTCTGGCCACTCAGTGGACATGAGTCCAAATTTACCCTCTATGCCCCCCTTTGTTTTTTATCCTCTGCTGATACTGGGGTAAATTTTGGCTAGCACTTTGGCTAGCACAACTGCTAAATATTCCACTATCTTTATTAGCTAGCTATGTTGTTTGTCTGCTGTTTTGTGCTGGTCAGGTAGTGTACATCTGGATCATTAGAACTGAGTGTGACCCAAAATAGTAAAGTTGTGGACTGTAAATCCAAAAGCTAAAGGCTAGTAGAAGCTAACATGTTCTGTTGCTTACGCAAAGTGACGAGTTGCTGATAATTTGTGAATAAAGAAATGAAAATAAAGTTGACACTACTACTGCAAAGTTCATTGAAGTCCATGTTTTGGCCTCAAAGTGGTACTGAAGAAACGTGACCAAGAGACATGGGGCCCTTTATCTAAAATGTCTTGTCCCTCTATACTGATATACAGTACACATTTTAATCTGAAGGGTAGAGCATATCCATTGAAAATTCCCGATATATTTTATATATAGCAGTATCTATGGAAGTTTGACAGAAGGGAATAAAGTCATTATGTCACAATGGTCGGCACTGGTGAAAAAGTCAGGCTATCTTCAAAGTTACTGGAACTTGACCTCTGAGGTTGGACTGATGGACAAAGACACTATCCCTGGAGCTGCACAAATTGAGCAGCTAAAAACATAGACGTGACCCTGTTCTCCCCAGAGTCTCTCCAGCAACTTCACTGGAGTTAGCCTACGCACGTCAGCAGCCAATAAGAAGCCTGCAACACAAAGTCAACCCGTTGACCTACTCTCTCTCTCTCCAGGTCTATTAATAAAATTACCAGTCCGCTGAGGATAAGTGTTGTAGACTAAGTGTGTCTCATATAGTGTAGAAGCTGACCATCCAGCGCTCCCTCCATGTACTGTACCAGCCTGTCTACCATACTGACTCATATGGCTCTGTCGCAGCCAAGATGCTGCATTCCTCTAAAGTTTGCCTCATTGCTCCCTGCAGCAGTTTCTATTGCATTACCATTTTGAAGTTGAGAAGGGTTTATTTTATTTATGTTCTTTGTAAATAATGCAATAACATGAGCATGTACTATAAGTAACGACGGTTTCTGAACTCTAAATTCAATGTTTTTTTCAGCAGGAGGTCTTTCAAGAATCTTTGAAATTACAATTCTTGGATGCCAATTTAAAAAAAACTTTCATTTGGGGAATTTGCAGAAGTCTTCTGACTGTAAAATAGACTGAGAGAGTGTTGGATTTGTGCTGGTGTTTATGGGCGTTGAGGGAGGTGAGGGGGGGAGAAAGAGAGAGCTGTATTTGGTGGGTGTGCTGTCTTATCAGGTGCAGTAATAAGGTTTATCAATGCTGGAATCACAAGGGGCAGCTCTTCACAGCTAGTCTTAACACACAGTGTCACCTCGTTTCTCTGGAGAGCCGTTGGAAGTGCTTCAGTCTCTCTTTCCTCCATCTGCCTCCCTCATTCTCCTGTCCTGGCTCTCTCCACCACTCTGCTTTTCCGCCCATCTCTTCCCTCTCTCTCTCTCTCCTTCCCGACTGTCTCTGCTTCCCATCTCTCGCTTCCTTTTGTTCTAGACTCCTTTTCTTCCTCCGTGTCACTTCTGTTTATGTTTATCTCTCTCTTTGTCTTCCTCTTTGTCACTCTTCCCTCAGTCTGTGCGTGCAGACATCAATGGCAGTCTGAGACAGGCCGCCCGCCGCCGCCGCTCCACAAGGTTACGTGAAACACGAGACGTGAAAAGAAGTGTCAGGGTGGCAATTCTCTTCAACCAGATATGTCATGTGACGTCTTGAAAGTTGTCATGAAGGGGACACATTCAGCGCAGTTTGTGTCTTGTTTTGTCTTGACTACAAAATAAATCCCTGAGAAACCTTACATGCACAACTCTCTGGCTGTGAGCGTCACTACTTTTGTGTCGTGGGTTGAATTTAATTGCACAGCACATTGGTAGTAATTGGGCAGTTAGATATTACCATGCAATATACTCTACCAAATCGCCCTGCAACATAAGCCTGTCTGACAGTGCCGCCTGCCTTTGAAGAGAGACATCACCCGCGATGCTCCAAATTCATTTGACACGTTGTGCCTCATCATTGAGCTTTAAGCTGCACAGTCGCATGGTTTGTGCTCGCCTCGCGTTGGGAGGTATTGTTCATGTTCGGCTGCGTCAGGCTAACCATGCTGCTTTAAATGTCATTAGCAGGGGATGCTAATTTCTCACACTTTGGGGATGAAGGAAAAGGAGAGGATGGACGCGACAGAGAAAGGATGCGAAGAGGCATGGGTTTTCAGACTTTTGTGAAATGCGCTGTGCCGGATGACACCACAACCTTGAATGGCTTCAGTTCCCGAGGGCGACGCGAAAAACAGCAATAGCTGAAGGCAGAACTTTGCTTTCTATGTTTAGGTCTGGAACTTCAGGCTTGTTTATCTGCAAATGTAGCGCGAACATGCATTTGATGTGTTGGGTGTCAGCACAGATTGAGTTCACTTCAACAGAGAAAAGTCTCCTTGGGACTAGCACTAGTGTTGGTTGCCCAGCTAGCATCCCTGTGCAGTGAGGCTTATGGGCTTGGCAGTCTCACAGCTGCAGCATCTCCAGCTAAATTCAGTGTTTTGCCTTAATAATCACAATGCCTCCTGTCTCCTAATCCTACCATTAAACTCATCTCATTTCTTTAGGAGGTTTAAATCTGTAGCCCCCCCCACAGTGATTAGGAGCGGTTTGATATCCCGTGCTGGAGGTTGAAGGTTGCAGACAGGAGCTCTGTAAGGCGACAGCACTCTCTGCTCCATGGCCCTTGGGGTCAGACTGGAGAGCGAGCCCAGGCAGCATGGGTGTGTACAGCGAGGGCGAGCGGAAGAGAACGGGAGATGGTAATGAAGGAGCTAATTGCTTCCAGTGGATTTTGAAATCGAACCCCAGCCCCCAGTGCATGGGCCTGGCAGCACACAAATGGAATATTGATGACTATGGCGAAAATAAGGGAAAATGACCCTGCTATATGATCGATTTGAAAGCCACAGATCTGTGCAGAACATGTCTCAACAGGCAATACATTTCCCCTGGTTTTTATGGATCCGTATATACTTACCACAGGTTTAATATTGCTGAGGTGCGCAAATATTACATTATATCAATTTGCGCTTTCTATTATTCATAGCAACAATGTTATATTGATAGTCTTTACAGCTCCACAGCAACTTTGTAATTACATCATTATAATTAATACACATAGAGAGATTCAGACATCCCATAGACTGGTAACCTTTTATATAAGAATTTATATTTATTGGTAAAATATAATACACAATAAATAACAATACATAATACCACAAGAATTTATTGATTTTAAACAAGATCTGTTTTTTTAACTGCTGAAAGGTGCAATGATTTCTAGGGCCTCTTTGTGAAAGGCAGCAACTTTAACACGTCTTCTTATGCTTACAGTTTGCAGTTAACGCTGATACTGTGCAAAGATAAAGTCGTAGCATCACCAGCTAGCCCTCTGCGAGGCTAACAGCATTTCTTTGAACTATATGCATTGTTTGCTTACAAAGACGATGCAAAGACACAAGATTTGAAGATGCCACGCTGTCATCTTAGCATTAGCAAGTATTTAGCAAATTTAAATGTTGACCTAATTATTGTGCTAATGATTGCAAACAGCCATTAATGGTTCTGTTCGGTCTAATGGCACCTTTGATAATAATGCGAGCAGGAATCCCTTTGAATAGCGCATGCCTGTCTCCTCCTGACATAGACAACCTAATTAGCTGAATAGATGAGGGGGGTTGCCATGACAGTAACCTTTCTAGCTTGGGTCAGGTGAGAGCACACAAGATCAGGTGTCTGGAGTGGATCTGAGGGATTACCCTGCATGGAGAGATTAAACACAGGGCACGTCCTTCTTGGCTTTTTTTTTTTTTTGAATTTTAAAACCATGAGCCTGACTCACCTTTTATTTAAGTTGCTCCATATATTTAATGTAACACTAAGCGTGTTTCTTCAGAGATGTCATTTGTGTAACTGCTTGTGAAAAGTAAAAGAATATTACATTCGTAAACCAGAATCAGTCTTTGCAAAGACAGCCAGCCTTCTCCCAACCCACATTTGCCATGTCATTTGCCATCAGGCGTATGCAAGGGGCCTCCAGGCAAGATGTGAAGGAAGGGCCCACCAGTGTCAGTGTAGCGACTAAAATTTCTACAGAACGTGGTTAGAGTGCCAACTGTTTCAAGGACTCTCTCTGACTCGGGGACCCCAGAGGGTTTTGGCCCATACTTGTCCAGATGTACAGCGAAGCCAATTGGAGCAAGGAGCTAGAGACCCATTTTATATTAGACAATGATGCCAAAGTCAGCACATATACACTGTGAATACTGTATGAATAATCTGAAAGAGTTTGGCATTGGTTGAGTTATGAAAAAAAGGTCAAAAAAAGCAGCGCTGATTGCACGGACATGTCATTCCAGTTCTTCTTTCCTTTTCACAGCGCTATCATTCGGTGCAGGGACAATATTATATGCATATACAGTCCGCTGGCTTCTGCACGTCTGTGGATGCCCGTGCAAATTTTTAGATTAGATGCATGAAATCACTGGAGATGGAGGGGTTTTTTGATTCTCATATGTATATTCCGCTGGCTCTCCGCGTTGCGCCGTCTCAGTGGTAATAATGGGTTTCTATTTATTCCTCTGGCACATGGATGAGAGCTTTCACAGGGGCCTTTGTTGCCTTACATACTATTTCCTCTTGTCTCTGTGCTGTGCAAAGACATGAGTTAGGCGCCGAGGGGAGAATTTCTCCATGACCGGAATCAGCACCCCATCATCCCACAGCCCCACTCCACTTTCCTTTTTGTTTCTCTCTCCGTATTCTCATTCTCATTCTCATTTCTTTCCCCTCTTTCTTTTTGTGTGTCTCTGCCGGCTCCACAACACTGCTCCCTCATGTTTACATACAGCCTGATCCAAGACAACAAACCGAAGCTTTACAGCCTGCAGCCCGAGTGCTTTTCTTTGTCATCGCTCACTCCTTGTCTTGCTTTTTCTCCTTTTCACTCGTGGCCCTCATGACTTCTCTGTTAGTCCGAAAAAGCAAAACGCAGGATGCAGAGGAAATGAAATGACACGTTGAAAATGGTATTGTTGGCAGGTAATGACATAGTTACTGTTACCAAGTGCCGCGGCAGTTAGACGGTTTGGTATGTTGGTGGGGGGTTTTTTTTCTGAAGGTTGCAATTTCTGAAAGGTGCTGCCTTGAACACTGTGTTCTAGCAGAAGGAATCTTCTGGCCCAGCCCTCGAGTCAGTGGTGCCATATCCGACTGAACACACTGTGTAAAATAATTGACCGTGAGTCTGACCTTGTCTCTAATAGATTCACCCAGACCCCAAGCTGACCGCAGCGTGTCCGAACCACCTTTTAAGAGGCGGCAAAAGTGTCAATTATTTCATCACAGATCATAAAGGAGCGCTACTCCTCTGATCCACTCTTACTTTCCCGCACAGTCTTCTCTTTCCCTCAGACCAGCAATTTTATTTTTGCTCTCTCACTATTTCCATCCACCTCCCCCCTCCCCGCCCCACACACACACTCCCTGTCTGGAGCTGTCTCACCTTACTCTCCGTGTCGATCTAAAAAATGGGCTCAGGAAGTCACTTTGCAGCAGCGGAGTGATATAAAACTGTAAAATCAGGCTAAGTTTGATTTATGCGCACCATTAGCGGGGAATAGTGTTCCATCACAAGCAGTCTGTCTGTCTAGAGGCTGTATGTGAAACCTAAACCCACGGTCGTACAGATAGGATTTTATGATCTGAACTGAATGATGGGATTATCATAGCTGTAATTATGGCGAGCAGTGCATTGTGTGTGTGTGTGTGTGTGTGTGTTTGCATGACATAGCCTTCTCTGCAGCACACAGTAGTTCTCATATTTACCGAAGCCCCGCTTCATGATTGATGCAGGGGCAAACGCGGATGCTGGGCTTGTTTCATGTATTAAACATTCTACGACAAATGTGTGGATGAATGTGATAATGAATGTTTGGCTGTGGTCGCCATAGTGCATAAAACCCACGGGAGAAGAACACACGGTGAATCACGGCGAGCCATGTCAGCGCTGATGTTTATTTACAGACCCCTTAAAAGCAACATTTCATTTCTTTTTCCCTTGTTGTTTCAGCGAGGGAAGAGAACGTGGCCACCTTCCGGGGCTCGGAGTACTTCTGCTACGACCTGTCGCAGAACCCCATCCAGAGCAGCAGCGACGAGATCACGCTGTCTTTCAAGACGTGGCAGCGCAACGGCCTCCTCCTCCACACGGGCAAGTCCGCAGACTATGTCAACCTGGCGCTAAAAGATGGGGCCGTCTCCCTCGTCATCAATCTGGGTTCCGGGGCCTTTGAGGCCATCGTCGAGCCAGTCAATGGAAAATTCAATGACAACGCCTGGCACGACATCAAAGTGACACGCAACCTGAGACAGGTAATCGGGGGTAGCAGTGATGGACGGAGTTTGGAGACAGGTGGATTTTTCTTTTTTTTTTTTTTCGCTCTAGATTAGCTGCCTCGAAGAGCTTTGAGAGAGAGAGAGAGAGCTGGCATTAAGAATGTCACCTTGTTCTGATTGGTTGTCATTCCATCGCCACAGTTCGGAGGCATCGTTGAGACAGACGCCATTAAACTTCTCTTTACAGTTACATGACTTCTTTTTCATTTAAGTTCATTGTTTAATTTCTTTTCTGCTCAATGAATAGTTAAAAAAAACAAAAAAAACAAACCACAACCCAGGGCAAAGCAGTTTATTTTGGATGTGATTGATCGCTGAGTCATGCTAGCATTATGCTAGGCGTTGTCTTCTCTCCTGTTTGTCGGCTTATTGAACTTGAGTTCCCTCTGTCCTCAAATTAAAGTTATCTGATAATTCTATTTTGCTTCACACTCCCTTAAGCTGACACTTCCGTCAGGCGCTGTTGCTATCTCCCTGCTTTCAGAAACTTTTTTTTTTTTATGCTGGTGGAGAATATAGACTTTCACTTTAAAGCCAGGCAGAGAGTGTTTGCCTTTGAGCCATCCATTAATGTAGTATTTATAGCTCAGATGATTGTGATGCTTTTTAAAGATAGAGATACATTTCCATCAAAGATGTGCATCTGTTGTGCATAAGCAGAATCCGTTGCTTGACAGATATTTGTTTACCGTTTCTTTAATGTGATTTAAAGTGAGCTAGGGTTGCTGCTGGGTGGAGCTAGCAAAGGGTCAGCTGCTGTCGACGTGAGCCCGCAGGGAGAGAGGGACAAAATAACGAGACCCGGGGCCGTTGAGGAGGTAGCGCTAGCCGAAAAGTGTGGAGTTGTTCATTGTCTTGGTCGACCTTTAGTTTGTCTGCAAGGTGAGGCAGCGTTTAGTGTTGCTCTCAGAGCAGCACAACAAGTAAGTGCCGATTCCCCGACCCTCCCCGACAGTAAGCTTTGGCCCCACAGGTTAGTAAATAGTTGTAGGTGAAAATCCCAACAGGATAACACACAGTTTAGCGGGTTAGAAGCTAAGAGCCAAGGGCTGCTCGCCTTCTTTCTCCTTTCTTTCTTTTTTTACAGATCTGTCTTTCTTTCACAGTCATTTGCTTTCCTCTTTGAAAGGCTCACTCTGTTAGACTAGGGGTGAAATAAAACACTACAAGTTTTGTTGGGGTTTTAGGCCATCCTACACAAATTTTTATCTGGAAGCTCCTCATCTTACAGTACATCTCTGTGTTGTTGTTTTTCTTTCTTGCAGGACTCTGATGTAGAAAATTTGGCTAGGATGGCACGATGGCACTGTTTTACTGCAGCGAATCTCTGACAAATCGTGTAGTGTTTTTTCACCGCGACACTAACTCATCCATGATAAAAGTCATTTTTTTACTACTAACCAATATCTAACCAACTAATGTACTAACTAACATCCTAATTCTTCATCGTTGCTTTTGGTTTTTGTTTTCTGTCCATCCTTATTAACAACCTTTTTTGTTCACTATTCTTTTGATTTCCTTTCTTCCCCTTTTTCTGGAAAGCAATCAGGCATTGGACACGCTATGGTAAACAAACTACATTGTCTGGTAGATATCATTCTTATTGTCTTTTTTTTGGGTTTGCCGTGTGTCCCCTCCCCCTCTCTTCTTTTATTCGTTCTCTTTGAGTTCCATCCTAGACACTCTTATCAAAAAATGAGGAGATGGGTTTGTATTACCAGGCAATTCTTTCTTCGCTTCTTCTCAATTTCCTCCCTGACCTGCCAACAACCTCCTTCTTTACCCCACAATCCCCCATCCTGTTTTTTTTTCACTTTGGCTTTTACTTTTTTCTCTTTGTTTCTTCCACATTACTGCAGATTTCCAACAAGTAAAAAAAAAACAAAGAAAAAAGAAAAAAAAAGAAAAGAATTGACTTCTTTGCCTTCGTCAGGGCAACTTACTTTTTATTTTCTTTTTTTTCACACTAAAAGTCCCCATTTTTTGTGAGGACTGTCGTCCAGAACTGACAGAAGCTTACCACAATCCCAAAGATGGGGACCTCGACACCGAGCCCTAAAAGAGAAACTACAAAAAAGTGGCAACCCTTAACCTTCATTGCGGGAGCTCTGACAGTTGTTTCCAACTCACTATGGCGCATGGCATGCCCACACCTCATTGACCTCTCACCATCCAAACTCATAGAACCCGGTCACCCAAAATAACCACTAACACTCTAATTCACTCACCTCCCACCTGTCACCGTATCACTCACTTTGCCCTCCCTCTGTGTGTTTTTGTGGCATGCTGGTGAAAGTGGTGTTTGTGTGTTTTGGCTAACCTTAACCCCACTTACCCCCCCGGGCCCATATGCATAACATTTCTAAGAATGAGCTCACTGATCGACGATTACCGGTCTGGTCCAGTGACATCGAAAACATAACCGTGACACCTGAGCTAAACCTGATCAGAGATCAGTATCAGCTATTCTGAGAGTGTGTTTGAATATGGGCTCTGGTCTTGACTGCGCATGAGCCTCTGCACCCTGTGTGGCCTGCACCAGCTTTGTATGGCACCATTGAACCACTTACTCCCTTACATGTCCAATTAAGTGTGTTTAATTTGCCTTCTAACAGTGATGACCTTGGTTTGCACATTGGTGTCGTGTGAAAAGCCTCCCTTTGTTTTGCATGTGCGTGGATATATAGATGTAAATGTCTGCAAGAGAGGGGAGAATGCGAAGCTGTCGGTGCGAGAGCGAATGTATGCGTGACTGTAGGCGCGTGGGAGCACGACTGTGTGCGCGTGCGTGCGTGTGTGCTCACGTACATGTGTACTGTATATGTGTGTGTCTGCAGTAACCAGATAAATCCCGAAACCTAAGACAAGTGAAATCAATTTGTCCTTGGTTTGAACATTGTACTAACCCTCCCCCCAACCTGAAGTTCCAGAACCAAACCTAGGATCCATTCTCTTACCCCCATCAAAGATAAAGAAAATATGCCTCTGCCATATTTTCTTTACCTGTCCTGTGAATCCTATGGCAAAAATTCCATTAACGAGATCCAAACGCTGTCTGGTCCAAAACATTTGCTTCAAGGTACCAAACGATTCTGTAACAAAGGTTGCATGAGAAAGCAACCTCCAGTGCGGAACCTAAAGAAAAGGTCAAATAGTTCATGTCGAATGCAGACCAAGGAAGGACGTGTGTTTTATACACAGCGCGCAATCAAATCCCAGAGTGTAATGGCTTGGCTTTGGCTATGTGTTACCCCTCAACAGGTTACCATCTCCGTCGATGGGATCCTCACCACTACGGGCTACACCCAGGAAGACTACACCATGCTGGGCTCTGATGATTTTTTCTACGTGGGTGGGAGCCCCAGCACCGCGGACCTGCCCGGATCTCCAGTTAGCAACAATTTCATGGGCTGCCTCAGAGAGGTAGGAGGGATTCACACGAATACATACCAGACCAGGTGCACCATCAGAATAGTATGGTGGTGTAGATCCGTTTTAATTGGATTTCTTTAGTGTTTTAGAAGTGCTGATGTCCCGCATGAAAGCGCAGCCACGTGCATATGCTTTTCCTTCCTCCTTGGCCAGTGCGGCTGTTTTAGATTGGGACAAAAATGATAATCAGCATACTTAACCCGGAAGAAAGGGAAAGGAGAGGAAAATAAAATTGCATTATCAATTAAGGCAGCTGAGTTGGCAGAGGAAGTATCAGACTTTCAATATTCCCCCGCTTAATCTAATTCATAACACTTACCGCAGTTTGTGTGTGAGAAAATATCCCAAAATTGCTTCTGTCACATGCAATTTGCAGCATCAGCTTGAGTGTGCCGCTAAAACGCCTCCCAACGGGCAGCAATAAGAAAGAAATATTTGCCTATGATGAAACAGGAAAAAGCGCTGTTGTTTCAGGACATTTATAATGCATTTTGCGGGCTCTTTGAGCTCGTGAGCAGAGCCAAAAAAAATATATTAAGTGCCCTGTTATTTACATTTCGCTCGTCATTACTTATTCTGCAGCAAGTAATGATTATAAAGGGAGGACTGGTGGCTCTTCAGAGCTGTATTAAAAAAAAAAAAAAGTCGACATTGATTTTTGCACTTTAGCAGCAGTCTCAGCAAGAGCATTATGTCTTTTATGTGTCAGTGCAGCGGCTGCAGTGTGGAGCTCTGCGGAAACTACGCTTCATATTCTCATTATCAGTGTTTTTATCTTGCTGTGCAAAAAAGCACTCTGCTGTCTGTATATGGGTGGATTATACATGCGGGCCTCTTTACTGTGCAGACCTACACATAGCACACACACAGGCTGCGTCTTTGACAGCTCTGTTACAGTGTAGAGAGGAAGGAAGGCGAGTTCTCCTGAATTCACACCTGCCTGAAATGATTGAAATGCTGGCTAAACAATCGTTGCCATTGTTTGCACTGTATCTAAAACGCGGGTGAAACCTAATGCTGCGCCACTGCTGCAGCTCCTTTGTGATCAGCAACAGACAGGTCGTACCAAACACTGTGCATCATTAATAGATCCGCCATGTTTTTAATCCTGTGAAGAAACCCGGTGGAGGGTGTAAGCATGGATCACGTGTCGCCTAGAGAAATTCCTATTTCATTTATCAGCAGCTTCCATCGGACACTTTAAATTAGCATTAAGTTAACCGAAGCTGTGCTCATCAACAGTTTAATTTGACCATGATGACGAAACAATCGTGTGATACACATTAATCTTACCTCATACTTGTTGGCTGTTGTCAAAATACAGCAGAAGCCAAGACATGATCACGAATTTCACAAATTCAGAAAGAACAACCCAACAACAATATTATATTAAGTATATAAACAGTCTTTGTACAGGCCCACTGAACCAAACACAGAAACTTATATGGACCTTAGAACCTGTGATGCTTTCACTTATTGCAAGTTCTGCGTGCATTTGATCAGTTACTTGGACACAGGGGAAAGTGGACAAGCTACACAGTTACCACTATAACATTTAACATTTCCAAACACATTTTATAGTCCGGAGTGTGCTGATTAAATGGCAAAATGTTCCAAATGAAAAACTGAATCTGTTAAAAATGTCAAAGTTGAAGGAACATTGTAGAGATGCATCTGTGCCCAGTAACCACGAGCAAGTGTGCTTTATTGGTTTTGAATTTTCATCCTATTGATAAACAAAACAATATTATATACTGTGTTGGTTTTAGCTACTATGAAACTTTACAGTTCTGCCTAAGACAGGATTTCCTCCTTGCGGATATTTTATACAAGTTCAGAAAGTTTACTTTTGCGCAGCAGATGGAATAACAACAGAAAGTCACGTTTTATTTGTGTGGATGATAACACCAACCTTCATAATGTTTTTAAGTGTACTACAGGGACACTAAATATTCAGCCGTGTCTCAGGCAGGCCTTCGCTCTGGCTGCGTTTCATTTCCATCACAACCTTCTCAATTTTGACAAGAGCCAGTAAGTCTAGTGATGTGCTGCCAAGCTCAGTCGAGCACCTTCCAACAAGCCTTTCATTTAGCCAAGTTCACTTCCATCAGACCACTATACACTCTCTCGTTGTTTTTAGGGTGCACACACACACACACACACACACACACTCATACACACACAAAACACAGTTCGGGTAATCGCTAAGTGAAAGTCACCTTGTGTGCGTTGTTTTATGTTTCCACTGAGACACTCAGACTGCTGTTCTTCCAGTCATTACCACATTGGCTAATGCATCCCTGGTCCATCCTCAGACTGCTACGACACTTTGTCTTTGTCTCTCTTTCACAGACACATATACAGACTATTCATTTCTGGCATTTACTCAGAGATGGCTGCACTGTTACCCAAAGCTCTATGAATGAATAGTTAAAGGGATAGTTTGGGTTGGGTAATTGGGGTTGCACAAGGATCCTATGATATATTTACCTCTAATAGATGGTGGTCAGCACACCCTCAGTTTGGAGCAACAGCAGGAGGGCAGGTGTGGGAAACTAAGCATTGTACATTGTGCAGAGGTCAGCAGCAAAACAGATTCTAGCTACCTTAAGAAGGGGATCACCTTAAAAAATCAACTAACTTCCAAATAGCTGTTATATGCATCTGTGCTCTCTTCAAATCCACCAAAGACCTTTGGGAAAGCAGTAATTGTGACATGCAGAACACCTGAGTTACTTGTCCACCCCTGCCTCGAGCGGTTAGTCACTTTGTGCCTTTGCGTGACCTCTGAGTTTTAATGAGTTTGCACATATTCACCCAAATTACACAATAAAATAAGCAAAATAACCAAATGAGTCAGCAGCAGACCAGCAAATCTTGTGTTCAGGGAGGTAAAAGTACCATTTTTGACAAGGGAGTTTGGTGGAGTTACAGAGAGAGACATTCATTTTTTTAGGTAGCTAGAATACATTTTACCTGAACGTAGCAGCACAACGCTAAGCTTCCTGCACCCACACTCCTGCTGCTTGTCCAAACTGAAGGCGTACCTACTGTAGTTAAGAGGCTGACTATGGATAAGTAACTCAAAATCCAAAGTGTCCCTTAAACACATCCCAAGCTTTCACTTCACCTAAATGTGCCTGTGATCATTAGCACCGACGCTGTGTTTTGTCGAAGGAAACATCTGAAATTGTCAAAGGAAAACCTCTGAGGCTGTCGGTTGGCTTCACTCTGTGGTACTAGGTCTACGCACAAAAAGTGCTAAAATGGCACACAATGAGAAGGGCTTTAAAAAAGAACGGTAGCGACTGCCTCCCTTTGCGTGTTCGTAAGAATTATAGATGAAGACATACATTAATAGTCCACCTGGTGCGCAGGAAGAAGGGGTGATCAAAAGAACCTCCGCGTGAAAATTCTCTTTCTTGTCGTGGAATATTTCAAGCAATTTGTGTATTTTTGTCTGCGCTGCTGCAACCTGGGAGGATTTGTTGATTCGCAGAACTTGACAGCGTTGGAAGACAGTCCAGCTCAAAGCATGAAACATAGATGAGCACTCGGGTCAGTACTGCAAGGCAGGCTTGCCAGCTTTATATGGTTGTACGGGCACTGTACTCTACGCGTTGCTAATACTTTTGCAGCATCAAAAGAAGCTTCGTCTGATCATTAGGGTAAAGTTCCTGGACTGTGTTTACGCTCAAGAGAGGGAGACGTTGGTATTGTTGAAGCGTTTTTCGTGAAGCTGGTGGTTGTATCTGTGTTTAGTCTGGTAGTTAATTATTCATCTGTGAACACAGAATTGTATAAATACTGCACGTTAGGCCTGATTATTTGCAGCGGGGTAAAGAAAGCTGTTTGGACAAGTGGCGTGGCTGCAGCTCTTGATGCACATGGCGATGCGGCAAATTCCCACACGGGGCCCGAGCTAATCCTCGCCTGAGCCTCCTCATTCATTATCCAGTATGGGCAAATATGACGCACCCAATGTGATTATGAGGAGAGTAAATCTAATGTGCAGATTTTGTCCACTCTGGGAGGTAAGCAATCCTTTAGCTTAATGTTAATGTCAGTGTGTCAGCTAAACACTCTCATTAGATATGTTGTCTGGCCTGTAAAGATTAGGATGTTGGCTTGTGTTGCTGAACCAGCGTCTGCCTCCATCTGGATCACAATAGTGTCGAATGCGATGCATTAGTGCTAGCTGAGAGCGTGCCTAGGTGTACTAAACTAGAGATTCACCGTTTTTGACATGGTCTCACATGGGCTGAACATACTGTTATTTAAGCTTGTGTTCCATAAAGAAGCACTCTGAGAAATTCTTACCTGTCCTGCATAGTTACACATCTTAAATATGCATGATGGCAGTTTGAAATGGTGCTGTGTCTCCACTCAAACATCTAAAACTTTGCGTGAGAGCAAACACGTTTTACACCGATCATTATATGAATTTTGTTACAAGCTACATTTGATCCAGCGCTCATGTGGAAAAATTCTGTATTTTAGCCATAAGAAGGGAAATTGCATCAAGGTACAGATTTGCACATTTCATCACAGGCCCTGATGCATCGCCAGTGCGTTTCCAATATTATCCCAACAAGCGTGACTCAGCATTAGCTGGCCCTTGAGAGAGAGAGCGTTGGGTGGACCGAATCACAGAGGTGATTCACCACGTGGTTGGGTAGCGGTAGTATTGTGCCATCCTCGACTGTTCATCATGCGTTGCTCCATTAAGCAGGCATGACGCCAGCTGCTACCCAGGACCATGCAGACTGCTCGTGACCGGCTTTGTCATCCCCCCCTTCATGCTTTTATTCATTCACGTCTCCTTGGTCTGTGTACGGAGCCCAGCTCAAAGTGTGTTTCTGCCTTCTGCCTTCCTTCACCTACGTACACTCCATATGCATCATCTCTTTGTCTCTCTGCCTCTCTCTTGCTCTCCTACACCATATTTATTCCTTCCTGCCCCCTCCACCTCTTCCTTTGGATTCAGTATCTTCAGATAATGAGGGAATGATTCAGTGGAGTTTGGCCCGTTGCTCAGATCAGAATGCGCCAGTATTTCTGTCTGGCTGTGCGCGTGTCTGGCTAGAGCAGATTCAGATGCTACCGAAGCAGGAATGTTGGTGCATGTTGCTCTCTGTTCCCTGTGAGATAAAAAAGTGCACCACTTAGAGCTGATGGAGTGGATGGAGGCATGTGTTGCTGCAGCGAGCGAATACCTCTGTTCCTCTTCTGTCTGATAACAAAAGAGACGCTGCGTGCTGCCATCACAACCCCTCTCTCTCGTTCAGTCTCTGCTGCACTCATGTGCCCCCGCAGGCTACACGGGATGTCATCCATACACAACTCACACACACGTACACACACACACGCATGTCCCGCCTACGCTCGTGTTTTGCCATGTGGGCTGCGGAGCGTCACGTGACCGAAGGCCGGTGGGCAGCCGCCCCGGCCCACTCTCCGGTCAGTCTGATGTTCGCACCGCCATGCAGTTGGTGCCTTCTGCGGCCCCTCCCCCCTCTTCTACCCCAAGTCAGCTCTCACGCCATTCCAGCCCCTCCTCCCGGTGTCACAGGGCACCCGTGGCTGCACCGGAGCTGTGTTGTGGCAACTTGTGTCAGACTGTGGGGGCGGCAGGGGCATGCGCTGTCATCTCTGCTGCGAGAGAATGAGCTGCATGCGGGAGGTGGAAGAACGGGAGGAAGATGGATGTGAGGATAGAAAGTGGGAGCGTTATAAAAAAAAAGGAGGAGGTGAAGAGGAGTGACAGGTGGTAGGAGAAGACAGGTGCAGGTGAGGTGAATGTCAGCAGGTGGGAGACAGAGACAGAAAAACAACCGTTATGGACAGAGATCAAATGAATGATGAGTAAGTGAGAAGAAGAGGAGAGAGGGCAAGAGACCAATATTTGGCATTTGAGAGAAACATTGTCGTCATCAGTTTTGTGTTAGTCACCACAGTATGTTCAGGCAGCGCTTGTTTTCCCCTCCAATACAAATGCAAATGTCACCCTGTCCTTTTAATTATTAAAAAAAAATTTTTTAATGTCCCCTCAGAGGACCAAACACTGATAGATGGGTACAAAACCTCAGACTTTAATGGAATACTTTCAACTTTCACCCTCTCCCCTGCCATAGGCTAAGCTTGTAAACAGTGTTTCTTTACAGGTTTTAGCTTTAGGTTGCACCCTAATGCATTAATTCGGATCCAAAAGTCTGAGTAACTCGAAACGCCGGATTATATATTTTCCAAAATAAAGTTCCAGAAAGATATTTTTGTATTCCGGAGTCATTGGCCCAGGGAGCACAGTTACACCTATGATAGCTGATAGCACAAAAGAGGAAGGATGTTTTTACCGTGGACCAAATGAGGATATTTTTTTTATTTTTTATTTTTTTTTTTTTGGAAGTCACCTCTTTTGAAAAAGTGCAGCAGAGAAACAGAGATGATAACTCACAATCTTCCCCTTTTTTCGAGACCCCTTTCAAATCCATTCGGTAACCTTTACTTAACACGGATGAAATGGCTGTAATTACAGGGAGCAAGTTCTCATTTCCTTCCTTCAGACTGAATGGCAGCCTCACCGCAGTAACACTGTGCAGTATTATACTCGCTGTGCTTCTTAAAGAGATGATCTCGCGCTAACTCTCTGCAGGAAATTAAACACATACTGTTCTGAGACTAATTTCCTCACCGCACAATGGCGACCTAATCATATAATTTACTGAATTTGCCAGAAAATCAAGATATTCCTGGATCAAAAGTTGGCTTGCTTTTCATCAAATAACTTTTTGTGCCCTGTGATGGAGAAAAACATCACCCTGAAAAGTGGTGCTCATTTTCTTTTTCTTTTTTAAAGAATAGCTCAACATTTTTGGAAATATGCTTATTCACGTTTTTTTAGTATCTTAGATGGGCAGATTCACGTCGCTCTCATGTTCTTATGCTAAATGTAAAGCTAAAGCCAGGAGGTTGTTAGTGTAGCTAGCTTGGCTCCTTCCAAAGGTACTAAAATTCCATTAAAAGTGCCTCTGAGCTCACTGATTATCATGTTATATCTCACATATTGTCAACCAAAATGAAAGACTGAACATTTGGGCTTTTATGATGCTCCTTTAGACCAATTCCAAGGTGCATTTTGTCTTATTTTGTCATAGGAAGTATGAACTTTTATTATATTCTCTGCAATGAATTAAAAAAATGAGGATAATAAACAAAAAGTTAACTCTACAAACCACCATAGCTCCCGGAGAAGAGCCCCTCTGATACTAGAAGTTTGACAATGAAAGATTCCATCACTGAAGTAGCAGTTGCACGAGGGACAGGGATTCGATTCGAAAACTGAAAAAAGGCTGGAAACACAGCAACGCTCGGTAATGCTGCCGGTGCCCTAGATGCAGAGCGTACTTGAGGATTTCGCAAACAGTTGCAGCGTGTTATGAATGCAGTAAAAGCGATGCTCGGTGGTCAATAGAATGCCGTACTCTGACAGAAAAACTCGCTGCTGTTCCTGTCAATCATGATAGGAGCAGGCTGAGATTTGCTAGGGGCCCTGCAATATTTCAACTGGTAACAACACCAGATTAAAATTAATTCCAAATTTTGGTGTAACCCTTGGCTCGGCCTCAACTCCTTTGGATTTGATATTTGATCAATGATACTGCCAGAACTTGAAGATTAGCTCTTTGGCTCTGACCCTGCAGTCAAGGTCCTGATGCTGCAGAGGGGAGGAGGGCTGCTGTGCTGTGCTGTGGTGAAAGAGATATGTGCTTTATGTGTATGATTACATGACAGCGATGGAAACTGGTGAAGCATTGTATCTGAACACTTGATTATTAGTATTAGAGAGGAAAGTGTCAGAGACACATTCTCAACCCAGGTGGAAGCCTAGAATTAGACGCTCTGTGCCACATGTTGTGCTGCGGCGGTAGATGTGAAGGTGCGGCAGCAGCTGTGGAGGCAGCGGTTGGTATTTCGAGCAGCGTAGCGGCACCAGCGTGTGAGCATGCTCATGTGACATACTGAATGGAACACCTCGCCTAGTGCGTGTTTGATAGTGATACCGTATGTGTCACAATGAACTGCGCATCGCGTGGCACAGTTGAAGCTGCCTGCCTGAACACGTTTTGCAGCATTACCTCTGTTTTACCGCATCGAAGGGTCCTTTTGCTTTTGAAACATCACATGGTTGTTTTAATGTGTGAAGATAAGACACTTAGTTCCCCTTTAAGATTAGCCTCAGTAATGGGGGAATTGTTTCAGCATGACACTTCAATCAGTGCAAACAGTATATTTTATCAGTTTGGCAGCCAAAACATCTCAAAAAGCTGCAGTGTAAAAGCAGAACTACCTGGTTACTATGGCAATAGGCAACCTTGGAAGATAGGTATTTGTGATTTGAGTTAACTAATCCTTTAACTCTGGTGCACTGGCACATCCCGTTCACTGTGATGGTAATTAAGATTTCCCAGTACTGATAACTGAGTATTCAATCTCTTCTGTCACTATTACCTATACTATTGTTTTTGTGTCTGTTTGAGTATACCACTTCATGTCTTTGTGTGTCATTTTGAGAGTGTGTGTGTTAAGCAAGTACAGATCTCCTCTGCAAAGCCTCATGAGCACCATGTGTGTGCAAGTGTGTGTGTGTGTATTGTCACTTCAGTGGAATTACCCAGCTTCTTCATTAACACTGGGGCTAAATCATCAGCTGACAGCAGCTGTGGCCGGGGCCAAGAGGACATGAGCACTGATCTGAAGTAGATTAGGGAGGAGATTGTCTACGTGTCTGCATATGTGTGTGTGCGCGCGTGTGCGCATGTGTGCGTGCAAGCACACTTCTGCGCTTCCACCCACCTGCCCTTCCCTCACCCTTACCAGGGCCCAATCAATACACCATCCTGGAGCAGAGATGGAGGATCTGGGCTTTATGGAGTCGTTACAGTCCCCTGTGCCTGCATTATGAATGGGCCCCATAAGGCTGTTGATAGGCCGAAGGATAGCGTAGCAAAGCACAGCCATAACAAAGGAAAAGATGAGGTACACATAGCCGCAGTAGTCAGTTCCTCCTTTATAACATCATTTCGATTACCTTATTGATCGGCCTGCAGCAGAACAGACAAAATCATAATCCCAAAACAGATCGGGAGCCGGCTGATTGTAAGATTAGTTCGTCCCAGAATAACATTGCGGTGCCTGGGAGAGTTTGTAAAGACTTTGGCCTGTCAAGAAAACTAAGACAGAGAGCGAGCTTTTCATGGGGCGACCAGACAAACTGTGCTTTTTCTCAAGTATAACCCCGTAACAGCCTGTTGTGGCTCTGATGGAGACCTTGTGTTGTAAAGGGCTGACAGAGATTAATTATTCTTCCCATGTCCAGAAAAATTCAACTTAATGTATCTCAAAGACAGAGGCAAGGGCCTTGGAACTTTGGCAACTTTAAGTGGTCTACATCTAAGAACTACACAGTGACCATCGCAGTACTGTTAAGAAAAAGTTCTACATTGCAAATGAGCAGCATTAAAGCATCTTTTTCTTCTCTCGTTCCCTTTTCATGTAATATTCAGTTTGTTCTCTTGCCCAAGAGTAGCCGAAAAGCTCGCTGAAAGAGCGGCGCAAGGTATTTGGCTTCAGACGAAGTTTTTCACAGACATCAGTAATGATGGTTAAAACGACAGGATTTTGAAGCTATGGGGCGGCTGCGACATTTCTGTGGAGCATTTTGTAAATCATCCTTTTTTTCATGTCATGTTTGTCATAATTCTGAAAGTGCGCTGTTGCTTGGGTCCTGCAGCTTCAGCTCTTTTTGGAGCAGCTGCCCACGGACAATAATCCAGAGTCGGACTGTTCTCTCAAACATAGAGGCCAACTCAGATGATCACACAAGCCATAAGGTATATTATTTTGGTTGAGACAATCAAATATTGTTGTAGCATTAGCTTGGCCTTATCAAAACAATTTGGATATGTAACTTCCTGCTACTTCCTGCCACCACTACTGTAATTACTTCAAATCAAAGCACTGCTTGAAACCCCCAAAAAATGTCATTTGATAAGTTAATCAACGTTGATAAATGATCTGAAGTTCATAGTTTTTGAAGGTTTGGAGTCATTAATGTTTTATTAGAATCAGTAGAAGAAACGTTGCCTTGACGCGACTGGTCTGACATTTACAAGGTTCCCTTCATTTATCTCTGAATATTTCTCAAGACTTCATTGTTCTTTGTTGATGTGTTTATCAGGCAGTTCTACTAAAATGAGGATTTGAAATGCGGAAAAATGAACGTGGGTTTCTCAAATCCATTCTGTCAAAGACGATCAAATCAAAAATGTGCTAATCATTTCATTCCTATCACACTTTGAATTGAGGTGTCACTGCTGAGGGTTCAGGGCCGCATGCATTTTTAACTCTTATCTCTTTTATAGGCAAATCTCGGGTTGTTAGAAGCAAATGAGTCACATTTAGTATTGTTAACCTATGTATAACATTACAGTATATGTAAAAAGATGTCATTTACATCTTTACATCTTTCATTTACATCTGGCACTATTACCAAAACACTGTCAAATAGAACCTGTGCAACTTTCTGTATATCTGTTACATTTCTTTTCTACATTTTCACGAATCTATAACAACTTTCAAGTAAATTTAGTCTGTTTTAACAAACTGTTCAAACGTAACTTTAACTTTGTAAAAAACATTGAATCTTGGGATGGACCCACTGAAGTCGTGACGCCTGTCACCGTGTAAATGTTCTGACCCATGGCAAGACTTTGCAGTTGTCATCTCTATCATAATATCAGGAGTAGCAGTTCTCATGGCTCGGACCAGCCCATCTTCTAACTTTTGGTCAAGTTCAAAATGCGTCCAGAGACACCTGAACACCTGCCGGAGTGTCCAAGACTGCTTCCGTGATAGCTCCTGCTACATTAGAGTGACAACAATACCAGAGTTATTGTTCCTCTGCTCCACCAAACTTCAGTTTATTATTCAAATCTTCATCACATTTCGATCTACAGTGGCATGGTGGCAAAGGGTTGAGAGCGGACGTGGCTGATGGCGACGTGTCAGCCTGTGCATCTCTTTCTAGCTTCTTACAGCTACTGGTCATGTATTTCCATTTTTTATTAACTGATGCATTTCATCTGAGTAAAAGAAAGAAAGAAATCATGGAATTTGATGATTTTAATTAATAAGCTAATACCTGCTGCCTTTAATTAAAAATTTGCTTGGTCGGGCAGAACCGGTGCATGAATGAGCTGCGAGAAAAATGATTTATTTAGAAATTCATTTAGAAAGACGATAATCAACAGATTCATTGATAATCAAAACAATCTTTAGCTGCAGCCTTAGCTCCTATGCATCTCTAGTGCATACACATTCCTAAGCGTTTATGCTGATAGCCTAAATTTACTGTATTTAAAAAGAAATTAACTTAATTAGCATTATGCAGTGCACTACCAGTAGATTAAGTGCTTGACAAAGTGTGTGGTACGTATTTTGTTCTGTGTCATGTTCAGGAGATTAACTGTGGTCATTAACCGCATTGACAGCCTACATCACCGTGTTTGCTCTGTACACAGCCGCGCGCACACACAGACAATCATACACACGAGCATATTATGAAAGCTGGTGGCACATTCTGCCCTTACAGCATTTAATCGTCCCGATCTGCCTCCTTTTCTCTCTGTTTGCCTGCTGACATATTTACTTTCTTGCGCAGTCTCCTTCTCTTCCACGGTCCTTATTCCCAGCAGCTCGTCTTTCTCTCCCCAATGGTTCTTCCCTCTCTTTCCCCCTCTCGTCAGTCCGCCGCGGCGCTCGGGTCACCTGTGTTGATTTACTGTCAAATCTTCCAGGATTATCGGTAATCCCACAGCAGTAAAATCTGTTTGCTGACAGCTGTGCTCCCTCTAACAGTGTTGCTGTTTCCTGCACACACACTGCCCTATATACCAGAAAAAGCCTATCTTCCTCCCCAGAAAGGAAAAAAAAAAGAAAAAACATTAATTTTCCGCCTCAATGGATTCCAATTGACAATATTCTACTCTCCTTTTCTGTGGTATTTTTTTGTATTTAACCATAATGTGGGGCTGCTTTCTACTTTAGTGGATTAGGGGGTTGGAGCACATTTTTGTGGGTAAATAGGTATAATATTGGGTATATTCTCACAGGGTTACAGACACTCCTGTGGGGCTTTCACCTCATGTTCAAGAAGACCGTTCTTTTCGAACATTACAGGGAATGGCTCACGAATAATTTAGCCACCGTCTCTCACGACTCACTCAGTCGGCAGGTGTTCAATCAAACAAAAATACAGTCATGGATTTGTGCACAATCTCCTTTTCATCTTGAATAAATTGAAGTTGAAATAGAGAATGGTTGAGAAACAAATTGGACCACACACACCTTAGAAAATATTAGTTTTATCGATCCAGCTGTCGTCGAATCGGCAATATCTAATATTACTAGAATATGATGCTAATAATATTACAGTTTGCAGTGGAGTGCAATTTATTCAGATGAAAATAAATATTTCTCATCCATTACTGCGCCAGCAAATTACACCCTACAGTTGGGACGAATCTTAAAAAAAAAAAAAGAAAAAAAAGAAAACTCTCCAACCGCTGTATTTCTTTGCCAGGTGGTGTACAAGAACAACGACATCCGCTTGGAGCTGTCCCGCCTTGCTCGCATCGTTGACCCCAAAATGAAACTCCAGGGTGACGTGGTCTTCAAGTGTGAAAATGTCCCCACCCTCGACCCCATCAACTTTGAGACCCCAGAGTCCTACCTGGCCTTGCCGAAATGGAACACCAAACGCGTGGGCTCTATCTCCTTCGACTTCCGTACCTCTGAACCGAACGGGTTGATACTCTTCACCCACGGCAAGCCTCAGGACAGACGGGACTCGAAGGGCCAGAAGAACAACAAGGTGGACTTCTTCGCTGTGGAGCTGCTGGATGGAGGGCTGTATCTGCTGCTGGACATGGGGTCTGGCACCATCAAGGTCAAGGCTACACAGGCTAAGGTCAATGATGGCGCCTGGCACCATGTGGACATCCAGAGAGACGGTCGCTCAGGTAAGATTGGTGGGGAACAGGAAGGAAGTGAAAAAGAGCTTCTAAGTTCATGGGAGCGTTCCATCAAAGTCGTATTGGAAACTTCATTTTTGTTTAACATCATTGTCACGGGTTGTTAGAGTTGTTAAGTAAGCTGTGATCGGCTTGGTGTTTTGGAACGGCACTGCAGTCTCGTTACGCCACTGTTTTTCACTTCTTTCTCTCTTTCTCACACACAAGCACAGACACATTATCAAGAATGGCTTCAATCAGAAAACTGAACTCCTGGCTCAATTAAAAATATGTTGCCTTTGGCTACACGCTATATGAATTTATAGGCAGAGCTGACAAGGCAAATAACAAACTGCCAGGGAACAGGGTAATCAAACCAAGAGAAATAAAGGTAAGCTCATATATCCTAAAATACTGAGAGAAGAATGACACTAGGGTAGTATTGCTTTAGCAACTTTGTTGTTTATTAGTTTTTACTGAGGGCTGTCATCATTTATCATTTCAATCTGGAAAACTACACTCTGGGAAAAGAATTCAAAATAGTTTGTTTTTCTCATAACAGCAATTAAAAGTGTTTATTCTGACTGAGAGTAATCAAACCCAAAGGTTGTAATTTAATCTTATATTTCATTTACTATATATAACTGTAATATGGAGCAAAACATTAGATTGGAGACGATATGTAAGTAGCAATGTCAGTAGCAATGCACGCAGCATGGCTCAAGGGACTGCAACACTGGAACTGTTGGCTGGTCCACCACTATAGTTGTCTAAAATAGAATAAATTAGGATTTACTGCCATGAACCTTTGTGCAAATATTCATGGTCTCAAGAGGACAAATCCTACTTTGGTTGACTGGTCAACCATGAGGTTTGTGTGTTTCGGGATTTACTGAGTGGGCAGCCATTAAAGTTCCTGTAATCCATGTCCCCCTCAGGATGAACTGCAGTTATTCCCTGAATTTGTATCAAGCACCATCACTAGCTCAAATTTTCAAATTGTCCAGTACTTTGCAAGCTAACAGGTGATAGCATGCTGAATTAAAATGGCAAAAGTGGTAATTGGCTTTAACCACGTGCTAAATCTCAGCTTTGTCACTGTCATTATGTTAGCATGCTGATATTAGCATTTTGCCATGCATCTCAACCAAGGATCTCTTTAGTGGTTTAAATAGCAATTTGTAAAATGTTGTAAAAATAGTTGACTCAGTAATCAATTAGAAGTAGTTTAAATGAACTGAAATTGTTCAGGGTCATGGAAATTTGTTTTTTTAAAAAAAACACCTCAGAATAATGATTAGTGAGTGAGTGTAGACTCACTGTAGCTGCCCTGTCCTTATTTTAGTTTCTTCCTGCATCAAAACCACAGGATGATGTAAACGTCCTCGAAATATTAATTTCAGCTATGATTTATTGCAGGGATAAAGTCATACCTCTCTCTAGATAGCTACTGACTCTAGTTCCCCTTGCGTCCCTCCATCTGTATGTCCTCTGACCTCAAAACATGGCCAAATACACAGGCAGTATTAGAAGAAGATTATATTAGAGAAAAGGGTAAGAAACTTCTGTTGCCTTGAGCCCCAAACTCAACACAATCTCTGCATTAGGTGGGATCCTCCAGAGAACTCGGGTGTGTTAGTCGGTGCTACAGCCCGTGTTATATATCAGGTTAGAGCAGCCAATTTAGCCGTGTGTCAGAGCTCGCTGCTTTGATTAATCACCGGCACAGCCCCCAGCGCGATAGCAGAGCAGAAAGTAGGATTTTCACAGGGAAAAAGAGGAATGAGACAGATATATGGATACCAGACTGAGGGATGGTTAAGAACAGGCATAATCACACTTGTGGCTTGAGTGAAATGTTAATAGAAGTTGCAAGTGAATTAAATTTCTTGTCCACAAAGAGCTCCAGCCAGAATCTCTCCGTCTGGCTGCGAGGTGAATGTAACACAGGAAAATGCCATTTTCAGACCTGCTAAATTTGGGCTTTTGGTGAACAGTGATCTTTTCATCTACTGCTTCATTTACCTGAGGAACGAATGACAGAGAGGTGCAGACAGTGGTAATAGTGTTAAATAAGAGACAGTCTGATGTTAAACCAGCCTCCTCTTTCATGAGCTATTCATATTTAAAGATTCAGTCTCTTATTATTAGGCCACGTCAGAGGTCCGACTTTTTCTTTTTGTCTTTATTAAGTAATCATGATGATCACGATTTGAATTATTGCTCTGATTTTGGGATATCAGAAGTTTTATATTTAAAAATCTCTAATTTGTTTGAATTTGAATCCAGATTTTTACCCTCAAAGATTTCTGACATCCTTTTTTTTCTTTTGGCTCCTAGTGGAGGAAAAAAATAAACTAAACTATAAACTAAACCATATATGCTAATATATATATATATTCATCTTTCATCCAATGCATCTCTCTCTGGAAGTTCTGATATGTGAGCATCCAAAGCACCATAAGTGATGCATGCTGGACGTCTTCCACTGTGTCAGAACAGTTGGCGACTCAGCTTAAATTTCATTTCTGCAGGGAGCGAAATTCAGCAAGTTGCCTGTGTTTTGTCGTGCCTTCAACAAACTGTGAGCAGCACAATTTAGGCTGTTTACACTGAATGTGAACCTTTAGGTGCCAATTATGCAAATATGCTCTTGGTCGCGCTCCTGACGAGATAGCTCGCCTTCCATCTTGGAGACTACAGGCTGTGATCACAAAAAAACGCTTGTATCACAGGTCCCGGTGATGATCATGCAATGTAACATGGTATTTTGATTTACAGTGGTTATTGCTCTCACCGGCTGCATGCGCAATACCATGCCACGCTGCGTAAACGCGCCTTACATCTGAAATAATATTCAAGTGGAGATCACGCATAATTATTTTGTCTAATTGTATCAGTTTAGAACATGAATTGGAGAACTCCTGGCACCATTGTATTACAAATGCAGTTGATAACGCATGGGCAAAAACTCCTTTAACAAGTCAGCTTCGTCTAAATGCATTTCAGCGAGGATCTTTACATAGATTTAGATAATATGGTGTTCGATGGATATATAAAGAGATATGAACATGAGAGCTGTACAGTTCACACACAGAGACCTTGTGCCGGTAGAGAACTTCCTTTGTTGGATGAAAGCTTATTTTTATCCCTGACTCCTTTTTTTTTTCTATCCCCCCCCAATTCTGTAATTTTGTGACTCAAATAGAGTTCCCTTGAAGAGAGTGTTACAAAGTTAGTGATCAGTGCAATTTTGGCTGCCAAACATGAGTTTGCACCTCCACCTACTCAGACCACATCTCGGCGCAGACACGGGCGCGCTGTGCTATTTTTGTCAGCCTCTTTTACAACTTCCTCGCTTGTGTTCGCTGGCACCTGCAATTTGTTAAAGCTTCTGGTTGCAAAATTACCTAAAATCTGTCTGCCATTTTCACCTTTGTCTTCACTTTCTAAACAAACAAAAAAGGATTATCAGTCTCACATTCAGTTTGAAAAAATCTTTTTTTTTCCCCCTCAGTTCTAAAATATAATTTTTGTGAAAGTGACACACTGTACATTCAGGGCAATCAATGTCACTTGTTCCTGTTATTTTAGGAATTTAGCGTAAGCAATTGCTGTTTTCTGGCAGCCAGCAAAATATGGCAGATCACTTCACTAGTGGAACATGACACTTGATTTTAAAAAAACAAAACAAGAGACTAGTGATATAATCTCATTACATGTTGAAATGGGTATTTTTGCAGTGCAGTATATGGCCAGTATTTAATCGTGCACTTTTCCTCCTCCAGGCATCATTTCAGTGAACAGCCGTCGGACCCCTTTCACAGCCAGTGGCGAAAATGAGATCTTGGACTTGGAGGGGGACCTTTATCTGGGTGGTCTGCCTGACAACCGGGTGGGCCTGGTGCTCCCCACTGAGCTCTGGACTGCTATGCTAAACTACGGCTATGTGGGCTGCGTGCGGGATCTGTTCATCGACGGGCGCAGCAAGGACATCCGGCAGATCGCTCAGTCCCAGAACATGACTGGCATCAAGTCATCGTGTAGCAAGCTGACTATGAAACAGTGCGACAGCAACCCATGCAAGAACAATGGAGCATGTAAGGAGGGATGGAACCGCTTCGTCTGTGACTGTACTGGAACCGGCTTCTGGGATAGCACCTGTGAAAGAGGTGAGATTTGTTTCCCATCATTCCTCTCTGTGTGGTGAGTCTGTTTTCTCTCTTATAGCGATCATTTTTAAAATGTTATTGGGTTTGTCAGAATGCTTATTGATTTGTTAGTAAAGGACTTTTTAAAGAGGGCACGGCAGCTGTACTCTGTTTACGTGCTAAGAATCCCATTAGGTCAGTGTGCTTCTGGAATAGTGGTGTGTTGCTTTATATTTGTGTTGACAGTTATGAAGTAGTTTCACAAAGTTGAAATACCTTTTCTGGTATCTTCTAGATGACTGTAACAGTGGTGGTGTAGCCACTATCTGCTAACAATAGCTTTTCCAAGAAAGTGGACAGTGCTCTGTTTTAGCAGACAGGCTAGAAATGTGACTTGGGACACTTCCACCACAATATTTATGGAAGCTTTGCTGAAAGATTTAATAGGATTTCACTATTCTGCCAAGTGGCTTTGGAAAAGCGTAGCCTCCTTTTTGCTGGAGAAGGTTTTGCAGTGAAATTGAACTTCTCTCTACTGGTGAAATGGGCTCTCCTTGTCTGGGTTTTAAGAGCCTGAACGCATTAAGTTTTTATGAGACGATGGAGATAGGGACACTCCGAGCTGTGGGAGAGTGTGTTATCGGACTATTGTTCAGATTGTCCTTCACTTTTTCACTATTTTACAGAGATTTTTCGGGGTTCAGTGGAGGGTTTTAAGTACTTCGCTAAGAACTCGAGGTGTGCTAGAGAAATGTACTTGTAGAAGGAATAATGAGCATCTAGAGAGTAGGTTGTTACAACCGGTGGTAAGTGTGACACTGGGAGGCCTGTGGGTTGATCATGTGTTGTTAATGATTAAAGAAAGCCAAAGGAGAACAGGGTTCAACATGTACCTTACATCAAGAAAGGTTTACGAGAGCCCATTGTATGCATTGACTTTCCTGTGTTGACAATGAAGAATTCAACTCACGAGTACATCTTTTTCTTCTTGAGGGTAAAAAAAGATCAGATTCAGTAGAACATAGATGTTGAAAATGCTCATTCTTTTTATAATACAAGAAAAGTTGATTTTACATTTTACGCCCTGTTGCGAAAGAGCTAAACTTCCAGTGGGAGCCCAGTTGGGAAGTTTGGGCTGTCTGATCGTGTTAACATTGTCTTTGCTGAACTGTTGCGTCTATTTGAGAAGCACTCCCGTGATGTTGTATCAGCACAAAATGGGAAAAAGAAAGCCAAGAAAGACTTGAACAGAACCAGTGTACCTCGCTGACCTTCTACCCACACAAAGAAAACATTCAGTCACATTTCCTTAACACCGCATACTGTACAATCACAGTCTCAGTCCACCAGTCCTCCATCACTGCTTCCTCTTCTTCTGTCCTGTTCCGCCTCCTCCCACACAATGGCCGTACCTATTCGCTCAGTCAGTGCTGTTGTCGCTGGTTGATAACCCAAGGGACTGCGAGTCTGCCCTTCCGTTCCTGGAGCTGTAGAACAAAGCTTCAGACTGTTCAGCTGATTTTTGCTGTACACAATGCGACTTGAGGTGTGCTAAAATGTGCTGATGGTGTTCAAGCTGTCGTGTCTGACTGCAGGCCTCTGCACTTGAGTTTCTTGGTTCAAATGCTAGTTCAATCCTTCCCAGCCAGTTTGACTGTTTGATACAAATTGAGGTTTGGTTTGAAATTGTATTTGTGCTTTTCAAATTAAAAGTTAGGATTAAAATAAGCAGCTGGTGAACATTACCTTGGCTTTCTTGGAGCTTAGGGTACGTATTGTATGCACATTATCAGTGAGATATGATTGACACTTTTTTAGAGCATAATTTCGATCTCATCCTCCCAGCCATCATCCGTTCTCTTGCCTTTTCAATGCCCTTATCAAGGTCAGGGTTTGAGCGGTGATAATGTGGATGGAGCAGCCTGGATATTCTTTCCCACCTTCATCTTCCTCCGACTCTGGATCAGTAATCCCCTCCGTGTGTTCTGGGTCTGCTCTGTGGTCAGGCCCGAACTGCCTAAAACCACCTCAGCTTGAGCTCCTGTCAGCATAAAGGCACAGCAGCTCAATACCGGACTCCTCTCAGTTTGCTGAACTGCTCACTTTCTCACGTAGAGCGAGGCCAGCCGCCCTGTGGAGGAACGTCATCTCGACCTGCTTGTGTCAGCGATATCTTTTTCTTTTTCGGCCACTGCCCAAAGCGTGTGACCACGTAGACTGTGCAGTCAATTGAGATCTTCGATTCAACGCCTGCCCTTTATCTGTTGTAGTGAAGACTGCCCTTTGTGCCTGCCCCAACAAAAAAAGCACGCTTTATTTCACTTCCACTGTCTCCACAATCATCTCACCTCACCTAAACTGAGCAGTTCACCATTTTTTCCTGTTTGAGCCTCATATGCAGTCTGTACATGTGAGATCACAGCCTGATAAAACCAGGGTGACAACATCATCTGCAAATAGCACAAGGTCTGGATGTTGGGCTAACTAAATTTACAAATGAGTCTGATTTCATTAGCTTTTATATTCTCTAATGGTTACTCATATTACAGTTCACAGCAGAATGTTTCTGAAGCTAATTCTTGCCTGCTTCGAAGACTGCAGCCCTCCAGATGAAGAAATCGCTTTGATTTGAGATGTTGGGCTTGAAACGACGTGTGGTATTTTCTTTTTTTTTTCAAAATGAATGTGCAGCACTTTGGAACGAATGGAATATTATTAGTCATGCTGGTAGAATAGTTTATTTTCCTTCTTCGCCATGCTTTTAAGCAGCCCCTGGAGCTCCCTAGTGACAATATCAAACAACCACTGAGATGTATTCACACATGGCGCCTGCTATTGATCTCACACACGCTATACGGTACAACAGAGAATTGTGCTTGTATGATGAGACAAGGGGTGAAATGATAGACATCAGCCCTCTCCCAGGGAGTGTAACAAAGGTTATACATTTACATCACAATGATTGGCCTTTGCTGGTGACTTTCTGCTGGAATGTAAATAAGCTCTTTTGTCTGTTTTTGTTCAAATCTGTTTGTTGAGATCAGCCGGCACTTTTTTCTGATATCATTGAATTCAAATGGATTTCCTTGAGAACTATCGGAAGTTCTTGTTGCGCCAGCATTTCCGTCCCTCTGCCATTTACATTCCAGCATCACTAATTACACACGGTCAGTATTTAGTTGGTTTATTCCGATACAGACTCAGCATATTTGAATGTGATTACTGTTAAGTTTAAGGTTTAGTTTTATTATCATTGTCATCCCCGGCCTTGAAGAAAGTTTACAGATAACATCAACAAACTGTTGAATAATGTGAAAAACAGAAATATAAGTACACTAATTAAAAAAAAAACTGTTTTAGTTTTAATAAAGTCCATAAATTACAGATACACTAACTATATTAACAAAATAAAAACATGCATTTCTTAACTTGTTGTAAACAGGGCACACCTTGTCATTTGATGATAAATACCATAATCTGTTTGGATGCATGATGCCTATTATGGTGCTATATTACTTGATAATTAATGTCAGTTGTCAGACAATTTATTAGTGGGGAATCTGTTGTCATTGCGATCTCATTACTACAAACAAGTTCATTAGACATTATTAGTCCCACTTTATGCTTTGGTAAAGATTTACCGTCACCCACCATATTCAGGTTAGTCTCAGCCATCAGAGCATGTGTTGTTTAATGGAGGCGTCTAAGTGCAAACACTCCTCATGTCCCGCTGTTGATCTGTACAGCGTAGGAAAACCCAGGCCTCATGGAAATCGCTTCAGCACATTTTGCACTCATGCTATTTTTGGAGCGCAAATAATGGAATGATCAGAAATGAAAAGATGTTAAGATGATTTCATCATATTTGTATTGAACGCAGCACATTGCTCCGTGTAATTTCCCTTTCTCCACTGGGAGCTAAAAAGGTAGCAATTTTCTTGCTCTGTTTACCAGAACGAAAATACAACCTGACAGATATTTTAGACTGTTTGAGGAGATCAAAGATCGTACCAGGCGACAACTAACAGACAACAGCGCTCCTGTCTGCTCTGTTGTCTACGTGGTGTCTGTGCCAGGTTTAGTATCCAGATCATTTCTGTCTCTTGGCTCTTGCATGTTTCTGTTTTTTTCCCTTTTACGCTGTCTCTCCTTTACTCGCTCCTCTTGAAATCCCTCCCTTTCTTTTACTTTCTGCATTTATACCTCTACCTCCTTTCCTCTCTCTCTCTCTTACACACACACACACACACACACACACACACACACACACACACACACACACCCTCCCTCTGTTTGGCATGTCTTCTTTAACCCAGCCCATGAGACACGACAGCACCTGTGATCAGAGGTCTGCTGTGGTATCACACCAACAGATGTAGTGTCAGCATGGGAGCCAGCCACTGTGTGTGTGTGTGTGTGTGTGTGTGTGTGTGTGTGTTATGGATATAAGCTGAATATGATGTATAAAAACCAATGAATATCATAATTCTCTCTTTTTATACCACCATATGTTTCTGGTTCTGCACCCTGTACATGTTCGCATCAATCCGCATGATTAAGAATGCCTTTTTAATGACTGCCAAAGCATGGGTCTGTGTGTGTCTGTGTGTGCGTTCGTACCAGCCAGGTGTATGATTCTGGGGCCCTGGCCCTGATAGACCCCTCTCGTCTGGGTTGTGACCGGGAGCGTAGCCCTGCCAAAAACCCGCCTGCCTGTGATCTGAATTCAAATGGGGCAGCTTGGCTCGGTGCAGCCCCGACAGGCACGCGTGGCAAAGAGAAGAGAGTTGCTGCTTGCTTAAAATACAACACCGCGCGCATGTATTAACATCTTTCGAGGGAGAATCGTTGCTCTGACACACTCTTGCCCTCAGAGTAAGACTTAAGCACCTTTTTTATTTTTGTAAACTGGTTTATTATCTTCTGCTGTGCCGGCTTTAATCATTAAGTGTGAAAAGGTTGTTTGTGTCAGCACTCCATCTGCGTGGGATATGCCTAATTGGTTTGAATCAGCCGTACAGGTTTAGTTGGGTGTAGCACTTTAAAAAGTGGCGCCGGAAAATGATTTTCTTCTCAAATAGCCTCCGGTCAGATCCAGAGAAAGCAAAGAGAAAGGAAATCATTACCCTCCTGTAATGATAATGTTTCAAGATGGGCTTTGTCCTCTCTCTCGTCTTTGGGAGGCAGCTCCAGGCTTTATTCCTTTTTGATTGTTACATCCCATTACATGAAAAGGTTACCCAAATGTTATTCCCCATAAGGAAAACTCAAGTACAACAGATTATTCAGGTCGTATTTGAGTCTAACTTGTAAGAGGTGACATTAATTCAAGTCTACAGGGAGGTGTATTTGATGTCATCCACTGACTCTGCCAAGAGATGGGAATTCATGCGCGCTGCTTCGATTCAGCGGGCCAGTCAGTCACTCAAAGAGTCAGTCCCGTAAGGCAGGCTGTGTGTTTGGATGCTGCGCGTGGGTCTGTTTGTGTGGGTGTGGGAGGGAGAGCTTTTAGGGAGCTGCGGTGTTGCTGACAGTCATGTGCTGCAGAGTGCTGTGCAGCTGATAAAGTAGCCCAGTTAATCAGGTAAATAGGCCTGTAATGAAGTGTGTTTGTCTGACGGTGTGCCAGCCCAGCGCCAAGCCATCCCACTGAGACTCTCCTCTTTCTGTCTTTCTGCTGCATCTACACACACAGTCAGACACGGATACACAGTCAGGAACACACACACACACACGCAGCAATCCACTGGAGACAGATTGGATTGTGTCTAATGCATATTGCATTTTCTCTGACAAGATGCCACCGCCCAAATACAGTAAGTGCTTGTGTTTTCCCTACTGTCACTGGAGAGGAGTAGTGATGGCTCTGGGCCTGAGTTGATGGCTGGAAGTGTGTCCACCGCAGATCAGTGGTGACATCACTCATTAAAGCGCTGACTTCCTCTTGCATAAATGTTTTTTTTTTTTTACAGGAGGTAGTGCATCACCATTCAGCCGCCATCCTGTGACTCATCCATTGTTTTAATCATTTAAATCCATTCAATTAAATTTGAAGTTGCACTTATTTACATGATTGATTGATGGATTATGGGAATTTGGGGCAACATCACCCAGGCTCCTCGTGTTAGCGTTAAGACAAGTCTCTCTGCAAGCCATTACATTTCTGCCTAAACTCATACGGGCCCTGATCGCATCAATCAAATCGGTTCTCACAAAGATAGAAACACCAGGACACACATGCCATGCAATTACCTGCTCATTCTGCTTGATATTCATTTATAGTGGCAGTGAAATAATAGGTTGCCACGTGGCTTTTATGGTTTAATCAAAAGTAGTTATGGCAGAACGGAGATTGGATGACATTGACGCTCGCCACCTTCCTACTTGGAACCTTGCAATATTATACTCTGTTGTCGTTGGGCTTTGCTTGAAAAGTGAAGAAAGTGGTACCTTTTCAAAGAAAATGCTTTATTTTGCAGATGATCTACTAATTATCTGTTAAGATATCATTTTCTTGCTACGAAGGGTAAAAGAAATCAAGTCATGTATTTGAAAGAGGGAACATCACCACATGGCATTGGCGTGCTGCAATCTGTCATCGATGCAGATGCCGTGATTAGCTTGTCTGCCATAATTACTGCGCTGTTCTTGATAATGGTTGGTCTAAAACAATCGAGAAGTATGGGAGCATTACTGGACTGAAGGCAGAAACATGATAAATATCATTCCAAGTTTATGGGGCCTCTCGTTGCACAAGTCTCTGCATCTAATTTGATAAGCTATTAATAATTTTTAAAAGTATTTTCCATTTGAATTTACATGAGGCCAGTTCCTCAGATATGCTAAAAGCCAGCTCCAGCAGCGTACAAGTGGCATGATTGAAATGCTTGTCTAAATGCCTTTTCCCACCATCAGGGTGTTGGTAGCGGGTGGTAGCGGTGATATCTCACCCAAAGTCTCCCTTAATGTTCGAGCCCTATAATCGCCCCTGTATAGCTGCGAGGCCACCGTTGTGCGAGTAATTTCTTTAAAGTCAGGTACCAATTACTGCCACATGTGACTGTATGATTGCGATCCCACATGTCAAACTCGACTTCTGTATTTGTAGTGGATTTTGTACATGGGTCTTATTCAGTGATTGCAGTCACAAACCTGTATTCCCATTAGATTTCTGCATAACATATTTAAACCAGAAACATTTTGACGAAAGTAAGAAATTTAAAGAAAATGCTTAAGATACAAACACACCTCTCTGTTGAAATGAGAAAAAATATTATTTTTTAATTTTTTTAATTTTTAAACACATATATATGCATCCATAAAAACAAAACTTGAGTCTACACTGATCTTAGCGCTTCTTTAAACTCCCCTTAGGTTTAATGGTTTAGCATTAGTTAAATTGCAGTTTTACTGTGTAGTTGTCACTCTGAATTCCAACATACTTTAATGTTGTGTTTTGTTTCTATATATGAAGTAAAGCGTTTTTCCAACCTAAAGCTACATTTTTGACAAAACTTCTAAACTCAAGGGTGACCCACGTATCTACCTCTGAGTGTTTTGAGTGACGTAACTGGGACAACACCTGAGCGAGTTTCACCATTCACCTGACCGTAATCCCGTTTGATTAAGTTGTCTAAACGTGGTTGGCCAGTTAGCCTTACAGTGTGTCGCTCTGCAGGAAATTGCATTAACACTGCCATCAAGGTGCATTATAGGAATATCATACCGTATTTATAAAATAAATAGCTTGCATTCAAGGTTTAATAGAGGCTCTCTATTGTTGTAATAACCTGACTTCTGGAATCTATATTTCCTATAATTCAGCTGGAGTGTGTCTTTCATCAGATCCTCCCTGTCCAGTAAACACACGTCTTTTAAACTCCATGTCTCCGGCGTGTAACACGGGCTCCCTATTCAAAATTCTCCGAGCCTGAGCTAAGATAACCCCGATGACATCACTACGACATCGTCAGAGTTACTTTGCCCCGGCTTCAGAAAGCTTCTTAAAGCCACAGATTATACCAGTGGTTTAAAAGCAGTTCTCCTTGTGGCACGTAGAGTAAACCTAAACCCTTTTCATAAAACTGTACAGCATACCTGCCGTCCTGATTTGCCACTTATTTTGAATAGTGTGGCTTTTACTGTCGCTGGTCAGGAAAATTATGCTCTCTTTAGTTCATCCTTGAAAACATCTTTTGTTGTTTTTGTAATTGCTCTGCAGTTTTTGAATGTGTTTGAATTGAATGAATGCGCTTCGGGTTAACCCGAGGTGAAGCGGCTGGCGTTAAACAGCCATCATCCACTTGGTTTTGGCCTGACGACGTGTATAAATCACGGCGAGATGAGCGCCAGTAATGCTTTTATGATTGTTGGGGGGAAAAAAAGGAAGGAATTAGTGGATGTCTGCGCCGCCGTCTCCAAGGTCATATTTCTGTTTGGCAGGCGGAGTTGATGCACGCGGCGTAGAGCTCCCGTCTAGTGGTTGACAATTTGGTTGGAATAAAAGAACATCACTTCAAGGTTGATAACCATGCAGCTGTCTGACTACACGCCGCACAGCCACTCACCTTTTTCCCTTTTTTTTTTTTTTCAGCTCAGCAGTTGGCATTTGGAGAAAGCCACTGTCGCTGAGCGAGATAGAATGAGATGTATAACCGAAGTCTTCCAGATGCTTTCCCCGGTGTTATCATAAAGTAGATATCCACACAGAGGAGGAGGGCTGAGGAAGCCTTTAGATGGAGGAATCGTTAAGCGCCCGGCGCTGCCCTTAGCTCTGTCACATGGCGTGAAAATGATCTCATCTTCTTCCTCCCTCACCACCAGACAGCTGAATTTGCAGAGACCAACTGAAGCCAGTGTTTGTGTTTCTGCCTTAGCTTCCCTTTCTTTTTCAAAGGAAGGATAATAGCGAAAATCGGCCGCGCATCCATGACCCTTCCCATCCCCTCCCCGCCCGCTGCACTCTAACTCCTTTTAACCTTCGTCTCGCTCTCGCCCTTGTCTTTTTCCCGGCCCCACTTCTCACCGTAAACGGGTGATAAGCACCTTTGCTGGGACATTTATCTCCGCAGACAGAGAAAATGACACTTCAAGGTCTGCCCTGACTAACAGGCTAGTGCTCACATACATACACACCCCGGACAAAAAAAAAAAAAAAAAAAAAAAAAAAATGGAGGATGGGGAAGATGAGGAAAATGGAGAAAAGAGAATGAGATTGAAAATAAAAAAAGACGGGGGCCGGTGTTATAGAAGAGGACAGCAGATTAAGAATGAGAGGGTGAAAGAATTAGGCGGAGAAGAATGGCTCAGCAATCAGCCTTGCAAAGCAGGACAGTGGACTTCAAAGCATGTGATATACAGACTTCCCACCCTGTATTCAACAGTAGGAGCAGTAAGTCTCACCTTTGATTCATCCACCGCTTTATTCACACAGCACCCATTAGCTGATTCATTCATTTCTTGATTCTCCTCGCTTCGTGTGCTGTGTCGAGGTTTGGGCCGAGGTTTGGCAGTGAAGGCTCGCCGGCTCGGGCCGCGGTGACTGACGCGCATCATTTAGCGCACGATGCCTCTGTGGTGCATCTGCGGGGCACTGCAGGTGGTAGGTTTGAAGCATCAGTGGCAGCTGCACCTGCAGTTCACCGTCACAACGGATGTTACTGCATCACGGTCATTTTAAAGTGATAATAACACGTCCGGACATAATATCAGCCCCAGATCCAGGACTGTTTGTGACCAGTGAGGCGTTGATATTATATATATCACATTTTATCTGTTTGCTGTTTGCGTGTGTGCCATAAGATGAATCACGTCTCCTTCTCAACACTGGAAATACCTCCTTCCTCTTTTGGGGTGTAACTAACAAGGACGCCTCATGACTGACAGACCTATACCTCCCAGAAAGAAGAAAAAGAATATGTCACCATATATCAGGCTGAATGATGAACATCGTATATTTCCTCGTGGGGAAAAAAAAAAAGAATACATTTTGAAGTCCTTACGCCTTGAAAGGTGTCAGCAGTCACAGTGACGCCAGCAACTGTTTGACTAAGTTTAGAACAGATGTGTCAAGGTGAGCTGACACACTGCTTGAAATGTTTTAGTGCTCGCTGAGCCTCTGGAAAAAAAAAAAGAAAAGGAAAAAACAATGGGCGCATGTCAAAACACACACATCCGATCCTTCCCGTGGATCCCGTCGTTGTGTCTGTAAAGACCCCCCCCCCACACTTTCAAAAGCTTTTTTCCCCACAATGGCCAGTGTCAAAGTGGAGCTCTAAATGCACCATACGCTGTCAAATTACGCAGAGTGCCTTTCAGAATGAACGGAGGATTCAGTGCATGTGTGAAACATCGTGGCGTTTAAGTGAAAGCGCTCGGGCTTTTTGTTCTTACCCCACCACGGTTCTCTTTTTTTTTTTTTTCTTTTCGCTCAGCTTCTGACATGGCTGCGCAGACACCTACCCACACTTAACTGCGATAGATATCGTGCACCTGCGTGTGTGTGTGTGTACCAGGGAAGCATGCTAAATTAATCCGATTTCATTGGAAGCCGAGAAACTTGCTCGCATTGTGCCGGCTGTTTGGAAACTGCCTGGGCCTGCGTAATACATTTCCCAGTCCCAACAACCACAACCAGGCCGCTCCGTTCACTCCTCGTCTCAGCTTTGTTCCATTTGTCTTTTTAACACTTATCTGCCTCCCCGCTGTTGTTGAATAATCGTTGAATCGAGCAGAATAATGAGTTTGGTATCTTCCGCGTTATCGAGCGTGTCGCGTCTCTTTTGGCGCTGGGTTCTGTGGTTCGGCTGTGACTCGGGGACAGAAAATGGATTCATCCTCATTCCTCCCTGCTCTTATTCTTTCCCTCGCCATTTGCCGAGATGATGGTTTTCGCAGAGAGAGATGGTTCCTAAGTGATTGGAGGTCATGTAGATTGAATTTTAATTCTCGTGGATGCCAGCTGTGGTAATTTCCCTGAGCGCATGCAGGAGAGGAAATACGGGGTGAAATGTCCTCTCGTCTCCACTCCTGCGGAGGAGATTTGAGCTGCCTGCCATTAAAGATGGTGTTTCCTGCCTCCAGCGCCAGAAGACAGACTCATGGTGAGCTGACAGTCGTCCCCCTGTGCTGGAACACTATGCCACTGGTGCCTGACGCAACGCCACACGTTCACACGGAGCATGGAAATGAAAAGAACAATCTGATGTAGTCGTTGATAGATGGAGTGGGGAAAGGAGCAGAGAGAAGTACGAACTGTTGACTGAATTGTTGAAAATGCCAGCGAGGCAGCGGGAGAGAGACGGAGAGATTTGTTTGACAGTGTTTACCCGGGAGAAGAACAGATCCTCCTGCACTTTAAAACGATCTGTTCGTTTCCGTTTTTTCGCTGCTTAGAACATTATGCTGTTGCTCCCTAATCCCCATTTGTAATTAAATGTGTGCTTAGGAGCTGTGCTGGGTTATGTAAACCCTGACTCTCATTGTGGCACGCTATGCAGAATAGCGAGGATGGGAATGTGCCGCATCCATCTTCCCCTGCTTTCTGTGTCTTGTTGCGTTCTCCTTTCCCCCCCTCCTTTCTCCCTCTCTCTCCTGCATGCGCTCACACGCAAACTCTTCCTCTCCTCCTCTCTGTGTGGTTTTCCTGCTCGCACAGAGAGAGAGAGAGAGAGAGAGATAGAGAGAGAGAGAGAACACTTAGAGGAAATCAAGCCTTCAGTGTTCAGCCATCTGAGAAATTGACAAGTCTCCAAACCTCTCACGGCAGCGGGGAGGACGGTTCCCGGAGAAACTAACTGATTTTTAGGATAAAAAAGAGAAAAAACCTGAATACTCCACTGCTGGAAGTTGTACCTTACCCTCTCTTGGGCTTACAGTAGTATCTGGGATTGCATGTTTTATGAAATAGCACGAATTTGCATTTTCTAATCGTATTTTCATGCATTAAAAAGACGCGCTGGTGAACTGACTAGTTTGTTTTGCAGCATGACTTTCAAAGCCCGCCATGTTTAATATAACATGAGGTTAATCGTCGGAGTTAATTTGCTTTTCTAATTTTTTCACCATCTACTGAATCTTCTTAAACAGCTCCTCTCCTTTTGGTCTCCTATTCCACCTGCTTCCTTTCCTAACTCATCTTTTTCTTTTTTGCTTTCATCCTTCTCCTGTTTTTCGTCACCTTCAGGCATCTCCTTCTCCTCTCCTTTCCCATCCCTCGCTCGTATCGCTGCCTTCTCTCTCTCTCTCTCTCCCTCTCCACCCTGTTCATCTCCCCCCAACGACTCGCACGAGAAGCTGGTGTCAACAGCAGCTGGCTGTGTTTGACTTTGCTGCCCCCTGATGGTGCTGCATTTCACCGACTGGGTGTTCATGCAAATGTGTGCACTGCGTTATTTGTTTCTCCGTCTGTTTGAGTGTTTTCTCTGCAGCGATGAGGGTCAAGGGTAGCGCCGGGTTTGCTGAAAGCTTATAAGATAAAGACTGATACAGGTAAACAAACACCGGGGCTTCTTTATGCCGTCGGAGCACAAGCAGCCATAATGTCAGACTAAGCGTCACGCAGCAACAGGAGAGGCTTTTGCTTCCCCTCCAGAGTCCAGTAAAGGTAGCTACTGTAAATTTAATTTGCATACTCAGGTGGTTCATACACCGAACAGGAGGCACAGCTCAGCGCACCAGATGTGGAGGAGTTTTACAGCAGTACAAGGCTGTTGCGTTCGCCGAACATATTGCAAGAGTTGCTGGAAATGAGGCAGATCAAAGTTCTCCTGGTTCAGGGACTCTGAAAGTCTGGCAAAGCAAACCCGCAGGAAAACAGTCAGCTCTTCCCCCACACTTCCTACTAATATAGATATATTTTAAATAGCAAAGTTGCAAGGATGCTCTTTTACAGTACAGCCAGTAGTTAATGCACTGGCCTCACATACTCACTCACTCCTCCACAGTCTGTTTGTCTCATTATCTCCTTAATCTTGAGCATGTGTAAAATTGCTCTGGCACTTTTCCTCATCTCCAAACGCACACAGAAGGGAGCTTACACGTTGCGCGCTGACGGCCTAGGCGCTAATGGGCCAAACAAGAGCCGCAGCGTCCTTATCTGCGCCTGACCGGTGACATTTGTTTCCGTCATTCCCCATCTCTCACTCTCTCCCCTCTTTTCCCGTCATCTCTTTGCTATCAAGGTCCGAAAAAAGCACAAGATACCCGTAAAACTATTTAAAAGCAAACACTGACATCAGGAACATCTATATTCACCTCTGCGACAAGGGCGCAGCCATAAATCAAGTGTACTTTATCAACGACTCTCTTTCACGTACGGAACGCACCCAGAAGATACAGAAAACATTGGCTTGTTCTGCAGCCAGATTCCAGACAGTATTCAGAAAGGCTGGACAAAAGGACCACCCTGACCTTTTTGCTGCAAGTGCTGAACAGTTCTTCTATTAAAACTTTAACCGGATATGTCTGTGTCTAACTACGGACCTCTACTCTTCACATTGTGTCTCAGGTCACAGCCTAGGTGCTTCCTAAATCAACTTTTTTTTTAGCCAAAGTGATACTCTGTTAAGTCCAAGGTCCCCTAAAGTGTCACAGAGGCCAAAAGTTACCCCTAAACTCAATGTCACTCCACATTTAACGCTAACTCTGCGTAGATTAAAGGTGACACTTTTTATTTTAGCATTTCTTGCCTCTTAACAGACTCTCTGTAGTCGGTGCACGCCATAGAGGCAGGTTAATGTGCAGGTATTTACTCCCCAGATTGTCCTGCACGTGTGTCTATTCGTTTTTTTTTGCACCCCAGAGTGACCCGTGCGTGCCCATGTGTGTAACTCCCCACTAAGCGTCGAGTTTTACCCCCATAAATCATCACAAAACCGTCATTAATCATAACTTCAGCATCCTTCAGGTGAAATGCGGCCGCTTGGCTTTGAATAATCCATCTTAGACGGACTGTTGAGGAACGCCACTCTGTGACTTTTACCAGCGGCGGGGTTAAGCCAGCAACACCGTGTGATTCAGTCACTTTGTTGTTCCCGGCGTGGGACACGGCAAAAACAAATAGCACGGGATGAGGCCCATTACAAAATCATACTTGAAATTTAATGTGCAGGGGCTTGTTTCAGATACTGATTATATCTGTCACATGTTGATAAAGCTCTTGCGGATTTATCTCATCCTTGTGTAAAGCCTATTCAATATGTCTGATGCACAAAACCGCTTACCGTTTCATATTGACGCTACATCACCCTTTATGATTTTTGATATCCTGATAAATTCATCTGGGCCTGCTTAGGTTGAGCACGGCAGACTATCTGATAATCCCTGTGAGAGCACTGACCTCCTGAGTTTTACCGTCTGAAGGGGATGTCATTCTTCAAAGTGCTTAGTGTGTACCGTGTCCTGAATCTGGGTTGAGGCGGGCCGTTGTGAGGGTTTGTCTGCACTAGTCACTGTGTGTCCAATACAGGAAAACAGTGAGAAAAGGCGGAAGAAAAAAGAGATTTTATAAATGCATCATGACATTTTTTTAAAAAAACTTGCTTAAAATAAACAGACTGCATGTACGTTATAAGAAATTGATCCATAATCAGTTGAATTGATCTCCCTAGCACTTTACGTTAAAAAAACATATGCTCATCAGATTATAGTTGTAACTGAAAGATGTATGCTAAAGCTAGCATACAGTAGCTCAGAGCGCTTCAGAGTTCTCCAACCAAACAAGCTAGATAGCTGTACTGTGGCTCATCAGCTTTATGACCAGCACATTGTCAGGCCTGTTTCTAGCAGCAGGCAGCCACAAAACAGAATAAAGGAGAAATACAGTTTTATATTGTCATCACACAGGTGGCTGCTAATGTCACTTTGTGTCTGCCGGATGTGTAAATGTGCGGCTAACACGTTAGCTTCTGCTGGTTTACGAGAGCTGTGTTGTTGCAGCAGTTATTGCAGCTTTAAGTGGAATTTCTCCCACTGAAAGCGAAGTGATGACAACAACAGCAGCAACAACAGGAAGAGCCGCCACGGGAAAGGTAAATTTTAACACTGAAAACGGGATTTTATTAACGTCAGCGCTATGTTAAGCAGTCGCTGACTCAGCAGCGCGATCCACGGCCCTTTAAAGCCCACAGTGATATTTTAAGGTCATTTTGTGCTTTTGGGGCGTACAAATATTAGCTATCATGCTGTCAGGCATACTTAAGGAGTAAATTTAAACCGTGATGCTGGGAATTGAAGTCCCTCTGCGTCAGATACACTTTTACCAGTTACTGTAACAACGGAGCTGCACAATCACAGCTTCATCCGACTTAAACTGGTGTAATGAATGAGCAAAGCTGTGTGGAGGATCGACTGCTAATGTTTCCCCTCTAATATGTGCACTGTAAAATCAGATTTTGCCCCTTTCTGTATTTAAAAGAATTGCTCTGTGTCTTATTCAAGTGGTTTTCTCCCACAAGGGGTTTGGATTATTTGACTGGAGTGTGCCTTTAAAAGTACAGTCTAGTAGTCTGTTGGGATATTTTTGGGTTGTTCTGATGTTCCTGTTTTGTAGCAGCACTTAATTTGTGTGTGCGTTTGTGCGCGCCGGCGCGTGCGCTCGCCTGCGTGTCTCCAGAGTGAATCACGTGGTGAGGATTACTGTGGATAACGTCCGCAGCCAAGAGCCTCTTCTGTCGAGTGCAGGCATTTTCTCAGAGTGTGCGCACACAAACGCGGTGTACACGCACGCACACATAAACACACTGTATATGTACACACACAAGAAAAGGAGACTACGACACACTTAGTGCCTGTAAGATTCTTTATCGATGTCCTTATCCTTGCTGTCAGGAGGAGGATATGATTTTTGAACTTTAAAGATTGTTGACAGCAGACAGTGTGTGTGTGTGTGTGTGTGTGTGTGTGTCTGTGTGTGCGCGCGCGTGTGTGTGCGTGTGTGGGAAAGGGGTTGACAGGCATTCACATGAAACACCACAATGACAGTCAAGGCCCTTGTTGGTTTGTTTATCAAGACAAAGACTTGTCACTCTGTTAGGGGAAAAAAAGATTAGATAATCCTACACAGTTACAGCCAAGGCAAGTAAATAATGGGAACACTGAGAGAGAGAGAGAGAGAGAGAGAGAGAACAGATTTCACAGTTTGAACAGGACTAAAGTGTGCGCCTTTATGTGTGTGTTTGTGTGTGTGCGGAAGAGATTTGACTAGCGTACCCCCCTCTCCCCCTTCATACTCTGAATATTCTGAATATTTGTGAAGCCTCTCACTTAATAGCTCTCCTCCTCCTCCATCTTCGGCTTCAATTGGACTGCTAATTATGTAAAGTGCGGGGCTTGCTGGAAAACACACTCTCGCATACGCGCGCACGCACACACAGACTGACAAGTAGCGGCTTAATTACCATCTGAAATGACATCCTCACTGCTGCTGATATCTCTCTTAAGAAATACCAACTTACAGAGCAGCACATGCTCTAGGTGGGTAGATATGGCGTCGTGCATGCATGCAAGTCTAAACACACACACAAACACGCACGCGCTGTGGTTGCATGGAGTGCAGTCACCTGTGGTATCTTTGTGAGGCCTGTTATTAGCTTTACATCGGGTGTGAATGGCTATAATCATGGCGACGGTCTTCCTGGCTTTTGATTGTCTACAAAACGTAAAGTGATGTTTGGCTCAGCTGTCAGCTTTCACCTCTCTACAGCTCTGACATCAGTTTAGGAGCCCTCTTTAAGTCCCTGTGATACCAGTTAAACAGCTGGAAACCAGAAAGACTACAGCATACAGACTACTGCATCGTTCAACTTTAGCCTTAATTTCGTAGTGTCGGCCATCATCTCAATAGATTGTACTCACCACCGTACGTGTTGAAATGCAGGGCAGTAAAAAGAATCACAAACCTCTAGCTGAACTTATTTGAGAGCAAAAACAAAGGTGAACAGTAAAATGACCTTTGACCTGCTGTACTTACTGTGTAATTTTGTATGCATAGAAATTGCTTGCTTTCACTTTTACCTCCAAACAAAGTGGTTGAGATCATCAGACGGCCCGTCGGCTTGTTTGCAGCCCGCCTGGCCGCCGTTTGTTTTACCTCGCCGTAGTGATGCTCCTGTGTTTTCCAGACGTCAGCTTGTTCACACATGGAACAGACGCGGGGTAACGTCGGCATACATTTGGAGTTGGGTCTCTGTCCATCTGATGAATCTTAATCCCAGTGTTCACAATATGTCTCCTTGGCTGCTAGATGCTCCGACGCGCTCACCAGCTATCCTCTGTTTGTCTGCCATCAGCAGTAACGGATCATCAGAGCTTTTTCAAGCAGCTGCCTGTTGTTGCTGAATATGGGCTTTACCAGTGCGTTGAAACTTGACCAGAACAGAAAAGTTGCAAAAACCCAAAACGCTGAACTAAAAGACACTTCCTTTAGAGCTGACTGGTACTGCAGGGTTGGGTTAAACTCTATTTTGAGCATTGCCCATTGATGTCTGAAGCACCGTTAATGCTAAAAGTATTGATCAGAGCAGCTGGAAAGAATCTCAGACTTCTCTACAGCCTCTAGTAGAGGAAGGTCAGTGTGGCCAAGGCATATTGTTTATTACAAGCCAAGTGACCATGTCTTACTTTGAACTTCTCTTATAAGGGCGGTCGGTGCTGTAGAGCAGTGTGCAGACCACCAATATAAAGCCACGAAGAAGGCTATTATTGGAGGGAACAAAGTTACAGCTATACTTAGGTAACATTTGCAGTATTTTCGATTTGTTTAGATTTAGGAAATAAGAAATTAGCACATTTGATGGCTAAAGACAAGCAGGATAATACATCAGAATCCTTGAACCATCTTATTTATGCTTTCCACTATCCCTGCTTTCTAGAAAAACCTATTTGACCAATAAGGAACAGAGTGAGGCAGATTATATGTCAGTCATCCCTACTCTCGGGAGTTTCAACTTTAAAAGATTTCCCTTTTTGTTTCTTCTCGAACCTTCCCTCTGTGGTTCCAAATGAGCATCCTCGAAATAAACCCAAACCTTTTCTCTGTTTTGGTGTTCTGCCACTCAAAGCACAGAGATACATGCTGTGGGAATCAAATACACCAAGCTGCAAACAACCAAAGACCTCCCTCTTGTCTCTCAGACAATAAAAACCCATTTGACTACAACACAGCCAATCCCAGCTGAGATTGATCGATGACAATCAGACATGATGGAGACCACTTTGGCCCCAAAAAGGATGTTGTACCAAAATAGCCCTTTGAAATTGGCTTCTGTTATGTTGTTGCTTGCTTGAAAAGCATCTGCATAGTGTGGACTGCGGATCAGTCAAGATTATTGGCAAACTGGTTAGGAAGGTTTTAATGAAGCCTCTTTAGACAGGTTGGGAGTGATTTTTAACTGTAAATAGCTAAATCCGCTAGGAGGAGGAAATCAATCACACAACAGGCTTGTGTATTGTGTCTTCTTGATTCTGAACAGCGTGATCTGTGTATGTGAACAGTGGAAGAGTGAAGAGACCACTGTCAGTGGGCAAACAAATGACAAAATTCATCACCAACACAGCAAAGAAGCAAGATAAATTGGATGTGAAGCTGGTTTTTAGAGATACTAAAGTAGGAAGTGACTAATAGATGGTGTTGGTTGATGGAGTGGTCCATCGCTTTGGTCCAGACTGTGTAGCTTATCACAACTACTGAATGGGTTTTCTAGATATTCATGGTCCCTAGTTCATTAACTCTTACAGCTTTGGTGATCCCGAGACTTTTTCTCCAAGCACCATGAGGTTGACATTTGTGATCTTGAAGTAACGGCTTCTAACAACCATTGGATTGCATTCCTCTGTCTTTGTCCTGCCCCAAGCAGTGGTTTGGCAACTGATTGTTTCCATTTTGCCTAAGCTAAATTATTATCCATGTTGCAAATGTTTAGACTCAACTGTACATTTTTTTTGGTGCTAATGAGCAAATGTTAGCATGCTAAGATGCTAAACTAAGATTGTTAACATTAAATCTGCTGAATAGCAGCACATTTACATTGTCTTTCTGAGGATACCTAAGTTAGTATATAGCTCAAGGCCTAAATTCAGCTTTACAAACCTGCTAGCTTGGATGTAGACTCTCAGTTTTGGTAAATCTGATGTATTAGCTTGGCACAACCACAACTTTCACAATACTTTTACATAATTACTGAACATTTCATTCGTCATGCCATTTCATTTCCATCATGTTTAGATTTAGTTCTTAAAAACAGTTTCTCATTTTTACCATTTGGTGTAGTTTGATGATGTTGTGTGTAGTGCGCAGGATCATGGGAGTTGTCTACTTTATTGTGAACAAGCACCATTATCAGTGTCAGTATCTGACTTGACTTTTGATAATTCAGGCTCTCTGAAGTAGATTATGTGTCAAAGTTATGTTTCTACCATCTTTATTCATGTATGCCAAGTTTCTTCCTCACTCTCTGACGCCTTTAAAGGGCAACCAAACAAAACGGGCCGGTGCCTTCACTAAAACGACACATTTTTTTGGAAACATTTGGCATCACTGAAGTACACAAGTCAACTACACATATTACAAAGGTTGAGTCATTTTTAGACATTTTAACATGGAACTAATTCTATTATCTCAAAGGTTATGTCTAAAAAGTTGTGAAACAGAAAACAGTTTTAGTCATCAAAAGTTACATGATGACCTCTATGAATGTTTCAATCCCAATGTCAAATTCTCACAACATCTGAGCCAACTTTCAGAAATATTTTTTTCCGTGGGCACTGTGCCGGGTCCGCTTAAACTCCAGAGTGGACATCACAGTTTGTTTTATAGGGTGCTTTCCACGTCCTTCCTTGTCTCTTTGTGTTTTCCGAGCTGCAGATTGACTCACCATGTTTATGTGTTGTTGTTTTTTTCTTCCAGTGTGAGCCTGGGACCCGACCCGGCTCACAAATCAGTACATGCCTTTGTCAGTCAGGGGGTCCGTCTGCGGACGGCTTGCTGTGCGTGCATGCATGTGCTGATGTGTGACAGCATTTTCTTTGTCTTTACGTGTGTGTGCAGGGCTGAATGAAACACATAGACAGAGCGAGCCTCTGCAATTTAAAATCAAGTAGAACAGTGGGGAGCCAAGGTTTCATTATCCTCCAGGCTACTGTACCCACACAGTCGACAGCTTGTTCATAGAATGGATTTTACTACAGCCCTAAAAGCAACACAGACGAATGTGGGATTTTTACAGCAGTGCAAGGCTCGGCGAGACGAATGGCTCAGAGATCTCACGCTGCTCATGAATTTTGCAGCGTATCACATGAACCTTGACATTTCAGCGAAGCAAAATCTAAAATTACTTATAATGCAACACTGCGTACGTGTGTTTCTCTACCGAAATCATCTAGATAACTGAAAAAAAAAAAAGAGAAGTGCAGCAGGACACAGGATGTGACATGCAAAACTGCATCGTTTACAGGTACAACCCCTCTCTTGAGTGATGCACTCAAACCTCTCACCTACAGCCTCAGCATTTCCCTAGACGCGGCCAAGTGGTCGGTGCATTTCTGCGGCCACGGCGCTATTTTTTCTTTTAAAAAGCTGAGGTGTCAAAACAGGTACGTCATGGTTGGATACCCTTTTTAATCTGTCTCTCTCTCCCCCCGAGAGGCTCCCAGTCTGCTGACAGTCTTCCTCTCTCTTCGCCGCGCTCGCTCTGGCTTTCTCCTCCTTTTGAAACTCATAAGAAGGGAGCGGAGCAGTCCGGCCCCCAGCAGCCTCTAAACCACCACCACCACCATCATCATCTATTTGTTCTCACTGTCGCCATTTAACTGCGGGTTTTTGTTTAACAGTACGGCTGCACATATTCTCTTTGTTTTTACGTTACCAAAAAGAGATTTCACGATTACAACACCTACAGACTTCCATAGGGGGGAGTTGCCAGGGAGGGGAGGAAGTAGCATGATGATTTAATTTTCTGCACACTGAGCAGCGTGTGTGCGCCGCAGCCCGAGCTCCCAGCCTGTCACTCGACGGATGATGAATGCAGCTGCAACGGGGCATGTGGGACATGTATGTGCGTGTTTCCCGCTGATAAAATATAAGGGACATGCATGCGTGCATGTTCCGGCTTTAAATTGGGTTTACTTTTCCCTCACCGCGCCCTTGCGCGCGACTGTGTATTTGCTCTCGAAGCACACACTCCCTTTTATCTTATCAGAAGCTTCGGTAGCGTAAACAAAGCTGTCAGAAGGAGGTGAAGCATATGCAATATATTGCCACACTTTGTCCTGTTATGATGCTATCTGTGTTTTTTTATTTATCATGCACACACACAAATAGGCACGGTGGCTCCTTCCCCCACAGTTGGTAGCTCCTACTTGAATTCTACATTGAGTAACATTGGACTTGAACCTTCTCCTTACTCGCTCTCTTCACAGAGGCATCGATCCTGTCGTATGACGGCAGCATGTACATGAAGGTCGTGATCCCGACTGTCATGCACACAGAGGCCGAGGACGTCTCCCTCCGCTTCATGTCCCAGCGGGCGTTCGGCCTGCTCATGGCCGCCACGTCCCGCGAGTCGGCGGACACGCTGAGGCTGGAGCTGGACAGCGGGAGAGTCAAACTGACGGTCAACTTAGGTATCGTATAAGCCGTCCCTGTCGGCTCCCCTCCCTTCAAGTTCAAGAGGAGCCCTTCCTGTTTCTGTGTTTTCTTCTTTTTTTTTTAATGTACATTGTCTTTATGGTCAAGACTTGACATCAGACCTAACACATACTAAACCAGTTTTTGTAGTCTGTCTTCGTAGCTGCATGGATTGTTTTTGACTTGCCTGGACTGTCGGTTTTTTCTGCCTTGATGCTTAGATGTCTTTGTAGAGTTTTATATCATCAGTCTAACACTTAACAAACTTATCCATGCTCTGCAGCACATCTTTTGAACAGATCATAGATCATTTTAGTCATGCTCATTATTGTGTACAAATTAGATTTTTTTTTTTCCCCAAAGGCACATTTTGCTTTTTGAATTACTTTAATAGATGGCACTGTCCTCAGACATGCATCAACCTAATATAGCAACATTTTTAGATGATATCCTGCCATCTATTCAGAACTGCAGGTAAGAGTTTGTACACTGTGGTGCTGCACTGATAGAATGCATTCTTATCATGTGGGTCTGTTCCCGTGGTTCCTTTTTATTTATTTTTTTCCTCATGATAGCAGGTTCATGTTTCTCTCTGTCCATTAGTAACCCTCGGCCTAGCTGGCATCTCCCATGCCTTGTTCAAAGATGGCACTCACCCCTTCAAAGGCCCCCGAGCCTGCGGCCCGTCTGGCAAACAGCCCGATGTCACAGCATCCAGCGCGCCTGCAGATGGTGGCACGAGTGCTACATTTAAGTAGAGTGCAGGCTTTTATACCAGTCAGCCTGGAATAGATACTCTCGGCACGAGGCGCATGTGCGCGGACAAAATATCTGAATCAAACCCGTTTACTGCAGAATGCAGTGTGCTCGGTCGCCACAGCTGCTAAAAACATGGAACATCTGTAGTCCATATTTCACTTTTTTAATACCCAGTGTGTTCTTTCTCCAAGCATTAAAAAGAGAGAAGATTAAAATCTAAATGACTTCCAAATTCCAGCAAAATCCATCAGGATGCACACAACTGTTTTACATAGTTTCGACTTACTGGCCTCTCTGCACGGTGCTGGTGCTGCGTGGCTCGAGGCTGTTTGTACCCACTTTTCTGTTGCGGTTGACGGCACATGACCAGCCTGGTCACATGGATTTCAACCTGCACCTGCCAAACACAGGTTCAGTGTTCTCCTTTTAGATGGAGATTGTAGTAAAGCCTCGAATTTTATTGACAAATTGCAAATGCAATCGATTGATATTTATAGAACGTACAGTGTACAGCACCTCTAACATATTTTGGCTGTAGTCAGCGGGTTGCAAAATCGATGTGGCCATTGAATCGCTAGCGACCATTTTGAAATAAAAAGCCATAAATGTTTATTTTGGAAAGTGATTCTCATGTGATGCTCTTAGCCTTCCAGTAATAACTTCAAGTTTTAAAATAAAATAAATAAATAAATAAATGGACAGCGTTTTATCAGAACAATAATATTGACCACTATTTGGTACAATATTATTGGCTGCAAACATCAAAAGTAATTTGATTGAATTGGGATTTTCCAGTATCAGCACAGTAACACTGCCCATCAGGAACCAACCTGGCTAAAATGGCCGCCAGAGTCATGTGACCGTCCCCAGAAGGTGGCTTTTCTTGCTCTTGGATGTCTGCAGCTGTAACCTTGAAGGATGCGATTTCATCTGTCACTTATTCTCCCCTCCCCATCTAGACTGTGTCAGGATAAACTGTAACACCAGTAAGTCAACATTCTTCTTCTGCAGCCTTCTTCCTTCAGTCAATGTTTGATTATAGCCTGTGTGCTAGATGTAAGGGCAGAGATGTGTGAATGCAGGGGCCTGATAAGAGGATTTCTCAGATAAGAGAGAAATAAGTAATAGCCAGAGATCAAAGTTATGCAAATCTGCCTTAATGTACTCTATATATTTTAAATGGCCCATTTTTTAAATTAAGTCAGGCAACTAGTTCTTAATCTTTCCCTGTATGCCTATAGCTACTCACCGAACATCTTTCCCTGAGCAACTTTGAGACTCTATGGGCGATAATGTTTCCCCAATTACACTGTAATATATTGCCGCGTGTCTCACTTGTTTTATTTTCCTGCCTTCTTTACTTCAACACATCCGGCACTGTGTATAGGCCTATAACGCGGCGTATAGATGCTGTTAGCAGACGTGCTCTTACTCATGAAAGGGACTCTTATTTTTATTAGTTTCAAAGGCGCTCGCAGCCTCGTAGAGAGAGAGAGAGAGAGGGAGGGAGGGAGGGGTTAAGAGAGAGGGGGAACAAAGAAAGTGGTTCAGGTATGTGAGTGGAGAGGGAGTGTGTGTGTCTATTTACTGAAAAAAAACCACATACACCCTTGTTCATTAATGACGCAGTAACAACTTTTGTACACATGCACATACACACCTGTGCGCTGTAAATTCAAATTGAAAGGTAGATTATATTTATAAGTGTAGGATTGAATTGGTTTGGCATAGTGTAACTAAATATATTTCAGATCAGTCATTTGAATACCAGTTTTCACTAAAATGTTCAGTAGAGCTGGATTTTGCTTTCTAATCAATCAGTCAGACATAGTGTGATACACTCCTGACCGCAAGTGTTTATTGACGTGGGCTAAAAGTAAATTATGAATTTCTATCGGGTGTTTCGATTTTCATAGAGTTCATGAAACCTGGTTAGATTCATCAGTCACAATCCAAAAGATCCAAAGGTCTGAAAGTGTTGAGTTCTCCACTGGTGTGGAAAGCCAACACCGAGAAATCAAACTAACTTCTTCGTGTACGTGCAGCACACTAGGCTTTCTCTGCAGGGCTGGGTCAGCAGTGTTCTTCACCAAATTGAAATTCTAAATCTGCTCTGCAAAGCACTTCAACTGACTAAACAATGCTCCTCATTTGGATTTAAAACCCCGGTTCAATATCATTCAGCAGAGTCAGGAGTTAGCAGCTCTGGCCTTAAACTGTCAGCAGGGCTGTGCTGCCCTCTAGTGGTTAGCAACGAGAAGATCTTACACAGTCTACAGCCCTTTTTAGTGAGAGGCGCAATGAAAGAGCAGCACAGTTTGTGATCACCTGCCTTAGTGTAATTAAACAGTAATCCTGATTAAACAGGGTGGTTGAGGAATAACTCGGAAGGATCATTCGAGACTACGGGAGAAGCAGGGCAGAGTGAGCGACAGGCAGAGACAGTTTCAGTGTCAGCTTTCGAGTCCTTGTCTGAGTAACAGCAAATGTGTCCTTTTACTGTCAGTCGTGATTTATTCCACGGTTTTCCTCTGCTGTTAAATCAAACCGACTTTCTGTTGTGAAAGTGAGACAAAATTTAAAAAAGAAAAATTATTTTAATACAAGAAAACTGAAAGGTCTTTTGTGGTCTAATGCATTTGTTGTGAATACAAAGATTTGGTTTGTGCTTGTGCTTCCCCCCAACCCCTTTGACTAACTAACCCTCCTCTTCAGGCAAGGGCCCTGAGGTTCTTTATGCCGGACAAAAGCTCAACGACAATGAGTGGCACTCAGTACGAGTGGTCCGCCGCGGTAAAAACTTCAAGCTCACGGTGGATGACGACATGGCTGAAGGTATTGCTACTGTGAACCGCTCGCTCGCTATTTTACACCGTCCATGATGTGGTGATGTGCATGATCCTGTCATTGTTACCCTTTTTTCCTTTCTTGGAGAGTTTTTGTATAGAAAAACAGATCATTAGAGTTTCTTTGTGTTAATCTTGTATATTTCTACTATAAAGTATTCATATATCGGACATTAACAACCCTGAATCATAAAGTAATTCAAACAATGTTAGCATATTATACATGAGTGGGACACGGAGAGACAGTGGGCTGCTGTGGTGTTTAGGTTTAGGTTGCTGTATCCTTCCTCCTCCTCCACCCCTTCATCCCTCGACCTCTTCTCCTCTCTCTCTTCCCTCTTGGCCACCTCAGGTCAGATGGCGGGCGACCACACCCGTCTGGAGTTCAACAACATCGAGACGGGCATCCTGACCGAGAGACGATTTGTCTCGTCTGCTCCCTCCTCCTTTATTGGCCATCTCCAGGTATAACATATTTATGTTTTATACTGTATATACTATAAATATAGCATGGTGGGTGAGCTCAGTAACATCAAACACAGGCTGATTATATGACTTAGACAATACGTATTATGAACAGAACTGAAGTCTGTAATAAGTCAGTTTTCAGAATGAGTTGATTTGGTTTGCAGTGAGTTGGTTAGCGTGGCCACAGTCTAATTTTTATTTGATTGTACGTTTGCAATGAGGTGATGCAGCTGAATGGAGGCGGGTGCCAGCAATGTCGGACCATTGATTGACAGATTTTTGCGTGTGTGACTGTTAGGAATGAGCTGAGAGACTTCGACTGAGGGACGAAGCTTTGTTTCGCTTTGAGCTGTCCTAAAAAAATCAGTGTTTACTCGTCTTATATTTATTTTTCTATTGATATTCCATTTGAGTGTGTCGTTTGATTTGTGTGCCAAGTCAGTGATGAGCTCTCCTAAGACATGTACAGGGAGCTGGGGTTGTGTCGGGCCTTTGCTTCAGTCTGAAGTCTGTACAGAGTTCTTGTGCTTTAGATGTGTTGAGCTGGAGGCTGTTATCAAGGCATCCACAGGCGACTCCGGTGGGGAACCTGCCCACAGTATCAGCCTTGGTTGATGTTGGTTTATGACTCCAGTTTCTGTTTGTGTTGTCTGTTTATTTAAGAATGATGACTGAGCTGCTTATTATGTTACTATGGCCAGATACCAATCTGGGTGCAGTTAAGTGTTCTTCACAATAAGTTTGTGATGGCACCGTCTCTCAACAACTCACCCCTCCACAGAGCCTCAAGTTCAACGGCATGCAGTACATCGACATGTGCAAGAACGGCGACATCGACTTCTGCGAGCTCAACGCCCGCTTCGGCATGCGCTTCATCATCGCAGACCCCGTGACCTTCAAGACCAAGGGCAGCTACCTGGGCTTGGCCACCCTGCAGGCCTACACCACAATGCACCTCTTCTTTCAGTTCAAGACCACCTCGCCCGACGGTTTCATCATCTTCAACAGCGGAGACGGGAACGACTTTATTGCGGTGGAGCTGGTCAAAGGGTGAGCGGGACGGCGATGTTGCTAACACGTTGTTGGCTGCAGCCTGGAGATCTTTATCACGTTTAAAGCAGCAGCGCTGGTGTGGGTGTAGTTGGTTTCTAAAGGCGTTATCAATTTAACAAATCTTAGCGCGCTGTCGACCCCAAATCTCTGTTGCACCAACGTGCAAGCATCATCGTGCTGCAGCGAAGGTTGTTTTCTTTATCAGTTTAACTCGCATTAGTGTCAGAGCAGCGTGAGCTGATTGTGGGAGTTTTCCAATTAAGGTTAATAAGTCTAGGAAGATAAAAAGAGACATACTGCAGCCACACACACTGAGACACACACACAGCTATACACAGCTATACAAACAAAGCGTGTTGTGTTTATCTGCCGTGCTCCCTCTCTGCCAGGTTCATCCACTATGTGTTTGACCTGGGGAACGGGCCGAGTCTGCTGAAGGGGAACAGCGACAACCCACTGAACGACAACCAGTGGCATAACGTGGTCATCACCCGGGACGCCTCCAACACACACACGCTCAAGGTGGACACAAAGTCGGTCACCCAGAATGTCAATGGAGCCAAGAACCTCGACCTCAAAGGTACCGTGTGTCCTTCTTCTCTGAGAAATTAAAATATTCTAGTCCAGGGATTAAAAATCACGTTACAAAAAAAGTCCCACAGCAAATCAGCTCTTTAGTTTCCCGACAGAAGATAAACTGTAAATCCGAGGCACTGTCAGCATGTGAGCGCCCTGTTTTAAATCAATCTGACAGCAGCCAATCATGTGCAAACAGAAGGAAAACAACAGGTAACACCTCTGATTATCACTTCCAGGTGTAAAGACTGGATGGAAACATGCAAAACAATCGGCTCGGAGATGACAGACAGTTGTAATTAAGTCACGGGATTTACATTAGCTTCAATTTACAGCACTTAGTGTGCGATTGAAGGGCTGCGATTGTTCGTATGCTGCATTTTTACTGCAGAGACATGAACGTGGCATCAGTATTTTTGTGGTGTCTCAGCAAATAAGCTGGTAAGCATACTTCCCAAAACTTTGAACTGCTCCTTTAAAGCCCAGTTACTATGCTGTGGTAACTGACACTGTTAAAAAAGCATTAGATTGGGTGAAGAAAGGTGGCTAACCTAACTTACATAGCGGTCAAACTCGCTAACATACTCTCTCATCATCCCGTTTCGCTGCCTTTAGGTGATCTGTTTGTCGGAGGTCTGGGACCCAACATGTACCAGAACCTCCCGAAGCTGGTGGTTTCCCGCGAGGGTTTCCAGGGCTGCTTGGCCTCAGTTGACCTCAACGGTCGCCTGCCAGACCTCATCAACGACGCTCTTTTCCGCAGCGGGCAGATCGAGCGCGGCTGTGAAGGTACAGATGGCCTGTAGCGTACAAGACTCATGACCTGCCGCGTGAGATTTATTAGCCTAATTAGACGGCTCCTCAGTAGCCCTTAAAGCCACTCCTTGGCATTGTTAATCCTACTTATTTTCTTTTCCTTCGCCTGGCATTTGTCACATCTTAGGAAAAGAATTTGTCTTTCAGTTTCTCCGGTAACGGCTCGTTAACTTTTTATGCTGCATCAATACATCTTAGCGTAGCTGGAAGTAATAAAAGCCTGAATAACAAATTAAACATGTTGTTTACCCAGATTATGAAAGGAAAGACTTTCTTTTAAATTGTACATTTAAGTTTCTACATGCACGCAAACACTCACACACCTGCCTTTTTTCCGTCTCTGGCCCTTTAACTTTCCATCATGAGGCAAACTGGCTTTTTACTATTTAAACAAATGAGCTGCTGCTGCTGCGGCGTTCTTTTCATCCTTGTTATTTTAATGACTGTGCGATACGACTTGAGGTCGTCTCCATCCATATTAGATATCCTGGTTCCAATTAGCACTTAATAAATCATTACTTTTTGCAATGAAACATATTATTGTGTTTAAATAGATGTAATGCAGGATGCCGTGTATGACCTCTAGAGGGCAGCAGAACATTGAGATAAGTTCACATTACTGCACAGTAACCCTTTATGAGCACAACAGTTAACCAGAACATACTTAAAAATGATGTTTTACACACAAAAATCCCCTGTGTAGAATCATTATTCAGAAGCTCAGCCCTCACTAACAAATCAACAACATTCCCCCATGTTGAACTCAACAACTTGTACAAGTTTTAGCAACGCTAACAATGCTGGTCCCTCACTAACCTTTACTCTTGTTTTCCGCTCTGCTCTGTTCTGTTTGTTATTTTCTTTCTGCGCTAACAAAGTTGGTTTCACCAAAGCCGACCTGCAAGGTAGAGGGTTAAACTCAGCCTCTCGGAGGCCTGCTCGCCTGAAAGTCTGCTGTGTGCAATGCATCGTGGGTGTCACCATGGCAATAATGTCCCCCTTAGTGGCGCAGAGGTGACTTGGCTCTCTGAGAAAGAAAAATGAGTATGAGGAGAGAAAGAGACGGAGAGAGGCAGACGAAACAAGTGATTACTGTAAGCAACCAAAACAAAATAACACAATTATTACACTACATCACTGACTGCAGCCATGCATATGTTAGATTCTAGCGCATTTAACTCTATAGAACAGTTATGCATATGGTCTAATTGCACCACCAGGCTAGGTGTTGGGTCATGTTTGGATTTGAGTACACAGCATAACTGAAGACAGCAAACAGATCAGGTCAGGTATGTGATGCTTCTACAATGGCCTGCATGACAGCCGTGGAGGAGTCTAAAAGCAGAAGCAGTCTGTGGGAGTATTGTGTTCTTGTGTGAAAATGCCAGTTGTGAAACATTACAGGCTGGCATAGACAGCAAAGAGAGGCTGTCGCCGCACATCTAAGCGCCGTCAGCATCCCGCTGATGTATCAGGCCTCTCTCCGTGTCTCTCTCATTTTTTTCCCCCCAAAAAACAAAAAAACCCCATCATGTTTGCTACTTTGCACAGATGAGAGTGTTTTTCAGAGAGCGAGCGACCTCCTGCTGCAACGCTCAAACGCGGGAGAAATCCTCCATTGCCCCCCCACCCCCCACCCCCACCCCGCGCGACAAGCGAGCGCCGACGTGTGCATACAAACACGATGCTCACCCTGATGCCAGACAGCAGTGCATGTGTGCACACGGGATGCCTGGTTGACTACCTTTACCGTACATTACACAGTAAATGCACTTTCAGCTGGCAAACTTCAAATGTCCTTCTTCTCTTCACTTTCGTCTTGCACAAGACATTTGCTCTTAAACGCTGTTTACTTGCATTTGTCTGCCATTTATTTGGACTGTTTATTTAATTTCACTTTATTTACTTTGGTTTGTCTCCTATGTGGTTATCAGAAGGGTTTCTGTCAAGGTCCCCTCCCCCCCGCCCCCGCCCCGTGTCTGTCTAGACTCAGACGGGGAATTGTTTATCTCGTTATCTATGCTGTGCACTTGTCCTTATCTGCATTCCCTCTCAGTAGAAGTATTCAAAGGTAAGAGCTATGTGTGGTGTCGAGAAATAGCAAACACACATCCAGTTTGACTTTGAATACCCTCCTCAACTCCTGTCTGACTGAAGTGCATACGCGAGGATATGCACGACATGTTCTCAATTGCTCTTTACGTTTCCTTTCTCCTCTGCTCTTCATGAATTCTGTCCGTCTAGTGTGTCTGGTGTTCACCGCGTAGTCTGAAAGATGTTTGGAGAGAAAATTGCCAGGATCACGTTAATGCCTTTTTTTTTTTTTTGTTTAAATGGGTATTGTTTAATGGAGCTTTTACCATTTGTTAAAAGGTGGTTGTTGTTTTTTTTTAATGTCTCGTCTTGCTTGTTCACGGAGGGAATGCAGCGTTCGAAGTTTTACTCTGATAAAACTTTCTTTTTTTTTTGGTAAATTACTTGTTGGAATGATGGGAAAAAAAAAACTGCATGCATGTCCACCGGCACACACACACACACACACACACACACACTCCGCAAGAAGGAAATTAACGGATGTTGACAGTGTCATCACATCAGCCCGGTTGGGGTCCAAATTCATCTGCTGCAGCATGTCTGAAATGCAGATTAGAACTGAACTAGCATCCCGTACGGCAGCATTCACAGTAATTACCAAAAGGAAATGCTGACGCTCCCACTGCTTGGGAAGCGTGCTGTTGATCCCGTGGAAAAACCTGCCGCCTCTGCTTCGGCTTGCCATTGCAATTGCCGCCTTACCCAGCATGAAACAGGATTCCCCAGACTGTTTTTAAGTGTGTTGTACTCCAGGTCAGGCTTCCTGTGGTGGCACTGTTCGCTCCTTGTTCTTTCTTCTAGGCCCACATGCTGTATCTCTCTCTAGTGTGCATTTCTTCTGCATGAGTCCTGCATTGTTAAGGCTCAGCAGTAGCTCTTATTGTTGCCTGACTGCGTTCTCCTGTGGCGCCCCCCTCTCGCTCTCTCTTTCTTTCCACCCCTCTCTCCCGCCTTTTCCCAGGCCCAAGTACGACCTGCCAGGAGGACTCTTGCGCCAACATGGGCGTGTGCATCCAGCAGTGGGAGAACTTCACTTGCGACTGCTCGATGACGTCCTACACGGGGACTCACTGCAACGACCGTGAGTACAGCCGGGCTTAAAAGTTGCGTGCATTAAAGGAGCACGCCGCTGATTTTTACACGTCAAAGTCACTGCGTTATTCCCAGGGAGCGCTAAACAGGCTAAACCTTCACTCTGAAGGGAGAAAACTGCTCATGTGACACCTCTTGAGTTATATCGGCTTCGGCTTGACGACATATTTTTTTTTAACAGAAGCCTATTTTTAAAAAGTGTGGGCACTGAGTTTGAAAGACGTGAGTGTTTATCCATCAGAGAGGATGTTGCAAAGTCAAGTTGCATTATGGGATTTTTTTTTTTTCACCTTCAGCCACATTAAGGAGAAAAATTCAGGAGCCGCTGCACCAATTTGGTCTCCCGCACGTCCTGTTTGTGCTATTGGAGGGCGCTGCCACACTGCATTGTGCACTCAGTCAACACCGGGCGCACACAACGGTGCACAACACACCATATCTGACATGGCGGTACCCTGTGTGTAGAAGTGCGCAAAAACACACTCATAACATGCTGAAATTTCACACTCCAAACACACACACTTCCATGCGTTCACCTCAATTGGATACACCTGCGGAGTCGCCCCATCCTCTCTGGAACAGCGAGTGCCATATCCTTGACTCAAGGACTCTGAGGCTGGTTCACTCATGTGCCTATTAAGCCTTTGTCAGATTGGCTGCGTGAAAGTGGCGCTGAAAGCTTCATGTGATCTTTAAATGAAGCAACTGAGAGAATGCCAGCAATTGTTGAGGGTCTTTTTTTTTTTTTTTTGCTGCAATGCAGGCAATTTGTCGTAACAGGTTCGCTTGATGTCCCGAGCTTTCACATTTTCGGGCTTTGGAGTGAACGGCTGTGACTGATGATGTGTAAAATATCCACTTCTGCCTCAATCGCCTTTTCATAAACGCCCTTCAAATAGCTATCATAGAAGTCGAAGTGTGAGTTTTATGTGCGCGCGCGTGTGTGTGTGTAGGGATCTCTTATCCCCATGACGACAGGGGACTTCCCCTCAGTAATCACGGTTGGCGGTCTTTCATTTAGCGGTTAATAGTGGGGGCACAGTGCTGCTGGGCCAGACTAATGAGGTGGTGGAGGCTGTTAGGAGAGCTGCTCTCTGTGAGCGCTGGCATCCCCTAATCATCCAGACCTTTCTGATGTTAGACCCGGCCGCTGTGTATGACTTCATATCTCTCAAATCCTCCTTTTTTCCTCGCCTTTTTTTCTCTCACCCTGCAAAAGATCATCTGACGCGGTTGTTTCCGCGCGGGGCGAGTAATCGACTCCGCTTCTCACTTGGTGATGGGAGCTGTGTGTTTATGTGTTAATTAGTGATGAGAAGCCCTCATTAATTCACCTCCTGGTGGTGCCTGGGATGATTTGGAGGGCGCTTTCATTGATTTTCCATCCTCACAGACATATTTCTTCTTGAAACACTCAGAGTTTGGACAGTAACTTATTTTACATCTCATGACATTGCAGGTTTAAGTCTTCGTTCTCCTGTTGCTGGTTTTGGAGATAGATGTTTTCTAATATTGACTGGATTGTCCAAGCGTATAATAGCATCCTTAAAGGAGCGTTACTGCCCGAAATGGGAATTTTGCAGTTGATTTTCTCTTTCTCTCTGCACCCTTTCAAGTAATTCACTTTGATTTCCTGTGTGAGGAGAAAGAGGATAAATAATAAAGAGAAATGAAAAGGATAAAGAGGCAAAGTCAAGCAAACATGCAGTTTGGTTTGGGAACACTCTGCTGGAGCTGACGTTTCAGAAAGTGCATCCACACACACACACGCACACACGCGAGTGTACATGACACCGTCTGCCCAAGATAAGAGGTCGAGTTTACTTCGCTGGGATTGACCCAATCTTCTGATGTTGACTCGGGTGACAGCCTGTGTGCCTGTGAGGTTTCATGAGCTCAGCCGCAGCTGCAGCAGCAGCAGCAGCAGCAGCAGCAGTGCGGTGCCACACCACCAGGTGGCAGTAAATCCATGAGCAGGACCGCACACTGTCCCTCCACGTTGGGAGAAAATGAGATGCAATCCCCCGAGCATGAAATCAGCTTTCCTGTTATTTTCCTCTGCTGCTTTGCCTCTTGTACTCCCCCCCCCCCCCCCCCAAACCCACCATCCCTCCAATTTCTATAGTTATGGATCATAGGGAGAATATTACGCGATCTTCTACTCAGTGCTAAAATCAAATGTAGTAAAATACATTCGTATTGCCAAATGTTATTGTTTGATTGGCTTGATAGAAATAAAGCTGGGAAATGTGCGTCTTTGCCTCGTGCTCACACGTGTGTGTGCGCGTGTGTGTTCTGCCCGACTGTGCCACTGCCTTTTATTCAGCGAGCACAGCGCTGAGAGAGAGTTTTTAATTAACAATGTGGGAGTGGAGCTTCTCCCTCTGTTTCTCTCGGTCTCTCCCTCTCTGATAGCTGGCAGCAAATATCAGTAATTGTCTGCTTCTCTGACTCCGTCTCTACCCATTGTCCAAATGAAGAAACTCGAACAAAGTAAAGTGAACATTTCTGCCAGTAAAGCCTCTCACTGTCTCATCCGCGCCGATTGTTAGCGTCGGGCCTACGTGCCCTCTCTGCACCTCTCCATTGTGGCCAACAGGGCTCTAGGTGGCCGTGAAGAAGGTGGGAATGGGGAGGATGGGTGGGTGGGTTGTGGTGGGGGGGGCAACCTCAGCAGGCAAGAACTATCAATGCTCCTTCCATTTATTCGTCTCTGCCCCTTTGCAGGGCTCTTTGCACCACACAGGCCATTTTCAGAGCCACTTGGACAATCTGGAGGTACATGTCGTGCCCAGCGCAGCTTAAAAAGGGGGGGGAGGAGGTGGAGGGGTGCACTCTTTTTATAGCATTTTCATCCTGCTTGGTTCTGGCTCACTGCTTTTGTCATGCTCATCTCCATCTCCCTGTCGTCTCACATCCATCCCCCCTTTTTCTCTCCTCCCTCTCTCTCCCCCCTCTTTCTCCTCCTCTCCTCTCTGTTTTCTAAGCGGCGCTCTCCCTGTCAGGTTGTATGAATACCGCAGAGTTTCATTTAAATCCAAGGACATGGGAGCTGTGGGCCAAGCAAGAGGAGCAGCGGACACTCCTCTTCCACATCCAGAGCAATTACTCAACTTACGTAATAGAATTATCTCTGCAAAGGTCGCTGCATTGTTCCACAGTCAGGAACAGAATAAACAAAACAGAGAGAAAGAGTGGCAAAGGGAGAGGGAACGTGAAGACAGGCAACAAAGAACTGTTCGTCAGCTTGATGCCGGCGTCGGTAATTGCTTAGATAGATTCGGTGACGAATTTCTCTGTCAGTGCATTGATCCCAAACCGACCCTCTGCTCAACCCAGTGTCCTTAATTTACTTTTCAAGGCATGCTCAGAGGGCTGTAACCATATCTGGCTAACTGCTTACATAAATGACAAACACATTGCTTCTTTCACTCTTTAAAAGAAAATAATCATGGCATTCGCCTCGTAGTCATTTCTCTTCCGCTCATTGAGGAGAGAAACGCGCGGAGGTGTGTGTGGGGGGGCAAACGAGGTGGGGAGGTTGAGGAACAGACACGGTTTTCTTTGGTCCGCACTGTTCTGCTGAGTAGAAAACCAACAATAATAACAGAATGTTCCCTCTATTGACTGATGTCTCCGCTGTATTATAACCTGGGGGGAAAAAAACAGGTAGCCACACAATGGCGCCATTCATTTTGACATGACGTCAGTGATGAGAGGAGGCTTTAGAATAAACAATCGAGCGCTAAAAGACACACACACAAACACACGCGCACGCTGCGTGTATCTGTAGCCCCCACCCCCCCTCCTTCATGAATACTGACGGAGTTTTCATTGGAGCTTTGAATAATTTAACCTGCTGTCTCTGTAAATGGGATTAAGTAGCTGGAGCTGGCTGGGACTGGCCAACAGGTGTTGAGCAGGGGATTTGTTGGCTATAAAGCACAGCCCGGGAACCGTGGAGCTTGGCATAGTTTCAGTTGGGCACAGATGTAGTGGTGGCAACTTTAGATCATAATACATGGACAACTTTTTCAGCCAGTGAGGGCGATCAATATCAAGATTAATCTGCAGAGGAGAGCAGTAGACAGGGGGAAACAGACTTCTTGGTTTTCTTTTTTTTTTTTTTTTTCATGCTTATAGAAAGTTTTCAGACAGTATGTGAAAGTACCTTTTGGCTAAAGAGGGCTTATAAGTGGAGCATTGAAATATGAGAGCATTTGCCTATAAATACCACAGGTAGATCAGAAATGGGCCAAAAGTGTTCCGCAGAGAATGATTTGTCCTCAGGGCACAACCTATCCCAAAAGCACACTTTGAAATCATCTCGCTGTCTTTGTTGTCGCATTTGAGGCGATTCCGTTAGCCGGAGACGCCCGTATCACTGAGGCGTCACATGATCAGGTGGCTTAAACAGCTGCTTAAAGATTTGACAGCTGCCTGCAGTATTGTCACAGAGAAACATGTTTTGGATGATGCCGCTTTGAGGAAACTGCGCCTGTTGTTGTGTAGCTGTCGCTTGAGGAAAAGTGTAATTGCCTAACATCAACCCCGTGGAATTGCCTGAAACACATACATACACAAGAGTGCACAAACACGAAGTTGTCCCTCCCAGGTTTATAATCTCTCTTCCTCTCTCTATCACTTCATCACTCCTCCTACTTGTCTTATGATATCTGTATTAGAACCACAGCTGCATGTCCAGCCCTTGAGGGTCTAACGAGCTGCCCTGCCATTGGCTGATCAGGCTAATGATGCTTGCCCAGCACTGCATCATGTCACTGTGATAAGACTGGATGTCGCTTGTGTCAATCGATGTGTCACTGCCGTGCTCAGAGCCGTGGTATAATTGGATATATGCAGTGCTGTGGAGCCTAAATGCCCCAGGGCCAGAAGAAAGAGAATGTAAAACGGGTGAAAAAGATGGAGGAGAGGAGTGGGAGATGTTACTCCTCATAACTGTCAATAAATGGGTGCGTTGAAGAAATGCGCAGTTTCCCACATCTTTAGATCATTTATATTTATTTTCATATGTTAATGTATTGTTGTACTTCTGAGCCATTCATCTTATTGCAGGACTGTTTCGGCCACACCATTCAATATTTGTATGAAAACTATGAATCACACGGCCAAATGTAATGTAAAAAGGTGTCACTTGTAATGGCAAGCCCCCAGAGCATCACCACCTGACTCTGCAATGTCCCTCAGCTCGACTGAGCCTTTTAGCTGTTTCAGCTCGTTGTTTTGGTGTCCTGGCCCCGCAACTGTGCCCTCATTAAAGGCGCCCTGTCAGATTTACTTGTACACAAACTAAAGTTAGTGCTGCTCTCCAAAACTCTAAAACTATCCAAATGGTTGAACATGCTGTGTGCATTTCCTTCATATCTCCTGCGTCAAAAGTGGTTTAATATCTGATGTTTACGTTTCAAGTGAATATTTATAAATCCATGTTTTACTAGCTAGCAGTATTCTTCTTCACGGCTTTTATTTCATAACCACTACCAAGTGTCAGTTAGCAGAGTAGCATGAAACCGACGGCAGATTGTCATGGCAAGATAAGTCGAAAAAACACTGGTTGCCTTTGGCTTAATTTGCAGCTCCAGGCAGCTTGTCAGACAAAAGGCTCCGATGACTCTACTGTTTGCTCCCAAGTGCTAGACAAAGTTAATCACTATCAGTTGAACACAGTGACACATTTAGCAACATAATAACCAGATAGGTTGTTTTTTTCAGAAGCTGATGGAAAACAAAATACAACTAAAGACGATGACCTAGTCCTTGTCAGGTTACCAGAAACATCCTCTTTGAATTACGATAATACGCCAATTTAGGGTTTCAGCACTTTTAGTCGCCCAGAAGATTGGCAAAAACTCAACTAATGCAGCTTTTGGATTGGATCAGATCTTTTTTTATCACAGTTAAGTATAATCACGTGGATCAGGGGGAACAGTTCTTCCCATTTAACCCACGTAAAAGCACAAATTGTTCCTACATTTCATTTTTGTAAAAGCATTTTAACAAACGAGGTGGACGGATATGACTCCAAATTAAAACTCAGCACAAAGACATCGATTGCTCGTCTGATCTCGCTCTCGGAAAGAAAGCAGAAAATATTGAACCAATCCTTTTACACAGACCAAGAACAGGATAGTTAACAACCTTATATCGTAGTTGTTGCACCCAGGAGAAGATGTGGAAGATTTCCTGGTGCGATAAATAAACTTCCGCTGCTGTCGGTGCATACAACTCCTCTCTGACTTTCTGGAAGCTGCCTCGGTGAGCGAACGAAAGAGATGTTGAATGGAAAAGGGAGAGGGAGAGGGAGGGAATGATTGAGTTGAACACATTACAGACAGTTACGATGAGAGGCATCCATCTGTTTTGGTGCCAGGCGGGTAACCTTGAGGCTGTCAGAGCTTTCCCAGCACCCACCCTGGCCCTTACAGGCTGAGAGCCACAGACACATCCATCAACACATGTTCCTAGACACATTGTAGGAGTGCCGGCAACACATACAAATCACCCAATCAATATCTTGTCCACCTCACCTGAACTTCAGGGTTTTGGAAAGGATCATGTCTTGAGTGAACGCAACTCACCCAAATGTTCATTTGCAGCCTTTTGCTCTAGTCTTTCTGTCGTACACATCTCTTCTATCATCTCTCTTACCTGCCAGTGTCTTTCCTCTGGTATTAATTATCTTCTCTTTTAACCGTTTCTCTTGCAGCCTCACGTCGTAACGCTGCGAAAACAACGAAATCTATATTTTGGTTCTGAAGGGCCACGTGAACGCAAGTAATTTGTCATTCCCACTCTGTGGCTTCACAACACCAATTTAGATGTGCATGAGTGAAAAGGGAAGGTGAGTTGGTTTCATTCTATCGGTCTATTGTTCTTGTCGCTCTCCCCTCCTCTCTCTCCCTTTATTCTCTCAGCAGTGAGGGTAGTCATCACTGGTGGGGAGCTAAACCACTCAATGCAGACTACAAACAATAAGGCTCTCCTCTGTACAGCGCTTATAGGAGGGTACTTCATCAGCAACAAGGGGCACTGGATCTACCAGCTCCTCTTTGTGTTAATCTCAAATCTAACTGTGTCTCTGACTGCATTTCAACAAGTGCCGTGCGTAGATACATTTGATAATAGACAATACTGTGTGTTGACACCTTTTCACTCTCCTACCATACATTCTACCCTACAGGAAGGCTTTTACATGGGTCCCTTTCCAGCATCTGGTCTCGCAATTAGAAGGTTATAGGTTTACCCACATGGCAGTCATGTCATTCATGGACTTCAGTTGCCATAGCGAGGTCAGTCAAGGTTAGGGCTAAAGAAAAAATGAAATTGCACTACTTGATAGCTTACAGCCGTTAATTTTAACCATTAAAAGGCTTTCAGGAGAAGAGCCCGGTGTTGTGTCTGAAGGGCACTCATGTAGGGGATGTGCTCCTGTGACGAGCTCGCCAAGATGTCCAACCATCAGATGAAACTGATGGTTTTCATCAGGTGAAGGCATTTTAAAAGGCAATTACCTCTGACATTTCTTTTCCCACCAAGAACAGACAGTCCACTTTCAATGTGTACACTGAGACACCCTCCCGTGAGTTCAACCCGTGGGAAGAGTTGGACATGCGGTCCCGCCCACCTGACTATTTAAGAGCTCCACCCCCTGCTGCTGTGTGTCTGCTTGGCCTCCAATAGCAGCTTTCACACAAGTGAAATATCCTTGAAATATGAACATTTGTTGCAAAGTTGGCGAGATGGTTAGCTAGAGTCTATAAGTGTGTCTGAGCTGTAATTAGTATAACATGACATCCCCTTTCTGGTGGCTGTCTCATTGGTTATGTGTTTGCATTTATAACAATGAGATTGCACCTGAGATTACATGTTCACCTAGATGAGGTTGCCATGTGACATTACGGGACATTTAAGATTTTCAAAGCACATTAAGGATTTCAGTGTTGCCGTAAGAGGCCAAAGATTAGATGACAGACCACTCTGATTACAAGCTTTCAGTGCTTTCTCGATTTATGTCCTCAAAAAAGTCCCCAAATTTAAAAAAAAGTCTTTGTGAAACATTTGCTTGTGAAAATATATATTTAATAAAAAAAAATCAAACGAGTTTTCAAGCCAGCACAGTCCTTTTTTATTAGCATTTCAACAATAGGGTTTTACTTGAAGCTCTAACCTAAGCCCTCATTGTGTTCTAGTGAAATCTGCAGCAGTGTGATTCCTGGCTTATTTTGCTCACATGTAAAAGTGTCCTTAAAAGACACCGGATCTCCTGATGGCTATGTCATTGTCATTCATGGCAGCTTGCTGCTGTTCAGCATTGTACTATGTAAAGTCAAACGCATTTAACGGCTGGATGTCGTCTTACAAGATGGCTCCCAATTTGTTCTAATGAACATTTTTCATGCAGGGCATATACTGAAAAGACATTTCAGTTCGCCAGGCCAGTTTAGAGCTTGCACACTCCCTCGGCTGAGGAACTCTGGGTCGGTCAAACTCCGATAGGAAGTTTTTCTGCTTTAGAGAGCAAGGCTGCTTGATTAAAACTTACAAACTCAGAATTTTCTCTTTAATGAAGCAGGAATAAAGTAACAGACATTGATAAGATAAGACAGTTGAGTCCACTTGAGTTCAGGTGTACATCGCCTGCCCTGCAACCCAGAGAGTCTCCAGGAAGTGTGAGATCTTTGTTGGTGGGTAAACAAATTACTTTGACACGTCTCTGCGGTCATTGCATAATTTTCTGGTAGTTACTTTATTGAGGGTGTTTATCCCATCTTGGTAGCTCAAACACACACACAAACTGGGAATGACGCATGGTGTGTTACTGACATCTGCCCAAACACTGTATTAGTACAGTGTTTAAAGCGAGAAAGACCACATTCTCAGTGCTTAATGCCCGCCTCGTGATAATTATCAGCCTCTCGACTCACGTCTCTGCCTCCCTTCCTCTCTGTCCATCCTGTCCTTTCTACCACTTTGCTTCACACTCTTTCTCTTATCCCTTTCTCTCAGCCTCGTTGCTAGTTGCCTGCAATTATTGTGTCAACAGCTTCCTAGTTCATCACTTAGCCCCTCACAGATGGTGCTCGCAGACTTTCACGCTAGATTGTTCTAACTTGCTTTTAGAGTTTACAGCCATTGCCTACAGATTTCCTACCTGCCTCTATAGGAGCTATCATAGAACCAACTTTGATACTTTGATCATTTTACTTGTCTGAAGTGCAGACAGGTGCAACATATCATAAACAGCCTGCATTGCTTGATCTCTATTGACTATGGATCACAGATGGAGACATGTCTTTGTGCTGGCAGGAGGTTGCACTGAGCTGAATGACAGCTCGACGTGCAGCGTTGGAGATAACTTGACTATTGACCATAAATAGATTCAGAAACATCACACAAATCCAACTTAGCTGTATGATTTAATCTTTCAGTTACACATATATCTGATTACTTAAGCAAATGTGCCTTATGGGCTGTAATTATATATCATCATTAAGCCTATCCAGATATGTTGAAATATATTAACTGTAAAAACTGAAAAAATATTAGTTGACTCTTAAGCAAAACACTCCCTGTTCGTTGCAGTGAACCCCATGGTGACACTGTTTCATACTGTGTGGCACAGTGCTGTTGAAACCCCGCGTATGTGCGCATGCTTTATTGTCCATTTTTCACTATTTAACATTAGGCTGTCATCGTTGTATTACCTCATTAGCGAGAACACGAGTGTTGAAATGCCATTTGTGGAGCCTCACTGTGGCTCCTGCTTCCTTCTTGCTCTCTGCTGTCTGTGGAAAGCCTCTATTAGCTTTCCTCTCATGCAAGTGGACATTACCTTTACTAAAAAAATAAAAATAATAAAAAAAAGTACGATTCACTAGTTTTATATTTGAGTAGATTTTCCACCAAAGTGGCTCATCTTCAACCTATTTGAGGAAACATGATTTGAAAAAAAAAAAAAGTCAGCTCTCAAAAGGTCATCATTTATATTCATTATACAATGGCCTCGCATGAATATGTAATTCTGATTTGCTCAAGGGTTGTTGATTAATTTCACATAGCAGCGCTCTGACACACTGTAGCAAGTCCTTATCTGTCTTATGCTGTCTGGACTGAATTCACCTCACCTTGTTCAGATGTTCTCTAGAGAGATATTGTGATGTACAAAGGCACTGAACAGGAATAAGCCACAAAGAACAATTTGGGTCCGGCTGTAAAACTAACAAAGGGTGGCTCACGCAGGGAGATTAAGACTGACCATGGTTGCTTTTTTCAATCTCAACCACCAACTTGTCTGTATTTTTCTTGCCTGCGGAGTCAGACTTCACCATCTAAACATGCAAGTCTGCCGGCACTGATGCTGGCCCCTTAAAACGCTGTCTGAGAGCTGACAGGCCGCGTCGAAAGTCAAGAATACCCGCAGACGGTGATGCACCACCGCAGTGTGTTTAGCAAGTAAAGTAACAAATGATAAGTCTGTGATTATTCATTTGTCAAACTTTTCACTTTCTGTGTGACTTCTCACCACTCTGTAGCGGCTCCACAGCTCTCATGGCTGTGACAAGATCGCATGTTTTAAAAGCTACGACTGAACTGGTCGAGAGTTGCCCACTTGTTAAGCCTCGGCGAGGAAAATGACAGAAAGTGGTCCGGTCTGCGCCCAGACCATCGATAGCCTTTAGAAGCTAAAGATAGCAAGCTGAACCAGACTGCATGTTCAATTGTTATATGCACAGCTATAATGCGGCTGTGTCGCTATGTAGCCCAGTGACAGCTCTGTACATAATTTACAAGCAGCCTCTCACTTTGCTTCTCAAAGTTACCACACCTTTGTGGCTTAGAGCTCTCTTTCCCTCTCTTTCTCACTTCCACACATACACACACACACACACACACACACAAAGTAGGACACTGATGCCATTTAGATTAGTATCCCATGTGACCAATGCTGACATGAATTTGCTGGGTGACGAGGGACCCAATTACAGCAGAGGGCTGATTGTCCACGGGCCCACCGTTTCAAATTGTCTCCCAAGCGTCAAGCAGGGAACAGGAAAGTGTGTAGCAGTGAAAGTGTGCGTTTTTGTGTGTCTGCGTGTGTATTTTCGTGTCTGTGGGTCAGCTTATGCGGCAGTAACTGTGTCACTGTCTGTTCGCGTCTGCGGAGGCGGAGGCGAGGATAAACACCGGGGTCAAATACATCACTGTAACTGTAAACGTAATGCAAAGTGACTGCTGTCAGTCCTGAGCCGCCTGATACAAGTCATAAGCTGACAGACACACACGCACACGCCTACGCACACGCGCGCAGACTTTAGGTGGTAGTGTTGCACCAGCGTGCTCCCTCGGCCTTGCTTAGTGTCTTGGCAACTTTTCAGAGAGTAGAAACAAACAAAAAAAGGTTCAGGAAAACAGGTGAGCTGGTTCCTCAAAGACCAGCGGCGCTGGCTATTCTGTGTATTTATAAAAGCCGAGCCTCTTAAACTCATAATGTGTACTCTCGGTTAAAATTGAAAATGTTAATCATTGCAGCTAAAAAGCACAGCCTCAATATAATGAGCAATTTCCAAAGGTCACAATGATGCAGCGTAGAGTGAAAAAGTAATGAATCACATCAGACACATTACACAGCAGAGGTCTTCTGTGTATATCATTTTATTTAACATCTCCCTCGCTGTGAGCCCTTCCTCTGCCTGACAGCTATCTTAACCAAATCAAGCTCAGTGGATTGATCTGCGGGCCTTAAAAGGTGAGACGGATAAAGACTTGCCACTTCCTGTGGTGACATAATCAATTGTGATCAATCCTCCTCAGCTGAATCCGTCCAGCGGGCCTCTGGTTTAGACTCCAGCCTTCTGTTTGTGTGCCTCGCGTGTATTTATGCATGCGTCTTTGCTTATGCGCGTTTGCTTTTGCCCGCTGTCGTGTGCATTTCTGCAGCGCTCCGTGCATGCGCGCATAAGGCCGCCGTGCCGTCCCTGTATCATCCCAGGCTATTTTCAAACCTTGTTCGCTTCAACGTGCACTCTCTCCTCTGCCCCACTTTTTGAAATGTCTCTGCGGCAACGTGAACCCCGCACTCGGCGTGTACCGTTTGTTTTCCCTCCTCTGCGCCCTCACTTTGGTGAATCGAACCTCCTTCTCACTGAAATGTCTGCCACAATAAAAGTATCTCCCATCGGCGGGGTAATGCTTTTGAAAGGCTTTGCGTGCCTGTTAGAGGCGGGCTTGCGGAACACACTGGGATGTCATATGTGCCATCCTGGCATGAGACAGGACGGCTGCGAGTGCCAGAAAATCCTTTCCCCCCGTTCCCTTTACTGTACTTTCATACTGAGCTGATTCACCTGAGCCAGGCCGGGTATTTGTTTTGTTCTAAATGAATATTTTACAGAAATGGTGCGGGTAATATACTTTTGGCTGGTTTTATTCTGCTCAGTAAGTGGTTGACGGCGATGGTGGTGGTTTCCCTCTTCATTATTCACCATGTAGTGTGTGGTGAATGTGTGTGTGTCAGTAAGACTGGCCCCGGGCCTTTGCCAGCCCATTACTCCCTCGCTGTTTTGTACGTGTGTGCGCGAGTGGGCTGTGTGTTCAGGCCTTACTGATTGTTTCTCCATCGTAGGGACCCTCATTACTGCCCCCACACTGTCACAAGCATCTGCTTCCATCCCTCCCTCTTTTTCTCCTCCTGCCATGCGCCGCAGCCGACTCCAAGCCTGCGCTGCACCGCTTCGTCATGGAGCGAGCAGAGAGAAAAAGATTGGAAAACGCACAAAGAGACAAGACATCATGTGAAAGGGAGAACACAAATTTGGGAACATGGTATGTAGGAACATGCGAGCGTGTTGGAGCTGCCAGTCTCAGTGGGCTCTTGGCAGGAAGTCAGACCTCTGATCAGGCTTGGAGTTAGCTGTCGTTGGACAGAGATTGTTCTGTAGCCCTGGTTCGACCCCTGCCCAGCAGGGCCTTCACCCCAGGCACCCCCCTCGAGAGAGGCAGCTTTTACAGTGATGTATTGCACAGCCCAGTGTGCAGCGGCTAGGGAAGGAGGGCGGTCAGGGCTTAAAGAGAGAGAAAGTCTGTGTGAGGGAGAGCAAAGGGCCACAGAGAGAGAGAAAGACAGAGAGAGAGAAGGCATAATGAGTGTGTCAGAATTAGCCTGGCTCACCCAGAGAAAAACAGCAGTATGTGTTGCTAATGATTTGTTCCAGTGAAGCCCAGCGAGAGGGGGAAAACAGGAAAGGGCACAGGCGATGGAGAATGAAGAGGAAGAGGGAAGAGGAGACTTTTCTCACAGCAAAATTGAAAACACGGCTCTTTGTTTTGGCCACCATTTTAGTGATTACAGACACAGGTGTACACACTCGGAGGGCTCGGGTTTGTTAGGACTTAATGGTGTTAGAGGGCACTAGACCCAAAGGGAACACGACCCCTCGTAGACCAAACATTGATTTAGATATTTAGAAACTGATCGGCTGCATGTCACCCTCAAGTCCATATAATTCCTCGCAGACGCGCGCGCCGCAAAACAGTATAGTTTACCCCACTTTCTCTGACACAAACAAACCTGTGAATAATAGATGTAGCGCGGCAAGATGTTCATTCACACATACAGATCCCACAATGTACATATTTCAAGAGAACGTTTCCTCAGAAGCCTTTCCATACGAGCAGCTCTACACCGGAGTGATGGAAGGTCCTATTTTAAACATGAGCTCTTAAACCTACGACAAGATAATTATTTAATGACCTAAAGGTGAAAACCATCCATTATCATATCTCCAGCCAGGCATCACTGTCTGCTGCCTCCGCTGCTCTGTTTAACTTGTTCCAATTCTTCAGAGATTCGAAATGAAAGTGATTAGGTTTCCCCCGGAGACTTTTTCTTTCTCCCTCCCTTCATTTTCAGAGATACAAACCCTCCAGCGTAGTCCGCTTGCTTTTTTAACATCCACTTTCATCGGCATCCACTCACACCCAGCAAATCTGAGAGGGAATAATTGAGAAAGGGGAAGGGGGGGGGGGGGGTGTCTGGGAAAAAAAACTGGTTTCTATATCTGGTAAATCACAGTTTATTATAGCACTCGCTGTACAGTAGCCAATTATCACATGGTGCGTCTCTGTTCACGCAACATGCCGTGCTGGTTACGATAAGGATATTTGATGGAGCTTAAAGTGAACGTGGGTTCTTTCACCGTGTTCGTGTGCGCCCAAACATGTCTGACTTGTGAGGCCACGCACCTCTGATTTTATATCGACGGCTAGTAGATCAATGTTCCATCACCTGTATATTATTAGCTCCTCGCTATTAGTAACGTGATGCATGTTGCGGCTAAAGCTGTTTGCCAGAGTTGCATTGATTGGTCCGTCCGAGGTTCTAAGCAAGATGGAGGATGATGGCGACCATTAGCTGTGACTGCGCTCCTTAAATGACAAGAGCGGTAAGAAATCAAAAAGCTGGGCCGGTGTAATCGCGAAGGTAATGTGCATCACGTCAGAGGTCAGACATTATGGCTGGTGGCGGCGATGTGGCGTCATCGTGGCTGCGTGAGTAACCTAAGAGTGCTTCAGATACTGAGCATTAATGGTTTGATAAGTGACCTTAATCATAGTTTTGCACATGTTTTAATAATTGTGGTGACAGACAAAATGGTAGAGTCCACATATCCAGCGCAAAGTTTAAGCGACTGTGTCTCCTAAATCACTTTTACAGCCGCGGCGTGTCTGGCACTTGTCTGGTCTAATCTTTACGTTTAAGAGTATAACGGAACTGCTAAAGCCATAAAAACAGGCAGATTTATGCGCCATCAAGGTGAGTGTTGGGTAAGTTATCGAGAGGTGTTATTGCACTCCACGCTTCTTGATCACAATCACGTAAAAACAACAGTTAAAGTTCAGACAGCAGAGAGAGTTGGCGAGTTTAAGTTTCTGCTAAATCCCGAAGATTGGCGTTGCAATTACACACCCCTGCAATCATGTAAAAATAACCTCCTCGGCTAAGGTATTTTGGCCTTCTACCTTGTAAACTAATGGATTCCTCAACTCCTCTCTGCCTTCCCTTTATTTCATCTGACAGGTTTTCACCAAGTTAGCATAATTCAGCGGTAAGTGGCCGAGTGAAAAGTCCACAGATATCTGTCAGATTTCCGGATAGAGGCGTACAAAGAGCGGGACCGGTCTTTTTAATGGCTGGGAGTGTGATTCCCGCCGAGGCAACCGGTGCTAAAATTATATTCCTGCACGGTGCTGTAAGTCACTCTGAATGAAATCAGCCGGTGCATAGGATAGAAAGTGATGATTTGGTACCTCGAGTGGCAGCGCTGCCGTACAAGCCTCTCTAATCACGGGGGACATCCTCGCCTGCGACTCCTTAATCTCCATCTCAGTGATCCCATGGTTTGAGCAAAGCCACCTTCGCCGAGCACGTGCCCGGAAGAAACGTCCTCGAGAAGTTTCCTCTGTCGCAGCCGATGACTGAAGCCGTTTATTGTGGGAACTTTCTCTTCCCACCTTCCTCCTTTTCCTCCACCCTTTGTCTTTTTTTTTTTTTTTTTTTACTGTCAGTTTTCCCCGTTCATTTTCACTTCTTCAGGGGGGCAGACGCGCTCTCCACCCGCTGTCACCTTAAGGTATCACATGAGTTGGAATGAGAGGAGCTGATGATTCTCACTTTTGCCTGGAAATGCACCCAAACGCAAGTGCTGAAGAGTTATGCTCTGCTGTCACTTATGGTTTGTTATTTCATTGTATTACAGAAGGTGTTTTTACAAGGCTTATGACTGTAATATACAGTATGAGTGGTGGTTAGCACGGGTATAAACATTCTAATCTATTTTTACAGCTTTTGTGCCGCTGATGTAAAACTAATTGAACAGAAGAGAAACACTTTGTTGGTGCCACGGTGTCACAGAGCCGACCTCCAGAGCTTACGTCGTGATGCTGACCTTCTGCTAACTGCCCCACTGTACATTTGGGGACATAATTCGTGGGACGCTCGGCAGAGTCAATATGCTCTTTTTCTGCTCCATTTCTGCTCGCCTCCTCTGTGAATCATCGGCGTCGTTATATAAATGACTTTAAAACACGTTGAGACACCATCAAGAGAAATTACGCACGATTCCTGAGTCACGCCTCATTTAATGGGCTGGCTGATTTTGTTTGGGCTCAGCAGTGTTGCTATCCTTCCGATGTTCTGTATCCCCAGGACACGTTAGCCCAGCACGTGGCTTTGTGTGTGTGTGTGTGTGTGTGTGTGTGTGTCTGCACTTCCTCAGTGTATTCTAGAGAGACAGGCTTGATGTGTGTCTGCACAAATATCTAAGTGGGGTATGTAAATCTCTGTGTATAAGGATTAAATGGTTGAGGGGGCTGCAGTGAATTACTGCAAAATTTCAGTTCGCAGAGGTTAAGTCTATCTTATTGCTTCGGGATAGTTCAATTTATATTAGTGAACACTCCTGGCCTCTTTACCCAGAAATAAATACTGATATGCTTTGTTAAAAATGAATAAAAAAAAAGTGAAAAGGTGCAAACCCTTATGGGGATTTCACGGAGATAGAAATGGATCCACTGAAGCCATCGGGGTGTAAAGTTCGACTCTTGACCTATCTGCTTCTCAATCTGTTCTGGGTCTGAACCAGAAGAGCCACTCCCATTTGGGCCGACTGAAAAGATGTTTAAACAATAATGAGCTTTACTTGTAACTTGAAAATATGCTGTAAAAAGATAGAAAGTTACCGCGGGATGCCGAGCCTCACTCTGGGGTTTATTGACTGTGAAGAAGCCGGGGGATAGATAACGCCGTGGAAGAGATTGTACTGTGATAGCGACTGATATGTCACATAAAGTGGGCCGTTTGTGTGAGCACAGGCAGTTTATATAATAACAATAGGGGAGAATGAAAGCAGTAATATACTCTTGCACAATTTCCTCCACACTATTGCCAGTGAATAAATACACTATGGATATGCAGCTACGCTGGAGCGAAAACATCTGTTGTGCCAGTTTTAGAGTTTGAATTGCTTAGATATTACAGAATGAATTGTTGACGTGCACATAGTGTTGTCAAAGCACTTCACGCTATATTTATGCTTTTGTAAAACAATTTTAGGGCTTGTATAGCTTTTATTTCAGTGTAATATATAAATATCGCATTTACATTTTAATGTAATATACATGTTATTACTGTTATTGCACAAGGACCGTAGGTAATTTCCCTACATGTCACACCCCCTTTCTCTCTTTCCACTCTCTGCACTGTGAAAGTCAAAATAAAGGCTAAAACAATAACAAACAGCTTTATTCATGATCCCCAGATGATCAACCCAATTACTTTAATGAGTGTTCATCTGGCACTACTACAACAATAGTATAGATTTCCAGTTTACGTTGGTACAAGTATGTTTCCCACAAGATGACGTTGATGACTGTTGACCTAGAATCTCCATCCAATCGGAATTTGCCGAAGCAAACTGAATTCCCATCAGCCTCAGCTGCCCTTTCTATTTGGTGCTATTTAGAAAATATTAGCACGCTAACATACGTAAAGCTAGATATATATAAAAGTAATACTAATGCTGGTGAACCTTGTCAACAGCAGCACGTTAGCATTGTTATTTTGACCATGCTGACATTAGCATTCAGCTCTGTGGCTCTGCCACACCGGGTCACCAGTATGGCCGTAGTCTCTCATTGCTGTTATACAGTAAATTTCATGGTGAATGCTTTTTTCCAATTCTTTACCCGTATCTTTCTCTCAAACTGAGGCGATAAGTCACAGATGTTAAACTGGGCCCCGTTTTTTTTCTTTTTTCCCATTTCCAATCTGAACTCTGAAGTTACTTTTGAGATGTCAATAAGGTTCAGTGGATTCAGTAGAGGGAAACTCAATGAAGCCTTTCAAACGGCAGCCGTGCGATTAATTTCAGCTACACCATGTTCCTTCCCTATCTTTTCAGCGATCCACATCTACTACAGCACACTCCCCCTCGCTGGGATCTGTTGTGATATCAGATGAAGGAAACGATTCTCTCTTTTTTCCCCCGCTCTCGCGTCCGCTGCTTCTCTGGAAGCCTCTCATCATCATGTAGTTTTCTGGTGAAACCATATCTGCTCCTTTTGTGTGTGTGCAGGTGCATGTGCACGCGCGGCATTCTAGCAATGCAACATGTAGCAACTCCAGTGGCGAAGATTGACAGCTGAGATAGATAATCGCACAGGGATGCAAGTCGGAGTGGGGCCATAAGGAGGGAAATGATATGTTTAATACATGGAGATTTGACAGATGCAAAGCGCGGAGACACATTATTTGCCATCACTATTTCCCCGCATAATGACACTAGTAGAATACGTTATGATCTCGCATCATATATCTGCAGTTTGCTTTCCGTAATTTAAATGGATTGTCCTGACATTAACACAATGTACCATCCTATTAGTCACAATACATTTGTCCCAGAATGGCTTACTGTAAACTGCGGCGCTGTGTCGCTGTAATATTGTCACAATAATAATTTATGTTTTGCTAAAATGCGCTCTCAGATCAAATTGTTCTCGTATGCTGTGCATTGAGTGGCATGCCGTGCTTCCTGTGAATGAGTCTATTACCCTTTCTATAACCAAAATTAGCACATGTGCTGACTCCTTTCAGTGCCACTACACGTTAGCGTTAGCCTTTCTTTGCCTTCTGGAGTCACGTTCGACATCACAAAAGCGCCGGACAACAGGGTGACAGTGGGAAGCGCTATATTAACTTCATAAGAATACATTTAATGTGTTTATTACTCGCCGTGGGCTGCAAGCGATCCCTCGTCCACTCAGCATTTTCAATTTGTTGTTGTATATCAAACTGTTTCCTCTTCCCCTCGAATCAGGAGATGCTCTCTCACCTCTTCTTGTCTTGCCAGCATTGCATCTTGCACAATTCATTGTAAAAAAAAAATTTAAAAAAATAGCAAATTGTTCCCATACACACAGAAAATGGCAATGTTCCCGTGTGCCATTGACGCTTTTCTGGGTGAAAAAGGATCGTCAGGCGGGACATAACGTTTGGAGGATTTTAATTTACTTGAGCAGTGAAAAGCGGGCAGGTCATAACAAACATGGAGTGTTACTGTGTTTCAGAGTTTGTTGATAGCCTCAAAGGTGTCACCTCATCAGTGTTTTCGTGCTCCAACTGCTTGGCTAACTCCTGAGGACACGTTAACATACCGTGAATCTTCGCTCTTAGCCACTAAAGTTGAAGATTGCTTGATGGGTGGAAGAATAGTGGATGAAACTGGTTGGTCTAAGCTTACCGGCACACGTCATAGTTTGTTTTACAGGAAATATGATCGGGTTTTGATATATTGTTAAATGGGTGCATAATATGACCACAGGTGTTGTCTCAAAGGATTAACAAAAACATTTTTTGCTCAGTCTCAAATTTAACGTCTTAACAATTTCGAATAAGTACCAGTAACAATGCCAGCTTACAGCATAGTAATATTACAGAGCACATTGCAGAAAATAAGGCATCTGTATCAGTGTGAAACGGAACATGCTCGGGCTTAAGTGGGAGATCCTCTTCTGGGTCTCTATTTAAGCTAGGAAGCAAGGCAAGAGCCTTTCTCCAGCTATATATTTCCCTCTGTTGAAACAGTACACCTGCTATGATCCTTATCCAAACTCAGAGTTGCACTGATTGGGTCTGAATAGTGTGTAATGAGACTGTGTGTACCTGCATGGAGCTGGCAGAGCCCGCACGCTCCGAGGGGTCTGCAATCAGGAGAGCAAACCTGTACTTCTAACTTCTGACTTCTTTGGACTTTGCGCGCGTGCAGCCAGTTCTGTGTAAGTTTGTGTGTTTGTGTGAGGGCACGTAAGTGGCGGTTATTACAGGCTGTGTCCCTGCCATTCACTGTTAGGGCAGAAGGGCGTCTGCCATCTCATTTTGGTCGGCACCCCAATCAGAGCGCTCTGGCCATCTCCTGCAGGGTTAGCTATGCGGGAGGTGTGTGTGTGTGTGTGTGTGTGTGTGTGTGCGTGACTTTGTGCTCTCGCTGTGTTTGTATGTACGTGTGTCTGACCTCTAACTCTACCCCCCACCACACAACCCCCCACCACCACCTCCCTCCTCCACCTCGGTATCACACACACCTCCAGGAACCACATTGCCAATCTGGACGACCATTCATCATTTCCATATTGTGGCCTTGATGAGAAAGGGTTTAATAATACATGTGCGAGGAGATAAAATCAGGGGAGAGAAAATTAATATTCTCTGGGCTTGTCAGGCTCATTTAAGCAAGCCCTGTGTTTCGTTGTGTGGCCTCTGACACAGATGATTGCGTGGGCAGCTATGCAGTTTTTCCTCATAATTACTTTTCACCCTGCCGCTCTTGTCCATTGTCAGCCTCAATAAGGTAGAGGTCTGTAGAAGAGAGACAGAGCAGTAGAGATGGAGCCTGTGGAGCATGGCTTTTTTGTTTTTTTTATATATATATATATATATATATATTTTTTTTTTTTTTTTAAATTTTCCAGTCCCTCAATGTTAGAAACAAACACAATCGGCTATCTCACTATGCTCATTTTCTCAATCTCCCCATCACAAATCCTTTTGCCACAGAAAGGCCCAGTGATACGTCCGCCGGCCTTAACTCAGGCTCGATGTGCCGAAAGATTCGTGCAACTAATTAATCCAGTTCAAATTTACTAAACTAATTAGGTGGGTGCAGTGGAAATATCAAGAATAGGCTGCTGCAAAGAGCATACTGTAAAATAATTCATCCAGATTTTCACTTGATTTCGCTTTCGTAGCGAATTTCTGCAGGAAAAACAAAATCCCATCAATTGACTTTTGCGGCGGGGATCATTTGCATGCAGCCTCTGATGCATCGGGTTTTCCACAGTGCGGGCGTCATGGCAGCGGACCAATTCTTCAGTGTAATCGATTCCAGGGTGATCACACACGGATACACCTGCAAACATACATCAGTGCATATATATTTAATGCTTTCCGGGACGCACTGTACGCACCTGCATATATAGATAACATCCCCGTGCCTGGCCTGCCGCTTCATGTCCACACTCTCTGGACTTAAGCGCGCGCACTGAGCGGTGATAGAACAGTAATTTACTTCCTAACCTGACAAACACCCTCTTCTCTGTGCTTATCTATTTTACTTCATCTCAGTCCCTCTTCGCTGCACCCCAACAGCGCAGTAAAAGAAAAAAAAAAATAGTAGTTCAGGAAGCATATCTGTGCACGAGGCAGAGTCATTTTAATTGAGTGTGCTGAGCGATGAGCCTGCTTGGAGGTGGTTTAATTTGCAGGGATGGCTAAACAGATGTAGCATCATAAAGTAATGTAATGGATCCCCCCCCCCGCTCCTGGCATGAAGGCACAGAAATAAGCCTGGCTAAGTGATGGCAAAGTGGGGGAATGAATGGGAAAGAGGATTTCTACACTGCAAATACTTATGTAGGATCACTCCTTTTTAGATGGCTCAGTCGGTAAATACTGCAAGTGATGATTGGCAACCTTCATTGTGCCTAGAAGATCTCGTGTGTGTGTGTCGGTGTGTGTGCGTGCCCTCGTCCTGCATGTATGCATGATGCATCTGTGCGTCACATGGCGAGGAGTGTTTTCCTTTGAAGTGCTTTTGCATGCATGTTTCACCACATGAGTGTGAAAACTGTATAGTGGAGCTTCGAAGTGGTCCAGCGTGTACATAAACTGTACGTGCCTGTTTGTGTGTGAGTGCACACGTGTGTGTTGCTGTGGTCGTGAGCTAGGCAGTGGGCTAGATAAATCCAAGGTTAACTGTTGTCAAACCAGCCTTCAGGCCATGGCAGTGTAGTAGACGCAGGAGCCATGAAGTGCTCCCCTAAGAGACGCTGCTGAGCCCAGCTCCAGCTGTCGAGCTGCAAAGACGCACACCCACCCCACATTCCCGACAACACAGACATATGTCACACTCCCTGTCCGAGCCACACTGGGGAGCTGTGGCACGGAGGCAATGGCACGCTTTCTCTCGGCCAAAAACACTCAGCCGGCCGAGTGCAAGGGGCCATGTTGCACAGTAGTGTTGCTACAGGAATGTCTCAGCATGAGAAAAAAGACACACACGCGCGCGCGGGGTAAGGTCGGACGTGATCCCCCTCTCTGTCAGCGAGCGAGAGCTGGCAAGGTGAATGCCGCGTGTCTCTGCATTGGCTCGCCAATGACAGATGGAGCCCAGGTGCCATTAGGCAGACAAACGACGGCTTCATTAGGACGTGCCACTGGCAAGTGATGAATGCTGCCCTCTCCCAGCCATATTTGGAGCGAGATAAAAACTGGGAGAGAGGTGGTGAGACGCTATGTAGGTTGTTCAGAAGGCAGCTTTGTTTTCGTTTCAAGTCTGGGCTTTCAGGCCACGTTAAAAAGGAGAGTAAATAAATAAATAATCCCAACAGCTGAAAGTGTATCAAATGTGGTGAATTGCATCAAATAGCTGAGAGGAAGTCAAAGACGTTTTTAGGCAGTCAGCCTCAATGAACCTGACTTTACTTCATGTTTGTCTTCTGTTTTGTGGATATATTTCTTTGATGCAATTACTAATATTGGGTAGGAGCCAAAAGCATCATATAACAAGTCAGTTCATTTATTTGTTTGGTTATTGTTTCTATTTTTTGTTACTGTTTGCCAAGGTCGCTTTTCGTGTGAATTCAAATTAGTTGCATCGGTTAAAAAAGTGTCACTCACCCACATTAATGAACGCGCTCTGGAAAGTAAACCATATGGCGGAGTGCTGCAGCGCTGGAAGTGGGGCTGCTTGTTCACTTTCCTTTCGCATGCAACTTCCCTGTTGTCTCGACCGCGGTGCGTCATCGTCATCATCAGTGCACCTCACAGCCTGGCTCGCTTCTGAAAAGGAGGTGGGGATGGAGTGGGACAGTAGCAGAGAGAGAGAGAGAGAAAAGTTAAAGGGGAAGGGAGGACAGGGAACGAGCTTGAGAGAGATCATGAGAGACAGAAGCAGAGGGAAAGACTGTGAGGGAGAGGGAGGGAGCTGTGCCACGGGCCACAGCGGCTCTCCCTCCCCACTCGCATCCATGTGTCACCTCACCGTGTTGCAAATTAGGCTACACATGCTCCCTCAAGATGTCAGAACATATATCTCGACGCTTGGCTTGAATTTGCATAGGTGCACCGTGGTCGTTTTATTAAAAAACAAGATGACTCCCCCGATCACGGCTTGGAATCCGTGGTTTTTTGGGTTTGTTTTTTTTTTTTAAATAAATGGTAAAAAGAATTCCCCAAAACAAAATCATCATGCGTGGCTTTCACCGGAAAATTAGTTTTGGGGAGCAGCGGCAGAATATTTAGCAAGGCTCTTCCGGAACCGTGTTTCAGTTTCGTTACTAAGAAGTTGGAATCGAGCGACCAAAACACTGCATCCCAGTTTTATTCAGTTTTTTTTTTTCTTTTGAAGATTAAAAGAGCTTGGAAATGATTGAAATGTTGCTCCACCACCTGCACAGATTCTGCAACGGCACTCTCCTGTCTTGTGATTCAGGGGGGGGGGTGAAGGTGTGACAGTATAGAGAGAGAGAGAGCAGGGGAGCACTGCCGGCAGTCGAACTGTCCCAAAAGCAGCAGCCGGCTCTGGAACGGTGGTCAGAGATGTTGGAGCTGGTCTGAAGCCATGTCCCTCCCTCTCTCGCTCTCTCTCTCTCTCCTCTGTTCTTTTGATCTGCTACTGCAGGTTGGGCAAGAACAAAGAGCCAAAAAAAAAAAAACAGCCATACTGCTTAAAGTACTACTGCAGACTCTTTAAGAAACCTGGATGTAGCTGCAGTGGCCCTGCAGTTTTTCCTGCATGTTAAACATCTTATCCAGGTTTCCGATAAGCCAGACACCAAACTGCAATTCCTCAGCTGTGAGACGTTGAGGAATCGAGGCACACCCGCCGCCTCCCGATCAGAAACCCAGATACCGTTACGATCTTGTAAACAGGGGACGTGAACAACCAGGTCTCTCGCGCACCAAATGTCAAATCCTGGATGTGATCTGAGGAGCTCGTAGCTCCCCCGACGCCGCACCACAGAGGCAGAGAGGCACGTGAACTGCTGTTTTTTTTCCATATTCAATTAAGAAAATAGAAAAAGTTAACGCATGCGGGGAGTTTTCTTGACTCCGCAGGTGTCCGATTTTTCACAAAGGCCGTTGTAGAGGTAGTGAAGGAGCGAAGCGAGCTGAATTCAGTACATCAGAAGAGTCTTGTAATATGATACTCTTTTTTTTTTTTTAGAAAAGAGCTGCCATTAGTCATAAATATATTCCTCAATCACTGGCTACTGTTATTTCAGTGATAAAAGATGTCTGAGTCACAGTTTTCCCTTTAGAAACTCTACTGTAATTTGACTTCATTAAATCTGTAATGTTCAGAGAGAGAGAGAGAGAGAGGGGACTGGGGAGGCTGAGTATGCCTTGTGATTCCACCCCCCCGCCACCCCCACACCGCTCAAGAGAAATGTGTTCTTTGATGTGCTGGAACGAGGCAGGATGCCGCATTTTCTTTCTAAATCCTTTCATTTAGCCATCTCTACTTAACAATTTGAAACTAAAGTCACCTCACGCTGCACCCCTGGATGACAAGCACACGATTCACGATTCATAATTGTTTGTTTCTCTCTCCCTGCTTCTCTGTGTCAGCCCTCCTCCCTCCGCCCTCCATCCTGGGAGGCACGTGCTTGGGTTAGCGGTTAGCGTTCTGCATTGTGGGCTCTGATGGGACTGCCGATGCATTATATTGTGAGCCAGGTATTGCCATCTCTTGGCTGCAGTCAGACGGACAAATGGATACTGCCTGCGCACAATGCCCAGGGATAAAGGGAGAGACAAACCGGCTGAGCGACGGATCAGCCCGTACGTTGTGATCGTACCTGACACCAAACACCTGAATCCAACTAACTTCCCGCACGTTTGGTGTAAAATCACGACAATAATAATCATCATTATCATCACCATCATTATCATCATCACACAAGACATTCTGATTGAGTTTAAAAAAGGACAGACGTGAGTAGCGAAGCAGCTGGAGAATGGAGCGCTCGTTCCGATGCTGAAAAAGATCATTCTGTGGTGTAGCCACTCATTTAAAATGCTGTTTGACTGAGGCAGCCTCTTAGACTGGCTTTGAAAGTGCACGGCGGTGTTGATCAATGGCATTTGTTTCCATTTCAAAGAGCCATTACGGCACTCTGACATGTTGTTTGGACGGCAGGTCCTCATTGGCACAAACAATTTGATTTGGACGGACAAAAGCCAGCCAGTGTGGCGGCAGGGCAGCTGCGTTCTCTTTGGCTTTATTCCTTTTTCTCTTAAACACCTTGTGCAGTCAGCTGAGCACGTGTGTTTTCTCACTTTGAAGTTCGAGAATAACAAATACTGCATAAGTGACAGCAGAGCTACAGTTGAAGGCATAACGTTGCCATGAAAGAAGAAGTGTGATGAAGTGTGATATTTTGATTTTTTTCTCAATTTTTACCCAGTGCTGCATAGTAATGGATGATTCTGCACCTCACAACTTGCAATTAACATCTATTGTATAACATGCTAACAGTCACCCTGCAGCTAATGATCACTTTCTAATAATAACTGTAGGAGCCACCTTTCCCGAACCTAACATGGCACTGCAGCAAGCTACCACAGTTTATTTTCCATGAACAAGCAAGATTTTGAAATGAATCCTGGTATTGAAGATAGTGAAACATTGATAAGAATGATGAATATTATCAAAGGAATAGATGACAGTTTGTTTGGGTTGAAATCCCAGTTGTCCCAGGAGAAGAGTGACGTGTATAAGTGATCATTTTGATTATTAAAGGAAGACAGTCAACCACGGTCGCATCCCCCTTGATGCAGCGCTCTCACTGTTGCCGTGAATAACAGCGGCGTTCGTCATCGACATAATAATAAGCGTTAGAAATTCTTTAAGTTGTTAAATTACCCTCCCTCTCCCCAGGTGGCAGTAATACATAGAAATTGCGCTCAAAGAAACAGCGATGAGGGGAAAAAAAAAAAAAAGATTCTCAGAGATTCCACACGCTGATCTGCGTGACTTATATGTCCTACTTTTCCGTGCAATTCAACAGGATGTAACCGCACAGCTGGGTCGCCAGCAATTTTCAGCTTGTGTCTTATTCGTCCCCACTTCTATAGAGATCACAGCCGTGCAAAACCCTCTTTGGTCTGCTTTGTGCTGTCTGTGACAATCACAGGTCTTTCAGCTACCACATCACCGCCATTGAGATTACAAAGCCGAAGGTTGCCCTCGCTGGCTTATACAGCACCGGTATGTGTGTGTTAGTGTGCACGCTTGCGTGTGTGCGTTGTGGCTTTCCAAAGGAAGCACCCATGCAGTGTCTGGGCTGGCCAGGTGTTGTGGGGTGACGGTGGACCTATTTTCCAGCTGGCTGCTCTTGTTAGAAGTCTGCCGGGCACACAAATCGCAGGGATTGATTTTGCTCAGCCACAGTAAAAAGGAGGGCTGTGATTACAATGCATGCTTCAGCCGAACTTGAAAAACTTTCAAAGTCTCCTCTCCTCCATTCTGACATCCTCTACCCTTCCCGAAATAAACATTTCTTTAATTTTTAGAAGATAAACAATTATTTTCCTGCAGCGAGAGAGGCTAGATATCTATTTTTGAGCATGTCTTTGCCACTCTGGCTTGAGCAGTTGTAAGAATTGCATCCAACAAGCTGGTTTAAGCCGAACTACTTGCAGCACAGCTAGTTAGCATTATGTGTAACATCTGAGCACGGTGAGCTGTGACCCTGCAAGCTCCTATAAATACAACAACCCTTTATATGCTGCTTCCAAGTAGCAATCAATATGTATGGAAATTAATCTTGAGGATCATGTTCAGACATTGAGCTGCTCTTACTGAAATCTGAACCATACGTTCTCACAAGGCACAAAAGCAGTCTGCTATCGTCGGGGTTGCCCCTGCAGGCTGTCAGTACACTCCAAACACAATTGAATTTGGCGTCCTCCTAAAGGCTCTCGAGCTGCTGTCTAATACGGCTCAGCGAGCAAATGCTTGTACACTCAATGCAACTGGCCCGCCTGTTCATTAATGACATCCACACCAGATGGAGCTTGCGAGTTGCGGTTGGAGGAGATGCAGTCGAAGACGGCTCCCTGGAGAGACGAACACCACTGTCTTGTCTTTTTTTTTTTTTAGTATCGAAAAAGAAAAGTCAAGCGATGCGTTTTTCCCGGGGAAACAGCTCTGACAGGAGACACTGCACTACTTTTTTTTTGCTGGTCAATATGTATCAAGTAGCAGCAAATTACGCTATGTAAAAGTTGCGAGCCTTTCATTCCACTTGTGCGATCATGCCAGATTTGATTTGATCTGGGCGTCTCAGCACAGCCGACTGTAACCTATCACCGCTTTTCACCTTTTCTGCCACAAACCCCCTCGGTTGCTTTCAGGCCAGATGAAAAGGCTTCTCCTGAAGGGCCGGTCATTGAGCTGGTGGAGCCCCTGCAGCACCGCTCCTAATCCTCCTGGCACTTTGGACAACTTGATTTCTTCCTGGAGGTCTGCTGCAAGAGTGCCTGGAAATGCCACCCCTTGACGTTGCTCGTACAGTACGACCGGTGCCTGATTATCGCTGAATTTCTCTGAAGTTATATGCGTGTGATTTCCATATTAATAGGAAAAAAAACTGTCTCCTGATACTAAGGTGTTTTCTCATTTCAGGGGGCAGCGAAGCCTCTGATTTCTCGCTTGTAGTGGCACCATACAAGGCGGTCTCTTCTCACCCTCAAACAACATGTATCTTCTCGGCCTTCTGCCCAGAGCCCTGTTATTTAGTCTTCAAAGCAAGCCAGCGTTGGTGTTGAAATAACTGTTATCAATATGCCAGGGACATCTGTTTCTACATTTAAACTGTTTTGTTTTTTTTTCTTTTTGTGTGTGTACACGTTTTCTTTTTTCTTTCACTGGTGCTCCTACACCTCGGCGGTGCAGCAACAGAGCAAGAACTCCTGATTAATCCTGCACATATAATTGCGTTTCAATCCATCTGGGTGCTCTCATGACGGCGCGATTCTCCCGCATCCAGATGTGTCTATTCCATCACAGCCTAATAAGCCTCCGCAAAGCTCTGCTCAAACGCAACCTGAAGATGAGAACAATGGAGGAACAGAGAAAAAATAAATATGGAGGCTAAGTAGATGGGGTGCTGGAATCAATTTTAGCAGCTAAATGGTTGTTTGGAGAAGAAACAAACATCAAAATGATTGTTGTTTCTTCTCAGGCGAGCCTCAGTTGAGATGCTGAAAAGGCGTTTGATTGGTTGCCGTATGAATCTGCTGTTCGCTGTTCGCTTGCCCGTTAACACGTGCGCTAAATGTCTGCGCTGTCTAAGCCTTGACTCCATTAAACTGTGAACTGTGACCGCCGTGGCACCCGCCTCTTAACACCTCGCGTAAGCGCACGGTGAGGAGCGGGCCGAAGAGGCTAAGCGGAGCACGAGAAAACGGGAGCGAGGGAGAGAAACAAGAGTGAGAAGATGTAGAGGTTCACTCAGGGTAGCACTTTATCAGCCAAGTGCAGCTTCCCTCCGCCAGATTGGCCTCATGTGTTTACGTGCAGAAACGGGGGCCTATCTCATGGCTACAGCTCGAGCTCGGAAGGGCTACGCCTGCCCGCCCTGCTCGCGCGCTCACTCAGCATGGAGTTGAAGAGTTCACCCGGCAGGCTGAGAGTTGCCTCTGATCCAAGTAATATGGAGAGTGAACCCCAGGCAGGCCTACAGAGAGCTCGACAACGAGCAGCGCTGAGCCCAGCTCCCTGCCTAACACCCCCCCTTCCTCCACCTCCCCACGTCACCCCATCGGCTCCCCACTGCACACAAACACACATCTATAATGAAGACATTCTGCACTCTGTTTACTCCTTCGCTCGACGCTGGCAAGGTGAAGAAAGTTGAGCCATGAAATCGGTGGAGATGAGCGAACGCTGGAACTTGGGATGAGGGTTTCTTATTTATACTTGCTCAGTCCGGGAAAGTGTAAAGCGCTGTGTGCTAATGTCTTGCAGGTTTACTTGGTGACAGATTAGCTGTGCTCCACACTTTTTAGAGCTCAGTATGTTAGCTTAAACACGCCAGTGTGGCTTTTAAGATGTAAATATAAAAGCTAAATAAATGAGTAGTTTATTTTCTTTCTGACGTTTTTACACCATTAAAACTGAGACAGAGAGAGGTCTTTGCTGAAATGGAGGCAAAATGAGCTCTCAGTCTGTGGTCGCCTCTGGCAGCGCTTTGGCATTATTGTCCCTGTGCCCGGAAGCCTGGTGTGAATGAGAGGGAAACAAGCAGGAGAGGCACACAGATCTGACTGGTAATGGCAGGCAGGAGAGCCAGGCAGTGCTGAGGAGGGGATGAATGGTAGCGCGCTCAGCTACAACTATACCTTGTCACTTGTGCGCCTTGTGTTTTTCGCATGCAGCGGCGCAACGCTGATTATAATTGCAGGACAAACACATTCACGGCTTGAACTTTCAAACACAAACACGCGGTGCAAGCCTCTCGTGTCACTTCCCCTCTATCAGTGTTTTTCCTAGGTGTTCCTGTGTGTGTGTGTGTGTGTGTCTGCACCATTAGTATCTGCCTGAGGATGGGGGGGGGGATTTTTAATATGTGGTTCTCGCTAATGCTTCTTCTGCAGTCTGATGGTGATTGCACTCCTTTGCCCAGTCCTTTCATTCGTACCAGAGGACCTGGCCTCATCAATGATTGAGCACGGGCTTGCACAGAAAGACGAGCAGCAAGCCGACAGGCTGGGTGCAGGGCAGGAAGGCTGGTTTTATTCTCAGCATCGCTGTGTGTGTGTGTGTGTGTGGGCGGAACAGAGGCCATTTTCCAGCTGAAGAGACACTGGTTTACGTTTTGGCCAGAGAGACTGGGCAGAAAAGCTGGCTAAAGAACACCTGGGGTAAACAGAAACGGAGGTGTGTGTGCTCCTCGGTGGAGCCCCGCTCTTATCCAGCACAAAATACCTCCAGAACCCCAAAGGAGTGTGTCCATGTCTATCAGCCTGTGTGTCAACGCACATGCTATTGCTATCTTTATGACCTCATCAAGGTGAGACAGGCCGTATTGGCGGACTCGGGCAATGAAGCGTTGTCGGCTCTCCTGTCTCTGATGGGCCCTGCGTGGCCTTGCCAGGAGGGATGCGTGTGTCGATGGATGCAGATGGCCTTATAATGAGAGACAGGGGAGGATGGATACAGTCATTGGTCTTAATGGAGCCTCGCCTTTATTTATGAGACAATACGCTGTGGTTTCCTAACAAAAGAGGGGCCGGGATAATGTCATCACTGTCAGCGTTATGCCCTCCCACACGCAGAGCGCCATAACTCCTCCTGTCAACCACAGAAGGATATACCGCTAGCAGCCGTCACAGTGGAGTGTTTGTGAAGGGGGTGTGTGTGTGTTTGAAGATACAATGTGGAACGGGGTTCGTGCGTGCGTCCACTCAACGGGAGCCACTTTGTTGGCCCTGTTGGTCTTTTTTCATTTCATGGACGGGAAATCTTTAATTTGAGCCCCGCTTGCTGTCAGCCACCGTCCCCTCCGCCATCGCTCGGCTCCGCGCAGCTTCACACCCCCAGCCCAGACTGCAAATCGATAGTCGATCGGCTACTCGGGGTGGCAACCTCAACGGTGGCGCGTTTTTGTTTTAATCTTCTCCAGCGTGGCTCCGGTCCAGTCCTGTGACTGATGGCCCATAGGAATGAAATAATGAGAGTGCTGTGCCTCTGAGAGGAATGGAGGAATAGAAGATTTAACCCCAAAAAATCTGAATAAAACCGATTATTTTCTCTTCAGTCAGTTCACTTTTCTTTGCGCGTGGATTCGCTCAAAGGAAACGTCAATCTCAGCCACTGTAAAGCTCCAAGATTTTGAATTCTAGTGTTTGACTTATCTGCACCTACGTTTTGAGTACTTGAATATCTGACATTAGGCCTCTCACTGGAACTATTTAGCACCCGAAACGTTATTCAGATCAGTTTCCCGCCCAGCTGCACTTGACTATTATTGACATACTGTGTATTCAATAGAAAACGCGGTCGTCATTGCATCGCTGTGCAGCAGCTAGTGTGCTTTCGCAGACTCTGGTAGCCTTTGGTTAACTAGCTGTCAGCCCCGCAAGTTTTTATTCTTTCTTGGGTGAGATTAAAAGCCCATGTGAGCGAGGGAGAGGCAGAGGTGCACAGAGAGAGGCACAGCGAGCCAGCGAAGCACAGAGCAAGAGAGTTCAAGGAGGCTGACCTCACTCGATACGCTATTGATTTGCTCGTTTGGGTTCACAGCAAGAGGCTGACACTGGAACTTAACAGCTGAAGGCTCCATCTTGAGTAGCAGATATGAATGAGATCAACTCCAATCACTCTATTTTCCCTCTCATGCCCCCTTCCTGAAAAACTCCCAACAAGCATGAAAGTATAAAGTGTGCGTTGTGGAGCCCTGAGCGTGGAGCAGTAAAACATATTACCGTGGCTTCGATCTGATTGTATCCATGCCAACGTTTGTTGATGTTTGTTTATACTGTACATAATTTATATTTGCTGTGTAGTTGTTCCGTCTCTGGATGAGGATGCATGCCGTGCATTTGAGCATGAACTGTCCTTTTCTTTTTCCGCGTCTTAAATCCATCTGCCTCGGCGTGAGGAACAGCCTCACCCCGCTGACATTTTATTTTAAGTGACTGGTCGCGCAGCCCCTCATTTTCCATCTTTTCTCTTTGTCATTTCATGTGTGCAAACGGGATATTCAACATTTATGGTTTACAGAAGCTGCCATGTATAATTCAGGCGTGATAACTTCTCTGATGAATTGACCTTGAGGCGGGTCGAGGCTTTTGATTACACTTCAGTAGCCTGATGCTACAGCTGCTCGAAGGTATAGCGTGGGCTATTTAGGAGCTGTTGGTCTCTGTTTCTGCTGATGTGAGCTCTTCCCCTGCTGTGGGAGATGGTGCATGTGCATTAGCACATCCATGTATTCACTTACTGTAAGGAGAATTCTACACAGTGTTTGACTGCCTGTAGATGTTTATGCATGTCTGTGGTTTGATCAGATTTAGTAGTCTGCAGCAGCCAGTCAGGCAGATTATGAACAGACAGTCCTAATCCAGAAGAAATCAGAGCCAAAGCACAAAAGCACTACCTCTCATTTAGTCTGCAAAGAGGGAACAGTGGTGACGAGCCAGCTAACCGCTGTTGACAGCGCCGTGTTCCCCATAGTTTTGCAGCCCCACTTTGAAGACAGATTACTGTGGATTAATGCAGTCGGAAGATTTAAAGTCTACAGTGGTGCCCTTTGACAAAAAGGGGGGAAGGATGCACTCGAGGTGAAGCGGGTGTACGGCAAGTCATGTTGATTTTACTGGAGACATCTTTAACAGTGAGTTTCAACTAGTCTCTGTTCAAATTAAGGTGCCTGGAAACATGTGGCCACTCATGAATGAATTACATAATTCAGTAATGTGAATCTGCTCAAGCTATCAGTGATGAAATAGTTTGATATCTGTGACTTTATTATGGCATGTTTTAACAGTAATTATGGAGCTGGGACTAATTGCAATTATGAAATTTGACATTTAAAAATTAAAATTAATATAAAACGTAGACAGTAGAATACATTTGTCTATGTAAATACAGAATTTACTCCAGGTGGGCAGCATTAATTTAGAGTGAGAAATTAAGTAACAGAGACAACAACATTAAACAAGTTTGTTATGAAATTATGGTGTCCACCACTTTAGAAATATCATTTTTTGACATTTCTCTGTTAAGAAAGTTTAAGATTCTTGAATCTTGTTTTCTTCATAAATATAGTATCAATGTGTCTGGCTAAATTTTTTATGAATTAGGTGGTTGGTTAAAAACACGGCAGTTTTCCACCCCGGGATCAGTGCAGACGAGCTGCCTGGAAAACTCTGTGGGCCTGACTTAGATAAATAATGGTAAAGGTTATTGTTAAGATATCTAATAACTTAACTCCAGCTGTTGTTTCAGCTGAATGCTTTTGGTTACCCAAACAGACTCACTTGTCAGAGGAAGAGCAATGATTTCCATTTACCGCCGAGTTCTGAGTTCACATTCAGCTGTTGTTCAGGCTGCTGATCCTCTAAATCCATTTACTCCAATTTGCACACCAAAGGAAAACCACGTGTTGCAGAGCCCGGAGCACCAGTCGGGAGTCACGTAAAGCTACACTGCTGTTTGCCTGCCTGGCTCCCGCGGTTGCTGCATCTTCTCTCCAATAATCTGGATGTGTTGAGATAAAGAATATCAATATAATATAATATAAGTGTAGTCTCTTTAAATATGACACTTGATCTGATTCTCAGGGCACAAAGTAACCTGACAGTATGATTCTGCATTAAATAAAAAGGTCTATTTGCTTATATCAGTTGAGAATATTAATGGGAAAATGGAAATACCGCATAGAGGCAGTGTTAAAATCCCAATATACAATTCATTAAATTGCAAGTTGTTATCATTTGATGACTAAAGGCGTGACTCAGAGCACCCCATGATGCAGAAATTTGAGCAAATCTTTACTGGCAGCTGTTCCTGAAAGTTGGCACCCTCAAAATGTTTGAACGTCTGAACTCTCCGGGCACCAACCCCGCTTTTTCTCCTCTGCATGGGTGTATTTTTTACCAGACTTTCAAATAGATAATCACTCAGTAACACACAGGCGTCATCCTTTTTACGGTTTTGGGCTTTAAATGCCATTGGATCGCTCCTTACGGCTCTTATAGTACGGAGCAGATTTAGACGGGGAGGCTGTAACGGCACATCAAGTGCTGTGTGGTAGTTTGTTACGCCTGCTGCACATGTGCAAACATCTGCATATCATCGCCGTAGCTCCATTTATCCTCGCAACATTAAATCCATTTACCTCTCGCATGCCACGAGTCTAAATCTGGGGCCGAGTAATTAAATGCCATTCTCTTCCTCCATTAGAGAGATAATTAAGTAGGAAACCGGCACTCGTCTCATTGCTCTTTTGTACGGAAGTAAATGGGGGCTGGGATGGGGTAAAATAGATGCTACCTTGAGTGAGAATCTCCTGATTAGTTGGGCCACTTGCTATTTCTTCATCTCAGTCTTTCTCCGTTATCGACGCAGTCCCTTTCTCTCTGCTTTTGCACTAAAAAGCTCATCATCACGTGGATAAAACAGTCAGTAACGACTCTCGCGTCATGTGTGCCGGGCTCTGATGTGAGCAGCTCCAGCCGTGGCTTTAGGTGCCCGTCACCGATCAAAGACCATCTGTTCAATGCTCTGGAGGAGAAACACCAGTTCGGTAATCTTGCTTTTGACGGTAACACTTCACAGTTGGTCACAATCGGTGACGTTTTCACAGATGGGCGCCAGGGTTTCCATTTTCAGAGGTAGTTGCAAATCAGTGGCGGAAAGTGGAAAAAAAAAAACCAGCAGATAGATTTGAGGAAACTCTCACAATTGGTGTGAAATCCAAATAAACCCTCTTATTTTAGCACAAGGGTGCTATTCCACTGGGGATTATTGGAGATTAGGAAACCAGTGAATATAGAGTCTAAACATGCAGTAGAATCCTGTTAGCTATGTAAAGAAGCATGAAGGTAGTGTTAGATGAGATGAGATCAAGTGATACCAGTTTCCAAGATAAATATTCTTTGAACATTCATCCAGCGCAACTTGAAAAAAGAAAAACTTAACAGTTTTAATCTTTTTCAAAGCCAACTTTAGAATGTAGGTTAATGAAAGCAGTTCATGGAATGAGGGTACTTTAATTCAAGCATTGATTTTTTTTTCCTTATGTCTTTTAACGCGGGTTCTTTTATTGATTTCACTTTTAATGATTCATGCCATTTTGTCTTTAACAAAATGGATTTTTGTAACATTTCAGTAGATGCTCAGCCTTTGATGAGGACCCGCTGTGCTAATTTGGTAGTCGCTAATCAGTATTTACACAAGTCAGTAAAAATAAAAAGGAAGGAAAAGTCCCCTTTTGAAATGAAACCTTCTGAACGTCTCAGTTCTCTGATGCGGCGGCGAGAGTGGCTTGTTCCCCAAAATCCATCTGCATTTACATGAAGGCGGGCAGCCCTCCTTTCTTCTCTGAAGGGCGAAAAAAGAATGGCAGGATGCAGCATAACCTAGGCGTGAGACACGGTAACATGCGAGGGTATGGAAGCCAGTGTCTTTTTAAAAGCCTAAAGCTGTCGTCAGCATGCACAATGTTCAGAGACATTCAGGCAGATGTTCCTGCTCAGGCTTGATTGCCTTCGCCGAGGCCCATCAGGGATTGCACTTAGCCTAGCTAGAGCCGGCAAAAAAAGACACACAGTCCCGAGTTATTTTAGCTATGCTCAGTTCCTCCATTAGGTACAGCTGAAATATTGACGCTGCTTGCTCTTTTCACCGCTTTCCTCCGTGTATGTTGCATACCTAAGGTCAAGAATTAGTTGAACTAGATTCCTGTGTTAGCCCATAATAGCTTTTGTGTGTCTACGCTCAGACTCACAAATTTGGCATTGCCCGAGCTTCACTGCTGTACGCTTTTGTCTCTCTCCCCTACAGATATCCATGTTTTGTTTTCTTCTGGCTGTCTACTGTGAGGTGTGCACTTAGTTTAACCCCTTTAATTTCACACTTTGGCTGGTCCGTCACTATAAACTTGTGCCGTGCCAACAAAACGAAACGACTCAAAAGACAAAAACAGAGAAGGATATCTAGAATTTTCAATTTCCACATGTAACGGTGCTGGCATGAGAATATTTCCTTGAATTAGATTTTTCACCTAATATAAATGTTGTGTACTGTAGCCGTCATGACGAACCTCAGGCAGATTGTACATGAGATATCGAACATTAAGCTTTGAAACTCACTGAGGGAATATTATGTGTTTATGCATGCGTGTGCTTAGGTAACATCAAAAAATAGAAGCAGTAAAATCATTTTCATCTGCTCCTACAACATGTTCCTTTATTCTTAACACAGTCATTAATCATGCATTTATAAGGTTTCAACACGAGAGATGAAAAACAGAAAACGTGTTTTATGAATAACAGCGCAGTGAAAGTACCTGACCTGATAGTCAGAGCCTGAGATGCACAGAATGTGACGCGGAATCGTTTGATCCTCGTGCAAAGACGAACTACTGCGAGGGAACGAACGAGCGTCGATCGTCACCAGAATTGTTTCTCCGCCTTAGACGATTCTGCCCGAGGTGTACGCGTGTATATGCGTGCATGCTCGTATCTAGCTTATCTGCCTATCAACAAAGGCGGGAGAGCACATCTTTTTATCCGCTCGCATCGCACTGCCTTCTGCCTTCACCTGCCTTCTGGGACGCTATCTCGCCGCGTGCCTTAAAGGTTAAGATTGAGAGAACGATGGCCTTATCTTAATGTTTCAGATGTAAAACATACAATAATGCGTGTCAACATGTAACAGGTGCACGCTGCACTGGGAGGAAAAGGTTATGCTGTTTGTGGTGATACCTGATAGTAACTAAAGCCGAAGCCTCATCATATTTTCTTATTACCTCGTATTTACCTGAGATCAAGGGCACAGATCTCATTACAGTTTAGAGAGGGGGGGGGGCAGTGGTGTGGTGGAGAAGTCTGCATAAGATGTAGCAAAACAGGTTGGTTTTAGCTCGACTATCAGCGCTGTTTACAAGAATGATTAATTAAAGCTACGTTAAAATACCTCTTGCTGTGAGTGGACTAAGGCGTTTCAGTCGGGACGTCGTAGTGCACAGTGAAAACTTAAAGCTACACCATGACTAAGACTCTTTCCTGATACCCTTTGATCCACAGGCCCGATTGGCTCGGCTCATTTACTCAATAACATCATTAACTAACCTGTAATGCAGTGTTTGCCACAGTCATACATGTATTGACTGGCCAGGTCCCAGGCGTGTTTCTGTTTCGCAGTGGTTGAGACCACCGAGCAAAATCTGGAGGGGGGGCAGGGGCGGGGCATAAACAGAAGCTTCAAAAACGGTTGTGTTTATCTGTGATTTACTCAAAATGTGGAGTTGGCTTCACTAAATCCATACTTTCGATTGAATCATTGGTTTAGAAATCATTCACTGGAAAGGACAACTCCATGTTTTCCAGAAGTTGGGGGGGGGGAGTGTCCCCCTCCAACCCTCTGGGATCTGTGCCCAAGACTCAGATATAGAGAGAGCCTTGAATATAAGCCCCTGCTATTTACAGACAGGTCTTTATTTCTAATTCCCCCATTTCGTATGTAAATATGGCCATATTTTGCTGGAAAGAGCTGCTTTTTTATCTACACATTTTAATTTTCTCTTAACACAAACTGCTGGATGTTTACCTGTTGTCGGGATAATATATATTATTATACAACATCCTGAGTCATGTCACCACTCTGCTGTCCTGAAAATACCTTTTCAACTCAGCAGAACCATGTTCTTAGCCACTAAATAAACCTCCTGCAGACATATTTCAAATTAAAAGCCTCTATTTGCACAACATATCTTAATCTACTGATGTGAAGTGTGAGTTTGACAGTTACTTAACATCTTACTCAACAACTTAATCATCTGAACCGTTATAGTACAGGTAATACACCGTCGTCCAGAACTGTTTAAGGTTATAGTGTTTGTGTGTGTGGGGTTCATTTGAACATTCACTTTTTATATGAAGCCACTTTGTTTTCGTCCGAACCAAACAGCCCACTGAATAGAACAAACAGTCCACTGCTCAGAGTTGTATGCTTACTTGCCGTATCCATCACACAAGTGAAGTAAATCGTACATCCGGTTGTAAATGGCGGGCTGCGTGTCACCACAAGTCGCCATCAGTGTGCGTCCTGCCTACCGTCATATCGTTCGCCTCGCCTGAAAGTGACCTAAAATCGGTGCATCCACACGTGGGGATAGGAGAGACCGCTTTCCAGCCATAATTACTCTGTTCCATATTCATGAGAGAGAGCGCCCAGTGTGAAATGTCAGTGTTTCCCACCATGCTTTGTCCTATCCTCCGCCAACTCTAATTGGACCGGCGCAGGTAGCCTTAGCGAAGGGGAAGATGGAAGCCAGTCTGGATTGTGGTCAAAGGGGCCTGTGGTTGAATTTTATCACCCCACCGCAGTATCAGCACAGAGACTCACCAGGGCAGGATGGCCAATATTCAGCCACCCTGGGGTAATTAAAAATGTCCTCCGTTTAATTTACACCCGGCTGGTGAGGCATGATATCATTATTGGAATGCATTATAATTCAAGGTTATTATAGGTCTGCTCTGTTTTAGAACAGGCAATGGTAAGATGCTGGAAACCTATTAGAGTGCTGTGATACTAAACACTGGTCTATTCCAGCCGAAAGAAAAGGTGCTGCAGTCCTCTGTGCATTATGTCATCCCTTCCCCAACATCCCCCTGGGATGTGACCCAAAACATCTCTGCACATCATGAGTTCCAGGGCGCTGACAATTTTGCAGTGACAGCAGTGTTGCAGAGCCACACCTGGCGGAGAGCTCTGCATACCTGCTATACACTAGCATCTGTTATACGGGCCCGATTAAGTGTGTTTTGATGCAAAAGCGCCCACGACGGCACGTACGCACACACTAATGGGATGCGGCGACAGCTCGGCAGCTGAGCATGGGCGTCCCTGTCACTTTGGTAAGTGAAGTGAGGCAGGGGAGCAATAGCAAGCGAGAAGGGAGAGGGCTGAGGTATGTGCGCACGTAAGTGTGTGTGTGTGTGTGTGTGTGTGCCTTTGTTTGTGTGTGGATGTATGTAGGAGCAAGGGTAGCAGGTGATTGTCTATTGTTCTACAAATTAGCTGACAGGCAACCCCCAGCTGGCCTGTGGGTGACACACGTGGGCTGAGTGGCAGGTGCGAGCTTTGTCGTTGCTCCATGTTGCTTTTGTCAAAAACAAGCAAAATTGAGCTTTTGAGCACGAGCAGAGGCGTGGGGGTCGCTTTCTGAATAGTCACTCTGCGCCGCACTCGAATGCACAATGGTGCTGTTTTCAAACTCGACTGGCTTGCATTGTCGTCCTCTCGCGTGTCGAGTCGAGCCCGTGGAATCTTGGACAAACACCACGGTGGCTCTAATAGAAGGTGTTGGACTGAGTTTGCGACTGTCCCTCGTTGTTGAGTGTTATGTAGCCGTTGGACTTTCTTTATTCTCTCTCACTCTCTGTTAAAGGACATTGTAGTCACGCAATCAACTCTAAGGCTGCCTTTCAATCACTAATAGCTGTACATTTATACAAAATAGACTCCATTTTTCGAGCCCCAACTTGAAGTGCTCAGCATAAAAGGTATCATTCAGTCTTTTGGCATTGTGTTGTACCCACCATCGCCAAACTGTAACAGGCAAAAAACCTTTTAGCACGTGCGTCGTAACTGTGCGCTAATTTTGCTCCTTACCTTGCAAGCATGGGCAAATCAGAGCTTCGCAGAGTGTCAACATCACGCCACGGAGAATATTAACCGCGCACGTTTAAGTAGATAATTACGTTTTGGTATTCCATCATCTCCAATTCACCTGTAGCAACACGCCAAAACCGACATTACCCTTCGAGTTGTGCTCCCATAAGAAAAGCTTTGTTGGTTTGTTCGACCACTAAGGACAAACTATCATTACCACATTGCCACCGAGAACCTCTTGCCATTGTGAAAGTCTTTACTGTGGTGCCCAGCTAGCAAATGGCGGCGGTAGCGTGATGCTGTTTTACTGCAGCAATCCTTCTAATCTTAGGGCTGCGGTTGAGATGGATGGTTGAGTCAACAAGCTTTGACGCAGGAGACCGTCTCATTCCCACAGTCAACATTACTTTCTTCTCTGTTTCCCTAACCATATCCTTGTAGTTTTACTAGACCCAAACTATAAAGGTGGCTGATCAGAAAAAGCCTTTATGAATCATTGGCTCTTTGGCATTTTGGTGTGCGGACTTTGGATGCAGTGCTGTTCAAAGGGTCAAAGCCGCACACATGCTAGTGCACACAGAAAGAGGACGTGCTTGTGCGCACAGCAGTAGCATGTGCACATGTGTTTACTGCCCACACCCTCGCATGAGAGTGTGTGCAGATGAGCACGGGCAAAATGAACATATTACCGTTGTGATGGTTCCTCATCTCTGCACCATTCCGTAAGCAATCATTTCTGTCTCTCTCCCACTCAGCCGTCACATGTATCCCACACACAGCATAAAATCCCCGGGCACTTTCTCCCTCAACGAGGTATGATCCATATTTCATATATTGCCTGTAAATCGCTTGGCCAGAACTGTTTTGACGAAGCCCTGGAAGTGGCAGGGGGCAGATTGGCTCTGTGCCTGACGCTTACTGTACCTAGAATACAAACAAGCCTTCACACAGCAACTGTAAAATGCTGTATATGAGTATTTTTAGTGTCAGTTTTCAAGGTTGAAATGCTCTCTATTACCATTTCTTTGCAATCTACCGTGTTGGACCAGTTTATCATCATACTGGCACACCAGTGTGTATTCATTGGAACCAATTTGCCAGAGTGCATTAAGACGGGGATTAAAACGTTGAGAAATGGAAAACGGCATCATCAGGCTTCGTGAAATAGAGCAATCAAACTCCCATTCTGCTGTAAAGTAGTGCCAATTCCACAAGCCCTGTCCTCCCTCTGTCTTACATCAAACAACGCAGCCTCCGTGCAGTCGGGTTCTGGAGAGCGAAGCTAAAACTGAATCTGTGCATTGCGTTACACTTGATCTCTAAAATACAAAGCCATCGTGTCAAGTCATCTGAGCTCCCAAAGTGTTATAGCTGGATCCAAAGTTTATCACTCCATCTCCTTTGATGGAAGGACTGGACTGTGTGTGTGTGTGTATGTGTGCATGTGGCCCAGTGTGTTTAGACACACTGATCCTTTGATCCTGGATCACCTTGAGGACAGTGGCTCAGGCAACGCCATGTGGGAGACAAAATAGATGTGTACTCTACCCTGAAATGCCCGCAGAAGGTTAATGTGGAGGGGGACGGGAGAAGGAGGGAGATCAGCCGGGGGAGAGGTTTTGTTGTGCTTGGATTTGTACACGCCTCTGAAACGACTAAAGAGAGTTTTCAGCCGTGAAGGGCAAAAATTTCAAAAACAATATTTATATATTTACTCCGTCTTACAAAAAATGGATGAAGAAATGTTTTCGGAAAATTTAGCATTTTTGCTTTGCTACCGAGAGTAGCCTGCCTCTGTCTGAATCCACCCAACAGAGCTGAAACATCAGGATTTTATTGTGACAAATTGCTGCTGTTTTTGTGCGTATCATATAAAAGATATAAAGTGTTCGTTTGTAAAATACAGAGGTGCTGATTGGTGGGTTTTGCTGCCATCCTATTTCCAGTCTTTATGCTACGCTAAGCTACCTGGCTGCGGTCTCCAGCTCAGTATTGGACTGACAGATATGAGTATCAGTCTTGTAATCTGACTGTTAAAGCACCAGCAGTGCGCTGTGATGCAACCCAGCACAATAATTCTGCAATGAACACTGCCTGACTGAAGGTTATAGTGTTGATTTGATCTGCAAAACAGTTGATGTAACCCTCTGCATCAATGTATGGAGGCATGCTGACGCTATTGTTTCCAGCGACTGCATGTTACAATTGTGTGACGTATGTAGTGTGATTGTGGTGGTGCATATTTATCTCTGAGACCTTTAGGGGAAACACCTTCAGAGACATCCCATCGCACAAAGTGCCACATGATAATATCGCCTTGTCACTTATCTCTGTGTTGGGTAAATGTATGACAGGGTGTAGGTGCTGGGTGTGATATCATGAGATCTGCTTTCGCCAGTGAAATAATTACAGAGCCAGCAGTTTTCTGTTTTTTTGGGCCTTTTTTTTTTTTTTTTTTTTCCAAGGCTTCACTCAAGAATAGTTTCTGTCAGTAACCGTTTGCAGCTTCCACGTCATCGTTTGAAAAGCGTAATATAAGCTGTTTTGTAATACGACATACAGTAAGGGATAAGAGGTGAGCAGATTTGTTCTCCTGCCTCTTTTTCTATTCATATACAGAGTGTTGGATGAGAGACTGTATTGCAAGGCTGGGCCAAATCGGTGTAACCCCATGGAGAACAGTTATCTGCTCTTTGGGGGGGGGCTTTATTATCACAGGGGTACACTTAGAGCTGTGTTTGATAGCTTTGATGCTCAAAAATGGAGATAGCTTCCGTCTTGAGGTAATTTATTCTTTTTTTTGCCAAGGCAAGCCGAATCAATTGGCTGCTGTTTTTCAAAGTAATATCTATAGGCAACGTCAGTGTGGAAGGAGAAAAAGCGTCAGCGCGGTTGCTGTTTACTTGCGGTAATTGCGCTGTGTGGAAAGTCACCACCAATAGACAACCATTATGAATTCTACAGAACACCAAATTCGTAAAATCCCCCCTCGTAAAGCTGTGTGGCACTCAGTTGTTTGCTGCGTGGCTGGCAGATGTCATACGTTGCTGATCCCGGAGGCTACAGCTTATATTGTGTGTGTGTGTGTGTGTGTGTGTGTGTGTGTGTGTGATCTGTAACTTCATTGGTCCCTGTAGGGGTATTTTCTTCTTCACTCTATCTGATCCTGAGGGGGGAGCCTTCCCGGAGCTGGTATAGATTCAGGATCTTAATTGCTCAAGGACGCTTCAGCAGAGTTGGTGCCCTCCAACGCGCGGGTTAAATTCGGGTCATCCAGTTGAAGGATTCTTCTCACCAAAAGCCAAACTCATATTGGTAATGTCCTGGCTTGTGTTCTGCCTCGTTTTCACCCCTGATTTGTGGCTAAATTGCCATCATTTAGTCATAGTTTAACACCACGTGGATCCAGTTTCCTCAGCCTTCTGATGAGTAGTAATAGGTTCCGGTATACCTTGCTTTTTCCGTCAGTGGTTCGAGAAGCCACCTCCATCAGTCGCCGCATATTTTGTTCTGTATTTTAGCGCTACCTTCCTTTCTTTTTGAAGACTACAGGCAGCAAAGTAACTATCTGAATCTCCTCTCCAAAGGCGCTCTAAAAATATAGGCTGTAACTTCAATACCTGATGAATGTTCCCGCGCAGAAGATCCTTTGCAATAAAGCCTAATCCCTTACACAGATCTTTATTTGTGACAAATAAAAGGGGAGACGGAAATCTGTGTGTGCAGAATAATTGTCTGTTCTGTAGAAACTAGGTCTTCGGGGATTGTATTGTTCCCAGTGTCGCACCCAAGGGAACACACTGTGATGTGGGTCCTTTCTTGATTCACGTTTTATATGAAAACATAAATAAATTTGAGCAGTTTAGTCATTTATTTTTAATAGACTCCACCAGCCTGCGTGAAATATCTTCATACACACAAGTTTGTACGACTGGGAGCTGGAGGTTGACATCTTCTTGTTTTCATGTTCTAATAGAAATGTTCCAATTGCGTGTTTCTTTGTGTGTTTATCCTCTCGCTGGTCTTCTTTGTTGGCATTTTGTGCATTTGTATATTTTGGCTTGGCAACCCTGAGCTGTTGTCCTCCAATTTAGGTTTCAGGCTTCATTCATAAGTTATACGGGTGTTACTGCATTTTTAATCTTTCAAACAAACGGCCACGTTTCAATTGCTGCTTGTCAGTTTTGATTTTATGATTCATTCATTATTAAGTGTGTTAGGCTGCAGTGCAGTGCAACGGATGGATTACTGCACTTTAGCCATGGGCCTGGTATGAGTCTACAGTAGGCCTGTGTGTGTGTGTGTGTGTGTGTGTGCGCACGCGCGGAGGAGAGGATGGACGTGTGTTTGCACACGTGTGTGCATGTTTGCATCTCGCCAAGGAGCTTTCAGGTTTGTCTTGGTCGTGTCAGAGCAGATGTGAGTTGACACAAAACACAGCAGTCCCGGTCAGACGCCATCAAATTTTTATGTCCAAAAGCATTTTTTTAAACTCGTCAGCTTGATTGAATCATCCAAAGTGACTGAAACCAAATTGGTGACTTGAGTCAAACTTGCGGTTACTCGGGATATGCAAGAAATCTAAAAACCTTTTGTCACACATTTGGCCATTTATGTCCAAAGCTCAAGCTCCCACGAACCACTGAAATGAAATTTGACTGCACTATACAAAATATTTAGGTGACATATTGAAATTTACCCTCAACTTTGGTCAATGACAAGATATCTCAACGACTTTATTACTGACGTCCAGCACCATCAGTGTTCCAAGAAGAACAACATGGAATAAATGGATTCTTGTGTATCTCCAATATGATCGATTTAAAACTGGAATTACTGATTTTTTTTGGCCAGTTTGGAACAAAACAAGTTATAAACTCAACACTGACTGTCTGTTTCCTTTTAAGCTGAATCTGTTAGCTAACAGTCGCTCATTTAAACACCCAGCAGTTAGGGACCAAGGCTGCTTTGGAGTTGCCTGTGTTGCTACCAGTATTCACCGTCTTATGTTTCTGGTCTCGCCCAATAAGGTACTGTCGCCGCTAAATGCTCCACCGTGTTCACCAGCAAGTTTCTAACTGCATCTGTCTGCTGTTTGGTGCTGAGCAGGTAGAGTACGGTGTGTGCTGAAGCTTCTTTTCCCTGATAACAGCCCCTAGCTGCCACTGAAAACGACATTATGACAGCGTGTTAGAGCGAACCAAAGCGGTACAGTTGTGCACCCGATTTGCTAAACAACACACCTAAACAGTCACCCATCACGTCCACTGAGCTGAGGTGAGCTGCAGATTTGGTTGATAATCACCTCCGACGAAGCGTTTCACGATGTCATCTGATACATTGTTATTATAAAATTAGAAATGATGGCAGATTTAACCTTATCGCTCTGTGAGGTGCTCTCTACTGCCTGCATCGGGCCAGAAAAGGTCAACATTGCACCGGTGATATCTTATTAAATAATTGGCAAGTTGCCATGGGGATTATATTCCCAAGGGGACACTAATTACTCCCGTGCCATTCCTCGAGCTCCGTCCTCAGGACACATTTTTATCCCACCTCTTGGCAGCACCGCTTAAAGAGGAGCGAGTTTGTTCTTTGTTCCATCCAGCGATTTTGTATTGTTGTCTCTAACAAACATTGCTGCCACTAGGGGCTGCCACTAGGGGCTGCCACTTTTACTGTTAATCTTTCTATCGTAGTACTGTACGGCTGTGTGTTTGGCATATTTTGAAATTTAACTACAGGGTTGATGCCTGCGTTGGAAAATACAGCAGCTCATTGCTTCTGACTTGGAAGCACAAAGGATTAAAAGCAGTGGCGCATGTGAACTGCTGAGTAGCAGATAAAACAACAGCTCTCCAAATACACAGACGAACACACACACACACAGACACACACACACACACGTGTACACAGTTTGGTGAGAAGAAGCGGAGCTGACTTGAAAGACGGCTTCAAATGCCGTTTGCTGGATTGCTGTCGATATTGTTGTCGCCGTGGTTTTTTCACTTGGGAGTGCGTCGCGTGTCTCCTGTGCCAGGCTGCGATGCTCCAAATACCCGGCAACGCTCTTTGTCCTCTGCCAATCCCCCTTTAAAGCCAGTCACTTCAAACGAGCAGAAGTTTGGAGCTGTTTGCATGTGGGTGCATGGATGTTGAAACATCACACTACCGGCAGTTATTTTTCCACTTAATGGAGGAAACTAGAGGAGCAAACCTTGAAAACATTGGATTAACCTTGGAAGCAGCCCGATGGAGCTGCCTTCCTCTAGACAATCAGAACTCAGGTACAACAACAAAAACACAAAAATGCTTTTATCAGACTTTCAATGAGAGCTCCAAAGAAAGACAAATCTGTTTATCATGACTTTTTCTCGGAGTGTTTCATCAGCATGAGCTCCTCCTAAAATGCGTAATGATGTCCGCAAATATTAGATTTTATCTCCAAAATGCTAATTAGATGTTAACTCTGCAGTAGCCAAGCAGCTAATCCTAAAATGAGTTGTTGCTCAAATATTTGCCAGTGCTTGTAAAATATGCATATTGTGCTTCCTTTTTTATGTGAGTGTAAATTGGTTATACTTTGGTTTTTCAACACTTTGTTGGACAAAACAGTTGCTGCATCATATTGCGCTCCGCACGATGTTGGCATTGTTTTTTTAATTTATTGCTTAATCAAAGGAAATTGACAAATGAATTATTAATTGAAGTAGTTAAGAGCTGCGGCCCTGCCAATGTTCTCTACCAAGTTTTGCGTTCAGTGCAGCGACACTGTGTCACGCTAGGTTTCCCATAAAAAGGTTGAATGTCTTGTTTTGGACGGCTGGTTTTCAGTTATGAATCAGGAGTTGAGGTTAATAGAGTTAAGAGTTTTTTTATTCTTTTCCCTCTGTGTCCCCACTCTTCTGTGACATTAAGATGTTTTGCGCTCCATTTGCCTGTGTGTAGGGCAGGCAGAACAGACTTCATTTGTCACAGAGAGACACCACAGAGAAATCAGAATGTAAAACACTAATTAGCCCTGATCCTGACGAGGGTTCATTACTGAGTCAGCGGGAGACTCCCCGCTCCTGAGATTCTCATTGGTTCGCTAGTTTGGAGCAAAACATGCGGCATCCTCAGACTCTTGCAGTCGGGCGTGGCTCTGCGCTGGAAGATCAGGTTGTGCGGTGGCCACTGTATGCATGTGTGCACTGTACAGGTGGCTCGTTTGCTTATGCATGAGTGTACGGATGCAAATGAGTCGAAGCCTGGCTGCCGAGCGGCCGTTGTGGCTGGCGTTCACACGAGCGAGAGCCTCCATCTGCAGCGTAAATGCCTCTGATTCCCCGTTGAAAGGCCGAGCACCTTGATGGGTCGTTTCAGCAAGATTGCAGATCAACTGCTCGCTCTCTTGTACCGCGCAATAAAGAGAATAACTACTTTCTGGATGGTCCACAGTAGCTGTAGGGGAGGGAGGGTAATGACCAAGGTGGCACATTGCTTTCTTCTATTTTATATACCAACACATCATATGTGCGTTTCCACTGCAGAGAGGGCAATGAATCTGTGAACAACGTAGTCCACAGCTTGATGTGTTTTATTCATGACCTTGACATGTAAGCCAGCCTCAAACTTCCCTTTGCTTTTGTACTTTCCATTTCCCGCGGATGCTCGGAGATTTTCTTCACCAAAGAGAAACAGAAGTAGGATTCTTATAGACCCAAGCAGCGCAGCTTTATTACCAAGCGCTACGCCCGGAGGTTTGTTTGTGAAATGGACCTATATGAGGGCTTTGCTAAGCAAAGACAAGAAAACAATTGGATAATTCATGTAATAATGTTACTGAGACGGAGCGTATTTCATCAAGTTGCAATTTAAAAAAAACCCAAAACAGTATTATAATTTTGGCAGCGCGTTTTCCTTCAGTAAAGACTACATCAGCATTTGAGCAGCATTTGTGGGTATTAAGTGGGTTTGTGTATGGTCTGATCACCGGATGATTCTGTTCAATCCGGCAAATGAAAAACATTCAAACGGATCAAATTTTTGTCTTTAGTGGGCATCAAAAAAGGAAAATGAACTGAACGATTACATGTTGAAATGATCAAATCACAAACACGACGACCAAACCCAAAAACAAACCCTTCTTGCATGAGTCCATATTAGGATTTTTTTTTTTGTTCTGCTTCGCGCAGTCTCATCTACAGCGTGCACTGACCTCGCAGGAGAACGCGGATTCAGAAACAAAGAGGCTGAGAGGATTTTTGAAATTGAGGTTTAATCTCAATTTTAAGAAATTTGGGTGGGGAAATGTTTGAAAATGACCTTTAATCACTGCTAATTATAATCAGCGATGGCAGACAAATTGCGGCCTTTATGAACGCTGGAGTTACTGAGTGCAGAGTACCAGGTTTCCTGCGTTAAGCATCATCCGTGAAGTCATTATCCATTTTCAACAATATGTTTTTTTAGCATGGGGTTTGCGTCAATCCAGTCCAGTGACGCACGAAGAGAAGCACAAGAGGAGACGATCACGCCGTCGTTCCCCTGACTTGACATGTTCATGTCGTCAACGCAGCTTCATTTAGTAATTTAGCACCTGTAAGTTACATACATTCATCACCTTCAGCGGTGATGGTGAGGGGGTCAAATGTGCAGCATCATGATCACATACAGACCCACAGTGGAAGGGATTTTGGGAATTATACAAAGTGGTGCACTAGTCGTCCGTATGGGGATTATTTAAGAGAAGGGAATCATCGGGGGAATCAGTGGATATTGTGAGTTAGTGATACAAACTGAAACGTCACTGCTTTACATACATCACACACACACACAGACATCATACAGCTTCCTCAAAAAAATGTGATTATGTGCTTTGTGTAACGAAGCTAATGTTATCGTTATATCATAACAGCTCCTGGCCTTCTGGAGCCTGTACCTCGGGATATTTCTGGTGTAATAATATGATTAATGTGATTATCATGCAGGCTACAGTCTGTGGTGAAGGTTCATATCTGTCACGAGCACTTCAACTTCTCGGACATCATGCAAATGTCGTTTTGGTTTTCTGTGTTATTTGATTATTGCTTGATTGATTTGATTTCCGCTTTGATTTGCCACATTTTATAAAATATGACTCCATGCCCTTAAATCAGCGAGATCTCAGTTTATTATTAACAAGTGACACATTTAAAAAACAACTTAACATGCTCAAAAATTAGGAAATCATAAATTATTTTGGCATCTTTCGTCACACGTCCAAACCACCAAAAACCGACTGACACGAACAGACAAATTGGATGAAATGCCAGAGATGACATCCCTCATTGTTGGCTCGTCGGCTTTTGTTATGTTCTCCTCATGAAACATCAGACCGTCAGGAGTGACAGCCAGCTGAGAGCGGCGAGCGGCGCTGCAGCGGGGCCTCAGCTCCGAGTAGAACGAAAGCGTCTACTCACCAAAAAGTTGTAAGTTGATGAACCTCAGTAAAACTGCATGCAAATTCAATTTTTCTGTGTGATGATATATTTAGCGCAGGCGGCGCTCTCCTGGCGATATACAGTATTTAACAAAGACCGCGGTCTTGTTGAATCTCAATCTGCTCTGCACCGCTGGCTCACGTTCGCTTGGAGGGTGTTGAACAAGCCGCTAGTTAGTTCACATGGAACAGTACAACGAAGCCACGCTCAAGAAGACAAGAGCTTTGATAGCTAATGTTGCTGCGGTACAGAATCATATGCTAGTTTCTGCCCAAGGTTGTGTATGTGTGTGTGTGTGTGTGTGTGTGTGTGTAGAACAGATTAGCAGAGTTTTCACTATGTTAAACTCTAAATAATAAGTATGTTTTCTTTTCCAAACCTGTTGATTGTAGCTTATGAACAGTTATTGTTATAGACACACTTATTCATTTTACTTACTTACATTTTACTTACTATTTTCCTGTAATATTTCAAACAGAAAAACAGATATATAAATAGGCTTGAACGGTAAATGCAGGTGCTGTAACAGGAATTCAAAGCGTCCGTTCGCGCGAATCACAATGATAATCATATTTTCCTCGCTCACCCCTCATGGTTTTGCATTGCGGAACTACTTTGTGCTGAAGAAACCGTGCCTGAAAACTGCTGACAGCAAGATCCCTGGGTTACCTAGAGTATACACAGCCGTCAGTGCTGAATATTTTAAATGGGACCCCATTATGTTGAGGTGGAAGGCTGAAAGTTCAGACCCCGGACAATTAAAAACACAGCTACCTGTGTGTTGACGCCACAGAAGAAGGGGAGCTTTCTCCACAGAAAGCCTCTGGATGTTATTGTGTGGTCGTACAGTAGTAACACAGTTAACCTGGACAGCAGATGAATTGGTTCTTCTCTCAGCTGCATGCACTCGCACCGCGCTCCTTTGTGTTGCTAACAATGTTTGTTCCATTGCGTAAATATCCTCTGATCCCAACTGCTGCCTCCTCTTTACATGGATCAATGGATGTCAGGATGTCCTCTCTCCTCTGTCGTTCATTTGCCCATGAAACATTATCTCTGTGTAGCGCGCTCACAACAAGCAGTGCCATAATTGCGTCCCCGGGTGCCTCACATAAGGGCCCCTCCTCCTTGTAAGTGAAAAAAAAAGAAAGAAGAAGAAGAAACAGGAAGGGACATCTTGACGAATGCGAACTGAACCGATTGAAGCCGGGCTCGTGGAGCGGCTGCGTGCAGTGCACTCTTCAAAAGCCAACAATGAGTCATGCGTTTGGAGAAGTTTTGCCTCGCTCACTCGCGGCCCGTCGATGGCGTTACGACGGCGGAGTACACGGATTCCTCTTGTCGCGCAGGAATATCTCAGCGTCGATCCAGAAGGTCAGCAGCCAAATGCTGAACGCTTGCGTCAGATCAAATTATGCTCTCAGAGGCAACATGATTAAACTGCTGTTTGACTTTGAGTGTTTATTCCTCCCAAGGCCTGCAGACAGCCCCCGCCCCCTCCACAGCCCACCCCACCTCCCTTCAGATAACTCAAAGATTGACAGAACAGGGACTGGAAGCCCTTCTTGTCTGTCACTTCTATTTGAGCGGGGAGAGATTTCATCCTTTTGAAATTCACCAAATCTGTTGCCATGTGCATAATGCATGTGGGGGTTTTTTTGTAGTTCAGTGGTTTGGCTTCAATGGGCTTTCAGAGCCATCAAAACATAGAGGGATGGAGGGAGAAGAGGTCACATGCTGTTGCAGGGAAAGTGACATCACGCTGCCCCCGAGCCGGGTACGAAAATGCGATTCCAGGAACACCAGACACTGTTGTAGCACCGCTATTACCCACCCCTTTCAATTTTTACCCCTCGCTCCCTCATTTCTCTCCCCCACGCTTCTCTCCTTCTCTGCTGCTCGTTCCCTCGCTCGCTCCTCTCTTCCCTCCCTCACATCTCCCTCTCCCTGTGACTAAAGGCAGCCCACTCCTCTGCAGTGGCTGCCTGCCTCCCTGATTTGCTCGCTGCTCAGGGAGGATTTGCATAGGCTGGCCCACTTGCCGCCTCTCTCCTCCCCCTTTTCCTCCCCTCTTCTCCCTCCTTCTCCTCTGTCCCATCATCTTCGCTTAGTTTCACCTGAGCCCGCTCTCATCCTCTCTTCTCTCTCTCTATCGCTCTCACTCTCTCTCTCCATTCGCTCCCTCTCCCGCTCTCCCCTCCGCGCTCCCAACCCACCCTCACCACCCCTCCATCTCGCTCCCTCCCAGCAGTTTCTCATTTTCTCATCCTCTTCTTTCTCCCTGGCTTTTCTCTTTCTTTATCTGTCTGCAAATCTGTCTCTTTCTCCTGTGGAGTAATACAAAGAGCTATCAGCCCGGGGTCTCTCTGGGTTAACAAGCCAGACCACTTCACTTCTCCAGGGACATAAAAAAAAGAAAAGAAGAGAAAAAAGAAAGTCAGACAAATATTGGATCCAAACTTAAAGACGGAGATAAAGCGCGTGCGGGGATCTTCACCTCTGCGTTGAGATTCTGTAGCCGAACTGTGAGGGAGAAGGGAGTGTGATTCTTCCGAGACGATAGAGAGACAGAAAGCTCACAGTTTGTCTGTGCCGGAGTGTGTGGAGCTCCTCGTCTCTCTTTCATTCCCTCCCTCCGTCTCTCCCTCCTCCTCGGGTCTCATAGCCGAGGCTGTGCATTATCTGTGGCTTGACAGAGCGGAGCTGTGCAGAGCAGAGCAGAGCGAAGCGGAGCGAGCGGGAAGAAGGCTGCAGCGCAGGTTGTTCTCCCTCCTCCTCCTGTCACTCAGTCTGCGCCTGCAGGTGAAGAAGGGCACACGGGGAGACGTTCCAGGTGTCGCCCGCGAAAGGCGTGCATGCACAAGCTCGGCGCTTGCTCGGACGCACGCACGCGCACAGACACACACACGCTCACTCAAACAAGCACGCTACTTGGTCATCAAAGGAGCAGCCACAGGGTGATCCTGCCGAGAACAGAAAGTAAAGACATATTGGATTCTGGTTCAAAGAACCAGCGAGCAAACGAAGAACAGCGGGAGATCAGGTGCTTTCCAACGAGTGGAGTCCGAGACACACGCCAGAGCTGCGTTTTATTTGGAGGGAACAGCTGGATTCTACATTGGCAAGGAGCTTGTGTTGATTTCTCTCTGCTATGGAGTTTGCCACTGTATCCTGGCTACGGGAAGGTCACTTTTTCTGAGATCCTTGCACATCTGCTTTACACTCTTTTAAATATCCAGTAGGGGAGGGGGCGTGAGCCATGCTCCCCAAAGAAAAGCCCCAGGAGGGCCAGCTGTTCTGGATGTTGCTTCTGGCAGTGGGATGGATGGTGCTGGGTTCTGCTAGGGGCTCCTCCTCCTCCTCCTCTTCAAATTCAGACCTCCATCTCCTATCCCCTACCTCCGGAGCCCCCCTGCCCCCAGCCCTACCCCGGCCCGATCACCCGCAAGGCCCTCAGGGGCCCAGGCACCACCAGCCACCTGTGTCCATATACCGCTCTCCGGCCTCACTACGAGCCGGCCACGGTGAGTCCTGCCATCACCTTTTCAGCCTCTTGCGACTTTCCCTCCATCCTCTCTGGCTTTCACCCTCTCAGTCCATTCATCATCGTGAATGATCCGAGTGAAAAGGAGCCATCTGTAGCCACCTCTCTATCAATTTTTTTTTCCTGACTCGCTCACTTCCTCCCTCCCACTGTCCCTCTGTCTTTGTCTTTCTTTCTCGCTCTGCCTCTCACTCTTCCTTCCGCCACAGCGCGAAGAGATAACCATAGTTGACAGCAGCTCTGCATCACGGGGCTGTACATCGTTTATGAGATTATAGGTTTAATTGTCAGTGAAAGGTACTGACAAGCAAAACACCCACAGTGACTCTATCAACTGAGGAGCAAGCCTCGACTCTGAATCACCACGATCCCACCAGCTTTAATGCCCCTGTAATTGATGATTGATAGGGAGCAAAGAACTGAACCGTGGCTCTCCTCATCTTTAACAAGCGTGCCAACGAGCCACACTTCTGTCTAGGGGTTTGTCCTCATACATGTCAGGGCTGTGTGAGACCACATGTGCAGGGGCGTCTGGCTGTTTGAAGTTGACTCCACTGTTTAAATGTCCACGTACGATTTCATGCATCTGTTATCGCGTCCAACAGCAGCGCAAGCTTTTCTTCCCGGCGACTGAATGTGCACACCCAGGAGGGGGAATTAGCACCGGTGGTCAAATGCCTTTTCAATATTGACTTTTGTTTTATAGGTACTTAATGTGATCTATTTGGACCATTATCTGCTACACAGACATCAGGACGAGCATTTTTAGTTTCCTCTGACACAACAAAGTCGTTGATTTCCCCAGCTTTTGTGTTACCATGCCATCGCTAAGTGGCTTTTATTCTAATCATAGATGTAGGGTTTGTTTTAGCGTGATCATCTTTTGCAGCTGCTCTGTGATCACTTGCGTGCCAGTGATTGGCTTTAAACAGAGACTAGACAGTTAATATACATGTGGAAGTGTGTGGTTAATAAATGATGAGACCTCTGAGATAAAGTCAGTATATGTTTGAAATTAGAGGAAATGACCCTGATTCCCTGAGAGCACAGGATCTTTAGCACTCAGAGCTCTTTCAGCATTTGATAACGTAATTTCAAATATTTTTGTTATGATGAAAATCTTTTTTTTTTTTTTTTTTTTAAAAAGAATCTTTTTTTTAAAAAAAAAAAAAGATTTTGCAACAGCATGAAATGTGTAAACCAAGGGTAAACGTAGTCACAGTCTCAGAAGCTGGCCTGTTATTTTGTTGCAGCTCTGCTTGCTTATAATGTTGAAATGAAATACCACTGAAGAATATTTTAACCTAATGCTAAAGATGCCTGGAGAAGGGGGGGGGGGGGAAACACAGAACGGGCAAAATTCAAGGGGCCTTTTCTTTATTCTGCTGTTGCAGCATTTGGGACAATCCAGCCAGCGCCTCTGTGTCACGGCAGATCAATCAATCCCTGCAGGGGGATCGAATCTGTTTGAAAAATAAGTTTGAGCCAGGTCTATGCTTGACTCCTTTTAACACATCGAGGGCTCATTTTTAGCACGTTGAGGGCTGTTGGAGCAGATGAGCCTGACAGGCAGGGAAGGAGGGAGAGAGAGGATCTGCATTACTAATGTGGAATGTGCAAATCATACAAAATGCGAGAGCCTGGGCAGGGACCGGGTGGCAGCCATTTATAAAAAATCTGTAGGTATGATGCATGCTCCCGCGTGTCACACAGCAATATGCTGATTGATTGAGGCAGTAACCGTCTCTGTGTCTGTACTTTGCCCTGAATTTTAATTGCCCACAGATATTCTCGATGTTACAGATACAGATTCTCATTTCCCTCCTTCTATGAAGATTAAGCTTGTCCACTTTTTTGGACTGCTTGCTGCACATTTAGTGTAATTTCTATTTGATTCATTTAAATTTGGCTATAAATGATTAAGTCTGGTAGGTGGTATGATCAACTTTTCATACCACACTGTATATTAGTTAGTTCAGACCAGCTCTGGTGGACTTTTGTGTACATTTGCATGCAGAATGTGGTGACTCAGTACAGAGCGAGATAAGAGCGGGGATAAAATCAGGAGACTAGAAGGCTTGTTATTGTGTATACGTGTGTGTTTGTGTGTGTGTGTGTGTGTGTGCGTGCGTCGCCTATTTACAATTCAGCAGCGACAGACTGACCCTGGCTTTGGCGTGAGTGTAATTACAGATTCAGAGGAGACCTTGGAAGAAACCGTAAAGACACAACAGATACATGCTAATGCTCACTTGTGTATACAAACGAACAGTACAGTATGCGTGCACACACCTCAGTGCACAGATGCATGAGACGTACATGTGGACACCTTAACAAACACACACACAAACGCACACACACTTGGGACTAACAGTCTCTGCATATGTAAACTCTTAATTAGAGGCAGTGACTAGGAATGATCCTCTCGGTTAGGGCACAACAGAGCGGAGGTATTCATGAATAAGAGAATGTGTTCAGACCGCCATAGGCATGAATATCCAATAACAATTTATTTTTGTCTTATTTTATTATTTATTTATAACAAACACTTTCTCAATGGGCAGGAAGGCGAACAAACGGGGGCAAAAAGCTACTGAAAGCAACCGCACGTGTTTTTTTATTTAATCCAACTGATTCCATAATTAAATATGATGTTGGAAAGATGATTAAAGATGTCTTTTTTTGCTGCGATTTGACACATCACACAGCAAACGCGTCATCCCCCCGGTGCATATATGCTTGGGGGTGTGTGTTTTGGGTTGTGTGTTTATGAGCTGAACCGAACTGACATGAGTAATATTCAGTGTATTGCATGTTGGCCCCTACGTAGCAGCTTGAAGTCAGTGCTCACAACTGACTTATCAATTATTCATTATTGAAGTCAGACAAAAATATCTCTGTGAGTGTGTATTGCCAGCAATGACCACGCTGCGCTGCAACATCAACAACATGTCATCGTTTAACGCGGGTCCACCCACAGAGGAGCATTTTTATAATGATATAAAATGTACGTGAATAATCAGGGAAGGATTATTCGGCACATATCACGTGCACTGGGCTTTGTGCATTGCCTGTGCGTGGACTGCACGGGCAGAGGTTGCACTACAAGTGATAGTAAAAGCATCATGGCTTTGCTGTAAATTGAGCAGACATTGTTTAAAAGTGAATGAGTCAACTGAATAACAACTGTGAGAGTGGTTTGACCTGCTTTGAAGCCTTGCCCTTAGCACTTAAGGAGAATAAAAGAGAGGGAGAGCGAGCGTGTGTGTGTGAGCTGTTTGCCTAGGTGTGCGCGGCTGTATGCGTATCTGCGTCGTCGTTTGATGCAGGATCACCTTGAAGAGAGTGGCTTTGGCAACACCGTCTTCCACGCAGAATGGACCCGTGCTGTAGTGTAAGTCTTGAGAAGGTTAAAATGGAGGGAGGAAACAGAAGCGAAGCTACAGTCGTGTTTTTTTTTCTCGGAGGTAAGCTCCGGCTCTGTGATTTGAATAAGGGCTGCATCAAATCCGTCTTTTCTTTCAGAAATTATCAAAGGATTGACATTTTGAGTTTGAGTCTGCTGTTTTTTTCTTCCTCGGGGGCCCTTGACACAGTGTGAGGGAAGAAAGTGGCGGAATTGGCAGTTAGTTTAACTGAAGAATGGCTTCTTCTCACTGCTGGGAGAATAATTGAAAAGAAGGGGAACAAATACAAATGCAAAAGAGAAAAAAAGCCTTCAGATCAAAGTCTATTCAAAGACTGGTGTGGTAAATATTGCCATAAATATATGATGTGCTCGCTGTAGGTATCTGATGTAGAATGAGAGCACTACTCCATCAACAGTAACGTGCACTGGGGAAAAATGTTGACTTATTTATGTTGTAGCCATATTCCCATCACTTTGTTTACATGTGTAGCAATGTGAGATGGCGTGTTTGTATGAATGGCGCTGCAGGACCGGACAGTGCATTGAATGTCACAAAAATGGGTTCAGACATTCACCTTTCCACCCCGTCCAATAGTTTAGATGGGTTCAAAGATATTAGCATGCTAATACGCTACGCCGACATGGGAACAATGCTGATCTTCACTGTGTTTGATTGCAAACGTGTTAGCATGCTAACCATGGCGCTACCTTTAGCATTTAGATCAAAGCCTGACTTTGGGGACACTTTTAGCAAATGTGCAGTAAAAACAAAGCAGCTCGAAAAAACTATTTTTATAGAGACCTCTCAAACCAATCGATATGTTTAAATCAGAATCCATAAATGTTATTAAATGCGCTTAAATCTACATTGATCCATAAATGAATATGAGTTATCATTATAGTATCTGTAGTCCACAGCTGCTTTAAAGTGTATGACAAGATTTCCCCTTCAGTTCATTAAATCCCTGCAGCCGCCTGAATGCAGCAGGGCACATGTGCTGATCAATCTGCCGCCCCTGACTCGAGAGGTGCTGCGGCAGAGCGCGCTGCCATTAAGCACGGCCGTCCACCGTGCTCGCCTTGATCAAATCAAACGGCACCAGGCTGCTGCAAAATCACCGCACACACATCTACACACATCAGACAGGTGCTGCTAAGTGGGAGACATCGGATTACCGGAGCTCATTAATCCTTTGCATCAGCATTAAGGAGCAAACGCTGCTGTGTAACATTCGAAGACATGACGCAAACATTTTTAACCCCAGGTACGAAAGAATTAAAGACTGCACGAGTGTCAGATCACACGAACAGCTTTACCAAACTATTTTTAACCATTTTCTTAATCATTATTGTATTAATTAAAACACACCATCTGCCCCTGGCTGCAGATTTGTGGTGCTGCACCTTCCAGACAACAATATGATTTTCTTGGGTTAAGTCACCGTGATTGGTTTTTCAAAGCAGTGAGACCAGCGATGTGATTGGCTGAGAGCGTGTTTACTCAGTCACCACGCCCCCAATCTATATTGCAGCTTACCCTGCTGCACGTGCAGGTACTAAAATAGCAGGTGAACTTGGAGACCCACCGCTTTGTGTTTGTTGTCAGTGCAAATGTTATGCTCCTTACATTTTACATTTAATTTGACCTCTGCGAACATATTCCAGTTGAAACTAAAAGAAAAAAAAACTATTAGCCACGAGTGACTGCACTAAACCTCTTTGGCTACCAGTGTAACATGTTCCCGTTGAAAAAATGCTAACTGTGACATTGTCACTATTACCCCAGAGTATACAGAGGGCAACAGCTGAAACTTATTTCTCACACTGTGGCAAGGGCAGAGAAAGAGCAGCAAATTTAAAATGCCAAAACGTTCGTTTTCCCTTCTCAGTGGGTTCAGTAGCTTGTGGAGATAGCATGGCAACATACTGGAACGGTTTGTGTTGTCACAGCTGAAGTTATGAAAAATGTATTTGACCCCCCAGTCTCCTGTAAAATGCATTGGTCCAGGTGCGGTGGCTGCATAATAACTTGTTCCACATGTAGCACGTATATGAATTATTCCAATGAACCGAGAGCATTGTATGCTTTGTGTCGCAGTCTACCTTGATGAGGTAGGTGCGTGTGTGTAGGCATTATACAGCACACTGGTAGACTTAAATGATATTGCCCTCTGGCTATTCATGATGGGCGCAGAATTAAATGAAAAAAACAGAGCGAGGAAGGAGGGAGCGAGATGGTTGAGTGATAGAGACGAAGTGATTCCCGTGGACTTGTGTTTTTCTCCGCGCCTCAGAAAAAGACGTCGAGCTGGATTCTCATTTGAAAACATTTCCTCCCTCACCTTTCTCCCATCTTCATCCCTCTCCTCCTCGCTCGACTTCTCGCCCAGCTTCCACGCCTCTTGCTGCTCCCTGTTTATGGTCTGGACAGCAAATCAATAGGAGGAGCTGTTTTGGGGGCTTAATTATGTGGTTATTTTAGGTTTTCGCCATCCCTGCCCCTCTTTTTGCCCTCACAAGCTGAGGCATTTTATCTTGGAGGAGACAGGGCCGTTTTTCAGCCTGCCATAGAGGGGTGAAGGAAAGGAGGCGAGGAGGAGAGGAAGAAAGGAGAGGAGAGCGGGGAGCTGAGAGAGGGAGAGGGTGGAAATAAAATAAAAGTGGGAAAACAAAGTTGAAAACGTTAATGAGGTGACAGTGACATCGCAGTGCCTCCTCTCGGTTTCCCTCTCATCCTGACCTTTATCTCTCTTTTATGCCTGCTCAGCTCACAGCCTCACTTTTTTTTACCTTCCTCTCCACTCTCTCCCCGACTTTCTCTCTTTGCTCATATTTCTTTTCTTTCACAACATATAGATAAACATCCCCACCCACCCCACCACGAACTCTTTGCTTCACTGTACTTTTTTTCCCCACCCTAAATCTGCTTGCTCTGCAAATTAACCAGAAAAGTCTGTCCTCGCTAACTCATCCTCCAGAAACTCAGTGCTTGTCGTCTCCCCCCCTCCCGGTCACTCCAGCCTTGGCTTATTAATTATATTTATGCTCTCTAGCTCTTATAATTATGGCTATGGCTCCAACAGGAAGTAGTTGAACACATCTCATAATTATCCATCAAATGATTATTCATTTGAACAAACCCCCACTGATTGTAGCTCCATCCGTGATGCAAATGAAGAATCCGATGAGCAGGAGTTGAGCCAGGCCTTATAGATATTTTATCTGCAACTCCTTTTGAAATGTTTTAATATTCAGCCCTTTTTACATTCACTCCTTTTTTTTTTTACTATTACTCACTCCACAAAATGTTGATGTAGGCGAGTAGTTCCCCTCTTTCTAGCGTTGATCTCAAAGCCATTTAGTTTGAACGCCTCTCATGTCACGTCTGTCTCCATGGAGACAGCGACAGGGTCTCCGGAGATTAGACGGAACGAAAAATTTCCCGCGGAGGTCCTGAATCATGTTGGACGTGACCTGCGGTGACATCATGAGGTTAACTAATGGCTCGCTCGCCGGCCCTCGCCACCTTTTCCCGCGACTTCCCTCTGAGCTCATTATAGTCTCCCTCACAACAGGTGGCGAGACGTGAGAACACCTTCCAAGTGCTCCACTTTCTCATTCGCAGTCCGCCGCGCGCTGTTACGGGACCTCAGTCAATCACCTGTGTTGGTTTCGCTGGGATATTATTGGACACATTTGCAATGAGTGTGACCTTGAGGGGGGGCCAGCTGAATGATTCATACACAGTACATAAAGACCCCCCCCCAACGCTTACACCTCTTTCCAAGAAGTGTCTCATGGCAATAATTAGCTCTCCAGTGATTGATTCTTGATTCTCTAAGTGAGGCTATTGGTGCAATTGGCAGCAAGATGGAGCACCTTTATGGACGACGATCCGTAATGTCAGCTATTCTTGTGTTCACCTGAGGGTTAATGGGCTGTCTTAATAGTTTATTGGCATAGTTTGCCAAAGTAAAAATGAATCATTTTAGACTTAAACAAAAAATGAATGTCTTCCTCTCATTGTGAGTTCATCGGCGTGGAAATTAACCTGTATTCGCTCCACATTCGTGCGGGGAAAGCAACAGACGGTCGTAAATGCACTCTTAAAGCTTACACAGTTGCAGCATGTCAAAGGTGATTCTTGTTATTGCTTAGCACTCCAGAGCTGGGACCGAGCGTCTAGACAAACATGTTTTTGCAGACACATACACAACCAACAGATAATTCATCCCCTGATAAATATGTTTACAGCCAAGCAAGTATAATATTTGTAATCCCCTCCATCTCGCCCTGCAAGGACTGGATGGATATCTCCTTGCTCTGCCAGGTTTCCAGCGCAGTATTTCTCTTTCATTGTGGTTTATCACGACGGAAGGGGGGGGAGGAAAAAACGTTTGCAGCGGGCGAACGAAGCACGGGGAACGCAAAAGGTGAATAAGGAAGAGATAGATAGAAAACCATGTGGGGGAGAGAGAGAGAAGTGGCAGATGAAGTGAGAGGAAGATGGAGAGAGTGAACACGTGAGGTGCAGCAGAGAGGCAGGCAGAGAAAGAGAGATTGGGATAGCCTCTCCAACCCACTCTAGTCCGGGCTAAAGTAGCTAATGGGCTTGCCCAGACGCACTGAGTGGATATTGCATTGGGACTTCCTACAGTCCCTTAGCAAACAGACAGCCAGGGTTGGCTAAGAGGCTCGCTGGCCAGCCGGAAACATGATATCATCTTGCTAGCACCACTAATATGGACACACAGCAAGCCAGAAAGAGAGAAAGGCAAGCAGGGCAGGCAGGAGCAGGCAGGAGCAGGCAGGAGCAGGCTGAGCCGGCGTGAACCCAATTTTGACAGAGCCTACTAAGGAACACCTGCAGGGAGAACTGATTGGCCAAGCTGACGGGTCAATGAAGGAGCTCCGGCGTGCATGTGTTATGTCCCGACATGCACAGACTGGATAATAGCTTGGAGGGTGATGGCAACGTGTCTGAAGAGTGACAAAACAAGTAACAGAACACACACTCATGGGCCCACACATCACATATGGGTCAGGGAACATGCAAAACGGAGGGACAAGCTGTTTTCCATCCTCCTTGCCTGGTTTTTAGAATGAGCGTTACACAGCTCGTGCAGCTGTGGGGGCACGTCGGATTTATGGTCACGGATGCTGAAAATCGTCAGTGAATACTCAAACTTTGTTTTCATGGTCGTTCCTACAGAGGCAGAACTGTAAACCAAATTATTCAGATTGTGCCGACTCCTCCTCAACCTTAAAGGCACATTTTCACCCAACTGTGTTTACAATAGACATAAAAAAATCTATGAAAAACATATGAAAAATCTTCATAAAATGAATTTTCAAGAAACTACTTATCTTCTCGAGGAGGCTCAAAACAAAAAGACTAAAAAGAGTGAAGGTGTCTTGGGGCCTGTACATAACCACAGTCTCATGTTTTGAATCCAGATGGAGGCCCTTGTTGCATGTCGCCCCTCTTTAATGATCATACTGGCTGATTAAAAACACCAGTTAGCGATGCTCAATTAATTATGTAATCTTGTCAGGTCCTCGTAATTTTTTTTTTTTTTTTTTTTTGCATAAACCCGTTTGAGGGAAATGCGCTGATTTCCATTTTATTTTGCCAAAATTCGGAGAAATCTGCTTCAGACTTTGCCCGTTTGCGAAGCAATTACACGTGTTAAAGTCCTACACTGACACCATCGGGGAGGCACATGCCGCAAGTCTTTTGCCACCCGACCACAAGTCCCGGCACTGACCACTGCACGCAGCCCCTGCACGACGCTAGCGCTCCCTTGGGAATCGTTAGCGCTCTCTGAGGGGCAATATTCTGCCACGGTCGGTCACAAGTTTAAGAGCAGGTCAGGAAGCATCAGTGTTTTTCTGCCCGCTCCTTGACCCCTTTGTTTATTGTACAGAAAACTGCCTCTTTGGAACAACCTCTGCCTTCCTCTCTCTAACTCTGCTTACCGCTTAGAATCATAAGAAGTGCTGCGCATCATACGCACGATAAATAGTTTTATTTTGCTGCAGCCCTGAGTGTGAAATAAACCTGTGAAATTAGCATGAAATGATACGAGAGGAAGGAGGCAGATCTCCTCCTCACCCGAGTCTTACATAACCGCTGGAGACTTTAAAGCAAGCCTTAACCTGTGATTCATCCTGTTTTACAGGGCACTTAGTGGATATGGATAATTCATATGGATCCCAAAAGCCCCCCAGGGCACTGTAGATGTAAACAATATATGTCCCATATTTGTCAGAATGAAGAGTGCAAGGAGCAATTCAGCCCAGCTAGCAGGATGAAACTGCAGCCGCCCCGCCTGAGTAAGATTGATTAGACGCTCATTACTCCATGCATGCCTGCGTCAGTATATGTGTGGGTGGGAGTGGGTGTTTCCTTGACTTGATTTATCAAGTGCTCAAAAGCAGGCCCAAAGATTAATCACAGCGATGATAGCATGCCAGGCTATTATCTCCATTGCTTTATCTAAAGATGCTGACTCTTACTCGAAACCGATTGTGTGTGTGTGTGTGTGTGTGTGTTCTATCACTGCTTGTAAGAAGCTGTTTGATCCCTATGTTGTGTGTCATGTCAGTCCTTTTGTTGTGATGTGTGTGTGTGTACTACGTTTCCTGTGAAGAGCAGATTGGATGTAGTCCCCTCTAATATATAAATATGGCTGTGTGTGTGTGTGTGTGTGTCAGTGTGTGCGTTTGGGCTTTTAATCCACTTATGAGATGTGGTTTGAAGTGTGTACCCAAGCAGAGAGGTCTTTTGTGAGGTCCACACACTGGATGCAAACAAACACACGCGGCCGCCGGTGCTACTGAATCCACAGCAAAGGCATGACTCACCCCTTCCTTCCACCTCCCTCCTCTTCTTGTCCATCACTCACATGAAATCACTCAACTCCACACTCGGCGCTGTGAACTTGATGATACTATCATACCCACACACACACACACACAAACACATACACGCACGCACACACATGCAAAACCCCTCCTCACCTCTCTCTCTCTCCCCCTTTCTTCCTCCCTCTCTCCATCTAATTGATTTTCTCCTCTCTGTGGCCGTCCTCTAGCCAACACATTTGATCCTCATTCCACTCTTACCTCTGCCTGCCCTTATCAGTGCAGACTGTAAACTAAGGAGATTCTGTTTTCCAACAGAAGGCCCGCTTTTCCCTTCTTTCAGCATCGCAAAAACAGTTAGTTTGTCTGTGCTCATCTGGTCCTGTAGCCACCAGTTATCTATGTAGCATAATTCTCAAATAAAAGCAGGTATTCCCTAACAGATGAGTGTTTAATATTAATATTATCCATTTAATATTAGCTTATACAGTAAAGGCCAGGCTGAAACATTGATGTGGAGCGGAATTACTGTAACTTTAATATCATAATGTAGATTTGAACTGTACTGATGCCGTCAGTGCAAGAACTCACCATGCTCAGCACTTCATTTTTAATCAAACTTTTCATTCACTCCTTACTTGCGCTTCTACTTTGCCATTTGCTGTTAATGAAATCCAACCCTTAATGTTTTGCATTAAAAACCTTCCAGGAAAGGTGCAGCTTTTAATGTGAAACCTCCCTACTGGAAGTGCCGAGGTTAATTGGCTGCAGCTAAACAGCGCCGATGGAAAATGGAACGGGAGCGAAAACAGTTGCGCAAATAGAGCGAAATGGTATTTCTGTTGAAGCGGAGAAATTTGGCGGCAGATGGGTGATTATGACGTGGCGGTCGTCGACTGCTCTTGTGCTGATTGGTGCTCTGGAAATGTACGTCCTGTTACACGGAATTTATTAAGGCGACAGGTTGAAAGTCTGGGGAAACGGCAAATTAAAGCAGAGGCAATTTATATATTCATCTCAACTGCAGATAGGACTGGTCCTCTGCAGCCGAAGTATTTATGTTTTTATGAAACATAATCCATGTTAAATACTCTAGTAGATAGATAGATAGATAGATAGATAGATAGATAGATAGATAGATAGATAGATACTGTACTGCTGTAATTCAAGAAGAGAAGCCCTGTTTACTTTGCTTCCCCTCTCCTTCCCTCGCTGTGGCTTCCATGAAAAGGACGTGGCCTCAGAATAGGCAGCATACAGTACAGATTACATCTCTGAATGCAGCAGAGAGCGACGGGCTTATCCCGATGCACTGTCACTCTCCCAAATCCATAGGCATGAGCATGCGGCCACGTGTCGCCTGAATGGAATTCAACACTGAAGCCCACGCATGATTTGTCACCAACGTTAATTCCACGGACCGACATCCAAAGCCATTCATTTTCATAAATAGCCCCTGTTTGGTTTTTATCTCTATCCCTTGTCTATCTAGCGTGTTGTTTTCTTTTTCTCCGTTATCTCTTGTCTAATTCTCTTGTTTTATCTCCGCTTTTCCCTCTACCCATTCCCTCCTCCGGCCGAGCTCTCTCTCGCTCGCTCCTTTTTACCCTCATGCCAAGTTGCAGGCTCGGGCTACGTTGAGCCGCATTCGTGACAGCGTCTGAGCGAATTAACGCAGCGCTGCCACTGTGTGCAGACATCTAGGACACACAGCAGAGGAAAAAAAAGAAAAGAAAAAGAAGAAGAAAAAAAAAAAACCTCAGCCCCCGTTCTGTCTATCTGGCCAAGCCGGAGCAGAGCTTATCAGGCTCTACTAGAGGAGAGGAAAGGGAAGCGGATATTCACCCCACTGCAATGCCATAGTGTACATATCAGTGCCAGTCCAGGCAACATAGTCGCAGTTTTCAAATGTCAAATGCTTATGTATGTTTGTGTGCGTGTGTGTGTGTGTGTCTACGAGTTTAAAACTCGAATAACTTATACTGTAGAGTGAATTAATGTTTCAGCTGACCTTAATGTTCTCAGCGTAGAAGGCTGCTCCGCTTCACTAACTTACAGACCTTACAGAGAGCAAAATATGTCTTCTTTAATGCTAGGACAAACTGTGGAAACTTTCTCGCCTCGGGCACAATTACCGATTGTGATATATGGTCCTGTATGACATTCCCTTGGAACAGTGTTTCTCTCTGACGGGACATTTTCACCTTTTTCCAGCTCATACTCTCACATCCCATGCATCAATTTTAACCACGCGGTATCGCCAAATCAGGATTTATTGGAAACTGGAAGCACAAGGATGAAGACGCCACGTGCTCTAACCTGATTATCTTCCTCTTTAGGATCTATTTAGTTATTGTTACCGGTCCTTGGCAGTGATTCTTAGTGAAAAAACAACACCTTATCTAACCTTTAGCTGTGGAACAGGCGAAATTGATGAGCGAACAGAGGTGATTATTGGAGCAGGCATTGACCACAGAATGCAGAATCAATACTGAAGTGCTGTATTGATCCTTATGGCGGTTGTTGATGAAGTGAAGAGGCTCATTGTGCCAATCGGGAGATGAACGCCGGACGATGATTCAGTGAGCAGATAGGTTTTTATTGACGCATTAAGACTGTTGTCCAACAGGCTTTGTTAAAGTTCAGACCCTTGGTGTTGATTTGGCTCCACATTATGGCCAACAGCCCTGCTTGGTATTATGGTATTGACCTTTGTGTGAGTGTGTCTGCATGTACTGCAGATCCAATTTATTTATTTAATTTATTTAACGAACTGATTTTATTTAACACCTGTCTACGTAACAATCAGATGCTTTTGCATGAAACTGCTGCAGTCGCTTCTTCTGCACTGACGCAGATGATGAAGCAAGCCCCTAATGTCAGTACTGATGGCCATAATATTTCAAAATGCAAAAGAAAGGCAAGCCAGAGAGACGGGCGTACGCATGCCGAATCCAAAAACCCCCTTGTGCTTTTTAACAGACCGAACTTGGCGAGTCTGGTTAGGTCTGGTTTCCAGCAAGCTGCCGACTAGATAGGAGCTGGCAGGTATGGTGCTTTGCAGCCCACTCTCCTGTCTCATGGAATATTGTCGCTCCTCTGTCTGAGACTGCCTCCAACTGTGTGTGTCCACGTGTATACTGTATGTGTCTGTCCTGCGTGTATGTGTGTGTACGGGTTTTCACTGTGCTGTGTAGCTGTGGTATTGCCAGGAGCAATCCTCCCGCCATGCGGAATGCACCCCAGCATGGATTCACTTCAACGCCTCACCACATACACATCCTCCCAGACGCAACAACAACTCGGGCAGTACGGATGCACCCATGAAAAGAGAGATCCTTTACACATACAGACATGTACATATGCAAAGTTGAGAACTTGTTCCACGCATGCGCATGCATCCGGAGAAAGAAAGACTGGCTTGCATTCAGTAATATTTAGACAATACTCTCAAGTCACATTAACCTTAGTTGCAGACGCAAAGTAGATGTCTTAACCCGCATCTCTGTAGTGGCATGGATTTTGGGTAGTCACAGAGGTCTATTGTGAAAGTGAGCGTTTTTCCAGCTGTACGCGCTGACAGCCAGGGCACAAGGGCACGTTTTATTCTTGCTCTGGAGAAGCTTCATCAGAAACCGCATCACAGGCAAATAAAAATAGAATTAAAAAGAGATAAGCTGATTAGAACTGTCATTCAGCTCACTGAAGAAAACAACAATTATATATGTACATTTTATACACTGGATACTTCCCACACTAATGGAAGCAAGCTTTGGTAATCAGCCATGAGGCGTCCGTGCTGAGCAGCCTGCCACTTTGATGCTACGTACAACTGAAGTGCGTGGGTGAATAAACTGATGAGCATATACTGTATTTGTATATTTGTGTGGAGAGGTACTGTATATTTTTTCCGCCATAAGCTGAAGGATACATCAAAGCCACGTGCCACCTCCCACTGCCAAGCCCCCTTTTAGGTTCCAACTGCGGCGGAGGGGAGCAAGTAGAGGGTTAGTTTATGTGCCGTATGCACGGTAAAGGTACTTCCACATCGTTTGTGCCCAGGATTCATGCCCAGTTCATAATGAGAAGCGGGCATGTACGGTTATAGACAGCAACAAAGCTTTCAACATCGTTGCTCCAACCCTCATCTGCTTTTGATAACGGCATATAGCAAGGGGGAGACGGCTAAATGAGAAGTAACACAACACAGAAACATTTCTGGCGCAGTGGAGGACTCACAAAAACACCACTCTGAGCCACCAGGACATCCCCATTCCTTTTGTATTGTTGTTTTTGTTGTTTTCCCGTTGGCAACCTGGGCATCATCAAAAATGTTTGGACGAGATATGAAGAAAGAGAAACAAGAAGAACGGACAGACGGTTTCCCCTGCCAAAACCATCAGACTCAAATCTCAAAGGAGCCCTTTCACTCTCGGAGCTCTTCATGCCTACGCATCAACACGCACACGTGTAACCACACGCCAGACAATCCCCCATTTCGCTGGCGTTCACTTTCAACTGATATTTGTTTGTCATGAATATGATGCGGAGCAGTGACCATTAAAGTGTCTGCAGTTGTCTAGTTAGAGCTCCATGAGCAGAAAGAAAAGAGCCCATCACTTTGCCCTTTTATCTTCCTACAGCTCTCAAATGGAGTGGAGACATTCAATTTAAAGTCTAAGGTCTGGTAGGAGCCAGTGACTTCCATTAACTCTACCCCTGTGAAGTAGTTGGGGAGGTAGAGCATCAAAGAACTTTAATTATCCTGCCCCGCAGTGAGAGAGAGCAGGAATAAGAAAAGAAAGACATACAGCAAGAGAGACAGACAAAGAAAGACAAGAAAAGAGGAAATGAAATACGAGGTGTATGGATTATCTGCCATATATGTATTGGCTGATCTGGTTGATTCGCTGCCTTTTTGCTTTTGAAGGACCCTCAAGGTTTTAAATTGCTTCCTTGCTTTCATTATCTGTCGTTTGATTGGATTGCGGAGCCCTGCTGCGGTATGCCATCAGGAAGTAATGGGCAGATCTAGTTGTATTATTATTGGTCCTCACCCGAGATAGAAATTCACCTGCAAAAACCAGAATATATTCACAGCTATTAATAGCTTTGATCACTGAGACAAAATGGGAGACAAAGCATGTATGAACAAGTGCGTGTAGATGCAGCAAGTCATTTGAAACCTCGGCGAGTGTGGAATGACTAAGAAGGGGGAGCGTAGTCTGAACTGCCTCTCCTGTGAAGTGAGGAAAAAGTGAAAGTGCGATTCTCCTCCCTTCTTTTTAGTGGGCCAGCGGAGAGCAATAGTGGGACAGACATTCAGACAAAGTGGTGTAGCGGAGGGCGGTCTGTTGGGAGCTGGGCGGTAAAGGTCAGGGACGTGGAGATGGCTCTAGCACAAGGACATAATTGGCTAGGCAGAGAGCCAGTCCAAAACACACATGCTCTCTCTCACACACACACACACAAAAGTAGAAGATAGTGGCCCGTTGGAGCTGAAGGGGGAATCTGAGCCTACTGAGGGAATTGGAGCCACTGGAGAGAAATGTGTGTAAAACTCTTGACAAAGATTGTTTGGTTCTTTATCCGTCACCCTTGTTTTCTTCTGTTTTGTTTTTTTTTTTACTGCAGCTCTTTAAGACCCCAACTGAAAGCCTTTCGGTATCTCCCTATCTTTTTTTTTTGGACTCTCTCTTCTCTCATTTTCTCCCTGCCCGTATTCTCTGTTGCTTTTCATAAAGTCAAAATTTGAGGTTCCTCTCTCAGCAATATTTCACTGCCGTCACAGAAACTTTAATGCAGTTGTCTCCCCTCCTCCCCCCACCCTTCCACTCTCCTGCCTCCTCTTCCCTGGAGTGGCCGCAGACATCCAGAGTTCCAGCAGAATACCAACACCCTCGAATGGTGCAATAACCACCCAGCAAAACACTAATGTGCGCGCTTTTAGATGGAATCTGAAGGTTTCTCTAAAAATGGGGGTAATTCATCATTCGTGGGATTTATCCTTTCTCATACATTACGCAATTGTTTTATCAAGGACTTGCAGGAATGTGCTGGCGCCTGCTGTCCCTTCTGGCGCTGCTCAGGTGGCATTGATAGCTTTAGCTGCGCTCATTTGCATTGACAATGAGCAGTAATAAAAGCTGGAAAGGGAGCTATACTACTCAAGCCGTGATTACAACCACCGCCAGCGTACTCCTGTCTCAGGTGTGTAGCCAAATAATGGATTTCGTAGCTTCGGGGGCATACCCTTACATCTCTCTTATACGCACATATACAGAGAAATGCTCACGTAGGAAGACGCCAACTCAAGTGTGGCCCCCCACAACCCCAAATTCAGTAGCATGTCATGCATAGTAATCATCGCCTCAATGCCACAGCAAAGAGAACATGAGGAGGCACAGGGAGAGAGCCGGAGATTAGGGGTAAGGGCACTGTGTTAGATGCCTATCATCAAAGAGAATTAAAATCCTGTAATAGAAGTAAAAAGCACCCTTGGGCAGTAAAGAGTAGAAGTGGTGGGGTAGAAGGAAACGCGGAGGAAAAAGTGTGCTCAGGATATATACCAGGAGACAGGCTTTGCTTAAGGGAGGGTGGGGAGGTTGGTCCAATCAAACTATCCACAGGCATTGATTTGATGTGACTGCTGTAAGTGGTTGTAAGTGAGGAAATAGTCGAGCTCTCATTGGCCAAGACTTGGAGATAGCTCTCTTAGGCTTGCACAAGCTGATACACTGTCAGCACTAGGGCTCAACACAGCTTCATTTCTGCACCCAAGGGTGCATTAGTGGGTTCCTTCCTTCTTCCTAGTGTGATGCAACCTGGATAATGGCGACAGCGCTGTGGAGTGAGCTTTCTCCTCCAGGTCTGTCGAGCGTCCATTTTGCAGTTTAGTATACAATCAGCCACACAGGGTTTTAATTGGTCTTTAAGATGCCCAGTTTATCTCAATGCTACAAATGAGTTCATGTTTTAGTCAAGATGAAATCTTCCATATAAACGGAACAAAGCCATGAAACGCCAAGTGTCGCTCCTCGTTTTGGGTCTTTATTCTATCCCATCCTCTGTCAGATGCTACTTGATGAAAGCGAGAGAGATGAAAAAGGCAAATAGGCAAAGCGAGACAGCAGCATTGGTAAGCCACCTTTCTCGTGGGAACTCTTTTTGCGTCAGCGTAATGTTTTATTGATTTATCGGCAGCGTGAGAATGATCCATTTATCCCCGTCTCAGAGAGAAATATGAGTGTTGTTGTCGCGTTCTGGCTGAATAATCCCGGTATTAATCGAAGCCAAGGAGTGTCAAGATGAGGCGATTGGGCTGCTTGAGGTCTGTAGTAGAGCTGGCGTCCGAATAAGGCTCCTTTGTTGTAAGGATGATGATGATTCACCACATTGTAATCTTTTAACCTCTAAACACAAGCTTTAAAGGGATTTAATGCTGTAAAGGATTTGCTTATACTGTTAAGACTGAGCAATGGAAAATGATTTTTTGGGAGGGGGGTTGCATCACCTCCCTGTGGCGCTGTGGCAGAGGATCACTTAAATGTGGCATTTCAAGGAGCCCTAAGTGAAATCTAATATGGCGTTTGTTTAATTAAAACCCAGGCAGTGTTTTGGGGGCAGCAGATTAGCGCTAAAGGATCCAATTAAAGTGTTTGGTGAAAGTGGAGCTCCGCAGCCTGTTGGGTTTCCTCCCCGATAAGTGAAATACCTTGCAGCCAAACCTGATGGCGCTGATAGCGTATAATGAGAAATGACCCTTGGTGCTACACACGGCTACAGCCAGCCGCGAAGCGTGGCCCTTTCTGCGGCTTCTTGACTCAGCCGCCCTCCTTCCCTCCCTCAAAAACCAGACACACATACTTTAGTGCCATCTGATAGCGAAATCAGCACGTCTGAGGGAGAAAGGGAAATATTTAGAGGCGCTGTGGCATCCCTCCTTTTCAGCGAAGCCTGATTACCATCACGTTCTGCGCAAAGAAGCAGAAAAACAAACTGACATAAAGGGAGAGAATAGTTTTCTTTGGAGTTTGTTTGTTAGTCTAATCTCTCCCGCTAGGTTTCGCAAGCTCAGATAACTGTCTAAATCTTTTATTAGATTCTGAGGAGGCTAGAACAACCGCAATCTTGATGGGATAAAATGGGCATATTTAGCATTCAACTAATGTTGAATTTTTTTTTTTTTGTTCCAGTAATGCTGGTGCAAATTGCTCCCTGTGAGTAATAGTGCTTTTTCACCCATTTTTACATACAAACGCAGCTGGCCAGAATGAACAGGACAGTTAGTCATGGGAGGCCTGCGCGGAGAACATTTGTGTGTGAGAATATTGGGATGGGTAATGGGATGTGAGGCTTCGTATATTCCCATTGCTCTCTGATATTTTTTTTTTTCTCCTCCCTGTCAGCCGAGTACATTAACAGTTTATTTCCCAGCGCCACTCCTCTTACTCCTGCCACCCTTAGTCACTACGCTGGAACCATGTATCTCGCCTCACCGGCCGCCTCATCGCGCCACAACAGAGCACTCGGTAGCGGCCATTAGCGAAGCAATCAGCATACTGTAATGTAAATGTTTGCCCAGGGCTATTTTATAAGGACCCACAGTCAACTGAATAAGTATGGGCGTCTCCGGCTGAAATCCATACTTGCAGCTCGAATATGCAAACGCGCACCTGCACACATGCACACAAATGCACCTGTATGCCCACGTGCAGCCGTACACACATGTAGTCAGTCTCGGCACTCGGCACTAAGCCACTCAAGCCTCGCCTTTCTCTATCTCAACAACAGTTCCCTTTTTCACAACAGTGAATGCCTCTCTGCCTGGATAGAAATGCCATCAGTCTGAAGAACTTCTATTGTGCTCGCTGGCAGGGTGCTTGTGGTGCACTTGATGGAACAAAATAAAAGTTTAAATTGATCAAGGTAATGTGAAATTTGACAGAGCAAAACGTTCTTCCCGAGACAGCTTTGATGTTTTCAGTTTGTTTCAATGTTTGATGTCAGGGCTGCTCGTTGAGTAGATGTATACATGCTCTGTTATGGCGGAAAGATGCCTTCCAGTCCTATCTTTCAACCCAGCTCTCTTCTTTGACGTCGCTTTCATTTAAAATTCCATTATTGTCATATCCTGGCTTTTTCGAACAGAATGAGTAATCCCATGTTTTGAAGTAATGAGAGGAATTTGAGGATTGTTGTGCTTTTGCAACGGTTCCACGGTCAATGCTGCACCCAGTCTATCTCCCAAATCTGCTCAGCTCCTCAGTGGCCTACTTTTATCTCACCATCTTCCTACTACTTCCTCTTTAATAAGTAAAAGGACGCTGTTACAAATGAAAGCAAAAGTGAAACAAAAGCTTCAAAAACCAGCCGCTGTCTTCGGTGGTAAATCCTGCCACGGCTGTACCGTGACCTCTCTGTTTGCCCTTTGCCACCGCTGGCCTGACCACGGTGCCTTAACCAGAACTAACTATGACAATCGGGCAATCGCTTCATGCCGCTTCTGTGCCATTCAGCTCGTCATCCCTGGAATCAGCCTCAGACCTCCCACTGTCGATCTGCAGCCTCCTTCGCGGAGCTCAGGGTCAAGTGCAGCAATGGAATTGGGACTAGACAGGTTGTGCACAAGATAAGAAATGCTTTGATAAGAGGTGATTTTGAACTGTGAACAAGAATGCAGGCGGTGTAGCTGCAGTGTGAGAAGAAGGGATTTGTGTTTCATATTGTACTTCGCCGGTACATGGTGCTCTGGGTTCCGGTGGGGGGAGAAAAAGTTGGACTTGAAAGAGCTTCTGTGTGGTTCCCCTACTTTATTTTTTTTTTTTTTGGTATTTTTCAACAAGTAAATGGTTTGTTTGCAGATCACATTCAGCGTTTTATTATTCTGCTCCTGCTGCCTGCTCTGTTACCTCAAGGTGAACAGCCCTACCACTGCATATAATACACAACATATGCCTTTTGTGCAGAACGTCAAACTATGAGACTATTATGGTACAGCCGAGCGTCCCATAAAGAGACCTCGGTCACCTACATACAAAGCCATACAAGTATCGCTGCGTAAAGGTTCAGATTGATATTTATTGCCTTTCTTGCATCATCCAGGGTGCTATTTGCGCTCCCCTTGGCACAGTCCAGAGCATCCATATCAGTATTCATATCCAGCGCTGCAGTAAAATGAAGTTGGTTCCTGATAGGCTCTGTTTGACTGTGGCACCTGTTGCCCTATTGGCTCAGCCCACGGATTGATGTCTTCCCTTTGATGAAACAAGAGCTCACGTCTAGACTATGCAATGGGCCCTGTCACCTTGTCTTTCTACTGCGCCATATTTAAAGTGTGGAGGTCACTGAGTGTCCACAGCTTTTTAAAAAATTTTTGACAGAAATGGATAGTGCGCCTATACGTAGGTCTCCATATGACAGGAGTGGTAATATGTCCTAATGAGCTCGACTCCCCAGGGCAGTGGAATAAAATTCTCAATTTGGCGGCAGACTGGGAAAGCAAAATTTTGAGAGGCCATGCTTTGTGCCGGTGTATTGTCCCAGGGCAAGGAGAGGAAAACCCTGTTGAATGAAGACACGGCAAAATATATTTGAATGATGCATTTTTGGTTCCTGTTTTGTCAAAGGTAGCTCAGGGCTTCTGCCGGCTGAGGCTTTCTTTGTCTTTCCCGTGCACTTGCTCATTTTCATGCGAGCCATATGAGCCGAGATGTGTGTGAGCCCGGGCTGAGGGATTGAAGTAAGCTTTGTACAGAGGTTTTGCCTATAGTCCCCATCCCCGCTACCCATGCCACTGCAACAATTCCCATATCCATTTGACTCACACAGAGTGGCAGATTTCTTTTGCCTTTCATGAGCTGTTGAAAGCCGCCGTCACTCGCTTTAAATTTCTCGTCAGTTCAGCTAAGTACATCTTCAAAGGCTGCCACTGGGCCGCCTGGTTATGGGTGGGGTTTAGGTATATAAGTGAAAGATTGAGAGGAGAAGAAGAGAAAGAGAGATGCAAAAAGAGAGGGGTGTAAACGCAGGGTAGCTTAGATTCTTGGCGTTCACTTGCTCAGATTGGAATCTGCACATCAGGAAAAGGTAGGCACATACTTAAACACAAACCACGTGTGTGATCAAAGGCAATTTCTTGAACGAGTGCATTTTTCCATTTAATAAAAGAAAAAGATTTGAAAAACACGACATTTCATTGAAAATACAGGACATTTTAGGAAGACAGCTCAATTTCCTCAATACATGTTGTGTCAACATGTTACCAAGGAAACGTCCCCTTCCTCACTGCATCTATTTAATCAATTTGGAGCTGCCCTCATATACAACATAGGCTATAACCCAAATCACATGACAACTTAACGGACCAAGAGGCAATATAATTACGGTACTTGCTCATAAAATGACCGTAACATGCCATTAAAGAAATGTGTTGAGTTGAAATACTGGAAACAATGTTTTGGTCAGTATGTTTCTCTTGAGTCTGTCTGAGCACGGAGGTAACTGACGTCGGCACCAGGCTGCAACAAGGAAGGAAAGTAGGTTACAACTCATTTAAAATGAATTAAAAAGGTTTTAATTTAGGAGACAAAGTCGCATGATTCATGCTCAGATTTAAATGTTATCTGCTCAATCGAGCATCATGTTCTCGGTCTGGGAAGTTCCTACTAAGGCAATATTTATATATTTTACTACAATGACGAAATTGCAAAAGTAGACATTAGCTGATGGACTTAGCGTGTAAGACTTGTCAGTGCTTCTTATTGTCAAAGTTTAATATTTAGTGTCCTCAATCTGGCAACTTTGTAAGACTCAAGTCTAGAGAGTAATTTTTTATTGTATTTTAATATTTAAATTTGGACAGCGGAACGCATTTTGAACTTCTGTCAGTGTTTCATATTCTCTGCCGACAGCTCTCTTATCAGGCATGATGAGAGTCTGAGTCATAAAATTGGGGTCACAGGTCATACAAGGTTAGTAAGACTCGCCATAGTGTGTTGACGAACGCTTAATGTTCTAAGCACAGTTTTTAGAACACTCGAGCGTCCACGTGCACATGTTCATGTGCGAGCACATCCACATTCTCGCACACAGACCAGCAGCAACAACAACATGGAGAGCTTTTTGGCTTAGCCTTTAATTAGGCCGACACTAAGACACTGTGAGAGGCCAGCATGTTCCATCCCGCTGCCCTCCAAACTCCCCCGGGCCCTCTCAACCTCACCCCAGGCAAATTCAGCTAAGCCTTGGCTGCTGATCAGCATACACATCGGCACGCACTTTCACACAAGCTCACTTCATACTCCCAGGCTCACATGTGCACGCAGATGTGCGCAGTCTCCTCCAACACGTGCTCACTTTGTGTGTCTTTGTCTCGTCCTCAGTGAGACTAGCATACGCCCTCCTGCCTATCGCCAATCCATAACTCCTGCTTAACTATTGTGTTAATTACAGCTTTCAAGAAGTACCCTTTACCCCATGCCTGTCCCTTCCTCCCCTGTCTCATTGATTGCAACTCCTCTTGTTTATTTGTAGATAGGCTGCGTGGCAGTGGCCTTTAAAGCAACTATCTCCGTTGCTCCCACCCCTCCCCTCCTCCCCATAAGCCCATTCTCCCCCTTTTGATAAAGGATTGGAAACAGATAACAGAGGAGGTGGTGCAGGGCCGACCTCTCCACGGCTTTGTGGCCAAGTGACTGAAACGAGATGGATTGTGGCTCCGCCGCCAAATTTTCCTCCCATGGCTCGAGTCGCTGCTTTGTTTTGTCCCAGGCTCAATGTCCTTGGAGTAGGGGTTAGAACTACCGGCAAGATTCGGTCAAGGTAGCTGGTCAATGGTGGAAGACGAGTCAGGAGGAGAAGAATGGAGAGGAGAGAGTGGAGGTGAATTGAAGAGAGAGAGGGCATTAATTATAACGTTGACACATTCAATGGAGGGCTGAAGTCAAACCACCTGCCCGAGGGAATTGGAAAACAGCAACTACAGAGTACCATTCCAATATCGGAACCCAGTTGCAGTGATAAAGACTGTCGCAGTCTGAGAATGTGCTATCTATCTAGTAGTGTGCCTTTGTGTGTGTGTTTTGGAGACCAATAGAAAGGGTGATATAAAAGACTTTACTCTGTGTGTGAGCTTAAATTGTATTTGTGCATTGCATTCATGTTCAAATGCAAGGAAACGCAAATGCGACGCGTCTTTTATCGCCTGCTGATGTTACGCCTCTGATTTGGTGGACGTCATCTTTGCTGCCCCAAATACTTTTAGCCTGACATATTCAATGAACCTCCTAAAAGAACATGCAAGAAGACAAAATCCTGTTTTTTTTTCTTGGTACACTTGCCTCAACAACCTAGCCGCACGCAGTAAGTGACCAAAAGGCTTGGCCTGGTATATGTAGCTTGGTTTTCATGATAACTGAAATGATCAAACAAGAGTTGCATGGTGACCAAGGAAATGGGATGGAAAAAAAATAAACTGTAACTGCGAAAAAACTGACTTTTTTGGTTTAATCAAGGCAGACTATTTTCCATAATAGCTCGCCCTCAAATCACGTACTATCAACAGTTCTCCAATCCAATACCCAACCCGAGCCATATCATTCATCCGACTTGCATAAACATTAACCCAGTGATTCAAGTCTCACCCATTGTTACCAGCTGCTAATTTCAGCTCTGGCTTTCACTCACAGTCAACTTATCAAAGACCTTTACATGAAAACTTTCACCTCCTGCTGCATTAAATAACACCGAGGTGCACGGCTCGGTGGCGCGCGCAGCTGCGGCCCCACAGTGAGGTGGATTCTGATGACCATTACCATGTACTGATTGTTTCCATAAAAGAATGTCAGACTGGTGCACTTAACTGTAGACCCTATGTACCTTACAGTTTCTAATGCATGTTACACTGAAGTAAGTGCTACCTGTCAGAATCAATCACTTCATCAAGGTTGGCATTGATGGCAGGCCTCTGCTCAAATTAGAGTTGTTTGGTGAGGAAAAACAGGACCTCAGTGAGCGCAGCATTAAATGTTACTGTGGAATTGAAGTCCTTGGCTCAGAGGGAGGCGGCTGAATAAACTTCTGAAAAGTACAAACTTGATTGGAAATGGTGTTTTTTTTTCTGTCTCACACTCCAGCCTGCATTTTGTATGTGGTTTCTTTTCCCCCTGCTTTTGTGTGATGGAGAGAGTACTTGAGGCGTAGGAGGTGCATTGCATTGCACATTTTAGTATTTCTGTTCATCACTGGTTGGGCGGAAATCTTTGGGAGTTAATCAATGAGATGTAAAGGTGTTTGATTTAGGCAGGGTTGCAGACGATATCGGGTCTGCCACAGACATCGGTGGCCAGGATGTAGGGTTGCTATGCCAACCGCAGGCACAGCTGGTCTAGCATCGGGGAAGACAATGAAGCTGTGTTTCAGCGGGCAGTCATCAAATTCAGACAAAGGGAAGTCACTGAGCAAACAAAAAAGGTCATCAGGCATGTTTATTCACAGTTTGATTTTGATCTCAAAAACAGAGATCTGTATTGTCAGCTTGATTGCGTTGCGTTGTTTGTTTTCCCCTGCAAGGAAGAGCCATTACTGTGTATAGCATTTTAGGTTCAAGTACTTTTCTATTTGATGTTGTCAATATCAAAGGGAAGATTAGCCCTGCTTCATACAAGACGCTGATTCCTTTTAGCATCCGTCCGTCCACCTCTCTAATCCATATTCTTCAAAGGCAGGTGGGCATCTGAGACAGATATTCTCAACTTGTTTCATAAATAGAGTCTACCTGTAATTGAAATACACAGCCGGCACGTCAGAAGAATGGATGATTTGACAGGGCTGGCATGGAAAAGTAAGGCTCGCTCTCCTCTTCGGCTTGCAACATTTTGTTTGTGGCTGTCAACTTTCATTTAAAGCTACAATTACTTCGAGGGAAGACTATATGCAAGACTTGATCGTCAGTGCGCACGTTTTTCAAGACTTTCCCGTCAAAGCCGGCTGAGGAAGAGAGGAGAGGCAAAGACATTACATAGCCTGCCGTCAAGCAAACGCACTGAATCAGGTTGCTCGGCGTGGCAGTGGCAGCCGCCGGTTTGACAGATAGTCAATCCATCTTGACTTATTGCTTTCTGTGCGCAACTAGTCTGAAACAAACAAACCCGAACTAGCAAAATCCATCTGCTGTTGTGGTTTGTTGACATTTCGTGAAAAATAACTGTGTGACTTTTCAGTACTACTCATGGTCGAAAACTCCGCAGGGTACCTTTAGTAACTGCTAATAATGTGCAAAATCCCAAAGAACTTCTTGTTTATTAAGCTAACTGTATGAAAATCCACTTCTGGGATCCTAAATCCAGTAATATCACTCATTCTCTACATCGACTTGATCTCTACGAATGAAAGAGCTCATCATGGAACGCTGGACCGTCAAAAAGGTGCAGACACTCGGTTTTCTCCAAACTTTCTTGCCACATGCTCCTTATCCTTTCATTTTAACTTTCAATTTCACTGACGATTTGTTGAGTAAAGCTTGCAGCGAGCTTCCACGTGACTTTTTCCACATTTCTTCACATCGCTGGCTGTACATGACAATGCCCAACCAATTGCCCAACCACCATTGTTTGTACAGTCTAAACTTTTCTCACTCCACGGACCAAAAAAAAAAAAAAAGGCAAGTTTGTAAAAAAAGTTCAGAATGAGTAAATGTGACCAACTGGGGTTTGAGTCATAAAGGCCTTGGGATAAGATCAGTGGCTGAGGTTGCCGTGTTGTATTTGTGTATGAGGGCCTTTCAGTTATTGCAGAGAGAGAAGGGAGAGAGAGACAGAGACAGACTGGGAGTGAGTGAGGAGGAGAGGAGTTCTGGGCTCTCCGTGAAGCCTTGGCAAAGGCAGACAGGCTGCAGTATCCTCTGGGGAAGATTCAATTATAAATGATGCTTCCACTCGGAGCCATCTTGGAATCCCTTATTCTTTAGGAGATCTTCTTCACCTAATCCTCAGCAGGGTTTGGTGTGGCCTGCCTCTGAAGTGATATGCCTCACACACATTGTGTGTCATGCATTATGAATGATGCGAAGGAGACACTCATGTCCTAATTTCGCTGAGAGCAGTGTGAACATCAACACCAGAGCTGACAGAATGCTAATTTTTCGCCGTAGAAAGGAGCGGCATTGAGTCAGGTTTTGAAGAGATTTAGTACGCAACTGTCCCGAAGATTCATTTGCAATCTTTGTGTGTTTACGGCATCTCAAGATGACTTTTCTCCACCTTTGCTGCCCGTCTTTGTCTGCCTGTCTGTCTCTGTTTCTTTTACCCAGCATCCTTCAGTGTCTCTCCTGCCTCGTACCGTCTTCCCTTTCATCTCTCTGCAACGTCTCTCTCCCCTCTCTAAAAATTCTACTGGTGGCGGCGTGCAGCATTAAAGTCAGCAGACAGGTCTTCTTTGTAGCCTAGAGCGCTGCGTGGATCTCAGCTGCGGCACCCACCTCCCCCACAACCCTCCCTCCCAACCGTCCTCCACTCCCTCCTCCCCCGGCCGCTGAAATCCTCCTCAGCCCCTCTTCCCTCTTCCACATCCTCTTCCTTTTCCAACCAGAGAGAATAGGAGCTGACATCTCCAGAGAACCGAGAAAAAAATCATTTAAAGCCCTTCCTCTGTGTCCGCTTGCCGCTACAACAGAGAAGAGTGTCAGTAATGCAGCAGGAGGGGAGACGAGGCGGGGGGAGAAAGAGAGAAGAGGGCGGAGGGTGAGACTTGCTATCCGAGTTTCGCAGTAATGAGGGGAGAGTTGTTATGGCTCACCTTCTGCTGTTCAAGTCAGAGTGTGTATGTGTGGGTATTTTCACTTTTGTGTACTCACATTTGCGCCTTTTGCAGTGTTACATGAAGCTGAAGTGAGGATACATGACGGCTTCGTTAATGGGTGTCTGTGAGTCGATCTTCCCGTTCCTCTGTAGCGATCTGAGGATGGCTTGACATCCCTGTGAGAAAGGAACCAATGCCTTTTGCTGTTGCTCTGAGAGGAGGAATGGCTGGTGGTGGTGGGGGTGGGAGGGTGTGGAGACGCCGAACATCTCGCATCTCCAACCACTTGGCTCTCTCTCTCCATCTGCGTTTCTCTGTTCTCCGTGTCTGTCCTCCTTCCTCCTGCGAGAAAAAAAAGTGACTCTTCCACTGCTCTCCCCTGCTCTCCCTCTACACATCTCCCCACTTCTGCCTGAGCAACACGATACAGATGGCAAATCAAGCTGTTCATCATGGAAATATGTCAAGTGCCAACCCCCACACACACACACACTCCCCCAACTCAGCCCTACTAGTGAAGGGTGACAAAAAAGATGAGAACTTCTTTGATTGAGCCATCTCACCGCGTGTTGCGGTGCACCTCAAGTGTTTTTGAGCACAATCCAATTACATACATTGCACATTCATTTCAAGCTACAGGGAGGAATTTGGTGCCGCTGAAGGCCCGAGAGTAGACCTTTAACAGTTGGCTTCTTCAGTGGACTAGCTAGGCTACTCCCCAGAATGCTTTTCAAGCAAAGAAAACGTTTTCATCTTATTTTCGTCTTACTTTACGGAGGCTATGGTGGGTTGGTTGAACCAGTGGAAAAGGCGAGTAGCCCGTGGGTCAAATCTGGCCTTGCTGTTAGTTCACCGGTGAGTTTGGAGAACTCCCACTACAGGCTGCCAACCTTCCACCTTACCCAAGATCCAATAATCAGAAAAGCCTGCGGATGTGCAAGGTATCTAATATGTCATCCTCCTGTGGGGACATGAATGACAGATAAAATGCATAAACATTTTATTTGAATCAAACAATGCTAGTTTTTTCCTGTCAGCGTACATCAGTGGTATTTAACCTGACGGGAGCTGAAAAAGAAATGTTACAAGATTTGCTGCAAGGACACGCGATAGTCTGCACATTGTAAACCACAGAAGACAAACACATGCGTTTTTTTCTATTATGTCTGTGATATAAACGACAAAACAATGAACTGATGAACGAATGATTATAAACAGCTCTCAGTTCAGCGGCGGCACAAAAAACGGCCTCCGAAATGACCCTGAAGTTGAATGAAGTCCTCTTTGAAACACTTTTAAAAACTGAACAAGACGACTCTGACGTAGACCGGATTTATTTAAGGACCTCTCTATTAGACCACATTAGTTTAAGTCTAATGAACTGGCAGACTGTTCAGTGAATTACAGTCATTTTTCAAGCAAAGAAGTCTCAGAGGTTTGAGGATTTTTTGCTTTTCTCTTGAGAATAAACTGAAATATTTCATCTTCGGTCAGACAAAGCAAGCAAATTGAAGATGTCTCCTTGGAAAAAAAATTGAGAAGCTCCACTTTCTCCATTTTGATGTCTGACAAACTGCACAAATATTCAACAAATTGAGAGAATCTGCAGATTGGCAGATGAGGGTGCAGTAAAAATAATGGTTGGTTGCAGCCCCTGCACACCGACACAATATGTTCTCTAGCTGTTGACATGTCACCTGCGCTCCCTCTGCAATGGCGCCGAAGACCGACTCCAACAGAAGCCGTCAGCACTAAATCTCACTGCAGCAGAGAGGCCTTAGCTTCTCTCGGCATTGTCGGACAACTGTAGCCCAAATACAGCCACTGTAGTATATTTGACTGCTCAATCCCAGCGAGCGGAGTGTGCTGCCCAGCGGCTCAGACTTTATCATCCCGGCTACTGTGCTGCTTTGCTTCCAGAGCAGCAGCAGCAGCGGAAGTCGCCTGAGCCTCTGCCTCGCTTTGTTGCGTTTGCTAGTCGGCTCTGGCTCATAAAGTTAGAATATGACTCTGACAAAATGTTATACAATGCAGCGTAATCCATACAATCCTCTGTATGCACAGCGGAGACTGGGAAATAGCTTTGTCAGCCTTAATCGCAGACCGAGTTTCACCGAGTTGCCTTTTTTAACAAGTGTCCCTTATGTTTACACATGAAAGTTTCCCTCCGGCGATCACACCTGATATAGAATAATTAACTGCATATTAAGTTAAATTAAGCTGGAAATATTTGTATTTAAAAAGGCAATTTTAAGGGCAAATCTTGATGAGAAACCATTAAGAATTGTGCCTCCGTACCCCGATCCAGGCTCAGACTCTTCGCCGTGCACACTCTGTCCATTCTGTCTCTGCTTCTCCCCCATCTTTCTATTACCCCTGGTTTTTGGCGCGTGAATCCATACAGTGTGATAATGCTACAGCTTATTATAACGGGGAAACAGACAGTGTAAATCATCCAGGGCTGGCTGTTTTCTTTACATAGCTGCTCTTCACAAAACGCTGCTCTTCATCAATCATATTCATTTTGCTCAGAGTCGCTGTTGAGAGATGGGACACGCGGCTGCCATGTGCTGTGACAGCGTTCGAGACGCTCATGCCCACGCGCGGGCGTGTATCTGCCACAGAAATGCATTAAAACTCCTAGAGCGCACACACACACACACACACACACACACACACACACACATCTATAACATTTTAGCCATTTGCTGTAAACTTGCTTCTGGCGGCTGATTGAGGATAGAGCGAGCGAGAGAGAGGGAGCACTCAATCATCTCTCACTCGTCCCTCACTCGATCCCGGAGGGGAGAGGCAACAGTTGGAAATATGAATTATGAAATGATAAGAGGTTGTAAAATGGAGATAAATCCCGGTGATTACACAGCTCAGTATCTCACAATTCGATTCCTCTGCCAATGATTCCTTATTGTGGTTGTGTGAAGGACAGCAGGCCTAATAATTCCCCATGTATGAAGCACGGCAGGGGAAAGCATTGTGATGATAGAGTTCTTTTGAACGTGATTGAGGAGGCAATTACATTTTGCATCTCACTTTCAGGATTTTTTTTTTTAAGACTCCTCTTTCTTTTCCCTCATTCTCCGATGGCAGAAAATTCGACCACATCAAACCGTGTTTGTCTTCTTTCTCCATCCCCTGGGGTGCCAGCGCTGCAGAAAGCCCAAGAGATAACAAGGGGAAAGACATAAAAGCACATAAACAACACACACCAAGGAGAAAGGAGAGGAAGTGTGTGTGTGTGTGTGCGTGTGTGTGTGCTCGAGGATGTGTGCACCTAAGTTCAGACTCATGCATTTCTATGCAGATGACTTGTGTGTGTGTGCATGCATACTTACACAGAGTTTAGAGCATTTACCTACTGCAGTTCTGTGCCTTGTGGGTAGCTGGCAGTGGCACCATTTTTCTTTGAGGCTGCCCAGACGCACACAGGTGTATGCACACACTCTCACACACACACACACACACACACACACACACCATGCCATCCAACTTTAAAAAAAAAAAAAAAGAAAACTCTTGACCGCCGCCGCCTCCCTGCAGACCGTGCAGTTGGACAGACAGTACCAGTCCCTTACTGTGGGTCCTCTACCAGCTGCCTCTAAACAGAGGGTTTTATCACAGCATGGTGTGAAGTCTGAATACAACCAATTACCCAGTTATAACAGACGTGCACCATGGCAGCTTCTCTGCTCTTTTTGCTCTTTCATAGATAGCATTGTTGCGTAGTACAGTTTAAATGTGCATGTGGAAGATAGAGAACGTGGGGGCCTCTGTAAATAATATATGTGGAGGATGTTTTTATATATATTTCTCTAATCACTATGGTCTGAGCAGTGGCTTTCATGGGCTTCCTCGTTTGCTCCACCCAGATTTGTCCCACTGGTCAAGTGTATTGAATCGGGTGACCTTTGGTCATCTCTGGCTCTGTGTGAAAATACCCAAGCCTCCTCTTTCTCTTTTTCTGCTTCTCTCTACTCGGTTAATGTCATGTGTGGAGCCTGAAGGACAGGACGCAGTTCTGTTCTGCAGACAGGTGTCCTGACCTTCTGTCTGCACTCCCACGCCTCAGGGGACCTCAGCGAAATAGAGGCCAAGGCTTTGACCTAGTCTCTCATCTACAGTTTGTCTCTAAACGCAGGCACACAGCAGATGCAATGAATCACAACACGGGAGAGTAATGCATCAATGCAGCTCCTTTATTTCAAAACTGACATCATGGATTTTTAAGGCTCATATTGAGGCATTTTATCGTATATTGCACCTCAAGCACAATATCAAAGAATTATCCCAAAAAAAGACAGTGTCATTATTTCTTTCAGAGAGCCTCCTATCTCCCATCCCTTCACTCACAAATCAATGGAGCACCCATATGCTACAATTAGATTTCAAATGGCCTCACTCCAATACCCACTGGCCATAGCAAGATTGCATTATTCAAAGATGGAGATGAAAGTCCCCTCTGATCCACCAAAATAACATCTTGTGTAGTAATCTGTTTGTAGATTTGATTCCTTTGATGATATTTCCCCTGTAGTTGGCTTTTCACCGGGGCGTCATGGCTGTGAGAAGCACGTATGTCGGATGCTTCTCCTCTGCCGTTCACTAGCATGAACGTTCCATCCTTGTAAGCAACGATGGCGGTATGTTCTCAGGATCCGTCTCTGAAAGGGTGCCGGGACTGATGGCGACTGAGACTTTTACAGCCATTTTCCAAAAAGCACATAACAAAAGTGTGCTGCTTTTCCCTCACTGCCTTAATGCATTTGACTGGACTGAGATCCTAGAGGTCGTATCAAAGTCTTTGTTCCCCTCTTCCCAAGCAAATCAAGAGCAGAAAAGGTGTTCGAGCCCGTCACGTTGGCAAAACTCTGTCACAGAGACCCTTTTCTTTAAAGGTTGTCTTATTAGTGAGCCGAGTTATTTTCCAGACAATGAGTGACATTCTTTTTTTGTTGTGCTCTTGCGCTTTTAATTACATGCGCATTTTAAAAGGTGTTTTGCCAAAGTGCTAATGTGGGATCTTCCCGCTAATGTAGACTACACCGTGCTGCAAAACAGTGAGAGCAATGGGCACGTGTTGCTTTATCTCATTTTAATGAAGAAAGGCCCCAGCCTCTTCCTGATTTTTGCATTCTGCTTTCAGTGTTGCTCATTTTTAATACTGGGTAAAAAAAAACCCCAAAACAAAACCTTGAAAAGACTATTGTTTATTAACAGTTTTGGGGCCAGGTTAATGCCCAAGGAGGTGTTAGTTGAAGTAATTGAGAGTATGCATGCTAAAATATGCGAGAATATGCCATTGCTTACCCTCACTCTCATCTAATTAGTCTCCCTGCAAAATCGCTGAATTCAAAAGTATTGGTGCTCTTTACATCAACACGAGTGAAAAGGCCCTTTTGCTTTTGCTGCAGTCAAGTTACTTAAGTGAAACTCTTGACCTTGGGAGTTTAGCCTGGCTGCTGTGGTTCTATCCTATTTCCTCACAGTAGCGAATCATCCATACAGTTCTTTTTCTCCATTGAAATCTTGAGATGAGTATCAGAAACGATTCCTCACTTGATGGTTTTGCACACAATGAATGCACGAATTGATATGCAGCGGACTTGCTCTCTCTCTCTCTCTCTGTGTGTGTGGAAATACAGCCGGCGCAGTCTGGGCCCAGCAGGTTGTTAGGGAAATGTGCTACATTTCCGCGATCTCGGGTTCTCTCTCCTCTCTGTACTTGTGCAGATAATCACCCACTTGTGTGATTGTATGTGAGAATGCATCGTGTTTTGAGTGTTTGTGTGCATGCACACGTGTTTGCACACTTCTTCTACTTGAGCATCACGATGTGCATTTGTGCCTGCGTCAGCCTCCCTATGTGTGTGTGTGTGTGTGTGTGTGTGTGTGCGTCAGTCGGTGTGCGTGTGGCTGCCTGTGTGTGTTTCATGCTGAACATTGTCTTCTTGAAACACTAAGCAAATCTCCTCAATGTGATAATTGGCTCCCCGGGGTGCTTGTATCTTTGCTGCTCATCATCGTCATCCCCTCCAGAAAAAAAGAGTGTGTGTGTTAGATGAGATAGCCGAAGTTTGCTCGTTTGCCGGGGAAACTGATCCCAAGTCTGCCTGAACTCTTTTGGCAAGAAGAAACTTTGAGGCAATGAGACAGCGGGGCCAGATCCGGTGCAACCTGGCTGCAGGCTGCTGTCTGCTGTCTTCACGGCATCAGGGCCTTGTTTTCAGCAGGACCTGATGCCATGGAGGAAATGAGCTATTTGAGGCAGGTGATACATGATGCAAACATCATCCTCAATCGCTGCAATGTCATTGAGAGCAATCGAGAGATTTTATTGTTTCTCTTCAGGAGAGAAAAACCCTGAAATCTCAAAGGCAGGCATCTGTGTTAAACCAGCCATGTATGGTTATTAGTCACAAAAAGGGAAGTAGTTGTTTGAGGCTGGGGATGCTTCACTTGTTTAGATATTTTTCATGTCACATAGACGACCTTAGTTGGTGGTTCGCGTTGCTGGCACCTGAGGTGTGTAAATTGCAGACCTGTTTGTGCGCCTGGAGGCAAATAGAGACGCTCATCTGGTCGATGGAGTCTCTCCCTCTCTCTTACTCCCTCTCATCCATATGTTCTCGCAGTCTCCAGGGTATTATGGACCACAGAGCAGATTGTTGGCCGCTTCATAGGGGAAACAGTGAGACAGCTGGGCACCCATCACAAGGCCAAACAGATGTTCAGGTGACTTAGAGAGGAAGTGAGTAGAAAAGAGTGGAGCGACAGAGGGAGAGAGGTGATGTGGAAGGAAGGGACGCGCAAGGATGATGGATGCAGAGAAAAAAATGAATTCATACATTGATGCAAGAACTCGGAGACTTCATTACCAATCCCCTGTCAGCCTTTGAGGTGGGCCAACTGCTTCTTCCACTATCCTTAGGCCACAGGAGTCTGTTTCGTCTCCCATATTGATTGCCCCACAAGTCTATCTGCTGTAGGTCTAATGCCTTTGATCTCTTGATTATCTTTGCCTAAATGTGGACGGGATGGCTAAGCGGCTCAAGGATTCAGCGCTTTAATTCTGACGCACCTTAGGGAATATTCCGAAGTTGGAAATGAATCCGACCCTGCAAGCAAATAATGAAACTTTTCTTTTTTCTTTTTTCTTTTTTTTTAAAAAAAACAACTCTACGTCATGAGGAGAGGGCAAAAAAAGGAAATCCGCAAACAACTTTCACAGATTTTGTGGCTCAGGGCCAAGCTTGATCCAATCAGAGGCTCTAATCTGACACAAATCTGCATAGAGGCTGATGTAATAACAAAAAATTTCATTCTGGTGAGCTCCTCTACCCCCACTGCTACTGAGGCCCCTTTTTTCTACACTGCATTTGTCAAATTAAACCAGACGAAGGTTCTTCGATTTTTTTTCCCCCCTCCTTCTCTCCTTTCTTGTGCCAGCCTTTGTTCTTTGGTTGCAGGTCTCATATATAATACATGAGGATTGGGAGACTTATCCGGTTCTGGTCATGCCGGCTGTTATTCCCTGGAAAGGGGCTATATTTAAGAGCTGGATAGGTCATAGATGGCGCCAGGGGAGCTGCTGACTTCTACCCAAAAGGTGGTGGTAGCTGAATACCATTAAAAAAAAAACTAAACTAGAACTCAACACAATTACATTCTTGCAGTGGCAAGGTAGCTGTAAAGGAATTACAGGAGATTCAGCTTTTAACAGAGGTAGTTTGGATCTAGTCAGAAAGGTTTCTTGTTGGTGACGACACCGTGCTCCCTTGTGTCTCGTTACTGTATGTTTGTACATCACTGAATTGGATTTTACCTCTTTTATCTTGCCTTTGTTACTCCTAACACAAATCTAATTGCTTCCTTCCTTCTTTTTCCTCCTTGCGTCTCCACAGCTGGCACCACATATATCTTTGGCAAAGGAGGAGGTCTGATCACATTCACGTGGCCCAATAATGAGAGGCCAAGCACACGGACGGACCGGCTGGCGGTGGGCTTCAGCACCACCATTAAAGACGGCATCCTCGTCCGCATCGACAGCGCGCCGCGTCTGGGTGACTACATCATGCTCCACATTGTAAGTGCTAATGTTGTCATTTCAGAATCCAGCATTACTTAACAGCTCGGTGCCACATTTGCTGCGCCAAAGTCATTTATTTAATTAGATGGGGGCTAAACATCTGGTCCAAGATAATTATGAAGTTTTGTCTTAGCCACTTTAGCACGTATGAATTACAATAAAATAATCTTTGTCTGGTTTATTTAAGCCATAAGCGCTCATGCGTCTCTAGCCTCACACCCACAAGAGTACCTGGCTGAGATGATGACCACAAACAAACCTCTTAATCATTCTTCAAGGTTCAACTTGTTGCAGTCTTCAAATTCAGTCCATCATGCTCAAACTGAATTATACAAACGGTGCAGATCCATAAAATAAAAAAGATAACTTACTCCCCTACTCCAAGTCTCTGCTCGCCGTCCTCTTCCAGAATAACCCTGCTTCTCTACCATTCGAACTGACGCCCAGCATGAATAATGTATGCGGCTCTCCATACATATGCAGCGGGTTCCCACATGTTGGGGTTACATGATAGAAACCGGGGGGGGGGGGGCTGCTGCGAGTTGGAGTTCTTGGCCGGTCGACTGTGCATCCATGCAGCATCTTAATAATCTCACTTTGCGACCTTGTGTTTGACTCGTTTACATAAGCATTAAGTATTTACATAATCATCAACAGCAGCTAGATGAATGCAGAGCGTCAAGCCAGTGCGATGGAGATATGAGGGCGGTGGTGATAGGGGGATGGGGGTTGGGGGCCGGGGGGGTTGTTGCTGCTGACGCCATGCGAAAAAAGATGTGATGATGAGGAGGAGCTACAGTTGCTAAAGCAGATTGAAAGTCTTTTTCTTCTTAAAGAGCTCCCCTCATCTCCTGAGTGCTGGCCATGTGGTGCAGAAAAGCAGCCATCTGCTCGGCAAAGATGAGGCCAACAACAAGCAGTTCGGAGCTGCCTTTGCAGTATAGAGAGATAAAAAGCGAATGCATGTGCGTGCGCAGGTGAAAGAGGAAGCGGAGTGGCGTGGATGGTGAGGAAATGATAAAGATGTACAGTAGCTTGTGAGGGCGATGTGGTGGAAACGCCTCCCTGCGTCCCTAACCAACTGAGTAATTGCAGGAGCCCCTAAAGGAAAGAGAGGGAATGCATTTTTAATTCTGCTTTTTAGATATCACAGCACAGCTAGCCAAGCAGGGTTTCTCTTATAATTTGGCTGTGAGTCGTATGGGCGCCGAACGTCTTCATTCCTCCACTCTCGTGGCGCTAATGAATTTATTAATAGAAAAAAGCGACTGGAGATTTCGCCAATTCATTTAGAGAAGCAGCATGTTCTGAACATGGAGTGGGGTTGTTTTTTGTGCGTGCGTGCGCCGCGCGGATATCACTGCGCCGCTAATACTTCAACTGATTTATTGACAGCCAAAGGTGTGCAAACAAAGTGGGTTTCATTTAATATTAACAGTGATTGTACCCCTAAACTAGAAACCTACGGCACTCCAAGGCTCCTTTTTTCTCACAAAAAAACTGGACTTTTTGCCACAGGTGAACACTTAATATTTAATTAGACCTTGAGTGAATATTTAGCTGCGAGACTGCTGGATTTGGTTACATCTTGAGGAAAACAAACCACTGCTTGACCTCCCTATTAATGTTTGTTGTTGTTATCTGGGTAATACATAATCATTTGACCCTGTGTTAGGTTGTGTTACTCTCTGATTCCGGAGCTGTGGGAATACCGGATCACTACCACATTACAGGCACTGTCGAATTTGCAGCTACAACAACTTTGGTGCCTCTCCAGAGTTTAATGTGTGGTTGAAATGCTATCAAATGAGCAGATGTTCCAGACTCCACTGTAATGTCATCAGATAAGGGCTCCTAATGACGGACGCCCGTTCTTCACTGTCAGCGTTTTGCATTTAGTAATGAATCTGGAGGAAAAGGTTAGAGGTGTTACGCCTGTCCATTCTGGATATATGTCTAACCAAAGGTCTGATCAGGCCCAGGGCCATTACCTTAGCCTTTGCAATTTATTGGATCACTACAAGCGAATCAGCACACTAATGTCAATACGAGGCATGCTTTGACATCTGTGACAGCTGAATATACGACGTAGAAGAGCTGACAAAAACACAAATACACTTTAACACTGCTTTGCATACAGATACTCTGAAGTTCGTGTTTAATAAAACTTCACCGGGTGAGCGTGAATGCCTTTGACTGGCTTTAACTTCGGCTTAAGTATCTCATGCTTGCGGTTTACTCTGACAGAAAAAAAAAAAAACAAAAATGGGCGTACATGGCATTTTCTTAAACACGCAGAGCCCAGAGCGCCGAGGAGAAGCAGGCATTCTGAGGCGAGACCTAATCACTGACTCCCTTAGTCTCCCTCTCTCTTCTGCTTTCTTCATTATCTCCTCTCCCTCCCCTCCGTGATTAGCTTACGGCTTGTTTGGCAATCATGAATTAAAATGCTGATTGTAGTGTTTACATTTTAACTGCTAAGAACAACTGCATGCTTGGTTTGAAATCTGAGGGGCAATTTGGGGTAATTTGCGGAGGTGAGCACAACGTTTTTGCCGTTGCCGGCGTTTTCCTTCTGCGAGTTCCAGTTGAATTCGATATCTGGGTTCTAATGTGGAGCGTGAAACGGATGAGGGTCCTGGTCCTCCCGACCGGCTGCCTGTGTTTTGTCTTGCATATAGAATCGGATGCTAAGATACAAACGCTGAGGCTGTGCGGAGAACAAAGACCAAAACTGGTTGTATAACGGGTGACTTTTTAGTGTAAGGTGAGTCAAAAGGGGGGCTTGTGGCAATACTGCAGTGATTAGTGTGTGTGTGTGTGTGTGTGTGTGTGTGTGTGTGTGTAAGCTTAAATCCATGACAGAAAGACTCTAAGCCGTGGGCTAGATGTGCCGGTCGTGACTCACACAGTCTCTCACCAGGGACTGCACATGACTGCAGGTGAAGATTACCCAAGACACACATACACAAACAAACACACGTACACACACACCTAGAGAAATCCTTCAGAATCTCATCTCCACTACATCATTTAGAGAAAAAAACCCACCTTTCTGTGTGATTACAAGAGCGTTCGCCGCAAACAGACGAGGCGGGACAATTAAGGACGCTAAGTAAGGAAGTTTAAAAGAAGCTGCAGCGCTTAAAAAGACACTGAGGTAACCTTATTACAGTGATAAATGTTCTGGTGATAGCACGTTTTATTAAAGGTTGGTGTTTCAGAACTGTCAGAATATTGTCTGGATATGAAAGGAAAATCAGCACCTACTATTTCTTTGAAGACAAAACCTTGTAACCAGGGTATCATCAATTTCAATCACACTTGGGCTGAGAGAGTCTGAGGCTAAATAAACGATATTATGGAACGCGGCTAAGGTGTACATTACACAGCGTGCATCCTGAAAGCTGCAGTGCATTATCTGAGGAGTGCAATTCAGAATGGACGTCGAAGCGAGAGACAGGAAAGACAGAAGGGGACTGAGAGGAGGGTGACAGACAAACATTGTACGTGCCTCAGTTGCCACAAAGACCCCATCTTTTCCCTTTTACACTGTTTGAACACTGCAGTAGAGTAGTGCAAGGCAATGGAATTGAATCCCGGTCCATCGTGGCTGCGGCGAGCCCAGATGAACTGACTTCTCCGGAGACGTCGCAGGTGACAAGTTGGAGTCAGGCGAAGCTGAAATTGAGAACGCTCCATCAAGCCTCACGTCTGGCAGCTTTTTTGGTTCCCAATTAGGGGTGAAAATCATAGCAAGACACCTGACAAGATAAAGGCTCTGCGAGTTTTTCCCACACCTTCTCTGTAACGGGTAACTCGAAACAATGCCGCACGCCATGCAAAATCAGAACAACTCTGAGACCGTGGCGCCATGTGACACTCGAGCACTGAGCTGAGCTGCTTTTATTTATTATTTAATTTGAATTCAAAGTTATATTACAAATGCGTCAAAAAGTTTCAGATTGCACTCTGAAATCTCATTAACAATCCCATTTTTTATGGTTTGCACTTTTGTTTAATGCTGAAATAAACGCCTTTTATTTTGGCAAGAATGCTAATGGTCTTCATAAAACTTCCCCAGATTGATGCACCGACGCTCCAGATGTCTTAACTCGCACACACAGTTTTCATTTGATCCCACCCGGCATGTGTAAAAAACACACTTTCACCTCCATCCCTGGAGATATTTTACCTCTCTCACTTGCTCAAAAACCTACACGGACAACCAATCAGGCGTTTTCTAATGGAGCGACGGCACGCGGAATTCCATTACCCACTCCAGTTTTTTCCCCCCTTCATGCTAATTTCGTGGCTGCTGGATAATTGAAAACCCTCGTGCAGACACTCAGATGCAGGTTGTGGAATGGGCTGGATGTCTGTGGTTGCTGAGCGCTGTATTAGCACAGGCCGCGCTGTATCCATTTTCCCATCACCCTTGCGCACGATGCATGCATGCATTTGCTAATCCATGTGTTCTTCAGTGAATTAATGCAGCAGTACAGACAGTACATAATTCATTCAACTCCTCACTCATTCCTGTCTTTCCCCATCCATCCATCAGCTTCTTCTCTGTCTGTATGTGTTTATGTCTAACACAGTCTGTTTCCCCATCGACCTCCTTCCCTCCCTCTCTCTCCCTCTCTCTCCCTCTCCCGTTGACAGACCTAATATAAGATGTTTGATGTGTACCTGTGTGCATCAGCGCGTATATGGCCAGCAATGTATTGCTTCTATCAAGTTACCCTACCGCAGCAAGGAAAGATAGATATTATCGAGGTTATGGCTCATGGCCTCTGATAACATTACAGCTTCTTATTTGTATTTCCTTGCCTCCCACATTTGATTCCCCCCACAGAAATAAAGAGCTGGGAAAATATACTTCGCAGCCGTTTTCATAACTAGTTGCACGCAGTACATGCAGTCAGCATTATTGTAACTTTGTTGATAAATAAGTGTTTCTCCGACGCCGAACAGCACAGCCATTTTTATCTCCGCTGCTTTATTATTACGATTTTCCAGGTGATACTGTATTGTTTCTCAAATAAAGAATGAATGTCGTATTTACAAGGATATTACTGACACAAGCACAGGTTGCTTCCTGTGAGGTCAATATATACTACCAGGTTATTGGCAGTATATCTTCCCTTGGGGTGACACTGTTGACATAATGACTTTTCACAGCAGGCTGAGCTTAACTGGCATACTAGCTGCCAGATGGTGCATGTGTGCGAGAGGTTAAAACATCCATGGTACAGTAGGTAATTGCATAAGGAGCTGCGCAACATCACATGGACATGAAGGATGTTTGTGTTTGGTGCGGGAGTGGTTTGATCTGGCAGACAGTGCAGGAGTAGGTTGACGGTTTAGCTGTTTTTCGTGGGATGTCACAAACACGTTGCTAATCTGCTGATCATGTTGCAGCAAAACCTTTTGTTCTCAGACAGAGGTGGCAAATATTTGCGTGGTCACGGCCCGAGTTAGCTGTCCAAACCCAACTCATTTTGTGTACAAGTTTCCATTAAACAGGAGACTAATCAAACAGGACCCTGTAATTATGGACGCATCGAAATGTGGAAAAGCACCGGCGTGAATTATGAAAAGAATAATGGTTGAATTCCATTTAGCTGCCTCAGTTTCAGCATCCTCGTATTGTGCATTCTGATTCACTGTCACTCTGTCAGGACTCATGGGACACTTGAGTGGAACAGGGCCATTGTTAATGTTATTAGTAACACCTGTGCTTTTCCTACAACAACAAGTGTCTGTTGTGAAAAAGGCTTGTTGGAATCATTTTTTATGTAAGCTAAAATGAGCCTCGGGATTGTTGGCACTAAAATCTGAGTTGGTGGCCCGGAGTAAGTAAATTAATGTAACTAATTACAGAAACACTGAATTTTACAACACTGACAAAGGGACTTGATCAGTCACATCTGGCCGATACCTGATCCGCTTAATTAAGAGAGAATTATATGATACCAATCCAACTTATTGGATAGGTGCTTCCCTACAGTAACTCCTAAGATGCATTATTACTACCTGGCCTAATCAACACATTTTTATTGAAGTATATGCATCGTGTAAACACAGAGTTCATTAAAATAACAACAGTCTTGAAACTAGATTTTGAGACAGCACTCCCTCAACAAGTCAGGGCGACAAGATGAACTAATAATGCATTAACCGCCTCAGTTGATATTATACTCCGGTGGCGCAAAATTGCAAAACAAATTTGCAATTAATTTATTACCGCAACCAACAGACACGCACAGAACCTGGGACTTAAAGTGCCCGCGTGGAGTCTGGGGCCTCGGGGCAGTTGTCTGCTTTGCCTGGTTTGCAAACCAAACTTGTATTTAAGTTTTGCTTCTTCTTTCAAAAAGCAGAACTTGTCTGAAAATGAGTTTGGTGTTATTTTGCAAAAATTGACCTTTTGTAAGAATTTGGGTTGATTTCAGTGATGGATAGGCCATTTTTTGTATGTATTTAATTGTTGTCATCCAGCTCATTTTGACAATAATATTACATTTTGTATACGATTTTGTTTTATATTTAGAAAAGATGGCCATAAAGTAAGGCCCAGAAAGCCTTCTATTAAATGCCTGTTCTCACATGAGTAGGTGAAGTCTCACTTTCTGGCAGAGAGATGGGGAACATTTCAGAAAAAGCAGGCGTCTTCCGGTAGCATATTGTCACCAACGCACGTGAGTTGGCGCGGAATAATCAAGGATGGAGGCTGAGAGTTTGGTGCTTGTGGTCATTAATAATTAACGACTCTGACAGGCACCTTCACTTAAACTGCAAACACAGAAAACGACGCACAGACACACTTAAATGCACATTACACCAAAAGCCTTTTTGCGCCCGATATTTCCCTCAAACAGTGCATGCATGGATACACAAAAACATATGTAACACAAGCGCTCGCACTCTTTATTTCTCCATCTCTGGCGCCCATACACACCCGCCCACATGCTCACTCTCTCTTATTCTCTCACCCTCCGCCTCAGCCATGTACATACAGTACATAAACACACACACACACAGTTCCGCAGGCACCTTCAACAAATGCTCACTCCACGGTACACTGGCACTGACACTCCAAACATGATACAAGGGCTCTTCAGGGACATCTGCCTGTCAGTCATCCATGTCATCCAAAGGCACTTCAGGGGGGAACACTTTATGTAGCGTGCACACGCACACACACATACATATATAAACACACATATATATACACAGAGAGCATCACCAAGAAGTAACCGCTCAAGTTGGACAGACATTATTACAATATACCCATGTGGTCCATGGCCTTAGCCCTGGCCTCAGCGATGTATATTTCATGGATTAAAATGAAAAATTCAATGAGAAACAACAAACAGTGTTGCCTCCCTCTCCTTTCTTTGCTCCCTGACAACCACCCCTCTGGGGGATGCTCGTGTTTTCACAGCTTCATGGTAGGACATGAATCCCATTCGCACAGTGATGAAGAGACACAAGCAGGAGATGAAAGAGACAGAGTAGAGCATCGTGTACATCCAAAAGTAGAGCAAATACAAGAGGCTGAATGAAAAAGAGGGAGGACAGAAAAAGAATAAGAGGAGGTGGGAGGAAAGGAGTTGGAGAGGAAGAGAGAGGGGGAGAGATAGAGAGATGTGGGTATTTTATAATTCAGAGCAGGATCAGAGACAAACTTGGCTCAGATAGGTCTCAGCACATTGGCTGTGAATTCCAAATTATGTGTTGCCTCTCTGTCTCGCCACCCCTCCCCTGCCCTCCCCCTACCAGCTCTCTCCCCTTATCTCTCCCTCCTTCTTATCTCTCCATCCTTCTCTCTTTTTTCTGCTACAGTGCCACAGCGCTATTGTTTTCATACTAAAGGATAGATTGAGTGCTGGTAGCCAGTCGGTCAGTCGGTTTGAATTCAGCTGCAGTGCGAAAAACATCTCCACTAAAGCTCCTGCTAGGGGCCAAGGTTATCTGCGCAGAGGTGAACACACAGTTTTATTTCAGCCGTCATGTCTTCAGAAGTGTGAGATTATTAGTCTTTATCAGCATTGGGCCAAGTTAGTGGGAAAATCAATTATTACTTCTTATCACATGTTAAACAAACATTACACGGGCAGCAGAATTTACATTACTTCATGTTACTCAACACAGCTGCGTCAACATGCCTTCTCACATCCTGCAAAGCTGGCACACACACCTGTCGCATCGTCTATATTTAGCAGGTGTAGTAATACTGTTTTTGGGCGCTAGCTGCTGTCCAGCTTCTAAATAATGAAAAGGTTCAACTGGAGGCAGAAACACACAAAAAGGACGCCAAAACACAAAGCTTCCAAGAAAAACAGCCGGCTTTACTGAGAAAATAACCAAGAAACCGTACTCAAATGTGGTACAGGTACTCAAATATTATAAGTTAACCAGCAACCAGCTAGCTAGCTTTGGAGTTAACGGATGTTAACAAGAACCAAATAAAGAAAATTGATACTTGAATAAGAATTATATGTAACCACAGACTGAACACATACAGGGAAACTTGGTGTATGTGAAGTGCTAACAAATTAGACATTGTTTAAAGGAATATTGGGACATTTTGGGAAAGGTTCCAATTCACGTTCTTGCTGAGAGTTACTTGCGAACAGCAAATATACTCAGTAGCTACAGCTAGCAGCCAGTTAGCTTAATTTAGACAGAAAAAAAGGAGAAAGCCACTATCCCGGCATTGTCCAAAAGTAACAAAATCCAAATATACAAACACCTACAAAGGTCACTAATGAATACAATATCTTACATGCGAAAAATGATAAATTATTGTCATCAACACTTTTACTTTGTTAGAAAGAGCAAACCACAAAAAGACATTGTGTTGAGTGGCAGCTAGCTAACAGGAAGTGACACCAGGACTTTGGCTTAATATACTTCCTCAAAAAATCACAATGGAGCACTGATACACTGGGATCATTGTATTCAGTCAGTGGAGAAGGAGCACTGCCCAACATTGGTCCTAACAGCACATAACTCAGTCTTTAAGTAGCTGCACTTTCTTCGATGGAGACAGATGTTGTCTGAGATCAAAGCACCTCACTTCAGTCAGCGGCATTTTATAATTTCTTCTATTTACCCAGCCCCAGACACTACGCTATGTGTGCTTGAGTGATGAGCGGGACAGCTTGTGACGAGCACCTAATGAAAGATCAGAGGGATTTGGAATCAATTGAGGTGTATCACACACACAAGGCTAGGTGCCACCGCAGCTCCAAAGACACCCCTAAATCCTCCCGCAAGGCTCGATGTTACCCTGTTACAGCCACTCAGCGCTCCTCTACCGTCTCTCTCACCTGCACCGCCACAGGAAAGAAGACACAGCTAAGAAGACAGAGATGGTTTGTGAGGGAGGGGTGGAGTAAAACCAAATAAATAAATAAATAAAAAAAATATGGGATTCACATTTTAGCAAATTGACTCCCTTTGGGATTATCGACAAGAAGGGGTGGCGGGTGGGGGGATGAATTGCGGGCCTGCTCAAGTGATAAACGTCAACATTAGAAAGTAAATCTAGCGGAAAGAAGCCAAAAAAAAAAATCTTCTTCCTTCAATATCAGCGACGGTGTGGCAGATTGGCCTCGCTCACAAACACACACGTACATACACATATGTACACACTGCAAATGTATTCATGGAGGATTAAGCGAGAAGTTGTTTTTTTTTCCTCCCTCTCGCTGATAAAGAGAGAAGGGGATCAAATTTGAGTGCGAAGCTCCTTCACAGATGGAGTGAAAATAGGAAAGTGAGTACCTGTGCATTTTACCGAGCGCGAGTTTGTATTTATTTAATCCTCCCATTATTGGCTCTCGCCATGACAAAGCTCTATTGACAAGGAGACAAAAAAGACTCTATCACTTTTTTATGAAGCTGGGATCATCAGAAAACCAATCTATAGGGATAAAAGCTATTTCCTTCTGGATGGCTCTTATATAGAATTATTATAAGCAGTGGAGCACTGAAGGTTATAGAGTGTATCGCAGAGTTTTATTGATCCTCAGACGTTCTGGGCAGGCACTGGGGCAAATGGCCAAGGACATGACAGCCAAGGCTTCCATCTCCTCATCTCTTGTTCTTCTCCTCTGTTGCCCTCAGCCATTTCCTCTGTCTCTCTATTGTGCAAAAGAAAAAAAACAAAACATATTTTCTATTTTTAGTGTGAGCTCCAGTTCTGCAAAGCACTTCTTCTGCGCCCCAGCACTCACACACACACACCAACACAGCACATTTCCTGTCAGGTCATAGCCGGCTCCAAAGAGGCCACGGCCCTCGATAGAATCCAGTCTGATTGGGCGCCCAAGTCAACCAATAAGGTTATGACCTTTTTATCCTGATGACATACTTTGTGTAACTCTGAGATGTGTATGCTTGTGTGCGGATCGGTTGGAGGAATTTCTGGCTAGTCCACAGTTTTTGCAAGGGTTCACTGTAGGGATCATGGGTTAATTCAAAGGAAAATGGAAGGAAGGATCTGTTCCCCTACTTTGAACTTTCATATTTAATCAATACGTGATCCTCACTACATTCTGGTGATTATCTTCTGTTGGAGTTTTCACCTTAAATTCACTGCTTTTTAACTCCAGTATGCCTGCTAGAAATATCCAGTCCAGTACAGCTAAGGTCTGAATTTAGTTTGAGTTATTTCACAGGTCTCACAGTTTCATTTTAATTAGAAAGGAAATAAAATGAACTTCTAATTTCTTAGGAAGATTCTGGAAAAGTGCTGTGTGTTTTTATACAAATTTCATGGGGAAATAGAGTGTTTGACTGGCGTTGAACACCTCATTTTAAGATCTGTGGCCTGGTAGTGTAACTTTGTAAAGTCAGGGCAGAGCAGGTCAAAGGAGCATGCACAAATGTCACGTGTGTCCATCTGCACAGTTTTAAAATGCAGCCGAGCATAAAATTCTTCAAAAATTGGGGATTATGTTTTTTACTGAAAGTGAAAATTACTTACTGTCATTGAAAGTAAGTAAGCACATTCATTCAAGTACTGCAGTCAAGCACTGTTTTAAGGGTACTTGTATTTAACTCAAGTATTTTCCATTTCGTGCTCCTTTATATAGCTACTTAATTCAAATTCAAAGGGGAATATACTTTTTCAAGCTGTAAAATATATTCATAAATAAACTCTGCAATGACTACATTATATAATAACAAACAAATAATTTATGGTATATTGACATTCTGCTCTTAGTAAATGAGGTGTGTGGAATTGGAGTGGTAACTGCTCACTAGGGCATTATGGGAAATGTAGGATCCTGCGGTTTAACCTTTTGAAATCCGTCTCTTACAAGTCTTTTGACATTATGGAAGAGCAATACTGAATCACTGGAGAGCCCTTACAGAAAATTGTAGTTCCTGTATATTGAACATGACCAAAAAAATATATCATCACATAACAAAGGTCGAATTTTCCTTTAAGGTTACGATGAAGGATCAGGTTCCATGCAGTTTGCAGATAAGGAGGCGGATGAGGGTCAGGGCTCATCAAGTAAATATAGTCAGTAGAAGTTGTGTCCCGCCTCCGTCCTGCCCTCTGGATGATCTGAGCCGACGGCCATGACAGTGTGAGTCAGCACAAAGGTGACAGATGTTAAGACGATGGACACGGGTGAAAACGCAGTTCTCCTGACCCTCCGGAGCCCGCCCTCCCTTCCCCCCTCTAAATTTCACAAGACCCCTTTGATTAAGTTGGTTTGAAGGCTGAAGGCACATGGTTAATTCATTCTTCCCACATTATCTTTAATTTATTCCCATCTTGCTTGTGTGATAAGGCCAAAGAAGAGAGATCTTTCACTGGACTCACTTGAAAATACAAAATTCATCAGATTTTCATTCTCTGCTTGTCAAGACTCTCATGTTCTTTGATGAATGACCATTCTTGACATACACATGATGCAATTGCATGCATTTTTGAAAAAAGAGAGAGATGTGGCTGTTTTTTTGTTGTTGTTTTTTTTTTTTGCAGCGTACCCAGTGTTGAATTGCCCTAACCTGCGCATATGTTGGCCGTTTTCCAGCAGGCTTCTGCCTGGACAGCAATTAATGTCATTTGGAGCGAAGAGGGACCTCATGACTCATTACATATGCCTTTTGCTCAGAAAAGCCTCTAAGGGGCCTTCTCCTCTTGTGTGCCAATGCTGCCACTTGGGGGATGGCACAAGTTGGATAACACTCTAATTATAAAATTCACTATGAAAAATGTCTTCTGCAGCGCTGGCAGGGATGAGATTAAACCATGTTTAGTTTATTTGAGCTTCTTGTGCACAGACTCCACAGTTGCTGTATGGATACTGTTGGGTTTTCCCATTTGTGCAATTATTGTCTGTCTAAAATATAAGTTTTTCTGCAAGTTTTAAGTTTCCTGAATGGCTATTCATTAGCCAAGCTATTGCAGAGGAATCCTATTGGCAGTCGGCTTAAAAAAAAGTCAGGTTAAATCTTCTGCAAAAATGTTTGCATTTTTGCAGGAATCTGTCCCAAAATGTAGCAGAGGAGGAAAAAACGGACTGGTTTTGACAGACAGCTGTGTATTTTTGACATTTTACAAAGCATTATCTGACATTATTTCACTAGCTTAGCTGTCAACTACAGCGGAAAGGAGAGATTGAAACACATCATGCATTTGTATGCTATAACCTGTGTCAACAGTCTTGCTGAATGGACACGGAGGCCCATCTGTGCCTCGCATGGATGATCCTGGTGGACCTCCCCTCTCGACTACTGTAACCTGTTCACAGTCCTGGCTCAGTGGAGCGCACATCGGCAAATAGCGGGAGGGAAGGGGAGGGAGAGGAAGAGAGGATGAGATAGAGGACAGTGACGACAAGAGACAGAGGGAATGTTGACAGGGAAGGAGAGAGAGAGAGAGAGAGCTGCAGACAAGAGGCTGGAGATACAGAGAGAGAGCCAGAGATAGATGGAGGTAGAGAGAGGCAGTGTAGTGTGTCTAATCTCCCCTCAGGGGCGGTGGTGTAAGGACGCCTTCTATGACAGATAAACTCACCCGACAGCGAGTCCGAATTGACAGACACCCACCAGTGGTGGAAAGTAACAAAGTACAAGTTTACTTAAGTACAATTTTGAAGTACTCTACTTAAGTAATTCCATCTAATGCTACTTTATACTTCTGCTGCAACATACATCTGACAGATTGAGCTACTTTGCTGATTCAAAATGTGACCAACTAATAAATTCTAATGTATTATTATAGACTGAGCTGCCCAGCAGTGTGTAAAGTGTTTATAATTCAAGCCTCCTTAACCAGCAATAACATTAAAGTGATGCTTACACGTGTATTCATCCATACTTATGATCCAGCGATGTAGTATAAATGATTGTGACATGGGCCTTTCTGCATAATGAGTACTTTTACTTTTGGTACTTTAGTTGGAGGAGGAGTGGACTTTACGTACTTGTAACAAGGTATTTCTACATCTTGGTGTTGCTGTGTTTACTTTAGTAAAAGATCTGAGCTCTTGTTTGGTCACTGACTCTCACCATGTCCAACCTGGCACAGAGCCTCCTCAGCATCTGTCAGATGGAAGGAGGCAGCACCTAGTTTCCACACGGCTTTGGTGAGAGGAGAAGAAGGAGATGATGGTGGCAGGTGGGCGGTTTTGTTAGTGGGGCAGATTGAGCTGGGAGGTGAAGAGAAAAGAGCGGGTAGAGTAACGTTTGCTCTACTGTGGCGAACACAGATGGGGAAAGAAGCAGCGGGGGGTGTTGTTACTCATTCTCTTTTTCTCAGTTTCTCCTCCTTTCACTCTGCCGAAGATTGTTTAGGTCTGAAGGGAGGGCCGGACCAGCCATCTGAACTATTCGCCACCCGTTTGTTTTTTTGGCTTTTGATTGAGATTATGCACACCCGAGTCCATGCATGAACAATCTTTCTATCTCCCCTAATTCCTTTGGAGTACGGCTGGCTCGCTCAACATTAGCGAAGGGAAAATTGCCTCTGAAAGCCTCTGCAGTTATATGTGGTCTTTGGTGGGTTTTTTTGGTCAGGCTGCAACGCTCTTTGTCTTTTTCTGCAGCTTAGCCTGAAAAAAATAAAGCAAATATTAGACAGACTCTGAACCAAGCTTGAAGGAAGGCCTCAAGAAATTTTTTTGCTCTAAAAGGTAAAAGTATTCCAGATCAGAGTAGTCCTCTGTCACACACACACATCAAAATTGACATCTCGGCGTGCGTGCGCTCGTCTCCACCTTCTTCCAGAGGCAGCCTTCGGTATGAAGTCAGCGCTTCTGGAGACTTTCAAGCAGTCAAGGTGGCAGATGCTGATTATGTGAGCTTGAATCTGTGTGTGCATGCGTGCGTGTTTGTGTGTCAGCGTGACGCAGCAATGACTCTCCTGCAGTCTTGTTCGGGAGCGGCGACACAGGCCGACCCGGGACAGACCTTGAGAATCACTGTGACATTTAAAAACAACCTCCCACTGTCTCGCAAGATAGACAATATATTTGTCACTTTCTCTGGCTCCCTATTCCCTGCCCTCTGCAAACCTCTATGTAGTTATCTCCGCATAGAAAAAGATATATATGTGCCAACTTACCTAGCCATATCTATATTTCCCGCTCTTACACATTCATGCTGTTACCATGCAGGGGGAGAATGCATGCACGTGCGCACAAGACCTGGCTTCGCATCGCTCACGTTTGCACACACGCCACAATCGCGTTTATCAGCAACCGTCCCACTCTTTCCACCCGTGCAATTAGAGCCTTAAAAAGCCAGATAAAAGCACCGTGATAAACGCGTCAGCTTCTCTGATCGTGCACTCTGACATGCTTACAACAGACGACGCGCATCAGCATGCGTGCGAGGCTCCCAACATGCAAGAAGGCATCGGCATAGTCAATCATTTGGATCCCCTGATTAACATTAATGGCATTTCTCAGAATTACATTGGCATCCCCTTGCATTCCAATCACCTAGATTTCATGCCTCCTCTCTGCAGGCAGCCCCGTTAATTGTGCGAGAGGAGAGCAGCAATGAGTGCTATCTGCTGAGCCTTTGATATGCACTTATCTTTTAGCAGTTTCATATTATGGGAACGAAAATTGCCTTTAAAAATGACTGGTGCTTTATTACTTTTTGGGCCAATTAATTTAATGAAAAATAATGCCTTTTCGAAATAGCGGGGAAAAAATAATTATGGAATAATTGACAAGGAAGGACGAGGATGCAGGGAGGATGGAAGGAGACGTGGATGGAAATTTGCCGTTATTTTGTGGCTCATAAATAACACTTCAACGTCTTTTGCAGACGGGCCTCGTGGTTTTAACATATCCAGAAGTGTAGGGGAGACTCTGACGACAGCTTGCCCTGAAAGTGTCCAAAGCATTCAAGAAGTGGGGCATTCGCCTCAACGTTCCTTGAAGTGGGAGAGACAGACCGACCTAGATTTCCTCCTGTTTATTCAGCCATTTTAGGTGCTGGCTATTCACGTCTCCATTTCAGTGCTCGCCTTTCCCCGGCTCGGTATTTTCCACCCCTGAACGCGGCTACTTTTGTTTGTTTGTTTTGCTCATTCTCGCTGTCTTGTTTTTGTCCCCTGTGCCCTCTGTCCGTATCACCTCTCAGTCTCAAAACATACATGAAAGTAACTCTAAACGGCGGTGACACATTTAGACAGCTGCTGAGATACCCCACGCTGCCGAGCAGCATGGGGTCTGATAGCTTGACTTATCTCAAAAAAAAAACCTGGTGTAACCCACTCCCAAAGTTTCCCCCTTTTATCGCTTTGGCTGAAAACAATCATCTCATTTATGCAATCCCGTATTCATCCCCTGCTGATAACTTAAATACAATATCGCTCCATAATGCAGGCTGAAGCCTAACAATCAGTCAGACAGTTGCTTCAAAAACGTCTTTAATCAGTCATCAGAGCTCATCATCTCTTTATGCATTCCAGGGAGTTTGGTGCCGTTCTGGTTGATTTAACACAGCTCTAATGCACCGGATGCGGCCATGAATTGGAAATGAATAAATGCAAAGTGAGACTTGGACGGTTGACCAGCATCAAGCTGACATGACAGCCACAGCACACAGAGACGGCATATGTTGCCCAGTGTGGCTTCTGAGCCATCGCCACAGGAGAGCTTTGACTCCGGCTGCAGCATTATGCCCATTCAGGTATTCTTCCATACACACAGTCATTATCATATCTGCCAGAGGTTACAGCGCAGTAAAGAGTATATGCTGCTTCCGTGAAAAGATAAAACCGAAATGATAGTTTATACGATGTTATGAGATTATTTATAGTGCGTCAGTGTGTAAATAGCATTTTGCTCTTGCTCTGTAGCAGGAGCTAATTTGAAGAAAAGCATTTTTTAATATTCAGCTTTTTGGACTTTTCTCTAATCTTTTTTTAAAGAAATATTTGAAATTGTGACCTCTTTGCACCCTGAGCAGATATTTAAATAAAACCATCTTAAGAGTTTAAAACATGACACGGGGGGCTCTGAGTAGATGCTGCTTTTTTTGTGAAGGGTCACGAGCCAAAAAAGGTGGAAACCACTGGTTTCATCTTAATGTTGCGGCGTATTTTTCAGCTTATTATACATTTTAAAAGCCCTGAGATGGAAACACTCACAGAAAGTACCGGAACCTCAATCCTGTGCAGAGGACAGTAGTTGAGTACATTTCCTTATTTGTTTTCCAGCCCCAGTTGATAAGATGACGAATGGCTGTGAAACATCATATGTCTGGTTCGTGTTGCTCAGTGCAGGTTTTGTTTTGTGCAAACTTCACAAGCCCCTCTAAAATATCTCCGTCATAACCGTGTTTAGGGCAACTTTATCTTCATACCAAATCATAATCTCTCCAAGTTGAAGCAATTACACTGCAAATGGTGCGAATTTGAACAGCAGCAAACGGTGTCTTCGGCGCTTAGTGGGAGGGAGCGACCCACGAATTGATATTATCACAGAGAAGACTTGGTGGATTTGAAGCTAAATGAATCTCAAATCAAAATAAAATGAATCTCCTCTTCAGTCAACTATCAAAGACAGAGAAATGGAAAGAAGGAAAAAGAAGAGAAAAAGGGGGAATGTGGTTGGGACCGGGGTGCCTAATGCACTCTATTCTCAGTTAATCATTTTTCTGCAGCTCTCTCTCTCTCTCTCTCTCTCTCTCTCTCCACCTCCTCTCGCGGCCTCTCTTCTCCAGCACGTCCACTTTCATCCTGTGAGTCTTTTCTCACTCTCTTTTCATTCCCTTCCCTCCACCTTCATCCCTGACACCTCAGCAGGCAAGGTGGAAGGTAGAGTCTTGATCCCAGGCAGGTTACCCTTGGCAACAGACCACCTACCCCTCAGCTGCCAGCGCGTTTCAGGGCAATCCAGCAAGCTTTGGCGCCAACGTTGGCAACTACCCCCCTGAACCCCGACACCCTCTTGGCGGAGAACAAGAGGAGGCCCTTTTTGTTCCTGCCTCATCATCTCCTGTGATTGGGGAACAGGCAACGCTCCCCTCTTTTACTTCACTTCGCCCTCCGCAATCTCGACCTGACGTAGCCAAGGAGGGATCAGAACACTGTCTACTGTAGATGCCAGCCATTAGCATTAGCATTTTAACACCTGTTCCCGGGCACGTGGGTGTTAGCACTTCTAATTTTAATGCGGCGTGCAGAGACAACATTGGACAAACAAGGGCTGTGACAAAATTTTGAAAAAAATTGTCCGTGTGTGTGTGTGCGTGCGTGTGTGTGTGCGTTCGCGCGCGCATTTGTGTGTTTACATTCATCAGCCCGTCTGTTTGTGCCTGGAAGTGCGTGCCCAGAATAGTATGTGTATATAAACAGATGGATGCAAACCTGCGTCTCTCTCTTCCTCCGTCTCCATGTCTGTCTGTTTTTGGGGTTTTTTTTTCTTTTCTCACTCAATGAACGGCGGCCCAAGCTTTGCTCGGCGCTCAAAGACGTGTTCGTGGCCACACACGAGACTAGAGAGCAACTCCCATTTTATTAGAAAGAGCCTCTGTGGCACCCCACCTCCCCCCCGGTTTAGAATTTCCATATCTTTCTCCAATAATTACCGTCGGTTCTGTTAATTGGAATGATGTGTGCGTGTCTGAAATAGCTACTGTTGAGGGGTTTTTTGCCTTTCTCTGCTTCCATTTGTCCCCGTGTGGCTTTGCTTTGCATTTTCCCCTAGACCTGATAGGGAGAGCGTGCAAAATACAGAGGGCAGCTCTTCAAACAAGCTGAAATCTTTTGTGTGTCTATTCAAATAATTTCACCCTGTGACTCTTTACCAAGCAGCTGCAGCGATGCATGTGATTGTGACTGAAGGTATTCTCTATGGGAAAACACACCGAAAGGTCAAAGATAAAGTCTCGTTGTGAGTCTTTTTTGCTGCGCGGCATCGCTGGGACTGTATGGCTCAGCTTTTCTTTTTCCATTTATTTTGACTTTAAGCACTTCAGTCTGTTTTGTTTCTGAAACAGCGGGTAGGCTTTGTGCAAATACAGATATTAGAAAGTCGTTCATTTCAGGAAAAAGAAAAAAACCAAAAAAATGAGTGGAGGAAAGAGTGTAGGATGAATCGTGTCCCCGCTTGATTTATTGTGCACTGGTTTCATTCTGGGGCTACCAAATAGAAAGTGCTCGAATTCAGCAGCACATTAAATTAAATATCTGCCGAACAGATTCTAATTTGATCACCAAGCTGTTTCAATTTCATTAGCCTAGTCCCTAATGGACTTTCACAGCATATTATTCCATCTAGCACAAATCCCATTCATTGGCTCTCTCTCTTTTCCTTCTTTCTTTTTTTTTTCTTTCTTTTCAAAATGAGCCCCGTGGTGCACAGGGAGCATGTGGCCCAACACGGTGCAGCGTGAGGTCACACGGTACCTGATTTTATTTAATGGATGCTTGTGCAGAGCTGCAGCGGGTAAATAAAATCAAATCTGAATGCAATCAAAGTAGAGATTTATGCCCAGCACCTTCTTAACAGCTGTTGCAAAACATCAGTCTGAGCAGAGAATTAATACAATTATAGAGTGCTTGCGTGCGTGCGTGTGTGTACTTGCGTGCATGCGGGCAAGTGAGCGATTTCGCTTTTGCATACGGTCTGATTGCATGCTGTTGTTGGCCGGAGCACCGTGCTTTGTAATGGTGCAAACTTAGTGTAGCAGCAGGTCAGGCAGATGAAAATTCATGGCGGAAGCTTTACCACGCTTCTGTGCTTTAGCGAGCTTGTAATTATGCAGCGTGCATTATAATTACTCCGGCCGTGTTGTATTCTGACCATAAACAGAGAATGAGCAACACTCAGCACCTTTTAATGGATCTACTCTTGAGAAATTGTCTTGTTGGCCATCTATAATAACATGTTGGAACAAAGTAATATCTGGTTATATAGTCTGAAGGTCCGTGATTGTATGGAAAGTGGAAAATAGACACGTCACACTGCTGGTAGTATTGTTTTATTAGCTGTGTTCTTTGTGTCAGAATCAAATTAACTAATTTAATATGAGATTAAAAAAGAACAATAAACAACCTTCATTTGTTAAGCATGGCAATACTTGGAGACATTTAAGATTCCAGGGTTTTATTTGTCACATACAAAACACGGAGTTGCACTGAGTGATATACGAGGCTGTGCTAGAAAAGACCTGTGTGAAATAGGTTCCAATAATGTAAATGCCAAAAACTTCATAAATAAAGTATTAGTAATCTGTTTCCCAAGTATTCAAAAGCTGAAATGTATATTTGCCTGGTGTGTAGGTGGCTTGTGGATTCATCTCGGTATATAAAAATATGAAATGCACAGCAGCAGAAGCTACACAGCAGTGATTCAAAGAGGAGAATGCGCCAGTCGAGGCCAAGGTAGAAGCCAGAGGAGAAGGTTCACCATCTTGACGGCCTGATGGAAAAAGCTTTCTGAAAGTTGAATTGAAATGAGCATTAGCGTGTAGTTTTTGGAATTAAATACAGATTCGCTGGCCGTGCCGTAAGCAGCAACCGAAGGTTCTTTCAGGGACGGTGGCTTCACAGAGACAATGCAGCCAAGGCACGTGCAGTAAAGTATGGTAGCGATGATTAGGATCAGTGCAGTGTCAGTACTCTACGTTCCAAAAGGCTGAAAGTGATAGTATAGCGCTGGAGAGGACTCTGCGGTAACATTGATAAATGTTTTCACCAAGCCGTCCGCCATTAGTGTCAGGGCAAGTTACAGCCACAGGAGCGGACAAACAGGAAATAGAGAAAGAGTGGGTGTAAATAATTGATAAGGCTGACCCTGCGCGATTCATATTCTGCGGCAGAGGATCAAAGAGCGCGCCTCAGAGTTTGACATTGAGCCCGAGCGCAGGAGTCACAGCCATTACCTTCCCCGGCAACGCTGCCGCTTGTGTTTATATTAAAAATGCAATGACTCTTCCTCTTCAGCCCGGCCAAACACTGGCTGGCACTCCTGGGCATTAACCAACGGGCTAATGGACTCACTGGTATTACCTTAGCAATTACCTACAGTAGCACTAAGTAAAGCAAGGTGGAAGCCATTTTGTTCCTGTCCGTTCGATGAAGCTGTTCCTGGCTCTCTCAGGTGTGAAATACAGCCTGTGTAAGACCTCTGGGTTCTTTTAGGTGTGATCAATATTTCAGAGGCACCAGGCCTCTGCGCCCCGTATCCTCCCACATCGCCTCTCACAACAGCTCTGCAGCCGATTATGAATGTCTGAATGAACCTTTGAGCCAATTAATGATTAATGGAATTTCACAGTTTTCAGAGGAATGTTTATTTGAATAGTGCATTAAGACTGTCACTCTGCAAAGCCAGGAGCCCTGAACGCTGCAGCCCCTGCTTCACATACGAGAAAGTAAAACCGTGTCTGCAGTGTTTTATTCAGTCCCACTGAAGGGCATATCTTTCCAAAATTAGTGCCTTTTTGTGGTTCTCGTCTGTCAGCAGCACTTTGCATGCATCACTGGTACGAGCAGCTGCGCTCATATCAAATTGTGCTTTATTCATGACACTCTCAACCTTCCTTCTTTTTCACGACTTTGTATATAATTATATTGCCCATGAGTTACAGCATACCTGCCTAATTGGGGAGTCAGCTCATTTGAATTATAAACACTTGTGACTGGTAGCCATGCAGATCGTTTTGGTCTATTTGCCCAAGTTTTCAGGTATCCACCTCCGATGTTCTCCTGTACACACAGAGGAGACAGGAATTCATCCCGCAGCGCTCGCCATGTTGATAAATTATACATATAAGTCGCAACTTTTCCTCTCAGAATCGTTGCTCTTGTTACTCCGTGTAATCCGCAGAAGTCTCCCTGCCAGGTTTTTACAGAGATGACTCTCTATCAAAGATAAAGCCCCCATGACACCTCCTGACAGGGTGTTCTACGGATTATTCAGAGTAACGGGGACATTGTTCTTCCTAGGACACATTGCTGTTCAAGTTTTTCAGTGTGTTTATTTAAGGATGCGAGAATCCAAATTAAGGGATGTGACTGATGTTATGTGTATTAAACGTGTGCTCCCGTGAAAAGACCAAAACCAGTAGCATGTTAGCCCATTTGTCAACATGACCCACTTCTGTGGGGCAGCACGCTTGTTCTAATGAAGATGTTGATTTTTAAAAAAGAGGCAACAAATGTGTAACTTAATATTTAAAAAGGCTGTGAGTTGCTAAAAGAGCTGGGCAAACATCACACAAACAGGTGGAAATAGTGCTTTGTTGGGACTATTTTTGTGCCGCATGGATTCAAGTCTTGGTTTTTACAAAAACAAACAAACAAACAAACAAAAAAAACCCATATCCAGACCAAATTTGTACATGAAATTCTTAAATTCCTTAATTTCATTAGACATCAAAGTCTCATTTTTCGTGGACTAACCCTTTAACCACTCCAACACAAAGCCTTATTTCCAGGTCATTATTCTCACATTGATTACAAAACTACAGCGGGGCATTTGGATGAAGGCTCAAGCCAGTATTTTATAACTTATTTGGTTACACACATTGTATGTTTGCTGTGTGAGACTCATCAGTTCGATACGCTGTGGACATTTCTGAATGTTCTTTCTGTAATTCAGGCGTTAAACCTCGCCAATAGCGTTACACAATTCCAAGACCACAACAGATACGCCGAGCTCTTGCGTAGCTTTGGGCCTGTCGAGATGTCAGTACATTCTGTACGTGAAGAAATGACTTGCACACACACACACACACACACACACACACACACACAGACCCCTCCTCAACAGCCTCTAACATCCTACCCTTTAGCAAATTTCTGACTCTGGAGCCTGATGCGCACAAGAACAGACAGCTACAAATCACTGCGCCGTCTCTGAGTTATCTCTGTCAATTACTGACGATAAATGGCTTTGGCACTGTGAAGGCCAGGTGCATCAATCCGCCGCGTCTCACGTTGTCCTAGCTTCTCCACTCTATTGATTCCACTTCCACTGCTTCCATGATCCAGTTTTGATGGCCCCTGACCACAAAAGCTAACTTGAGCGCTGATGTCAGATGAAAGGGTGGATATGTAACCCAAACTCCCACCCAGGGACGTGTTCACATTCTTGATATCAGATCTTCCTCCCTCCCAACTGAGACTTAATATAGATCCACTGGAGTCATCCCACTACAACTACTCGGTGTCCGTACCCGATTTCAATCAAGGTTTGATTGCAATGTAATACCTTTTGTGGAAGGGGGGAAAAACTCCCACTTTAATAACATTCTCTGACCTTAAAGTGCTTTCAATGCACATCCTCTTATAGAGAATATCTGGCTCAACTACATAAATTTATCCATTTCTTTTCCTGACTCCATTCTTCTTTTGTCAGCTTTTTTTTTCCCCCAGCAGAGCTAAGTGTGCTAATTCTACCCATTTCACCTCCATAAAATGTCTTTCAGATGTATGTATCTGTCTGGGGCCTGTGGTGCAGCAGAATGACCATTCACCAAGCTGGGGATGGGGTCTATTGTGAGCGGCTTGTCCCCGGTACAGCTGCTGTCTGCTAAAGGCTGTCTGTGATGGCTGTCTGCAGGATCGCCCACCACTGCTTTGAGTGATTCTCTCTCTTTCACTCTGCCCGGGGCGCTGCTTGTGTTGGAGGCATTGATCGGCCCTGAATTGGATTGCGGCGGGCCTGATTACTGATGTCAGCGTGTGCTGGGTCACGTGGTACCGCTGGAGGTCCTCGTGCCCAAGTCAGGCTTGGGCAAGCTCGCAGTAAAAGGGGGGAGTGGGGGGTTGTTGCATTGCTCACTGGAATTACACTTATCAGTCTTAGTTACACAAAGCATGAACACCACATGCCCACACATACTGTACACTTCGGTGACGCACAAACATACTGCCAACATAATCTCATTCTGTTCCTATAGCGGTGAAACAGTCAGCGCTCGTGATTGGCATTAAATAGAGAGTGTGGGAGCATGTTCGACTGTAAAGGGGTTTTAGCACATCATGCCAGTAAATTGCCACTTCCCCTACACTAATGTCATATTTAGAGTGTTTGCTTTGAGAGTTAGTGAGGGCGTCTGAGTGAATGTTTGGAGTCTGCTTTGTAGTTGTTGGGGTTTTTTGCCATGTGACCCTATTCTTCAGCACAAGGTTACACTCTATGACTTTGTGCGTGTATGTGTGTGTGTGAGCATATGTGTGTGTTTAGGCGTCTCTGTTTGCATCCAAGTGTGTGCGAGTCTGGGAGTGATTCTCCGCACATCATTTGTTTACGCCTGGAATAGTGGCCATCATCTTTTCCACTAAGAGAACAATAGCCATTTTTCCCCTTTGCTCAGGAGACAATGAAGTGCCTTCCCGCCTCGCGAACGACAGGCCAATAAAAAACGTAATTGGATCTGTCAATCAAACGTTGCTGCAGCGCGGGGGTGGGCTGGCAGGTGGGCGGGTGGCGATGGCGGCGGTGGCGGAGGCGGGAGGGTAGCCGGACAACAGGAGCAGTGCAGAGAGAGAGAGAGAGAGTAAAGGAAAGTGAGAGGGAGAGCCGTGCCATCGCGAGGCGCTACCGCACGTGGTTCCCTCTCTGCACACTGCCCGGAGGCGCTCAGCAACGGTTACAGAGGTGTACAATTGTTGTGTTTTGTTGTTTGTTTGTACCAGGGCCAGGGGGGTGACGATCTGTCTTTGTTTGTAGGTATTAGTGGGTCGGTGATGTGGCTTTGATGCGACTACACAGGAGAGCCGGGGCTGCCAGAGCCTCTGAAGGTCACAGTGGATGTACTAGTGCTGATGTGTCTGTCTGTGCTTTGTATGCACTCTGGCCGTCAGACATAGTGTTTTTTCCTACCAGGGAAAGGTCCTGTCATTAGTCAGGGGAGCCAGGATGCTTTAGTAGTATTTTTCACGGTACAACACACACACTGAACATCACCTTGTCACATTAAATCATCAACATATTCATGTGTGTGTGTGCATGCCTACCTTAGCCTGTCTAGGTACATGGATTATGTGTATTTGCTGCTGGATAAGCAGCGAGCATGCCCACGCGCTTGTGTGTGCACGCTTTTATTGTGTGCCTTTGTCCATTGCTCTAAGTTTTAATGACAACTACTTAAATTAAGAGCCCATTTACAGCCTCTCTGACAGACGTTAAGTGTGCATTCAAATATGCCGTTCGTCTGGCTCCCACTCTGAGCCCTTACCTTGGCTTTTAGGAGATGGCTTTGTCATGTCTTTGGTGACATTCTTTTTCCATTATAAGCCTGAGCTGGAGATTGTTAGAGAGGAGAGCTGCTCTGTCGTTCCTTGCATTATGGTCACAAGCACACTGTAATGCCGTGGCGTATCTCTTTTCATGAATAGACAAAGGATGTTTTAACCGTAAGTATTACTGAGGCATTGCATACAGCGCAGGTCCTCAGGCTGCCTTGGCAGGTGAAACCTGTTGAGGAAGCGACGGTACGCTCAGTCACTGCAGGGTTTTACGTGCACACAAAGTCGTTTTCACTGCGCACTTTGGACAACTTTCTGCTTCTCTGAAAACTTGAAGAAAGATTACCTTCCTGCTGAATGCACTGCACCTTAAACCAAGACAAGAATATACTCATGCCCCCTTTGCTCTTTACAAAAAATGCGAAGAAACGAAAATGGGATCCTAATTTAGAGAAATAAAAAGAGAGCTGTCTGCTCTCTTCCAACGTTTTCTAGGTGCTCTACTTAAGAAGCAGAAACGTTGGAACAAACTTGGTTTTAAAGTTGATATTTCTTCCTTATTGATCTCGTATGTATTTCATCTTCCGTTTCATAAAACACGGCAAAAATGCAGAGTAAACGAACTCAGCGAAACCTTGTTGCCGGAGAACAAAACTTCTAGTCTAAGGGTCTGCCGGCACCAATAAAATGACACACTTCATTTTTTACTGCACACTGCAGCTTGCTATAATAGGCTGGTGCTACAGCACTGTAATATTGTGTTCTTCAACCTGGGGAAAATTTGGGATGTAAAAGCTGGAGGGACTGTAAGTATAGGCTGGCCTTATTAAGTGCTCTTCTGCGTTATCAAGAGTCTGTAACATTTGATAGAGATCGTCCGGTTTAAGCGTCGCGTCACCCGAGATGCGGCAGTCTTGTAATGCTTTCATGCATATGAGCATTGTTAAATGCAGCTTGACATTATCAAGGTCTGTATTGTAACAGTTAGCCGGGGCCAGTGTCTCAGCTGATCAGTTAACAATATGTGTGTGCCCCCTGTGCAAGCCTTCTTAATTTTGGTTTTGTTATGAGAAACGGTCCCTCTGCTCTGGGCTTCTAAAGTAGGTAATTACACTGAGAGATTCCCTGTGGGGGATTAAAACAAATGACACAGAAAACACAGCCCTTCCCCATCGCCACTCATTCCAGCCCAGCCTCTGCTCTAAAACCTTTTGCTTGTAACGCCTACATGCCCATGAATACGCAAACAGTCACAATAAAACACACTGGCAGCTCATGAAAATTAGTGGGGTCGAGGGGAGAGGAGTCAGGGAATGATGGGGAGGGATCGCGATTTATGGACACGGTAAAACTGGTTTAGCATTAGGAGCTAAACAAAACATATGGCATTCATGCAGTTTGTAAGAACCGCAGCAGAAAAGGCATCTGTCCTGCCAGTTTTGCAGTGACAAGCTGCAGGGAGCATTACTCATCATTACAATCTCTGCTGGCAGCCTATTTTCATCACATTACAGTGGTATAATGAAGCGTAGCGCGCTAGCGTCCTCAGGTTCTCTGAGTAGTTCACCATTAGCACCAGCCGAGGGCATTCATCCAAGGAGTTTTATTGAACTTTTTACAGTTAGTTTATTGTATAATTAAATAATTACTACACAACAATAGGTGCATTCTTGGCACAGTAGCAGTTCAAGTCTCCAAATTTGTCAAGCTTTTGACAGTCGAGACAGATCTGATGTGACTCGCACTCGCAGAGCTCTCTGTGTTCAGTGGGGATTGGCAGTTGAGTAAAGTTCTGAAGATTCGGACTGATTCAACCACTAACTCTCTCTGCTCTTCTTCTCTTCGTGTCTCTTCCAGGAACAAGGCAAAGTAGGTGTGACATTCAACATCGGGACGGTGGACATCAGCGTTAAGGAGTCAACCACGGCAGTAAATGACGGCAAATACCATTTGGTCCGATTCACCAGGAACGGGGGCAATGCCACTTTGCAGGTGGACAACTGGCCAGTCAATGAGCACTTTCCCACAGGTACCGCCCCTTTTATTTCTTTACCTGATGAAGTTCTGCCAGAGTTAGAGCAAAAGTAGTTTTAAAACCACTGGACACCACCTACTCTTCTAAGCTAAGGGCACCACCAACAATACATAAAAAGATTCACTGTCTCCCACTTTTCTGAGTCAAACATCTCACATGACTATGAGCACACAGTGTGCTCCTGTGGCAAACCATGCCTCAGAAAACTCTACTTTCATGCCCTCACAGCTGACTCCACAGGAGCGGAGCAGACCGAGCTAGAATCTTTTGTCTTGCAAGAGGCATTAACTGTGCAACATCTGGCCGGTTCATTTCGGGAAAGGGATTAAAAGGCACCAAGAGGCATTTGGTCGTCGGGAAAGCAAGGGAGAGGATAGAGGCAGAAACCAAGGGTGGCCTATTGGCCAGATAAAGCTGCTGCCTGCCTGTATCTCTCATTCCCAGGTCAGCAGAGGCAGCACAGCAGCAGAATACAGATAGGGTCATCAAACGGAGCGCGCTCCATTTGGAGGCTCAGGCACTCCCTTCATTTGGCACAGAGATGTGCCGCTCACCTAGAGAGGTGAGAGAGTGAGAGAAAGGGTGAGAGAGAGAAGGAAGGAAGGAAAAAATCCTCTCCCACTTCTACTTAACAATCCATTAAATTAAGTTGGCTCTCCTGGTCTTTGATATCTGTGTCTCCATGCCAGCCAGCGTAGGAGAGGCCACCTTTTGTTTCCTTGTTCCCTATTACCCACTCTTCAATTTCACTTAGTCAAACAGAGCAGGCACACAGGGAAGGAACACGGGCACAAAGTGGCAGTTGAGACAAGGAGAAGTTGGGATGACAAAAGATAATATGAAACTTCATTGATCTCTGGGGTGAAATGGTGCCATGGCAGCGCGACGTAATTGGATAGAAACAGGCGTAGAATAAATAGATACTGTTGAGGATTAAATAGTGTTACATTACCAGATGTGAAGCTAACGTGAAGAGAAATATGTCCAGAAACCACTCGCCAAAGTCGCTTTCTTTCCCAAAAACACTGGAAGACACACAAAACTGTGTAAAAATGCTGATGCTACCCAATGGAAAGAAGCTAACAAATAGGAGCTGATCCCTTTCACTTCTCAGCCCTATGTCTCAGCAGCCCTACAGCACGCTCCTAGTTGCATGCCTTCACCGACGACAGGGCAGCATCCTCTCCTGGCGTGACCTGGCACGCTGTTTTGGTTTGGTTCAATGCCAGCACAGGTGATGCTAATCTCTTCTGTCTCTGGCTTTCTTTTGCCGTTGGCTGTCTTTCGCTTTTCTTTGAACAGATACAATTAGACAGGTTTCATAACTGCGTTTCAGCCACACTTATACTGGAAAATACTGAGAAACTCCATAACATGTGGCGCAAGGCACGCACACGAGCGACGTCTCCATCACAAACACATGAGCGCTCGGTGAGGGAATTGAACTAATCAGACGAACGGGACTGCAGGAGTAGTTTTTGTCTTGCTGCTTAAGATCTCCATCCCGTATTCCACACAAATTCAACTCCATCTTTAATGGCCAGTAATTTCAGATTGCTGTCGAACCCATTCTACTCCAATTATTATCTCCGTGGACCTCGTGCATAAGCATTAAATCATGTCAATACATGTGATCCAAAGCCAGCGTTCATTCTGAGATCTCTGCTAAGCTGCCGTTGGGTTTGCGCAGCAGGTTAAGAAATGCACAGCAGAAAGAATTCGGGCTTTTTAGCTTTGGATTCCCTCCAAGTGATCCCACTGAGGCTTGTTCCCTTTTCTGTCTGCCTGCCATTGTCTTAGAATGGAGTCGAGGTCGAGGGATCGAATGCGTGGTAATTTCTTTTTCTCTTCTGCACAGGTAATTTGCAGGGCACTCAGTGATAGTAATTCAACGATGATTGATTTTTTTTTTTTTCGGCCCTCCCTTCCTTGTAAAGGCATTGTCATCTCATGAGTAATTACATGTTAGGGTGCAGACTCATCGACTGCTTTCTCACACTCCTAATGCTTCACTTGAAGGCAGCAGCCGCCACGAGGCTCTCAGGTCGTTCAATAAACAGTTACCGGATCTGGGCATGCCCTCTCTCCCCCTGGTAGGGAATAGGTGAAGACAAAGGTGTTGGTGGATTGCTTGTCATTCAAAGCTGCTTACAAAATAGCCCGGGGCGTGTAAATTGGACATCTCGACAGCTGCGTTTGAAAAGTTGGCCCACCAAAGTGTGTAGGCGTCAGAATCTGCTTTAAATGGCAGCAGGAGGTTTTTACACCATGACCTGATTTTAATTATTACAAGAGCAATGTTAGGTCAGGTTTACACACATCTCCTTTTTCTCAGGAATGACTCCTTAATATGCAATTAAGCCCCATTTTATTACAGCTTTGACCTTGTTTTTATTGTTTGTCCATCATTCCAAACAGTTGTAATGACATTAGACTCCTAGGTTTACACCACATTGACTGGGAATGTGGTTCATTGCTAAACATTTGTCAGACGGGCCAAGAAGAGGGGGCGTCAGATGATCACATATCATCAGGTTTTAAACAAAACTCCAGACTAAAAGTGTTTGGAATTGTATGCTCCTGGTTTCCTTGTGCAATTATAATCATCATTTCAATAGTGCTCACATTTAGTCCCACCTTTTCTTATCTGTCATCTAAACCAACCACAGTGTCTGACTAGACCCTGTATCTGTTCATATCCATCTTCCTTTATAACCAACAGAACTAATTATCACATAAAGGCTGTCAGGAAACTACAAAGCAATGTAACAAAACCATCATGAAGATGTTACCACAATGCTGAGATTTCAGAAGTGAAGTGAAAAGAAAGTGGGACAAAGTACTCGGTAAAGTTCGATGCAGGACGACGCAGGTTAGAATGATTAATTCTGCAAATTATGAGTGTGGATTATAATATGACAGTAATGTTACAGGTTGTAGTTGGGCCAGATGTACCTGGAGTAGACAAGCTACACTTGCTGCACTCTACAGAAAATGATCAGAAGAAGAAGAACCCTTTCAGTTCTGTGTTTTCTAATTAAGTCTATGCATCACTGTTATACCTTATAAGTTAATGGATCTATAAGCTAAAAAGACTTTACTGGGCACACTTGTTTTAATGCACTCCAATGCAATAGCACGGCCGTGAATTCTACCTCTACAAAGATAATAATATTCAGTTTTGATTGAAGCTGCCAGAGAGGACAGGAACAGATATTACTGAGGCTGCATTAGACTGAGAGCCGTTTCTGATGTTTTGCCCACCCCTTTCGCAAACATGAGGGGGCAGAATATTAGAAACACATTTCGGTGTAATGCATGGCAACGCCACCACTTGCTGCAACCTTGTTAATAAACACATAGTTAAATTAACACACTTCTAAAAATACAGACAGTTTTAAGCTTCAGAACGATAGACTATGTGGCAGAGCTGCATACTAAGTACTGCAAACTATCACTATTAATTATCATGGCTGGCAGCTGACAGCAGAGTTACCCTTTGACTTTTCATAAACTTTCTGTTGTGCCTCTATTGATGAGGTGACACATATTCAGATCCAGGGCTGAGGACCAGCAACACTTCTGCTTTAATATGTTTTTTTTCTTTTCATTTTGTAAACCACTTTCTAATCTACACACAATTCACCAAGAGTGATTATCACAAACAGGTTTACCAGATAAAACCTGTGCATTGTAATTGGCGAATGCTAAGAAATAAGACAGAGAAGAGGATTTCTGCACCCCACAGTCCCATTCTTCTGTGCCACAATATAACCAAGCTGATCCCATACATTTCCATCAGGCTTCTGCAGTTTACAGTGTTGGCTGTGTGTGTTTTTGTGTGGGCATTGGATGTTTGTGTGCGCGTGTGTGTGTGTGTTGACTGCTTTGTCTCTCCTTTTCTCTAATTATTCCCCTCCTCTAGCTGTGCCCTCTCAGAACATCCCCTTTTTTGTCCTCAAATTCCTTTGTATCCGCATTTCTCCTGCTATTTTCATTGGTTGTTCATTGGGGCTGCGCATCTCTCCAACAATCGTGTGTATTTTTGTGACAACCCACATTACTGCATGGGGCTTGTCTTTGTTTAGTGAGAGGGTTCCAATTTCCTTATATAACTCCCCGAATCCCTGCACTCTTTGATTTTGGATTACATGATCTTTTTTGCGTGAGTTTGAATCTTTGAATCAAAGAATTACCAGACCGAGCTATGCCGGAAATTGTACATCACACTTTGCCGGAGCTGGCTGAGGTTCAGGCGTTGTCTCAGATGAATGACCATTGGCCTAACTGCTCTGCTTGAGCCTCGGGCAAAGTGTGTCTTTGTGTGCGCGCGGTCCATCATTTGTGGTGGGTACGGGGGGCGGGGGTGGCGGTCACGACGATGTGGCCTTTTGTTCATTTTTAGACACACGTGCGCCCAAACACACAAAGACCTTTACACATAAGCTGATGCACGCAATGTCACTACCCCTGCAACCTGAAACAGACACAATGAGTTGCACCATTTCAAAATATCTACCAATCTTTGTCTTGAAATACAGACAAAACAATTCCTCGTGAGCGAGATAAGTCCCCACGCGTCCCCGAGGCCGAACATGATTAGCCCTATCTGAGACACAATCGCTGTTGCTCTCAGAACTCAGGCTAAGCCGAGTGTAGAAGCCGCCAGTCTAATTCATCCTTTCAACACCATAAATTTCAGAGCGACCTGATAAATGATGAATTTACTCCCTGGCTTTGTCTGACATCTGAGGGAGAAC